>CM060262.1:17516931-18224431 GCA_030684275.1 Acipenser oxyrinchus oxyrinchus
TTAGTTACCCCGCATGCCCTTCCCCTTTTCAGCTACCCCATCTTTCCCCAGTTACTCCTCTATGAAGCTTAGTGCACGGGTACCAGAGCATCGCCTTCATCTTCATGGTAAAGCAGGGGGTGGCGTAGTCGATTCCTGATGTGGGTGTGCGAGGCAGAGCCCTGGAAGTACATTGCTGCAAACTTGGAGAAGGAGTACTCCTCCAGCTCCCGTTCATCCATCTCTTCTTCATGGGGGGCCTTTATGGGGAATTCATCCAGGTCCACTTCCTGCCGAACAGCCCGCTTTTCCTCCAGGTCCTATGAACATGTATAATAAAACACATGGCTTTTGTTGGTGACAGTTTTGGTATAAGGTGCCTGGGGTATAACCACCTTATTGCTTTTGTGATAAAGGCATGATGCCAGGCAGTGACAAAAAGAATCTTCTGCAGAGGTGGCGGATTGAGAAAACTAGTTGGACCTAAAAATGATTTTTTTGCTAAAAACATATTGTGTATGGTTACTAATAAAATCCCTTGAAATAGCAAATCTCACAGAATTTTGTACAAACAGTTGTTCTCAGGTAGGGCTGAACCACTTCCAAGAAGGGGCAATTAGTGGATGTTATCAGTTTTTTTTTATTATGCTATTATTATTAATGTTGTGGAGTTGCAAGTAGCAAGATACGCCAGTTCTGGGTATACTTCAAGGTGGTTTAAGTTTTCTACATCCTTTACACTACCATAGAGTACATCAGGGTGGTGGTCTGTAATATTTACTGCAACATATCTCAAGGTGGTTATACTATTCTGACATATTCACTTTCAAGGATTTTACAGCAGGTGGCATTTACATACAACTACCATTGACATTTCTGTTAATAATACTAAAGATTTAAAATGCAGCTCTAAAACATTCAAGAACATGCAAAAATATTGATCAGTGTTAAAGTGGGGTAGGTATGAATCCATACCACCATGTGACCTTTCTTGGCTTCTGAATAAGCCAGGCAAAAAAGAAACACCAAGCAGTGAACTCTGACCTCAAAGCCGGCAGGAGCCTTCCCCTCCTGCCCCCCTACCATACTGGGCAGGAAACCGAAAATGGTATCCACCATTTCCTGGTCACTGATGGAATCCGAGAGAGAGCTGGCTACCCTTTTTTTTTGGAGGATGGCTTCCTGTTGACGCCTTCTTTCAAGGTCCTGGGCTGCCTTCTCCCGGGCAGAGAGGTGTATCTGCAGGCGAGGAGACAGAACGGTTTACCAGTCAGTAGCTTCAAATGTAATTTTTGCATAGCTCTTACTGCGTCATGGTGTCTGCAATCATTCAAAGTGATTCTGTTGCTCCATGGTTGAGTCAGTATCATTTTCCTTCATTCATTAATAAACATTAAAGCATGATCAAACACAAGAGCTTCCACGTATTGTTCATGTGACTACTGTTGCTGGTCTGTCCATGGCCTCCAAGTCCAAGTGCAAAGCCTCTGTTCTCTATTAGTGCATGCTTTCATGCTTGCATTATACACTATACAGTATATATCTAGAAACATAAACCTTCTCTGGTCATACACAAACTGATACTAACTTGGTTATTATTAAATAAAAACACCTTCTGTTAAGTAAAAAATAAAAAAGTTTGAATACTGTTTGATGCCATACGTACTGAAGACTATTCAAATATAGTAATTTATTACTCTGGTGTTCAGGCTAAATTCAAATAAAGGTTAGAAAAACAGTTGTGTCAGTCTACAGACCTGTATAAATATAATAATAACATGAATAATATACTGTGATTCACCTCTCTCTTCAGCCTGGTGACTGCTTGCCTGGCCAGCATGCCCCTAGTGTGTGCCTGCAGCAGCTTGACTGCCTGCAGCTTCTTACACTTCTCTCGGCATAGCAGGTAACCGCAGCAACGGGCCTGGAACAGCATCACGATGCTCCGTGTTTTCTGATAGCGGCGAGCAATGTGGCGACTGCGGCACTGTGCCTGAAGTCGGGCAAACCCAAGCTGGACCTACGAAGACAGGAAAAGATTAACAATATGCTTAAGAAAAATACACCCGTATTCACCTCAATGCAAACCACAGTTATTTCGGGGGTGGCATTACAGATACGTGATCAGGAATCAAATTCATCAGGCCAACTTCATTCCAAGGATCAACAATCCTATTTATTCATCTTGGGTTTACAAGTGATTCATCTGTCAATGAATGGGTTGTTGTATTGTACAAACTGACACGAAACAGTGTTGTTGTAAATTAACCACGGAGCTCATTTCTTATTTGTTGTTTACTATAATACCTAAGATGGCATCTCTGTAGCAAACACACACTCGCTCACTTACGGCATCACGCATCCCAGCAACAGCAAGCACGACACAACACTCCACAACATCCGGTAACATGTAACCCAGCAACCACAACAGCACTGATCCAATTGCAAACACAACAGTCAGAATGGTATGTACAATGTCAACTAACAGAACATAACATGGGTATATGCTCCTCCTTGTCCATCACTGTGGCCAGACCTCCTCCTTTATTGTAGGCTGGGGATTACCTTCCTCAGAACTCAGTCAAGGGCCTGGACCTCAACGCGCTTGAGATCTAGTTAATAGGCAGGTCAAACACTGGTATATTTACTTCAAAGCTTTGAAACAATAATTGCAGAACTTGCACAATATTTTATTTCTTACATTTTCTCTATCGTTGTTTCTATTGAAATCATTTTATAACAGGCTTATAACTGTTCCAGCAAAAATAGGTTCTGAAAAGATTTCTCATGGTTGATTGTGGGGAAGTGAAATGAAGCAGCCTATCAGTGTTGTACAGGATTCAGTACACAACCTATCACCTACAGTCTTCATTGCACACTGCCATGCTAATATATCCAACAATCTTACCTTTCCTAGGTTAAAAAAAGCAATATACCCTGTCTCTAATGTGTATTACAAATACCCAGTCTATAACCAGTGTGCCCATGAATTCATGTATTTAATGGCTTACCACTCTGTAATGTTTCCTGCACCAGTAGCCTCGCCATGCACTCTGCATAACCACCGCTGACTTCCTCTGCCTTAGAAACTGCTTCCTGTAGGAGGCAGAAGAACGTCTCTTTACTGAAGGTATTACATTCAATCCATTATCTGTAGAAGCCTGTCATGTTCCATGAACCCAGACAGAGTGCATATCTGTGTCTGTTTAATATAAAATGTCTCACAGTAAAACTCTTCAGTTCTTTAAGCTTTAGGGGGATATTTAAATTGATGGCATTTATTTGGGTAATCAATGGGTTTTGGTATACCAACAATATACCAAAAATCTTTTTGAAGATTTTGTTCTTACGCACCCCTAACATGTTCATAATAGAATCTCACTCCATATTTTGTTGAAAATATATAATATTAATTGGATTTCTGATTAAATTAACAATAGTAAGAAAAAGAAACCAGAAGGTATTTTATTAAAATGTTTAAAACACCTGTCCCCTAATTACTTGTGAGGCAGGGCTGGCTTTTCCCATCTTTCTTTGCTGTGAGTACCTGTATTTGAAGCCTCGAAGGACTCTCTGAATGACGAGGGCTTTCTCATTAAGAACCTTGTCTCTCCCTAACTCCAGCATCATGTCGTGGAAATCCTGGAGGGACAGAGAAGAGATTCAACATGAGCTGCATTTAGGAACCTGTCAGCTGGTTTAGTTTACTTCTGGTAAAATGATTGAACACATTGCATAGAGCTGCACAATTTCTTTAAAATAACCAGCTGCATCTCTGTCCAGTACAAGAATGGGACATTCCACGTGTCTGTTGTTATTTTTGCATTTATTTCTGTTTTTATTTTGTTTGATGATTTACTGATGGTGAAAACAGAATATCTTTAAAAACTAAATATTCTACAATTTAGCATTTACTGTTTTTCAGGTGAGTATTTAAATAGGAAAATTTGTTGTATAATAATAACTCTAGAGAAAATGATCCATTTTGAATGTGAACACCATTCTTTCTGCTTTAATAAATATTATGTTTAATTATAAAATATCTTGAAATACCTATTTTTAGACCATGAAACACCCTACATGGCATCATATGTGCAGTTTTGAGAGAAACATATTATAAAACAAGATATCTACTGCTACTCTAGGTTAAAGAAATCTCTGTTTGCAAGCCATGTTTACTGTATTGCACTACCTGCAGAGTGAAATTGTCCCCACCCCTTCACTAGCTTCTCACCTGTCAATTACCAGTCAGCTGCTTCTCCTATTGACTGACATGCTGTCAGACAGTAACATGTTTTGACCCAGAAGACACTGCTGAAGTAAAATGACGGAGGAAGTGCAAGTGCAGACAGATAACACAAGAATAAGGCATAAAAACTGAGAGCTTCCTTTGAGACCTATATAACTAACAGAAGTGCAAACTTGCTAAGATTTATGGAATTGTTTTGTTAGCTACAATTAAAGGCCTTTTTTTCATAACCTTCATGTTTCCTCTGAGCAGCCTTCAATGTTCCTCTTTGCAAGTGGAAAAGCGAGTGTGTGGGGTTTGGTTAGCTCTACGCTACCTTTAGAAAGATCTTGGTTTTCCCAATTTTCCAGTCTCCTCCTGGACCAATGACTGCCTCTGTGATATAGCAGCAGCACTGCTCAGGGTGTTCCTGGATCTGAAACAGAACAGGAGAGAACAATGAACCTCGAAGGAATGCTATAGCACAACCCCCGTAATACTCTGCATTATTACTGGCTGCTGCCCTTCAGTTTAAACCAGTTAACAGTGAAAACCCCTACATCACCTGTTTTGGGTTGCAGATGTCAGTTCGCATAAGCACACAGTACCTATCCATGAATTCTGAGAAGGTGTAGCGTATAGGATACCCGGATTTTCTGATACGGATAGTCTCCATCATCCCGGAATATCGCAATTGGCGGATACACAGGTTTCGGTCAAAAATCTGCAGGCAAACAGTAAGAGAAATGGACACTGTAATGTTGAACACATACAGGATAATAACAACCAAAAAGTTATGCCAGGAATAAAGACCTTGGTAAAACTGGCCCGTTATGTTTATTGTGGCAGTATGGAACAGTCAGCGAATTATAGTAAAAAGCAGCACTGAAAATCCTTGTATTTGCTTGTGTTAACTAATTGGATTAAAGAAAAGAAATAGCCTGTAAAATAAAATCAGTGCATATTTTTTAAGGGTTTTTGATTATGACAGTACGTGTGTAAACAGAATTTCAATAAAAAGTAAGTCAGAGCCATATTTTTGTACTGCTGTTTTTAATATCTAAGATGAATCGATACATTAATTGCTTACACAACCAATTAATCAATAAGAATAAAATGACAGTCGGTGCACCCTATTTAGCGCAGTTTCTTTTCTCGTATACCAGTGCCTTCTTGAAGTTGTTGGGTTTGATGCAGCGGATGAAGTAGGGCTGGCAGATAATTAGGGTCTTCATCAGGGACTCCAGAGACTGGTGGAACTGACTGCTCAGAGTGGGTACCCGCTTCCGGGGATCCGAGGCCTGACAGACAAAACAGACACTAGCTCTACTCTCTATTCTCCATAGACTTACAAATATTCACACTGTTTTTTATCTCTCCCCAAACCTCAGAGAATAACCAAGGTTTTAGAAAGCATGCACTTACCCCTTGTGTGTAACAACATTCACGAAAGAATACATTCTTTCCACATTTTCCAGTAATTGTACAGTAGCTAACAAAATAATAATATTTTTTACCTGCTTTGCATTCCACTAGCTGCCTAGGTCTTAAATGTGCAGTTTTGAAAGAAACTTGATATCTGATATTACTTTAGGTTAAAGAAAGTTCTCAATTTCCATCCCTTATTCTCAGGATATGATATACACTTTCATTTCAGCAGTGTTTTCTGGGTCAAAGCATGTTACTGGCTGAAAGCCTCTCAATCAGTAGCATGGCTTGTGAACAGATCATTATTAAACCAAGTGTAGTATCACATATCAAGTTTTAAAATACAAAGAAATGTTAACTATAACATGTGTTTCTTTCAAAACTAGACATTTGAAACCTGTATAATGAATGGAAGTGCATGTTTTATGGAATTATTTTTTTTAGCTAAAATGGTGCTGGAAAAAGGATATGCCATTGCTGTAGTGGAGCTGACCTTAAGAGAGTTGGTAGGAGTGTTGATTCTAGCCTTCAGAGAGTTGGTAGGAGTGTGGATTCTGGGATTGCTGGTCTTGATCGTGGTGAACTCTAGTTCTATCTCAAAGGTCTGTTTGAGGAGTTTGTTGGAGGACTTGTGCACAAGCTGGATGAAGTCAGAATTTCATGTGTCACGATTTTTCTCCAGGAAACCTGAGGAGGGTGAGAGGAAACATTGAAAGCCATGCCTGCTATCTTCTTTGCATATGCATGTCTATAAAGTCAACTACTGTAGCATGTATTAGAATCACATGATAGGTACTGCAAGCAAAGGAATGTCCTCCATGGCTCAGTTCATCATGCCACAATCTTTCTTTCTTATGGGGATGGGGGTACTTCAATAACCACCTCAGTAAACATAATTGACCCCATTACCACCTGATTGAAGAGTGGTTCCACTCGATGTCTTGAGGACCCCACCAGTCCCATGACTGTGGGTTAAGGAGAGCATTGGGCAGTTCAACGACTCCACCTGTCTGAAGGGTATGGTCTCTTGAGTCCAATGAGCCCAACATACCACTACTAGAGGGAAAAGAAAGGACCTCATAGATAGCCTGACCCCAGCCCACAAATCCCTACCATTGGCTTCATAGTACACTATCCCAGCGAAATGCTTGATGCCAAACGTGGTTTCGTGGGAGCTCTTGGGGGGCAGGTAGATGTTACTCTTGCTGTGATGCAAGTTCATCTTGTTCAGCATGGTGATGTCAGTACCCTGGGAGAAACACCGACAGGACAGGAAAGTGAGCCAATGGGAATTCATAATTAACATTCAACCAGGAGTAATGGTGCAAGAGAATCTCTATATTGTTTTTAAGATTGAGAAAGCAACCAGGTTTAGATGGATTAAGGTATCTGGTCAGTGACCTTGCTATACCTTAAATTATGAACTTTAGAGTGATACATCTGAGAAACTAAACAGATCAAAATTCAGACAATACTTGATGGAGGTCTTCCTAAAAACACTGGCTGTGCTACTGATGTGATGTCAGTTGGAGTTAGCATAAAACCATATACATAACATATATACTGATGCACAATGAAAACGCAACAGTCTTCGTTTTACATCAGTAGCCCATTGGGCACATACATAATGTTATTTACATGTTAAATAGTAAGCAGATAAGTTTGTTGATTACAAATACTGGGATAACAAAATACTGCATTCAAGTCATGTGATTTCATAAAAACGCCAGGTCTGTGAGAGAAGTTGCCCGGAGAATGAGATGTTCTGCTTCAACAATCAGCAGACTAGTCCAGAGAAACCAGGAAACCGGCTCTGTGAGGGACAGGCCACGTCCTGGAAGGCAGAGGGTCACCACACCGGCCCAGGACTGTCACATCTGACTGATCCATCTGCGAAATTGTTTTAAGACTGCAGTGCTACAGCACAAAAAAATTCCAGGAAGAAATAACCTGTGCATCAGCAGAATGACTGTAGCTCGCTGTCAGCATGAAAATGATTTGCATGCTCAGAGGCCGTTCAGAGGTAACATGTTGACAGCTGAGAGACAAAATCACCATCTTCTGTGGGACAGAGAACATCTGAGGTGGCGACAGAGAGAGTGGTGGAGTGTTTTATTCACAGATGAATGCTGTTTTGCCCTTGACAAGAACACCTTTGGTGCAGACTGAGAGCAACCTTACTGCTCAGCAATACACTGACGAAGTCCTTGAGGCAACAGTTTTTCCGTTCCTGCAAGCCAATCTGGAAGTGTCAATTTTCCAGCAGGACAATGCAAGACCACAAGTGCTAGGATTACAATTGCACAACTTCAAGAAAACTAATGTCAAGGTCTTGCCGTGGCCAGCTTTTTCTCCTGACCTGAGTCCAATAGAACATCTCTGGGAGCAAATCGCCAGTGCCAGCCACAGGAAACAACCACTACCAGCCAACCTTCACCAGCTGGCTGCAGCTGCACAGGAAAAGTGGCAGAACATCAAACAGCAGTCTATCCAGAGGCTGATCAGGTCTATGCGTCAATCCTGCTAGGATTGTGTTAATGCTCAGGGAGGTCATACCTGATACTACCTTTGTAATGTTTTAATTTTGACAGTTTCACGTTTCATAGTGAAAACTTATGATTCTTTGATCTGTATTTTTGTTCAAATTTTCTGTGATTTTGTTTGATAGCTATGTTTAAAATATTTGATTAAATCCATTTGACCTGAGTGTTGTGTTTCTTTTGTGCATCAGTATATAAAATAAACCACCATATTCTAAATCAGAGAATCATAAAATCATATTACCATATCCTATTACCTAATTGTCTATTTTACAGTATGTGCATCCTCTACTCTTAGTCTGAAAATGTAACCTCCACAATCTAGCTAATCAGTTTAAAAATACAGTTTGAAAATGTGTGTTTGGTTTCAAGACCACAATTAGCATTAATCTTGGACTAGCCAATAACCTCTTAAGTAAACTAGTGCCAAATAAGTGCTAATCATCTTCTTCTTCTTCTTGATTCTATTGGGGATCCATACACTGCATACCATCACACCACTGGACATAACAAAATGGTCAAGTCAAAACATTTGATAGGATTTGTAGAATTCCTGATATTCCTAATGTTGGCGGTCCTGCCCTGCTAAACTAACATCAGAACCAATCGTTTCTGTGTGTCTAGCGGGATGTCTGAATGGGACGGAGAGAGGGTGTTACCTTGAGGAAGTGGCTCTCCTCTTCAATGAGTGCAATCACACTGAGGGGCTTGACGGCCAGCACATCCAGGGCATGCTGGTTGTCACTGAAGTCGATGTGCTGCCAGCCGATGTCCTCGTGAGAGTACTCCTCCTGCTCCAGCTTGAACACATGCTTCACAAAGAACTGCTGCAGCTGCTCATTGGCAAAGTTTATACACAGCTGCTCAAAACTGCACAAAATAGAGATAAACTAGCCATTTCATAGCTTCTGACATGCAAACAGCCCCTAGCTACAGTACTAAAAGCTCTTGGTTCAAATAAATATTGTTATATACTTAAAAGAACAGCCATACAATGAAAGATGGCTAGAACCATTTTAAATTAAGGACTATCATTATTCATCAAATATCCAACTTCTTATGTTTTTTAGTGGGATAAACAGAAAATGAGATGCATTTAACGGTGTGCAAGAAAATACTTGGATGGGAGTATTCCTACAAACAGCAGCTGTGCTATAGGTGTGACAGGGCAACAAAATATATTAGTAAAAAAATTGCTATAACAAAATCTGCACAACTCTGGACTTTATAATACATGCATAAGCTTTCCACACTTTCAGCATATTCTTGCCTAACAATCACAGCGCTCCATTTCTTAAAGGGCCGGGTTTGCTTTCCAGTCTGAGCCCACCTAGGGGAGGCAGTCTACCTGTTTGTTTTGAAGTTCTCAAACCCAAAGATGTCCAGCAGGCCTATGGACCGGTGGATGTTTTTGGGGGCCGCAGAGGGGGGTTTGTAAATGGCATCATTGATTTTATTCACAATCCATACAAACAACCATCCGTAAATCACCTAGGTAGAAATGAAACGCAGAGAGAAGTCACGACTCAGGTTACACATTTTTCAGGATACATTTTTAAAACTGATATATGATTTCAGTGGAGTTACCTAAAGAAATATAGATCCATACAATTTAGTAAAACGTAAAATAGTACAGATGTAATTAAACCTTTAGTTTGAGAATTCCAGGTAAATTAAATCTGAAACACTGTCCATATATTTAATTAACTTAAGAACATAGCTTACAATAGTCTGAGACAAAAGCCCATATAGTCTAGACTTGTCTGCCAGCTCTGATGGTAATTTCCAACAGAGAATTTTCAGTTCTCAAGTACAACAAATGGTTATCCGAAACTGACAATAGCCAAATTTGACTAATTGTGTTATACTTAGTTATTGTCACCATGGTTTTAAAGCAATGCATGTTTAATTCATAGTATGGTTCTTATGATGCATAACATCTAAAATATTAGGATCAAATTACCATATTTTTGAAGTTTGTTGTAAACCCATGTTGTGGTAAAAATGAACAGGGTGAGGTGGATTTTTCCATGAATAATAGCTCAATTATAATAGCAAGCTTCCTCTATTTTAGTGGTAAACATGTGTTTCTCAATTTGTCTCACTAATATATATATATGCATTGCCATATACTTTGTCTGTGTAACTCTCTGTCTATGTGCCAGTATGCATTTATCTCTTGTACTGTCCTCCTTGTTGTCTCTCTGCCAGGCTGTGTACCTTGACGAAGGCATCCCTGCTGTCCTTGGCCTGTTTGAAGCTGAGTGGAGTGGAGACGCTCTCCCCACGGATCAGGATGGACCGCTTGGTCAGGCTGTCTTCAAGCTCTTTTGCTTCCACCTGGCAACAAGCAAACACTTTTACCATTCTCTTACATGTCTCCCTTCTGTGAAAATCAGACATTATATTTAAGAATTCATTGTTAGAAGCAGTCTGGAAGCTGGAGTTTGAGTAGACCCAATTTGTTTTTTTCACATGTCACTTGAACTAATGTTGCTAGATCTGCTACTTTAGATACTGGATACCATCAAGGGAGAGATGCATATATATATTATATATATATATATATATATATATATATATATATATACACACACACACACACACACACACACACACACACACACACACACACACACAGTCACCTCCAAAATTATTGGCACCCTTGATAAAGATGAGCAAAAAAGGCTGTATAAAATATTATTCTAATACAATTGCTCAGAGAAAAAGTTTTTTATTAACATGTAATACATGTAATACATTTTAGTAATACATGTTTTTCTCAGAATTATTGGCACCCCTAAAGATTCTTAGAAATAAAATCAAGCAAAATTAAATCTGCATTAACATTATACTTCTTTAAGTTCATTTCAGTCTTAAGGAACTGTATTGTGGCCTTCCATGGCTTCCTGTTTCACTGGGGTATAAAAATGAGGTAACACACTGTCACAAAGACGGCCGGACAGTGGGTGACGTCAGACCAGAAACAGGAAGTAATACACAACAGACAGTGAGGTTGGTGAAGCTGAGCACTTGGTTGTGCTCAGCATTTAATAAACAAAATAAAAGAACACAAAAACAGCACACGGCACTTTCGCCAAAATAAACAGACAAACAAAACGAACTAACACTTAACAAACGGTGCACGGAGACAAACAAACACGGTGAGTACAAAAACACTTATTATTCTTCTTATTATGTTACTTAAACCTCCTCTCCACACCCGTTCTCCACTCTCGAACACCCAACAACCCCGAGTGAGTGAATCGTGCATCTATATATACTGTTGTGCTGGGATTCAATTACTAATTAATTATTTACTTGAATCCCAGCACGTGAATTAATTAAGTGCAACCTCGTGCCTAACTACAATTATACATTTTTAAACACACGTGAAACACAGACCCGCTTATATCCCGTGTACCAATCGCTATACACCAACATTAACACATGCAACATGCAACATATAACACACACATGCACACAGGGCGGGGCACATTGCCACATATACCCCCTTGTGCGCAGCACACATGGCCTCAACGGCCACCTCCCCTTAAAACCCAGCAGTCCAGGACAAAGTCTCGGGCTGGGAAGGGAGGCTTCAGTGGGCCCATGGCTGGCAATGTTGCCAGTAGCCAGGCTGCTACTGGCCATGCTGTCAGCAGGCGTGCTGACAGCCCCCAGACTGACTCCTTCAGCCGGGCAGTCCTGGCAGCGGAAAGGCTGCTTGGGTGGTCTCCTGACCTCCCCTTCTCCGGCAGCGAAACTGCTGCTGGGGTTGGTGGTCTCCGGACCTCCTCCCCTTCTTCAAAGCCGGCAGCTCCCTTGCGGGGCTCCGCCACAGTACTCCGGCAGCGAAAGTGCTGCAGTGGGAGCAGGTCTCCTGACCTCCCCACGATCTCCGGCAGCGAAAGTGCTGCAGTGGGAGCAGGTCTCCTGACCTCCCCACGATCTCCGGCAGCGAAACTGCTGCAGTGGGAGCAGGTCTCCTGACCCCCCACGATCTCCGGCAGCGAAACTGCTGCAGTGGGAGCAGGTCTCCTGACCTCCCCACGATCTCCGCAGCGAAACTGCTGCAGTGGGAGCAGGTCTCCTGACCTCCCCACCTTCTTCGTGGCCGGCAGCTCCCCTTGGTGGGGTTCCGCCACAGTACCTCCTGCTGCGATGCGGAGCGGCTGGCAACCCCAGGCGATGCGGGCGGCTGGCAACCCCAGGCGATGCGGAGCGGCTGGCAACCCCAGGCGATGCGGAGCGGCTGGCAACCCCAGGCGATGCGGAGCGGCTGGCAACCCCAGGCGATGCGGAGCGGCTGGCAACCCCAGGCGAGCGCGGCGCGACAGGCAGCCCCAGGCGATGCCAGACAGGCATCCTTGGGCGGCGTGGCAGGCATCCTTGGGCTAAGCGAGGCAGGCATCCTTGGGCTGCGAGGCAGGCATCCTTGGGCGGCGAGGCAGGCATCCTTGGGCGGCGAGGCAGGCAGTCAGGACAAGCTGGGGTGCGGGTGTTGGCCCTCTTCTCGGCCTCTGCGGCCGGGCTGTTCTTCCCGTGCTTCCCTCAGCAGCCTATGCAAGGGCTGCTGAGGACCGCCAGCATCTAGTCCTGGTCCTTCTGGTGAAGGGAGAGGCAGCTCCTGCTCCTCTCCCCTGATGGTGATGGAGGCAGAGGCAGCTCCTGCTGCTCTGCTCCTGGCGGTGGAGGTGGCGGAGGTAGAGGCAGCTCCAGCTGCTCTGCTCCTGCCGGTGAAGGTGGGAGCAGCGTGTAGTCTCCTGGCGATGAAGGTGGGAGCAGCGTGTAGTCTCCTGGCGATGAAGGTGGGAGCAGCGTGTAGTCTCCTGGCGACGAAGGTGGGAGCAGCGTGTAGTCTCCCCCTTTTGCAGGGGACTGGTGCGGCTCTGCCTCTCTTGCAGGGGACTGGTGCGGCTCTGCCTCTCTTGCAGGGGACTGGTGCGGCTCTGCCTCTGAAGGGGAAACCAGCAGGTATTCTTCCTCTGCTGGTGGACATGGGGACAGCAGGCATTTTCCCTCTGCTGGTGGAGATGGGGACAGCAGGCATTCTCCCTCTGCTGGTGGACATGGGGACAGCAGGCATTCTTCCTCTGCTGGTGGAGGTGGAACCAGCAGGCATTCTCCCTCTGCTGGCAGCTTGGGTCCTAGGGCTGTGGAAGCCCGACTTCCCTCTCTTTGGGCTGTGGACGCACCGACTCCTCCCTTTTGGGCTGTGGACGCACCGACTCCTCCCTTTTGGGCTGTGGGCGCACCGACTCCCCCCTCTTGGGCTGTGGACGTTCGGGCTCCTCCCACTCAGGCGTGGGACGTTCGGGCTCCTCCCACTCAGGCTGTGGGACGTTCGGGCTCCTCCCACTCAGGCTGTGGGACGCTCGGGCTCCTCCCACTCAGGCGTGGGACGCTCGGGCTCCTCCCACTCAGGCTGTGGACGCTCGGGCTCCTCCCGCTCGGGCTGTGGACGCTCGGGCTCCTCCCGCTCGGGCTGTGGACGCTCGGGCTCCTCCCGCTCGGGCTGTGGACGCTCGGGCTCCTCCCGCTCGGGCTGTGGACGCTCGGGCTCCTCCCGCTTGGGCTGTGGACGCTCGGGCTCCTCCCGCTTGGGCTGTGGACGCTCGGGCTCCTCCCGCTTGGGCTGTGGACGCTCAGGCTCCTCCCGCTTGGGCTGTGGATGCTCAGGCTCCTCCTCATAACTGCGGAAGGGACAGACGGCAAAGTAATGCTGCTGGTTACAGAGGGGGCACAACAGTGATGACCTACAGCTCCTCGGGTGCCTGGCCCTGATGTACTCCTCCTCCTCCCTGTCCCTCGCTTCCCGGTCCTTCTTCCACCTCATCGTCTATTCCTTTTTTCCCTTTTTTTTTTTTTTTTTTTTTTAAACAACAAATTGCGGTTCCTGCTCTGGTCTGCGTCTAGGAGGCGCTGGTAATCCCACGATGACACCACGTGTCACAAAGACGGCCGGACAGTGGGTGACGTCAGACCAGAAACAGGAAGTAATACACAACAGACAGTGAGGTTGGTGAAGCTGAGCACTTGGTTGTGCTCAGCATTTAATAAACAAAATAAAAGAACACAAAAACAGCACACGGCACTTTCGCCAAAATAAACAGACAAACAAAACGAACTAACACTTAACAAACGGTGCACGGAGACAAACAAACACGGTGAGTACAAAAACACTTATTATTCTTCTTATTATGTTACTTAAACCTCCTCTCCACACCCGTTCTCCACTCTCGAACACCCAACAACCCCGAGTGAGTGAATCGTGCATCTATATATACTGTTGTGCTGGGATTCAATTACTAATTAATTATTTACTTGAATCCCAGCACGTGAATTAATTAAGTGCAACCTCGTGCCTAACTACAATTATACATTTTTAAACACACGTGAAACACAGACCCGCTTATATCCCGTGTACCAATCGCTATACACCAACATTAACACATGCAACATGCAACATATAACACACACATGCACACAGGGGCGGGGCACATTGCCACACACACATATTATTATTTATTTATTTATTAGCAGACGCCCTTATCTAGGGCGACTTACAGTCGTAAACAAAAATACATTTCCAATTCTATTTGTCATCCATCACCATGGGGAAAGGCAAAGAACTCACAAATGAAAAGAGACACGTGGTTGTTGACCTTCATAAATCAGGCAATGGGTACAAAACAATATCTTAAAAACTAAATATACTACTTACCACTATTAGGGCAATGATTAAGAAGTTCAAAACCACTGGAACAGTGGTAAACTGTAGAGGACGCAAGTGTATCTTGCCCCCACGCACAGTGAGGCAGATGGTTCGGGAGGCAAAGGGAAATCCAAGGGCCACAGTTGGAGAATTACAGAACTTGGTTGCATCTTGGGGTCACCAAGTCTCCAAATCTACAATTAGACGCCACCTCCATGCCAATACGATATTTGGAAGGGTTGCCAGAAAAAAGCCTTTACTGAGAGCAACCAACAAACGTAAGCACCTGGAGTTTGCTAAACGGCATTGGCACTTCAATTGGAACCAGGTGCTATGGTCAGATGAGACGAAAATAGAGTTCTTTGGCCACGCACAGCAGCGGTGGGCTTGGCGTCGAAAGAAGGATGCGTGTGCAGAAAAGAACCTCATACCTACTGTAAAATATAGTGGTGGATCTTTGATGTTATGGGGCTGTTTTGCTTCCACTGGTCCTGGAACCCTTGTTAAGGTCAACGGCATCATGAACTCTACCCAGTACCAGGATATTTTAGCCAAAAACCTGGTTGCCTCTGCCAGGAGGCGGAAACTTGGCCGCAAGTTGATCTTCCAGCAAGACAATGACCCCAAGCACACATCAAAATCCACAAAGAAATGGTTAACTGACCACAAAATCAACATTTTGCAATGGCCATCTCAGTCTCCGGAATTGAACCTCATTGAAAACCTGTGGTTTCAATTGAAGAGGGCAGTCCATAAGCGCAGACCGAAGGATATCAAGGATCTGGAAATAAGATCCCTCCCAATGTGTTTTCCAATCTCATTATAGAAAAAGACTCAGTGCTGTTATCCTCGCAAGGGGAGGGTGCACAAAGTACTGAAAACAAGGGTGCCAATAATTGTGACACTTCATTTTTTTGGAAATAAATTTATAATTTGAGAAATGTGTAATTTTGGTTGATTCCATTGAATCATTAATAAAGTCAAATATATTCCACATGTTGGAAAATTACAATATAGCTCAGTACTGGTATTATTTATTTTATACATTGTTTTTGCTCATTTTTATCAAGGGTGCCAATCATTTTGGAGGTGACTGTATAAAATAAATAATACCAGCACTGAGCTATATTGTAATTTTATTTATTATTTTGTTTACCTCCAGTAGCTTTGTGGCTATGGCGAGATGGGGAGATGACAGCACATCACTGCTATTCATCGTCTCATAGACAGTAGCTGGGAAAAAAGGAACAATGAGAATTTATTTTACTTAGAAAAAAAAAAGAAAAATCCAGACAGCTGGAGACTAGACATGGAAACAGAGATGTACAGTATGTGAACTGCAACTCTGTGGAAGGGTGGGGGGTATTCACTGACACGGGAGACAGAAGATTGTATTTGCAAACACCGCACAGGTGCCCAGTTTTATTTATTTTCTTTTTTATTTATTTTAGCGTGCAGAGGGCGCTGTTGTCCGTGGCCTGTATGCTGTCGACAGTAAACAGGACCACAGGGTTACCAATACAGGTACACAGTCCAGTGCACATACAAGTGCTCGAAAATAATAATGAAAACAAAAGCTTAAAGAAAAAGGGAAAATAAAACACAGTAATAAAACTACAAACAAAAGTGCTACTTACACAGTGCCCCCACTGCAGCTAAGCCGGTCAGAACAGGCCTCCGACCTACACTCAGTTACCCTATACACTGGGGTGGCCAGAGTTCCCCATACAGCTAAAAAACGTCCCCTTGGGTACGTAATTATTTTTTCCATTTTTCTTTAAATTATTTTAAGGCAGGCTGTTTTCCCCAAGCCAGGCTTACCTGGTCCTTGTTTTTAAACTGACGTCTTCTGTCACTGTAACTTTGTATTCTCCAACACGGCCACCCGAATGCACAACCAAGCGCAGTTCTTATGGGCCGAGCAATCTCCCACGGCCCGCCTCTCAGCCACTCAGAGAGAGGGAAAGCCAACACACCCTCTTCCCCACCTCTCCATGTCATCGCCATGACTGACAGGCAGATCCTACGAGACTGCTGCCCTCTACCTGCAGTACTACGCATGTGCCAGATAGTCAGTCCAGATCTACCTGTTACAAACTCAGATCTTCATAATCCTGGTTGAGTCATTGCAAAAACTCAATTTTGCAGTGAAATAAAAAAACATCCAGTGAGTTTGCATTGGTTGTAATTAAATAATCGATGTACCACTGCTTGTTTGGAAACTTTGTTACCCGTGCAGGAACTCTGTATTAGTGTAAGAGCAGCAAACCATATATGAGATTTAAAGGACACAGAACACTTCTCTCACTGCCAGTTGGCATTGTGTTATTGCAGATAAGAAATATATAAGAAATTCATCTTTATTTACAGCATGTGCAAGATTTTTTTCAGAATGAATTTTGTGGATATTCTAACATTTCAGGGATGAGTTGTTTAGTAAATGGGTTTTCACCAGAGTTTTGACTGGAGCTAGAATGTATCATGACTGTATTATTTCTGTATCATGACTGTATCATTTCTGTGTCATGACTGTATCATTTCTGTATCACGACTGTATCATTTCTGTGTCATGACTGTATCATTTTTGTATCATGACTGTATCATTTCTGAATCATGACTCTATCATTTTCACTAACTCCTACTGGCTTAGCTTCTGAGATCATACTCTTTGCCAGTGTTTAATCAACATAGCACCAGAAGTTTCTTCAACTGTGTTGTAAGCTAAATGTGTGCATTCACAGTATATGGAATATCTTTTTGTAACAAATCCATGCAAAAGTTGTAGTTATTCTCTCTTGCTATACCCCTTCTCTCTGCTCGATACACTAAATGCTTGCCGGCTGGTGATAGGGCAATGGCTGTCTTGATGGCTGCCCACTGGGTTTTTAAAACCATTACACTGTAGGTTTACAGCAATTAAAGGGCACATAAGGATCCTTTTTATTATATTGTGTTTTATGTTCATCCAACTTCTTGTTACCATGGTAAACTTTTATAACGGTGCATACTTAATTTATCCAACTTCTTGTTTTGGTTCCATGGCATGGCACATAACATTATCTGTCTTCATAGTAAATTTGTTAAAATGCAATCACATACACCTTTAAAGAGACAGACTGTAACTTATGAAACAAACAGCGCTATCCTCCTTAACCCCCCAGCCCAGTACCTTCAAAGTTCAGGTTGCCCAGGTGCAGTATGGCTGCCAGCAGCTTCATGATGTCCCAGTGGTCTGAATCTTTTAACATCAGGATCTTCATGGCCGAGCGGTTGTGGGCATACTCCTGCATATCATCCCGTCCCTCACAGAATGTGCAGTCACCCTACAGAGACACAGTACCCCAGATCAGCATATCCTCCTAGTACATTAGTGAGGTGGGTCACTATGTATCACTAGCAACTTCTATCTATGAAGCTCAGTCTTCACTTTTTCTGTTCTATTTTGTAAATCTGATGTATAAATGACCACATGGCCTACTGTCAGCAGATATAAAAGACACTAAAAACAACTAGTGTTATTTTATAAAAATGTTTTGGTATCCTGTGCTTAAATCTCAATATTCTGCCTACTGCTGCATGGCATTTTCATAGAGGACATTGAAGCCCCTTGTTCATGATCAGTGTGTTTTGTGGTGCAGAAGGGCGCTGGCTAGCATGCAGGAGAGGTATGGAGTTACCATAGTTAAGTAGTGGTATTCTGCTGCTGTTCCCAGTGACAGGGTTTTCTTCTCCTCCTCACTCATCCCCACCAGCATGCTGTAGAAAATGTGATAGTTCCTCTCCTGTGGGGCCTGCAGTAACATTGCATAAAGTATACCAAAACATGACCATAATTCTCAAATTAACTAGCGTGAAACACATTCTATAAATATTTAACATGATTGTAACTAACAAAATCATTTCATACTTTTTCCACATATTCAGCCCAAAACTATGCTTTAGCAAACATGCATTTCATTTTAAAATGTGATATTTGGTACTACACTACGCTAAAGTAATCTCTGTTTGCACTTCCTGGACCATTTGACCTACACAGGGAAATTGTTTCTACCCCTTCAAGGCCTTATTTCCTGTCAGTAACCAACCAGCTGCTTCCTCTCATGACTGACATGTTTTGCAGCCAGTAGGATGCTTTGAGCCCTGATAAGACACTGCTGAGGTGAAATGACCTAGGAAGTGAAGCGGTACAGATTTCCTGAAAGGTAAAGCAAGCAAACTGAGAAGTTTCTTTTACCTAGTCTAGTATCTGATGTTTAAAAATGAAAATAGATTTTGCTAAAATGTGTGTTTCTTTCAAAACTGCACATTTGAGACATTTTATAGTGATAACAAGTACGTTTATTTGTTAGCTACAACATTAACATTCAACTTTAAATGAAAAAAAGTGATAGGTAAAATGCTACCCTCCCTAGGCTTGAGGCACTTCTGAGGTAAAGCAGTATGAGTTGCAGTTAACGATACACAAAAGCAGTATAAATATCTTACTAATATAATACATACTGTTTTTTCAAATACTAATGAAAACAAACCACGACACAAAAACCAGGTGGCGATACTAAGTGGAGCTAGACAGAAGGAAGGAGACACTGCATCACACAGGGACTGGTGAGGGTATGGAATGGGCTATCTAGACATGTTGTTGAAGCAGAATCACTGGGACTCTTCAAGACACAACTTGACAAGATTCTGAGATCAATCAGATACTGTGACCTGGATGAGAATAGATGGTCCGAATATGTTATAAACATAGATGGTGCTGTAAAAAAAGACCATTAGGAGGATAAGAATATTGTTCTGACACGAGAGCTCAACCATTACATGCTGTTCCATCACTTTTTGGATACAGTGCTATCCACAGTGTTAGCGTAAACAGTAAAGAGTAAACAGCCCAAGCAAGGCCACAGTTTCCACACACTGTACCTGGTGACAGACACGAGACTTTTCAAGGAGGTACTGATCCACTCGGGCCCCCTCAATGGCTCCGTTCTTGTTGAAGTAGATATCAATGTACTTCCCAAAGCGACT
The DNA here is from genome assembly GCA_030684275.1 of Acipenser oxyrinchus oxyrinchus. Classification (NCBI taxonomy): domain Eukaryota; kingdom Metazoa; phylum Chordata; class Actinopteri; order Acipenseriformes; family Acipenseridae; genus Acipenser; species Acipenser oxyrinchus. The sequence goes on from CM060262.1 coordinate 17,536,850, forward strand.
GGAGTTATCATTCCGGATGGTCTTCGCATTCCCAAAAGCTGAGGAAGGAAAACAGCAATAGAAATAACCCAGAAATGTCCAGTTGTAATTTGCTGCTCGGCTCAGAGATAATAAAAGAATATGTGTCTTACCATCCAGGATGGGGTTTGCCTCAAGGACTTGTTGCTCGATCCAGGAATGCTGGCCACTGACAGCAGCCAGGAACTGCAGCATCAGTTTAGTGCTCTCTGTCTTCCCAGCTCCTGACTCCCCGCTATCAAAACAGAACCAGAGATCAGAATCAGTATAACCATGAGGTACCATATGCAATTTCCTATATGTTAATTTATGATTATGTGTTTGTGGATATGTAGGAGACAGCCAACATGGATTCCAAAAGGATACATACTTATAACCTCCTAGACATATTTGAAGGTGGCTAAAACCAATTCCAAAATGTTTTAGCCCCCTTCATGTAAGGGAACATTCAAAGAGGCGGTTAAATGTCTAAGAGATACAAATGGCAAAATCATAGACGAAGAAAAAAAAATAGCAAATATATTAAATGATTACTTTTCACAGGTTTTTACAAAGGAGGATACGGACAACATGCCCCACATGTCGACCTGTTCCTATCCAATTTTAAATAACTTTAGCATAACAGCGGCAAAAGTGTTAAAGGGACTAGGAGCTCTTAAAATAAACAAATCTCCTGGGCTGGATGAGATCCTCCCAATAGTACTCAAAGAAATGAAAGAAGTTATTTACAAATCACTAACCAAGATCATGCAACAGTCTCTTGACACAGGGGTTTTACCGACAGACTGGAAAATTGCAAACGTAATACTGATCCACAAAAAGGGAGACAAAACCGAACCAGGTAACTACAGACCAATAAGCCTAACTTCTATTATATGTAAACTTATGGATAGGAGGATAGGATAGGAGGCTGTGTGGTCCAGTATAGGAGGCTGTGTGGTCCAGTGGTTAAAGAAAAAGGCTTGTAACCAGGAGGTCCCCGGTTCAAATCCCACCTCAGCCACTGACTCATTGTGTGACCCTGAGCAAGTCACTTAACCTCCTTGTGCTCCGTCTTTCGGGTGAGATGTAATTGTAAGTGACTTTGCAGCTGATGCATAGTTCACACACCCTAGTCTCTGTAAGTCGCCTTGGATAAAGGCGTCTGCTAAATAAATAAATAATAATAAAAACTATAATAAGTTCCAAAATGGAAAATTACCTGTATGTTAACAATATCCTGGGAGACAGTCAGCATAGTTTTAGGAAAGGGAGATCATGTCTAACTAATCTGCTTGATTTTTTTGAGGATGCAACATCGACAATGGATAATTGCAAAGCATATGACATGGCTTATTTAGATTTCCAGAATGCTTTTGACAAAGTCCCATATAAAAGATTGATTCTCAAACTGAACGCAGTAGGAATTCAAGGAAATGAATGCACATGGATTAGGAAGTGGTTAACATGTAGAAAACAGAAAGTACTGATTAGAGGAGAAACCTCAAAATTGAGCAAGGTAACCAGTTGTGTACCACAGGGATCAGTATGAGGTCCTCTGCTATTCCTAATCTACATTAATGATTTAGATTCTGGTATAGTAAACAAACTTGTTAAATTTGCAGACGACACAAAAATAGGAGTAGTGGCAAACACTGTTGCAGCAGCTAAGGTCATTCAAAATGATCTAGACAGCATTCAGATCTGGGCAGACACATGGTAAATTACATTTAATAGAGAAAAGTGTAAAGTATTGCACACAGGCAATAAAAATCTGCATTATAAATATCATATGGGAGATACTGAAATTGAAGAAGGAATCTATGAAAAACACCTAGGAGTTTATGTTGACTCCGAAATGTCTTCATCGAGACAATGTGGGAAAGCTATAAAAAAGGCCAAAAAGATGCTCGGATACATTGTGAAAATTGTTGAATTTAAATCAAGGGAAGTAATGTTAAAACTTTACAATGCATTAGTAAGACCTCACCTAGAATATTGTGTTCAGTTCTGGTCACCTCGTTATAAAACGGATATTGCTGCTCTAGAAAGAGTGCAAAGAAGAGTGACCAGAATTATCCCGGGTTTAAAAGGCATGTCGTATGCAGACAGGCTATGTGACAAGCTGGCTTTAGTGGTTACGTCAGACACCAGAAAGGAGTACACAGGCAGACGGTAGTTGGTGGTGAATCTGGGACGCTGTTGCGCTCAGTGAGTTTATTGTAAAATAAAAGGTTTGAAACAAAACAAAAACACAGGACACGGCACTTTCGGCCAAAACAAACAGACAAACAAAACGAACAGACTCTAACAAACGGGGACGAACACTAAACAAACACGTACCGTGCTGGTCCTCCAGCACCACGTAGCAATTGCTTACTATTTCTTTTTACTTTTGAGTTTCTCTCCTCACTCTCTCCCGTTCCTTCGCCCTGAACACACAACCCAGAGTGAATTAAATGTGCATCTATATATACAATTGTGCTGGGATTCAATTACCAATTAATTATTCACTTGGATCCCAGCACGTGAACTAATCTGTGAAAACCCCTTGTTCACATATTAAAGTACTTTAAATGCACGTGAAGTGAAGTGCAATCCCCGTGCCTAAATACAATTAACATTTTAAATAACTCGTGCTGCACACACCCATTTATATCCCATGCAGCCATATCTATACACCAACATTAACACACCACACGCAACATACAACACAGAAATGCACACAGGGGCGGGACACATTGCCACAGCTAAAATAATTTAATCTATTCAGTCTTGAACAAAGAAGACTACGTGGTGATCTGATTCAAGCATTCAAAATTCTAAAAGGTATTGACAATGTCGACCCAGGGGACTTTTTCGACATGAAAAAAGAAACAAGGATAATGTTGTTGAAGCTGACACCCTGGGATCCTTCAAGAAGCTGCTTGATGAGATGCTGGTATCAATAAGCTACTAACAACCAAACGAGCAAGATGGGCCAAATGGCCTCCTGTCATTTGTAAACTTTCTTATGTTCTTATGAAGATGTTAATGCAAGCCAAGTAAATGAGATATTTTATCAAGACTTTCAAAATTTCAGCAAGAAAAAGAACAATCCTTAATCCTTTCATGCTGAAATATTGGAAATAATAAATATATCTGTCATTGAAAATTGTTTCTATTTTTTCCATTGCTTTAATGGGGGAAAAATGGCATATGAGGTCATTTGCGTCTTCCATATGTCCCCATATAAAGACAAGAAGAGAGGAAGTCTGTTACTGCTTTACTTCCTTGTTAATTTTACTCCAGCAGTGTCTTCTGAGTCAAAGCATGTTACTGGCTGAAAGCATGCCAGTCAATAGGGGAAGTAGTTGATTGGATATGACAGGTTATACTCCAGGTGAAATGACTCAGAAAGTGTAATACAGTCTAAAAGCATGTCTTGTAGAAAAATATATATTTAACCTTGTGCCAAATATCAGGTTTTAAAATCCAAATACATGTTTGCTAAAACACAAGTTTCTTTCAAACTGCATATGTGAGACTTTAATAAATGGATGTTCATGCCAGAGAAAAGGTATGTAACTATTTTGTTAGCTACAATTACTTTAAGCTCAAACCAGTTTTAAACAAAGGTTGTACATGCACAAGGAATAATAACTGGTTAAAAAGCAGGAGATAGATAGTATTTGTAAGGAAGGTAACTGTTAGTACGGACCATGTACTCAGTGTGGTGCAGCAGGGATCAGTGCTTGGACCCCTGTTCTTTCTTATCTACATGAATAGCGCAGGGGATAAGTAGCAAGCTTGTAAAATTTGCAACGCTAAGTTGAGTATTCGACAGGTATGCAGTTGCATAGGAAATCCAGAATGGTTTAGACTGCACACAGAATTGGACAGACCAATCCCAGGACAAATGAGTTATGAATATAGGCTGAGGGAACTGAATCTAGTTACCATAGAGGTTTTTAAAATCCTAAAAGGTATCAACGAAGTTTACCCAACACACTATTTCAAGTGCAAGATAAGCTACCTGAATCCTGACAACAGACCATCTCCATACCTGAGCTCTCTCCCAGAGAATTAGGTAACTGATCACTGTCTGATTTCCATTTAAAACTAGGTGCCACATCAGTTGTATCTAATGGAAATGTGTAATCTATATGTGTGTAACTTTTGAATGTTGGAATCAATAAATGGAAACCTACTAAGACAGGAACTGGTATTGTGCAGACATCCAATTCAATTAGTTTCCTTACATTCAGTATATACAATATAGTAGCTCAAAAAAGACCAACGCAGACAAACAGGAGAGTAAGAGATGTCACCTGATGATGCAGCACTGGTCCTTGCAGTGGCGCCGCATGTTGAAGTAGCAGCTGTCCGCGATGGAGAAGATGTGGGGGGGCAGCTCTCCCAGCCGTTTGTTGGTGTAGAGGCGTACCTGCTCCGCAGTGTACAGAGGCAGCAGCTGGTAGGGATTCACTGCCACCAGGATAGAGCCTGTGTATGTCTAGAGAGACAGATAGGGATCACTTGACATCTAGCATATCTACTGTACATTACACAGAGTCAGTGTAGCCTGCTGTCTTCATTGGAGAGGACCATATCTACTGTACATTACACAGAGTCTGTGTACCCTGCTGTCTTCATTGGAGAAGACCATATCTACTGTACATTACACAGAGTCAGTGTCCTGCTGGCTCTTCATTAGAGAGGACCGTATCTACTGTACATTACACAGAGTCCATGTAGCCTGCTGTCTTCATTGGAGACGTCCATATCTACCCACCTAAGCTCGTTTGGTTCCTAGTAGCTGAAATAGTGTAAATCTGAGGAGTAACGTAAAGAAAAGACAGACTGGTAGAAGAGATTGGGGTTAATTCAGTTGATCAAAACAGTATCCACATACCTGTCTTTATATCATTAAAATTGGACCTTCACTAGCATTTTATAAAGATATATCATCATAAGAAAATAAGAACATTTACAATTGAGGGAGGCTATTCTGCCCATCTTTGTCCTGTTCCTAGTAGCTGATTTAACTCACAACTTTGTCTTAAGTTGGGTCTTAAAGGATCCAAGTGATTCTGCCTCAACAACATGACTAGGCTGCCCATTCCATACCCTCCTCACTCTCCACTCTCACACCCTAAGGTGCTCAAGTGCCCCAGGTTTTTGTTTCAACCATGAACTAAATATATTTTTTAAACATGTCTTGTTTTCCAGTGCACATACGACAGCACTTACAGACAGCCTCTGACAGTGTGTAGCTCCAGTGATTACTCTACTCTATGCCAATCACCAGATTGCAATACAAAAAAAAAGAAAAAAGAAAAACAGATAACTGATTGACCTTTGGAATAGTATTATTATTTAGTAGATGATTTTTATCCAGTGCGACTTACAGAGACTAGGGGGTGAACTATGCATCACAATTGCTGTTGCAGAGTCACTTACAATAGGACCTTGTTTTTATGTCTCATTCGAAGGACGGAGCACAAGGAGGTTAAGTGACTTGCTGATGGTCACACACATAGTGAGTCAATGGCTGGGATTTAACTTGGAACCTGGTAACAAGCCCCTTTCTTTCACCACTGGACCACCAAGCCTCCTATCAAAATTACAAAGTATTTTTATATTAAATATATAAAAACTAGCAGTGAAACAGGTCCCAAATATTATAGTGTCTCAATCTTGTGCAAGCTTGTTATCACTGAATGCACACTGTCTACTATTCTCTATTGTTGCTTTGGAATATATCATCCTTTGCTATGCTTACAAATTATTTTATAGTTGCAGAGCAGCAGAAATGACATTTATACACTAAAACCACCTCACGGAAACCCAGCATTTTCAGAAGCAGCCCCTGTGGTTGAAATAGCCTGGTCAATAACAATCTAAGAAGAAACGACAATAGAGAATTATACAAACGACACACAGAACCACGCCTTTATCAGAATTCTGTATGAAACTTACATAGATGGTGTTCTCCTTGTGCCGGATCATGAGATTCCTCAGGATCCCAGCTTCGTTGAGGTCTCCTAAATGGATCATATCGTCAACTCCACGGATTGAAGTTGGGTGCATTGGCCTAATGGAGCTCCGAGTTTTGGAGTTGACCCAGCGTTCCTGAAACAGGGGCACTTTCAGGTCACTGGTGAAATTATCTTGTTTCTCCAACTGAATGCAAAATATGACATTGTGCGCTTTACAGGCTTGTTAGTTATAAATATGGGGGCTGTTGACATTAAATGATACAGGTAGGAGTCTGATAAAAACGGTATTAGCCATGTACATACGTAAGAGTGTAACTGATACCAGGATTGGTTTTATATATATTAAAAGTACAATTAAATCTGTACTAATCACTAATGCAGAAGCAGCCCACTGACGGTAATTTAGCATTTGCATTTATTAATAAAATGCTAAATGCACGTTTAGTTCATTATAAATTATGTATTTGTAAGACTTGTTTAAGGATGTGCATTTCCAGATTCTGGTCTGTTCTATGACAAACATGTATCTGTTTTTGTTAATTCAACTCTTTTAACCAACCAAGCAATATTTTCTATGTGATTTATTGAACAGTCAAAAGCCAACCCTAACCTGAGAAAATGCTTTGGGGATACTAATCTTGTTGGTTCAAGAGTCACATAAATATCATTTTAGTTAAACAGAAGCAATAAATTCAGTTTACAGTGCTACAGGTTTGGGGAGGTTTGTGACTAACCTTTCCTTCATCGTCGACCAGCAGCATCTCTCCAGTATCAGAGAGCTTCACCTCCGCTCCCATCAGCACCCCAGAGCCGCAGTCCAGCCAAACATAATCTCCCTGCGGGCCCATGAAGACATCAGTTAGGCATTGTATAGAGAAATGCACCTGCCTCTACGAGTTCTATACAGCAAAGCGGTCAACTGGTGGCTTTGTAGTCATATACACTGGTACATAACAGTATTGACTATTTATTTCAATATCTACACTGAGAAGCCTGCAAGAAAGCTATAACACACAACAGGCTAATCAAATGTGGTCCAATATCTGCATAGCCAGGGTGTTGTTCGGCACAAAGCAAAGCCAGGTGCCATTAAACAGCCAAGGGCTGCGGTTCTGAATGGTCAGTTCTTAGCGAGTTAAGGGTATCTACCCTGTTTGCGGATTCTAAACATGTAGGGTTGTTTGGTCCTGGTATTCCTATGCTGGTTTGTGGAGGCTTATATGGATAAACAGGAGGTGCATGCCAGCTCATATAACCTGAGCCACTGCTAAACTGAAGCCCCTGTGTTTTGGTTTGCTGTTGGGTTGCTTCATTATGAAGCACATGTGGGCTTCTGCAGGAAGCAGAGATTGAGAGTTCAGGCTTGTACTTATACCAGGTAGAGGTGGGAGATTGATAGATGGATGGGTCAGCAAGAAAAGCAGTGCTCTGCTTCAATGGCTAGTGTTAATGGGTCACCCTCACAAAAGTGCCCCTGAAATGAAATGCTATAGCTGGACTGTGATGCATAGATCTATGGCCTCTTATTCCCTAACAACCCATTCATATTATCTTCATACAGAAATGTATACACATGATTTAATGATAAATACATATTTCCCAGAGAACTTGGCACAGTAAGGTGTCTCACCTGTCTTAGAACAACCATGGTGATATGTCCTTCCTTCCCTGTAGCCTGCAAGCATGAGAACAAAGAGAAGACCATTACATCACCTCAAAGATTTATTAGCTGCAGTGTGGCCTGTGCCAATGTAATCAAGGGACATGTTTAAACCCTTGCTCAGAGTACAGTGTGTTGAAAGTTAATGATTTGAAGACTCTGAACACATTACTTAACATCTTATTACAGCAGGCATTGCATTCATTTGATGTAAAATTCAATATGAATGTCACAATACAACAACAATACATTCTATAATACCTTATATGATCTGTAAAACGATAAAAAATGATCATAGCATAGGAGACTATTTGGTCTGGTTGTAGGTGATTGATCACAGAAAGTCAGATTGGAAGGATCCTGATGATTCAGCAGTCACAACATGACTTGATAACCAATTCCATACACTCTCAGTGTAAAATAAATACTTCCTGCCCTGTTTCTGCCTCCGCTCAATTTAATTGTGTCTTCTGCTCCTGATCTCTTTACTGCTCTTAAAAAATTGACAAGGTTTAACTTTGTCTACTCCTTTTCAACCCTTCTTTGATCTAGATTAAATAGATTCAGTTCTCTCAATCTATCTTCACATTTTTTACCCAATCGAGGGTCGAAGAGAGTGGGGATGCTGTGGGATTGGTTACCAAACCTCAATGTCAATGCTGAACAACTGGGATCCTTTAAGAACTAACTCGACAGTTTAGGGATCAATCATCTACTAGGAATTGGAGGAGCGTTAGTGGGCATTGAATGGCAGCCTCTTGTTTTTATGCTCTAATTTTCTCATGTCTTTCTTTTCATTAACAAACCAGACACTTTCACTAACTACTAGAAACCTTTGCAGCCAGTGACACATGTTGATCCAGAAGACACTGCTGAAATGACTGCGGAACTAAGGAACTACTTTACTCGATGCCCCTAGTGGTGAATCCAGTAAAGGCACTCTGCCCGAAGTGCAGGATGCGCCTTATCGCTTAGAGATCGCCAGTTTGAATCTAGGCTATGCCACTGCCAACCGTGGCCGGGAGTTCCCAGTGGGCAGCGCACAATTGGCCAAGCACTGCCCGGGCGGGGAGGGTTTGGCTAACCGCACACCAGCGACCCCTGTGGCTGGCCAGGCGCCTGCAGGCCGGCCTGTGTGCAATTCACAACTGCATGGTCCACTGATGCTGTAGTTCTGTAATGGCTTCATGGCGGGCTTGAAGTGTGAAAAAAAAATGGTTTGCACGAGTGCTAGTATTCATCTCTCCCGAGTTAGTGCAGGGGTTGCAGTGGTGAACCAGGTTGAATAATTGGGCATTCAAAATTGGGAGAAAATTGTAAGCAAAACAATTGCTGATTCCAAATTTATAAAAAAAAAAAAAAAGTTTGTTTTGGGCCCAGCCCATTACTCACCCAAAACCAATTCAGGGGGAAAAAAAGTTTCCTTGTATTTTCATTTTCTGTTATTGGTCTGAACTTCATTGTTTCTGAGTTCTTGTCATTGTCTTTATTTTGAATGTATTTTTTTCTTCTCTGTTGAACTGTGCTTGTTGTAGCAAGAGTGATAACGGTAGTGGTTTGTTTTTAAACTAAGCTGCTGACCAAGGAGCATCAAGACTTAGGAACATGTATATTACAGGAATATATTTTTTGCACATACAGACGTATGTACATGAAGATTACATGGATATATTCTTTCAATATAGCATTCTGTTTCCACGGCAACATAGAATATATACATTTATTATTGTTTAGGTAAAAAATTCTTCTGTTTCCTACCTTCCATTCAGGACTTTTATTCAACGTCCCTACGTACCCTATATTTGAATTAGCATAATTATGATTACGCACTACCATTTAGAACTTTAATAACATAGATTAAACAACTCAATTTAAGTAATAAGAACATAAGAACATAAGAAAGTTTACAAACGAGAGGAGGCCATTCAGCGCATCTTGCTTGTTTGGTTGTTAGTAGCTTATTGATCCCAGAATCTCATCAAGCAGCTTCTTGAATGATCCCAGGGTGTCAGCTTCAACAACATTACTGGGGAGTTGGTTCCCTCACAATTCTCTGTGTAAAATAGTGCCTCCTGTTTTCTGTTCTGAATGTCCCTTTATCCAATCTCCATTCGTGACCCCTGGTCTTTGTTTCTTTTTTCAGGTCAAAAAAGTCCCCTGGGTCGACATTGTCTATGCCTTTTAGGATTTTGAATGTTTGAATCAGACCACTGCATAGTCTTCTTTATTCAAGACTGAATAGATTAAATTTTTTTAACCTGCATGCGACATGCCTTTTAAACCCGGGATAATTCTGGTTGCTCTTCTTTGCACTCTTTCTAGAGCAGCAATATCCTTTTTGTAACGAGGTGACCAGAACTGAACACAATATTCTAGGTGAGGTCTTACTAATGCATTGTAAAGTTTTAACATTACTTCCCTTGATTTAAATTCAACACTTCTCACAATATATCCTAGCACCTTGTTGGCCTTTTTTTATAGCTTCCCCACATTGTCTAGATGAAGACATTTCTAAGTCAACATAAACTCCTAGGTCTTTTTCATAGATTCCTTCTTCAATTTCAGTATCTCCCTGTGGCAGAGCTGTCGTTGAGTGGCATGTGGGTGGTGACGTCATGGACCAGAAACAGAAACCAAATAATTAATGGCGGTGGTGAAACTGCAGCGCTACAACGCTCAGTGATTTATAAACAAACAAAAGATTTAAACAAAACACACTAAACAAAAAGGTGCGTTGGCCAAACAAATAAACAAATAAGTATCGTGCTGGTGAAAACCAGCACGCTTAGCAGTTGTTTCTATCTCTCCTTTCTATCTCTCCTTGCTCGCTCTCCCGTACTCTCCTCTGTACACTCTCCCCGTTAGTGCGGACAGACTAACAGCTCAATTGGTTGCCTAACAACGTGTCTCATGTTACGCATCCCAGCTGCACACATCCGCACAAGAACCAGCGACAGGGTTCTCCCTGTCACACACTGTTTCAAAACAGATACATTTCAATTAAACAACTGGACAGAACACACACACATTGTTCGAAGCAGATCCAATTAAAAGACTGGATTTTCTTCTAAAAGGAAGTGTAATCCTAAAAACAAAGGAAAATCAGTTTTAAAAGATTTTTAAAAATCTACAAATTATGTCTGAACAGAATCTATTTTCAGAACTGTTTTTGTAGTGTTTAATTGACTCAAAAGTAATATACTTAATATTACACTACTAATAACACAACCATTTTACATCATTGAAACATGGTTTATAGAACTACAATTTGCAGTTATAAGTGCAAAAAATACTATTGATTCAATAGAAATCATGCTATGTTGTTCTGTTAACTGCACGTATATAACAATTAACGGGAACAATTGGGCTGAGAAACAGTCCTGAATTTTGTCACCCAGAATGTAAATTTATTTAGAACACTTCACATATAAAATGTTGATTTAAGATTATCTGGCGTGTGGGTAAAAATCGGACGGCATGGATTAAAAAAATAAAAAATTAAACCCCACTAGTCATTTGCCCTCATTCAGGGAGGTATTTTGCCACAGTTTACTATATACTATATACTTTTAATGTTGTGAGAGGTGCTGCTCCTCTCGGGTTCATATCAGCAAGTGACCACTCACACACACAGGACTGGATTTTTAAACAGCGCGTAAGCACACTTTTTATTTTCACAACACAAACCAACAAAAAACAAAAACAAAAACCTAGCTCCACTCGGAGCACTGACTACACTTTTTCTGGAACCTGACTATTAAACCGGGCAGCTATTCTGCTTATTGTGTGTTGTCAAAACACATTTGACAACACACAAACATTTAAGCAAAAAAAAAAAATTTACACTCTACCTTTTCTCTCTCCCTCTCCCTCTCCCTCTCCTCACAACCGGGCTCTTCACTCAGCAGCCTTGAGCAGACTGACTGCTGTTCATTAACAATTATCGCCAGCTGGCAAACAATTAGCAATCAAATACAATTCAGGCTTTTCAGCCCCGTGGAAACTGTAGACCTGTACTCCCCAGGACTACACTTTTGTGCATTTTGAAATCTTTTTTTTTTTTTGGTTAAAAAGGAAAGAATACCTTTTTTTTTTTGGATGGGGCGGGGGGATGGAGGGGTAAGCCATCTATGTACTGTATATTGGTGGAAATTTATTTTCTTATGTTGACATCTACTTTTGTATGTATTTTAGTATATATGATTGTAGGCTATATATAAATACATTTGAAGTGTCATGTATGTAACACTTCATTATATATTTATTAAGCTTTTAATTATGATAGAACTCTAACCCAATACACAATTTTTTTATAATTAATTGTTCGGTGAATTCCTCTAATCATGCATCTTCTCTGGTACTCTTTGCTCACCTCCACGACAAATAAACTTCACATGATTAGAAGTAGCCATTTTATATACGTACAAGGCCTTCCGCCTGTTACGAAAAGTTGCTAGATTTGTTTGGCGTCTTGCTCTTGAATAATAAAGTGTTCTCAATGCATCAGTTACTGTTGATTCAATCACATTGGACAGAAACCCCTGGTGTCTGATTGACTGACAGGGTTTATATAAATAGCAATCGCTTACAGCAAATTGAGCATACGTCTGTAACTACTTTCAGCAGCTTGCTTGCCCTGTGCAGTAGAATTATATCACTCCACAAACCTAACAAAAACTAAATGGCTTCAGTAAGAAATGTTTCTCTGTGATTTGACCATGCCTTGTCTACAGTGAATCTAGCCCCTTGTACAAGACTTACTAACTGATACTGAGTTGATATCTTCCTTAGTTGCATTCACAGGGTCCATCTTTCCCAGCAGGTTTAAGTTTTGTTTGGGCCCAGGTGAAGTGCTTGTTAGATAGCACAGAACAAACGTCTTCAGCCATCTGTCCAAAAATATTACGTGTTACCACCTTTAGTATTAAGGGTCTGAGTAAGGAAAAACAGGCAATAAAATCCTCACCCACAGTCGCTCTGTTGGTGATACACACATATGTGCTTACACCTACCCCCACTACCCCCCTGGTACAACAGAGCAAATACTTAATAAACCTGTTTCTTAATGTTGCGGCCATAGGCACCGGAGACGGGTGGGCCAACGGTCCACTGCCCATGCACTTTTTAAACAGGGGGCCGAAAAAAATATATATATATATATATATATATATATATATATATATATATATATATATATATATATATATATATATATATATATATATATATATATATATATATATATATATATATAATTTAATACCTTGCATCTCATTGTTCTTCCAAAACGCAGTAACACAGATAAGTCAAATAAATCACAAATTAATAGGACACCTGAACTGTGTTGATAGACAATAATCCTTAACAAATCATATGGGAAAGAATGCGCGCAGAGAAGCAGAGTTTATGTGTGGTAGCGAATGTTGCTACATTTGTCAACTTGTAACACTATAGAACTGTTGAAACATGTTGAAACATGTGTTACCATGTCATACAATTTGTGTCTGAAGCAGTAAATAATTGTAGAACTTAAAAAAATAAATTAAAAAAAAATTAGCTCCATAGGCTATAAAGCTAAACAAATACTCAAATGTATGTAGCTAAACAAAAATCAATGTAAATGCTATACATGGTCATTTTCTTTTTTCTGTTTGTTTTACAAAACAAACATTTAATTTATTTTGAAGTAAATGAAACAATCTTTGTAGGATACCACTCCCTACCCAACATTCAGATAACAAGCTCATTATTAGTCGTAGTCATCGTAGAGGTGATGTTATTGTTGTTGCAAACTTTAAATAACCAGTAGACTATAAATAAATAACCTGCTTCAATATTTGATGTAGTTGTTAAATTGGATTCATTTATCCATAGAAATACGTCATACGACGTATTGGCAATAAACACATAAACACAAACTCCCACTCTAGTTTCTCGCACAGCAACAAACTGATCAACAGGAAGTACCTCAGTGGACTTAACAACATAGAAATCTGACTGGATTGTTAAACTGTGACTTCAGCAAAGTCCCTTTTCCACCAGAACTGTAAAGTACACAGTCTCATTAGGGAACTTCTTTTATTAGAGAGACGGAGCTCTGTCAGCCCACAAGCCTGAACCGACACAGCCTGGACATCAGGCAGCACTGTCACTGTCACTGCACAATGGGTTTAGATACGGGCTTGCTTGCACTAACACGATACACACATTGCAAATATTGGCTGTTCACACATAAATCACAAGAACATAACATGAGGAGATCATTCAGCCTATCTAATCTTGTCCGGTTCCTAGTGGCTGATTGATCTTAAAGGATCCAAGTGATTCTGCCTCAACATACCCTCACCACTCTGTATGAAGAAGTGTCTTCTTCCCTCTGTCCTAAGTATTTCTCCACTTAATTTCCAACTGTGTCCTCTGGTTCTATTTAGTTAGGGTTAACTATGCCAACTCCTTTTAAATTTGTAAAGACTTCAAATCATGTGCCTCCTAATTCTTCTTTGTTCCAGACTAAATAGATTCAGTTCTTTCAGCCTATCTTCGTAGCTCAATCCTTCATCATGATTGGTCAGAATTTGTAGTTTAAACATTTTGATGGCTGCATTTGTTTCAACACTTGACAGAAGGATATCTACATCATCATATGGAAGGAAGCGCAAATGGATGGAGACACCTATGGATCACATTAGTTTACTGTAAAGCTACGTCTTAGTTGGTGCTTATCTTGGCGAGAGCCGAGTTCAAATCAGCATGAAGCTTTAACATCTACTCTCGTGTAATGGAAATCATGGTCTTTGTCACACAGCACATTGTACTTTGAAATTATTATTAGTGGGGCTTGCGAAGCAAGAGTCCCCACTTTAAATCTTTGACATACTTCTTCTTCTTCTTCTTATTATTATTATTCTTTGGCACACTACTCCTCTTACACCGTTAAGCTACAAACGCCGTTCAAACTTGTACGTGTAGACCGGTCTGGAATAGTGTGCTTGTATACAACTTTTTGATATCTTTTATACTTTTTAAACTATTAAGCTTTTTTGTCCTTTTTTTGTCCATCTTCATTCACTTTAATGGGACTTTTTTCAACATTCTAAAGCTCCCCGTTGTTTAAAAACTCCCAGACTTCCAACATTCTATTTACTGTAAACGATGTAACTTTTGACACAAATCAGCTACTTTGACCACTTTCCCAACAAGTAAGACAAAAGGTTAGAGCATATGGAATCTTCCTCTACTTCTCTGCTATTCAAATCTGAAATCAAAACAGAAATAACTTTTAGTAACCGCACTAACTCAATTTTCTCTAACTTTTTATAAACAACTGCCATTTTGACCACTTTCCCAACAAGTTAGACAACTACAGTACTTAGAGCAAATGAAATCTTCCTCTACTTCTCAGTTATTCAAATATGAAATCAAAACAGGCGTCTACCAATCAAGATTTACAGCTGTTTTAGTAACCACATCAACTTCTTTCAGTAGGCTACTTCCCACTGTTGAATTAACTGTCATAGAACTTTGAGAAATTTCAAATTCTAGCACATTCTAAGCATGAGACAATTAGTAAACAATGTGACTTTTGACACAAATCAGCTACTTTGACCACTTTCCCAATAAAGCAAGCCCCACAACTTTACTTGTAAAGTTACCATCTAGTTAGTGGGGCTTGCGAAGTAAGAGTCCCCATTTCAAATCTTCGACATACTTCTTCTTCTTCTTCTTATTCTTTGGCACGCTACTCCTCTTACACTGTTTAAGCTAGAAATGCCGTTCAAACTTTAAAACGTGTAGACCGGTCTGGAATAGTGTGCTTGTATACAACTTTTTTATATCTTTTACACTTTTTAACTATTAAGCTTTTTTGTCCTTTTTTGTCCATCTTCATTCACTTTAATGGGACTTTTTTCAACATTCTAAAGCTCCCCGTTGTTTAAAAACTCCCAGACTTCCAACATTCTATTTACTGTAAACGATGTAACTTTTGACACAAATCAGCTACTTTGACCATTCTCCCAAAAAAGCAAGCCCCACAACTTTACTTGTAATGTTACCATCTAGTTATTATTATTATTATTATTATTATTATTATTATTATTATTATTATTATTATTATTCTTTGGCACGCTACTCCTCTTACACCGTTTAAGCTACAAACGCCGTTCAAACTTGTGTAGACCAGTCTGGAATAGTGTGCTTGTATACAGCTTTTTGATATATTTTATACTTTTTAAACTATTAAGCTTTTTGTCCTTTTTCTGTCCATCTTCATTCACTTTAATGGGACTTTTTTCAACATTCTAAAGCTCCCCATTGTTTAAAAACTCCCAGACTTCCAACATTCTATTTACTGTAAACGATGTAACTTTTGCCACAAATCAGCTACTTTGACCACTTTCCCAACAAGTAAGACAAACAGTTATATGGAAGCATATGGAATCTTCCTCTACTTCTCTGCTATTCAAATCTGAAATCAAAACAGAAATAACTTTTACCAATCAAGAGGTACAGCTGTTTTAGTAACTGCATCAACTAAATTTTCTCAAACTTTTTATAAACAACTGAAATTTTGACCACTTTCCTAACAAGCTAGACAAAAAGTTAGAGAGTATGACATCTTCCTCTACTTCTCTGCTATTCAAATATGAAATCAAAACAGAAATCACTTTTACCAATCAAGAGGTACACCTGTTTTAGTAACCGCACCAACTACGTTTTCTGTGAACTTTTAGAAATAACTGCTGTTTTAACCACTTTCCCAACAAGTTAGACAAATACTTAGAGTAAATGAACTCTTCCTCTACTTCTCAGCTATTCAAATACGAAATCAAAACAGGAATGGTGTCTACCAATCAAGAGGTACAGCTGTTTTAGTAACCACATCAACTTCTTTCAGTAGGCTACATCCCACTGTTGAATTAACTGTCATAGAACTTTGAGAAATTTCAAATTATAGCACATTCTAAGCATGAGACAATTAGGAAACAATGTGACTTTTGACACAAATCAGCTACTTTGACACTTTCCCAATAAAGCAAGCCCCACAACTTTACTTTTAAAGTTACCATCTAGTTATTATTATTATTAATAATGTTTTGTGTGTAATTTTACATTATATGCTACCTAATATAAAAAACAATAAACATCAGAAAAAGGCTTACAATTCATATAAACATAGATGCAATCTGGCCTTGAAGCCAAAACATTGTAGCTAATTATTAAACAAACACACAATATAATTATTCCTGTTCTAACAAATAAATAACCATGCTGCCATGCCATACTGAGTGGTCTATAGCACTCTGGGAACGATTGGAAGAACACAGTTGCTCATTTACTTTGATTTGAATGCTCTATATACAGACTCACCCACCCAAAGAACTTGCACTAGTCTGCAAATCTGCAGGGAAAGGGGCCATATTTGGTACCGATCTATTTAGCAGCACTATAAAATTAATAGATTTGGTACTGAGATAATTATGAGAACTTCCATGCCTTCTGTTGAAAAAAGTACTGTAGATTTAATACACCCCTTTAAACAGCGCTTTAAAAAATGTGATTAAAAAAACAGTTAATGGGTTTCACGAATGGCAAACTTGATTTCACTGATAAAAAAAGGGCTTTAAAAAAACAAGTCCTTGAAGTTTTGAGAATAGGGCCCCATAACCCTTCTTCATCCCTCCTTGAAGAGAAGCAGCCATTGAAAATGGAAGGAGTAATCGATGGGTTTTTGTGGATTGCTAGTTAATAATGTGTAATACACGTCACCGGTACACAGCGAATGAAATTCTTACTTCACTTGCCAGTTTAATGTTTAATATTCAATTATATTTTTCAGATTCAAATGGAAAACACTGAATACATTATTTCAATGTTTAATTATCAATATACATTATGTTTATTCAGGTTTTTTTTCACCTTATGCTGTCGGTGGTAGGAGGAGAAGCAGTCCAGAAACAATGACCTCACAAACAGATGTGTCTATAGGATAGCCCGGAGATAGAGAGTACTCACAGATTGATTAGAGACAGCTGTATGAGAAGAGCTCAGAGACAAAAGTGGGGTGCTTTTAGTCTCAGTTGTGTGTTTTTTAACAAGGTCTTCTAGTGTAAACAAAGGAGACTCAGCAGCAGGAATTTAGTACAAAACAAGACGGTGCTTGTATATTTATTTTCTTTGTTGTTTTGAAGTTGTAAAAGACAAATGTACAATTCTGGTTTTCAAACAAAACAACACACTAAATATTTCAGGATGAAAGCAAACTTTAATATCGGACGGCTAAGCCGTTTATTATTATTATTATTATTATTATTATTATTTGTTTATTTAGCAGGCACCTTTATCCAAGGTGATCAAAACACTGTATATCTCTTTAATAAAGAGTAGAGAAGATACCTTGGGAGTTTGCTGCAACACGTTGGGTCTGTGGGCAGCACTGAGCCTTGTCAACGACAGAACACTGTTGCTTCAACCCTGCTTAAATACTTGCTTTACCTGATCGCAGGTGTTTCTAATTAACACCAGGTAAGTACCTGTTTGAACACGTATGATATCCTGGGAAATGTAGTTCAGGGTTCTATGACAACTGAGCTACACTTTCTTTCACAACATACAGCTACTGTGTACAAACCGTGGTCGAATATATGCTCTGTCCCATACTTTTCCCTGCACTTTGTTTCACAGGATAAAAGCTAGTATTTAAGTACTGCAAAGGGATTAATAGAAACAGGTTGACAAACAGTGTGGTTACATTTACACACACACATTCTGGCGGTTATCCAAGAACTTCCTTTCATGAAAAGTAATTCTCCATAAAAACAGTTACCTGTATTTAGAAAACAAATCCCACATTCCTGTAACAGTTTTGATTTGCACGCCAGTGACAGACACCCAAACCGCGGCTGTTAATACAAGATCAGAGCTATCGGTAACATGAACCTCCTGTACATGCACTGTATGAACATGTAGGAACAAGTTGAACTATATCCTTTGGTCACTGCATGTATAAATGTACCATGTTAAGTTTCCTATCTGTGCTTTACTTTAAAATGCATAGATGTTTTGTTCCAAAGTCATAGCAAGGAAACTTCTTGTATCCCATTCACATAAGCAGTTTCTAAAAATGTAATTTAAAAATGGTGACTGAAAGAGATGCAGACTCCTCCAATGACCCTACATACTAACCTTTATAAAAGTTTGAGTCTAGGCTATTCCCAGGGGGTGGCGCACAATTGGCTGAGCGCCGCCCGGGTGGGGAGGTCTTAGGTCGGCCAGGGTGTCCTCGGCTCACCGCGCACCAGCGACCCCTGTAGACTGGATGGGTGCCTGCGGGCCTGCCTGTAAGTTGGCCAGAGCTGCGTGGTCCTCTGACGCTGTAGCTCTGAGGTGGCCGATGGCGAGCCTGCAGAGTGAAAAGAAGCTGACGGCTGACGGCAAACGTTACGGAAGACGCGTGTGTCAGTCTTTGTCTCTCCCGAGGGGTGGCAGTGGTGGGCCGGGTTGAAATCACAATGCATATTTACTGTGTTAAACATTTATAAGGGAAAGAATGTCTTTAGCAAGTTCCTTCAGATATGGACAAATTGTTGTTTTCTATATACATTATTGTGGCAGTGTGCCCTGCCCCTGTGTGTATTTTATGTTTATGTGTTGTATGTAGTGTGTTATAGTTGGTGTATGTATAAGTGCACGGATTATAATGTGGGGTTATGTAGCATGAGTGTTTCAAAATGTATATTTGCACAATCACTCCACGTGCAGATTAAAGTGGGTATTAGGATGGAAGCACGGGGAGCACAATTAGTTCACATGCAGATGTACCGAGATTCCAATTGAATGATTGATTAGCAATCGAGTCTCAGTACAGCTACAAAAAAGAGTCAGTTTCACTCACTCGGTTGTGTGTTCAAGAGAGAGAGAGAGAGAGAGAGAGAGAGAGAGAGAGAGAGAGAGAGCTTAATTTCCTTCACTGCGCTCTGCCTTTTGCAGGCTGGGCTGGAGAGCTACTCAAGATTACACTTGATTGTGGATGAGGAGAGGGAGTGAGTCAGGCTGGGCTGGGCAGTGACACAGGAGGGAGAGACGCTGTGTGCTGGGCAGTGATGGAGAGAGAGAGAGAGAGAGAAATAATAAAAATAATAAATAAACAACAACAACAACAACAACAACTGCTACGCGTGTTGGGAGTGGAGCCAGCACGATACTTGTTTGTTGTTTCGTCCAGTGTTTGTTTGTTAGTGCCTTTTCGTTTTGTTTGTTTCTGGCTACTATGCCATTTTATTTTACAATGTATGACAATTATATATAAATATAAGTGGGACATAAAGGCAGGCAGCTGTAGGGACAGACAGGACTTTATTAACGTGTATTAGAAAACAATTTTATTATTATTTATTTCTCTGCTAAGAAATAAATAATAAGAAGAAATTCAGTGTCATCAGCCAATCAGCTTCCAGCTATAGTGGGCATTAATACACAGTAGATTCCTGGTTGAAACGTCATTTTGACTTGTTGTATTTTTTTAAGTGTAGTTCACATCTATTGGACAGTAAATACTAAACAAAGACACAATTGGTCCAAATTTATTTTATTATCCACCAAAACCAGCCAATCAATACTTTGTATCGACAAATGCAACCAGTCCCGTACCGGTAACTGCCGAGTTAGCAAGTCACAGCCTGTCAGCTCGACTGGAGATCAGACGGTATCTTTCAACAACAACAAACTGAGACACGGACAGTTCAGTAATATTGCTTCATTCCGATATCTGGTACTGTTCAGATAAACTATAAGCAGCTCTGACAATTATAAAAGCTATTTGTTAATAAAGCATTTTTTTCTTTTAATTACGTGTGTGATCCTTTACAAACATTTTTGGGACTATTTTCCTAAAACTTTTCTCAGCAGAAGGGTACCCAATGAATCATTACAAGTTCAAGGTAAATGTAGGTTTCAAAGTGTTTTTTTAAGAAAATAATGAGAAAAATAGGTTTCTATAAGCGATAGTGCCCTCGCCTTCGGCTCAGCATGCATAACTCCAGTCACGGTCAACTAACACATGGTAGAGCCTTCATCAATGGACACTTTCGCTTAACTAATGTCCTTGGCAATTTTCATCAGAATGGAGATGCATTCCGGCACTGGATAATATGTTTAATATCCTGATTTAGAGTCACTTTTCAGAAAACTTTAATGCATATACACACACCAAATAAAAAGAAAAAGAAAAAAAACCTGACAAGCAGAATAGTCCCGAACCTGAGCAAAGCCATCATGGTTCACTATGTCAATGATGCACTTTACATGGGTTATGGATTGTTTTTGAAAAACACCCATTTCTGAACCTTCAAATATTCAAATTTCATGGCATGCCTGCCTGGGTCTGTACCCTTGCTCTCTCTGGGAGGCTCCTTGCATAACGTATGTCAGAAACAGCCTCTGTTGCATCACTAGAACGCTTAAATGATGCTGTTTACTACTGTACAAGGTGGAAATGGCATAATTTCTGTAAAAAAAACCATCACAGCAGTGATGATCAAATCTTAGGTGGTTCAAAATCATTTATTTATACATCTCACTATTTTTGGAAGCTGACAAATATTTATTTCCCACCCCCACCCAAAATAGTGCAAATTTGAGGACTGTCAAGAAAAGAGTGGTAAAAGATATATTGGGGAAAACAGTCTTTGGCATCATTAAAATAGGGTCTTTGCTGGCATTTTATACAGCAATACCATGATAAGAACATAAGAACATAAGAAAATGGATAAACGAGAGGAGGCCATTCGGTCCATCTAAGCTTGTCCAATTCCTAGTAGTTGCTTGATCTCAGAACTTTGTCACGCTGGGTCTTAAAGGATCCCTGTGATTCTGCCTCAACAACATAACTAGGTAACCCATTCCACAAGGCATTTTAAGATTTTAGAGATATAAATTATGTCCCCCCTAAACTGACGTGTTAGATTTTTCCTTGGCACACAAAGGGCCCATAATGTCTTAGATACAGTAAACTCAGGACGTTTCACTTTAAACACCTAGAGCAGGAACTAGCCCCAGCCTGGTACATGATATAGCTGATGAAAGATACTTTAGCATTGTGTGAACAGTGAGCTACTACTGAATATTACAGTGTTACAGAGTGTTTAAAGACATACAAACCTTCAATGGACTGGCAAGATCCGTTCAACACAAGAAGGAACAGATATTCACAACACTTTTTTTCAAAATGTTTTCCACCAAATATTGGTTTCTTTAAGTATCACTGAAGATTTATAATCGTGGGAGTGATTATTTTAAACCCTGTATGCATGAAATGTGGGTCATTTTTTAAAAGATATGCAAATTGTTTTAATAAGAAAGGCATCCATATGCTGGTATCCCAAATGTTATCTAGTCACTGCCAATGCTGAGCTCATTAACAGACACTTTGTCAGGGCTGCAGAAAAAACAGGAAGCCAAAACATGTTCCGAAGCAGAAAGGAAATAATGAACGCATGATAAATAATAATAATAATGCTTCCATACATATCTACCCCCACAATGATTCTCTAGAAGTATGTCAAATTATAGGTGTCAAAAACAGACAGGTTTTTCAGACAGACAGACATACAGCCTCCCATACCCCTAATTGGATCACAATTGGACAACTGCTTATCTAGACATATAGAAAGCATACTGTATGTGATGTATGTTGACCACACTACTATGTATCCCCCATCATCAGGGATATGCAACCCCAGAAGGGGATAATAAATTCAAGAATACAACAGGCTGTGTCATTATTGTCGCTGTTGAGAATCTCAGCCTGAATATTAAGGATTGCAGTAATTGTTGAGAACGTTTGGTTATTAACATAACCCTGGTTCCCTGCAATAGAAATGTAACCATTACCACATGGGTACTAATCCTCCAATACCGTCTAATCTGAATAGAAATATCAAAGCTGCACATAATGCCAGTGATGCAGTCGCGCCCGCCCCCGAGGGTATAAAAAGACTGCTGACACTGACATCGTCATCATTTTTCCTTCAAGACTTGCTGCAATCATGAACACAGCGACCTTGAAGGTTAATGGTTACATTTCTATTTCAGGGAACCAGGGTTATGATAATAACCTAACGTTCCCTATCAAGTACGAAATGTAACCATTACCTCATGGGTATTAACACCAAAGCTGTCGCAAGGCAATATTGCAGACCAACTGGAATGCTACAAGGCTAAGACAACGACCAGCTTGCGCGTTACCATAAGGAACCCCAGTACAAGTAGCTAGGGCTAAAAAATTGAGGGAGAACTCACCTCTATGTTTCTACTGTAAGGGTCTAGCTCGAGGCCGCCCTTAACATTTTTATTCCAAAACCAAGGTGGATCGTTTTATTCCAAAACCACCGTGGATCCACGACATTCAGTCGATAGAACCGTGAAAAATTATGGGGAGAAGCCCACACTGCTGCATCGCAAACGTCCTGACAGATGCACCCTGGAACAAAGCTTACGAAGTTGCCATGACCCTGGTGGAATGGGCAGTGAGCTTCTCTGGAGGGGGCAAGTTGGCTCGCTCATATGCAGTCTTAACTGTGTCTGTAATCCATCTTGACAGCCTCTGTTTAGACAGAACAGAGGTTTTTTGGCAAAAAAGCAGGATTGGTGTAAAAGTGTAACTTTTTCCCTGGCTTCTGCAAAAAATTAGGCAGGCTTTAGTGGATGTGATTGCAAGCTGTGAATTGGAGGCTGTGTGGTCCAGTGGTTAAAGAAAAGGGCTTGTAACCAGGAGGTCCCCGGTTCAAATCCCACCTCAGCCACTGACTCATTGTGTGACCCTGAGCAAGTCACTTAACCTCCTTGTGCTCCGTCTTTCAGGTGAGATGTAATTGTAAGTGACTCTGCAGCTGATGCATAGTTCACAGACCCTAGTCTCTGTAAGTCGCCTTGGATAAAGGTGTCTGCTAAATAAACAAATAATAATAATAATAATAATAATAATAATAATAATAATAATAAGCAAGAATGCTAAGCAAGAATGCTGCTTTCATAGATAAGAATTTCAGCTCTGCTAAATACAAGGGCTCATAGGGGGGCTTCATGAGTGCTTCCAGCACCACATTAAGCCTTCAGCGATGGACAATGTCCTTCATAGGCGGCTGTAGCCGAGCACCCTTTAAAAATTGCCCCGCCAGGAAATTAGTTCCTGGGGAGACTAAATCAGTCTTAATATGACAAGTCAACATGGCTGCCAAATAGAGCTTTATGTAGAGGGGGATTTCCCTTCATCAAATTGGTCTTGTACAAATTGCAGTATAACTTCCATGGGACTGGGTGTAAATGTGTGGACTCCACTCTGGCATTCTGTAAGGTGTCAATGACCCTATTAGCGGCATAAGCTCTGCTGACAATGACATGTGCGCTACTGGTGTTGCGCTATCTGAGTCCCCCTCCTCGGAGGGGAACTCTTGATCAGCCATGTCCTCCGAGGCAGCGATAGACAGCAGGTCTTATTGGTGCCATTCTATGTGTGCAACTCCTTGTTACTCTACAGGCAAAAAAGGGAGTAGGCGGAGCGGTGCGCTCACGTAGTAGCTCAGCTAACACGTTGTCCTGTTCTGAGAATACTAAAAGCCGCTAGAGTAAGGCTACAGTAGGTATTCGTTACAGAGAAAAGCCTCATGATATGCCAACCCTGCAATAGCAATACAGTAGTCTTCAGCAAAGAGAACACCCTCGGGAACAAGCGATGCGTTCTTATAGCCGAAGTGTTCTGGAAGATGGAGTCAGCCACCAGACACTACATGAATCAATAAATAAATGTGCTTTACTTGTCATGGCCTTGCGTGCATCAAGATATGAAATAAATAGAATAAGACAAAAGCAAAAGGCAAGTGTATGTTAATAAACTATTAATAATAAAGTAACAGACAAACTAACGCTAATAAACTGTCAAACTAAATTAACTCAGCACAGCTGTTATTGCAATGGAGTTTTTAGTATTAAGGCCCCAGGTAGGCCTTTGACCAGCCTTTAAACTCCAGGACTCCGACATGAATGTGAAATTAATTCTGGTGGCCTTGTCTACTTTCCTCTGGATGGATTGATTGATGGATTTAGACAACTTTCATGAAATCCAGCAATAATATTTTTCAACAAAAAATAAAAGATATTGAAAAACACATTTTCTTTTTAATCCCACATCACAAGTCATAAATCATCTGGGGAATTCATTTATTCAGTTGCGATGGCAGGGAGAAAGAACAATTCTCTTTTAAGGATCGCAGTTCCCACAATACACCACCATTATTGCAGAAGGGAGCATGAACTGGATACACTGCAATCATTAGAAAAAAAATATTTCTCCTGGCAAACATTCCCGAATAAAAGTTGAAAAAAACAAATTCCCTAGTTGACTTACCTATGAAGTGTGAATAAAATATCAATTAGGATTATGTTAATATACTGCAGCGATGCAGACTACACGGGACACAAAGTCAGGTGTTTCTTGTAAGCACTGCAGGGGTTCTGGAACACTTTATCCCTGAACAAATAACGCTATAACAAAAATGAAAAATATACTTATTTATTCTCTCCCGAATAGGTTTATTAAGGCTTGAGAACACCATCATCTCCGTGCTGAGAACGGCAGAAGTGTCCTTGAGGAACATGATGGTGCATCTTTGAGCCTGAACCTCTGCATGATCAGCTCTACTCTGTATTGCTTTTAGCAGAAGGTCCTTACCTCCCTCTCACTCTGTCCCATGACGGTGCCGCTGTCATTCCCTCTCTCGCACCGGCTTTCACTTCCTCTCTCCACTTCATTGCGATTGAGGTCACTCACTCCTGCTGTGTAATCCCATTAAGTGAAGTTCGCCTCTACCATGAAGTGTATTTCTCATGAAGCACAGACAGGGCAGGATTAACGTCAGTGACAGATTGTGATCCAATGCTAAAATGTAGCCCATAATCAGGGTTGAGGGTCATTTCCTGTTTTTCAATTCCAATTCCATTTCCTTTTTAAAATCAATTCCAATTCCAATTCCATTTTAATCAATTCTAACACATCACTGATCAAAATTGCAATAAGCAGCATTGCCATTTTTTACTGTTATTTTAACGTTCTCTTTAACTATATTGTTATCTTAATTTATTCTTATTTTGTCAACCGCAAAAGTTAAGTCTAAATGTAACTGTTAATTCTGCAAAAATAGCCCTTCAGATGCTTTTATGTCATTTCGATATAAAACAAGAATCTAAAGCCTAAAAATGATTTCTTGGTGTTTTCCCACCCACAGGTGATGATAAAGCTACATTTTATATGTTGAGTTTCATGGTGTAAAATATCACTGGTCTCAAACTAGGGCGCAGCAGTTTGTAACCAAAACAAAGGATTTCATTTTTTTCTGTGAAGAAATACTGCTTTAGAATGTATCAAATTACATAAATACAGCTTGTGTTCTGATTTTAAAGAACATAAGAACATAAGAACATAATAAAGTTTACAAACGAGAGGAGGCCATTCATCCCATCTTGTTGGTTTGGTTGTTAGTAGCTTATTGATCCCAGAATCTCATCAGGCAGCTTCTTGAAGGATCCCAGGGTGTCAGCTTCAACAACATTACTGGGGAGTTGGTTCCAGACCCTCACAATTCTCTGTGTAAAAAAGTGCCTCCTATTTTCTGTTCCATTTGTGACCCCTGGTCCTTGTTTCTTTTTTTCAGGTCAAAAAAGTCCCCTGAACATTTGATTCAGTACTTAATAGGATCAAATCGATTTGATCGCCATATGCTGTTGATGGAATCAACAAGTCTGATTTCAAATCACTTTCATGCCAGTCCCTGTGGCCGATGGAAAAGGCATTTGACTGAACTAAGAACAATAGGCATTATCTCATAGCACATGCTTATGCTTGACCTTTCAATGCTGTGTCCATATAGTGAATTGTTTTCTTTAAAATGCATATACTATGTGATTATTCTTTGACAAATGAAACTGGTTTGGATATATTTTTAAAAGTACTGTGGATTGTTTCTTTTGACCTGGGGAGGGCTGGTAGTATTACAACAGTTGCAGCCAGTTGAAGCCTACAAATAAAAACTGTAACTATTGAAGTAACATTTAGAAACATACAGTATATAGACCACTTGTTAAGTTCCAATCTTAGATTCAGAATATGGACATTGAATCAGGGACAGCAAAGTTGAGCAAACTGATCGGACTGAATTACTGGCTAGAATATAGAATCAGGTGAACTGGTCTGGAGCCAAACTCCAGAGACTGGTTTACAAGATGAGAGAGGTGAAGAATTTCACTGATACAGTAGTTATAAGGGAACTAGAGCTGTGTTGAGTGGGGCAGAACCCTGCCTGGGAAGAAGAGCAATGGTGTTGACCAGAACATGTTAGTGTAACAGGAGACATTAGGGGTTCAAATCAGGGCTCTTCGTTTTGGCGTTTATTTTTGAGCACACAAAATGCTGTAATACAGCATTTGCTTTTTAGGTGAATGTACTTATTTTGAGCCGACTCTGGTTCTGTATTTATTTTGAGCTGAATCAGGTAAAGGTGGAGGTTTCGCTGCTTCGTGAGATAATATTTAATTGATTTGCTGTCCCTGACCAGCTGAAACACAGCTTGACTTGAGTGTTTCAGGGGCATCTAAGACAGCAAGCAGACAAGCTGGTGCTGATCATGTCTCACACCCGCCTTGTCGGACTGACAGTGGAGCTCCAAGAGGCAAGTGATTTTTTTACTGTATTTTGTGCCTTTGAAACATGACCATTGTGGCTGCATGGCTGTGTAAGCCGCATCATGAAATGATATTAGTGAAGGACTTCCCTTATGTAATAAAGCAGAGTAACTACAAAACGTAAAACCTTCACCATGTATACATGACTTTGCAAAATTCTGTTTAGGCAAGTTTTCTCATGCTCAGTCACAATTTTCAATGACATCTCACACATATTATAGATTTAAAATATTGCACAATAAAACATTTTTAAAAATTAAAAAAAAAAGTGGACTGGATTGGTAAGTACTATCAAAACTTTAAAAGTGTTAATAAAACCTGTTTAGCAGCTATTATTCAGGCTTGGACAACCTGCAAATATTTGTTGTATAAATATTTGATTCATTTCAAAATGTATAAATAGATAAAATGTTTAGCTTTTCAAATTGTGCACTGCTTTCATGAGAACATGAGTCACAGCTTCCGGCATTTTATATGACATGTCTGTTGTAATATGGCTATTCTTTTTGGTTGGAACTGAACCCTGGCACTGTAAAGTTTATCTGAATGTTTCGTTGTGTTTGAGTCCACTGCTTAAGGGAAGTGCTCAAGGCAAGGTGGAAAGGAGGCAGCCATTGCAACTTAAGCCATTACAGGTTTCACTTGGTTCTCGTGGATTAAAGTAAGCATTTACAAATACATCTGAGAGAGAGTTGGGATACCTTGGCTCCCAACATGTAGTATGTATGTGACAATGGGAATGCACCACTGATATTATGGTGCTGCAGCTTGAGAATGCTAATGTAGGGACCAGGAGAAACACTTGAAGCAGTTTAGTGAAAAGCAGCACAATTCATTGAAAACAGAATAAAACATGAAGCACAAACAGCGCACACAAGCAGAGCATATTTTAAATTCTTAGTTGAAATGAGCCGATTTGTATATTATTTTTGTGTATTTCTTTTTTGTTGTGTTTTGTTTTTTTCATTGATTTTTTGTTCATATCATTCAATAATAAATTAAATTAAACAAAATATACACTGTATTAAATAAAGCTGAATTGAGGTAAACCATGAAATGTCTCAAACAGCTATGCACCCCAAGGGTAAATTAAAACTTGACATTTTTCCAGGATTTTAAAAATCGGTGTAACTTTGGTTGGTCCGTTTTATCATTTGTTAAAAACTAATAAAAAAATAAAAAAAGGAAAGTTGTTCGAAGGCAAGAGCAGAGGGCAGGGTGGCTCTGCGGCTGGTGATCTGGCAATCAGCTAAGAGAACAGTCACCCTGGGCCCCCAGCAGTGATATACAATCTTAGATAAGGTTTATATAATCTAGGAGTGTAGGTAGACAACACAATGTTGACTTTGGAACTTTACAGTAAAGTGATTTTTAATGGACCTATATATTCCTGGGACCAGTTTAACCAGCATCTCTACCAGAACAAAGTCTCCTGAACCAGCTGAAAGCCAGTAAACCACCAGCTCAGGTCACTGCTGGAAGTTTCATCAGGGTAGTCTGAATGAGTAGACCACATGCTGTATAAATAAACCAGATACTGGAAGTACTAAAAAGACAGACTTGGGACACAGAGCAGGAAACACTTCTTTACACAGAGTGGTGAGGATACCTAGCCATGGTGTTGATGCAGAATCATTGGGATTCTTTAAAACCCGACTTGACGTTTTGAGATCAAACATCTATTAGGAACCACATGGAAACTGATGGGCAGATGGCCCCCTCTCATTCGTAACTTTTTTAATGTAATTTGTAAAAACCCTTCCTTATGTTTGCAATCATTCAGAGTTGTTCTGTTTTTTTCAATGTTGTGTTTCACTCATATTTCTCTATAGATCTCTATACCTGGATTTCACTGCTGCTTAGAAAGTCCTAGTTACCTTCTTATCTTCCTCATTCCAGACAAATCATGGCATTTGGTTCAAAGATCACAGTCTCGCATGATCAGGAATTAGGAAGTGCATTCAACTTGGAAGCAACTAAGAATCATCAAGCAAGCTCAAAGGCAAGTATTGTTAGTGTTTGAGAAAAATGAGCAAATATCAATACTGGAGCAACAGGATTCTACTCAAACACCATAAAAATCAAAAGAGATGTCAAATTCCAATTAAAATTGCCTTTGAACCAGTAGTTTTAAGTTACAAAACGGTTGTGTACATTCAGACCTGAAGGGGAGGAAAATCTTCAGCTATTTTGCACTCCTATAGTTACCATGCTTAGAAGAATGCTCAGATCGGATCAGGTTCAGTCCACAATTAAAAGTAATCTGCTCCATCTCTAACAGGACATGGCTAAAACCACGATCAACAAGGAAACGTGGGTAGACCTGTAGAGAACCACACTTCTTTTCTTTCTCTGCCAAGACTGGAATAAACCCAGGGGGCGACAAGGAGGACAATCACCAGAACAGTCTCAGAAGAGAATTCAGGGCAATGGAAATACAGAAAAAATGAAACACACTGTCATTCTGTAAGGAATCACAATAAATAAGCCCCACACCTAACTAACAGAATCCCAGGTTGATACACCTCAAGAGGGCTATAAAGGCTTTATATATGGATTCTATTTCCTCACGGAGCTAAACGGTAAAATATAAAAACTTCCAGGTAAAAAAAAATTAAAACTATAGTAGGACTAGGTTGTAATGTTTCAAAATCTTATAATTCTAGACATCTTAAAATGTAGTTTAACAGATCAGTAACTCTCCATGCTTCATTGAGGACTAGCATGCCTATGAAACCACTCAGTCAGAATCAGGAGATTTGAACAGGTTTCATCACCAGCTTTGTTAATACAGAAAGAAGTAGCTCTTTAATGTGGAGACCATGCTGTCTTCAGCTCACTGTTAGTACTTTATGATGAGGTACAGAGGGTACACATTGACGAAAAAGAGGGGTCTCTTACAGTGAGGTACAGCGGGGAAGAGATTGAGGGAGAGTGGCCAGTTCTGGAGGTACAGATTGAGGAAAAGTTCGGAGCTCTGTTAAAATGAGTAACGGAGTAGGAAAGACAGGTCACAAGGTATTAGTCCAGCGCAGCGTCTGCAAGGTTCCAAATTTATCAAGAAATAGCTATGCTGTACATCGGGGTCCTTGAATGAACACAGGATTATTTATTTAAAGTTTTGAAAACACTTTGATCTATTTAGAAACAAACTGAGTAAATCCTTAGTGAATGCTGGGAGTTACGTACAGAAGGTAAGAAAGTGCAAATAATTCAGATGTACTATTCCAGTGGTTTCCCTTTATAAGGCAGCTGTTTGTAACACATAAACAGGCGGCATTGTGGTGGCTCCCATTTGCCCCATAATGCCATTCCACAGCACTTTCATTCTGGTTATAAGGCGCAACACAAACAGCATGGTCTCATATGTATGGCTTCCGACGATCACGTTATAAAGGGAGAGCTCTGGGCGTTTCTGTTTTTTTAAATTAAAACTAGCAAGTAAGATCCTTGGCTTTCCTACAAAATGTGATAATATTTCCCATTTTGTATTACAGAGTTTGCTTTGGGGAAGTCTTTATGCAGTACTGGAATACTGATTTCCAATCAAGATTGTGACAGATGGGTAAAACACTGAGGGTTACATTGCAGTGTTGTAAGATTTCACGGGTATAAGAAGCCAATCTGAATCATCAGCACACCACTGGTACTGTCTGAAGGAGATATGCAGACTATAAATCAGGGAAGCTCATACAGGCTATCAAAATGATGTCGAGGGGTTCTAATTTAGTAGTAGTGGGGTCACATGCGTCCGAGTGGAAGAGGCGCTAGCCTCTCTGTACCAGATTTGTTTCTGTGAGATCTGCGAGAGATCTGTGAGAGTCACCAGCTGGCATCACAGTATAGTGCAGTAATAAAAATAGCTGGACCAAGTTGAGGTGCTGGCAGCACCACCAATGACATCATAGGCATTATTGCCTCCGTCAGCACCGATGATGTCGTAGGTGGCAGTGGCGCCCAGTGGGCGGGGCTGAGCAGGTGGACTGGTGTCAGGAGTAATGGTTGAAGAGCGACGAGGAGTGGAGAGCCCCGTTCTGATAGCAGTGCTGACGGGAGGCAAGGTACTCTGAGTACGAGATGGTCATCTTCTCACTGCGATACCTGAGAGGAGAAAGGGCTGCATTATTACACCCAAGGAACAATTAAATACAAGCTTTCAATAAGGACAGTGCAGGGCAGGGCAGGGCAGGGCAGGGCACCCACCCCCCTATCTTAAAATGATACAACCCTTCACTACTATGTGTACACACCTGTACCATCACTCTCCTTTGTGTGCTCCATCGCCTCTCACTGCTCCCTCTGGGGAGGGTTATGCTTGCTTTCAGCTGCTTACTTTGCTGTCTTGCTAACTCACCTTACGTATGGTGTGGGATTGAGTCAAACAGAAGAAAAGTTACGGACAACAGGGTCCATTAAGGTTCCTAGTATCTGATTGATCCCAGAACTTTGTCTTGTCTATTCTTACAGGATCTTATTAATTTAGAATCAACAGCATGGCTTATTAACACATTTCATACACCCACCACTCAATTCACAACTGTGTCCTCGGATGCTGGTGCTGTGCTTAAATACTGGTTAGGTTTAACTTTCAGGATTTAAGAAACTTCCCACAATGTTTTTTTTTTTTTTTTTTGTATCGTTGGTAACAGAACTAAACACAGTAGTCTAGTACAGTCTCACCTACGCATAATGCAACCTTTGATTTGCACTCTACACCTTTGACTTTATAACAAACCATTGTTGTTTTTTAATTGATTCCCAACTCAATTGTACCACAATATTTTTGAATTTTACATGGTTGTGATCTGGTGAGGTAGTGTTGGTGCTGGGAGGCTGCAGATCTGTCCTGCAACCTACCCAGAAGTGTATCAGTGAACCTCTGTTCATTACTTGATTTGTCCTGCCTCTGCCTGAACTGCCTTTTTTTTTGTACCACAATTGATCATAATATATGTTGGCTGTATGAATAATGTTTGGTGTCAATGTATACAATGATGTTATTAAACTCTATTTAAA
Source organism: Acipenser oxyrinchus oxyrinchus (assembly GCA_030684275.1). Taxonomy (NCBI): domain Eukaryota; kingdom Metazoa; phylum Chordata; class Actinopteri; order Acipenseriformes; family Acipenseridae; genus Acipenser; species Acipenser oxyrinchus. The sequence goes on from CM060262.1 coordinate 17,569,235, forward strand.
GGTTTGACCATATCAATGAACACACTAAAGAATATTAAACATATATACATATAGACATCCTACCGTGTCAGTTTAATAGTTTTCCTCAATTCGTTGGTTATGGCTGCTTTGAAGCCTCCCTTCCTCAGCAGAGAGTCTATAGTCTGGATCTGGTCCCAGTCTGCAGAGAAAGACAGGCAGTTATTGAAGGGATTGAACAATGTGAAAACACCCAGTACCGTGTATTGTGCAAACATCCATTGACAATGCTTTATCAATGTTATTATCACACTTTAACATGCTGGTGTCCAGTTCAGCTTTGGGGCCGCTTTTTCTTGGCTTCCCTTATAAAGGTTTACCACAGTATGTTTGTAGTGCCCCCCCCCCATGTTTTCCTATGGTTATACTATAACTTTACAATAGTTCACCCTGTTTTGCCATGTTTTGTAATATGCTTTATCACACCTCGCTGGCATTTGCAATCTTTACCTCTGCTTTACCATGCTTTCACTACACCTTAATACACTTTGTTATGCTTTTATTAAGGGAAACATTTACAAGGAAACATTACATCTCACAACAATTGAAACCACATGATTGCCATTCACTTTATTTGCAACCACATTTACATTGTGGTCATGTATTAAATACGCAATGTGAACAACTGGATTAGAAGTCTGAAAGTTAAGGTGAGAGTTTTGTATATCTGAATAATGTATAATAATTCATGCAAAAGAATAGAAAATGATATTCAAGTCTTTGTTGTGCTGTGCTTTTACTATAGGAAACTTTTATACCAGATAGGCATGAAACCAAAGGATTAACTGCATTTAAATCAGAAAACAGAATGTACCCAAGTATAAGCCCATGCGCGTGACTGTACGGTGTTCCAGACCCAAAATCCAAACTCTTGTATAGTAAAGGCAACCTTTCCTCCGTAAGTGTGGGTCCTTCTAAACAGGTGGGTGGGGTTCTAGCACTAAGAAAACATTTTAGTTTGTGTTGTAACATTTGTCATAAATCAAAGGTTGTTAAATTGCACTTGCTAAACTGGTGAAGCAGGGAGAGCAGTGTTCAATTTACCACAGCATCAAAAGTGCAAAAGAATGCTCTTTTTACATTATTAACAACATTTTCTGGTGGACTGAGGCAGAATCGTGGCTTTGAAACTATGAAGCTACGAAGCTGCACGCAAAATTGAGATGGAGGGAGGCGGTACATTGTAAAAAGCAGACCGCATTGGACTATTTCTTATTTTAAAATTGTGTTCTTTACAATTGATTGTAAGTACAACACATATTTTTTTATGTTTGCTTTACTCATTGTAAGGACAATTGTAGTACATCATTGTGTAGTACTATTTAAGCCTACTTTTTTTGTTTTACACACGTGTGAAGTAAACAGTTCTATGTTTGGGTATTTCGTGTTTCTCATGTTAATTTTTTTAAACACTGTAACATTTAAAACACATGTATTTCAGTGCCATATTTGTACAACTACAGTATATATCGTTCCATATAAATGAACTTGAAAATGGGGCCTTTTCGCTTATTGGCAACTTTCGGTTAATGACAACTTTTTGCTGGGAACCGAGAGGTTGTTAATAAGTGGCATCTACTGTATAAACATGGCAGAAATGGGCAGACCAGTCCATAGATTTCCAGATCCAGATACTCTCAATAACTACCATGGCACAGACAGCTTCAATCACTAGCTTAAGATGTTTTGTACACAAACATAGAACTGTAGTTTGTAGCAATTAACACAGAAGTTACTAGCATACTTGTTCAAGATAGACATTTGGTAAAATATTTGCTGCAATCCTCCACGCTATAGAGAAATACTAGACTTCATATTTTAAATATCTTGACAATACCACTAAATAAACAATTTGCTACAAGAGATACTGGCATATATTATGTTGTGGATTGGTGTGGTACAAGGGAGAGCAGGTCTCCCTCAGTCTGTACTAAAGCCAGCCTGTCTGTGTTTGAACTTGCCTCTCTTACCCACCCTGTTCCTTGGCCACCTCAGGAAGGTATGTGGCTGTGCGTTTCATCCCCTTCTCATTCACAAACTCAATCCGGATTCCATGCTCTCCCACCTGCAACGACAGTTAAAACATGGTAGTGGGCGTTAAACTTACACAAGAAAAAGCATGCTGCTTTTCAGAAACGTGCACTTTGTCACATACAGTAAGACATTTTAAAAGAATATTTCTAACCAAGTTTCATCATGTGCCTCCACTACATCTCCCTCACTGGTGGATTATAAGGGATACTCTGTAAAAACACAAGTGGGATCCAAAATGTACATTACTGTGGCCTTATGAACTCTTTTAAAGGGATATGTTGAGACAATGCATGTTTCTACAGTGCCTCTAGACCAGGCATGGATAGTTTCAATCTGTACAGCTGGTATTGTGTTTAGTGCAGACACAGGGCCCGTCCCAACCTGCCTCACCTCCCAGTCAAGGTAGTCGGCCGCGTCCTCAAAGTTGGTGAGCAGAGACACGGAGCAGAAGAGTTTGGGCAGTTCCTCGCGGGTCATCGGAGGGAAGCGGCTGTCTTTAAGAGCACTGCAGAATGGAGACAGAACTAAGTTGGCATCACACAATGTCAAGACAATCACATGTGGGCTACCCTCAACCTTTTGGTATAAAATGACATTTTTTGTGTGTTGTAAATTTTACAAATTACAATCTGCACACTCCAATGTTCCAAACCCATATAGCGCCTTTCATCATAAATGATCCCAAGTCTACTAACAACAAAAACCATAAAAAGAATAAAACAATGTTCTGATGAAACTTTTTACAAAGAAAACAGAGACAAAAAATGAAGCCCATCAAGGCCATCAGAGTTAAACAAGTGTGCTTTTAGTTTGATTTTAAACACAGAAACAGAACACCTCTCTCTCATATCTTCAAGTAGAGAATTCTAAAGTGCAACACAGCCGAAAGAAAAAAAGACACAAAAAATGGCTTGCTTAAATCTTGGCACGACCAAGAGGACAGCCTTGAGTGATGTGACACACACGTTAGAAGCAGCTAGACCTTCATACCTAGTTAGAGTGTATTCCCTGAGTCCTGAGTGCAAGCTCATAGCGGAGAAGGTCCCGATGCAGCCGCGGAGACGCTTATCCCGGCCCGTCTTCCACGTCACAAACAGGGGGCTGCACAAAGACAGGTCTCAGTCATCTGTGCTTTTTTAACAAAACAAACCTTTCATTCAATTAGCTATCAGCTGAAAGGAGTGATAACAAAGGCTTCAAGATCTGTTTCCTTATTGGCACTGGTATCTCTTGCATTGTAATAATTTTACCCCCACCCACGGTTTCACCTTGACAGATTTTAATCCTATACTCAGATTACTAAAAACTTCATCTTCTAGTCTATTACAAGAAAGCTTCAACGTCCTAATATCACACCTGAACTTGCTCTTTTTTTCACTTACACTCCTTTTTAATGAGGCTCACAAAATACCCTAAAAAATCACTCACCTTTTTGAAGTCACATTGAAACGTATTAATTGTGCAATTCATTGTTTCAGAGGTTTCGCTACTTGAGATAACTTTCATTTTATTCTGTGCCTGACCAGCAGCTTACTAACTGTGTCCAGGGCAGAGATATCCAAGCTAAGGAAAATCACATCAAATTAAGCCAGTGTCAATCACACTGGAAACTTTCCTATTGTTGGCTTTAGAAGACAGTATCTCCACCCCACTCAATCACAGCATGTCGTCAGCCCAGCTCGTCAGAAACTGAAAGCGGCAAAAGCTGTTGTAGAATTAAGAAGTTTCATGGTGTTCCAATGAAGAACCCCATTATTACGGTACTTTGTGAGCCACTGAAAAATAAAGGTAGAAACGAAGCTGGCATGAATATACAGCAATAAGAGTTGCAGTATGATACTCACTAGGACTCATTGGTGAAGCGGGGCAGGCAGGACTGTGGGTACCCGAGCAGATGGCAGTGCAGCACATCGAAGCAGTAGAAACACATCTCGGCACTCACCACCAGGGTGCGCCCATAGCCTCCCACTCCATTCCTGCGGACTAGTGGGCTCAGCACCACCGGACCCGGGTTAATACGGGCCAGCGGGGGAGTCTGGTTCCCCAGGTTCGAGCTCCCTCCTCCTCCTCCACCTCCACCTCCACCTCCGCCCACTCCCACCTCCACCCCATGCTGGGGGTTGGGGCCCAGGCTGGAGCTGGAGCCTGGGGGGGTCCCATGGCCACTCCCACACAGCTTGGGCTTCTTCACCCTGCAGCAGCTGGATGTCAGCTTGGCCTCCAGTGGGGGGACACAGCGCCTCTTACCCATCCTCTCTATGCTGTGGTCCGCACACTACCCTGGATAGAGAGAAGGAAAGAGAAGCAAGTGACATTTAGAGCTGGAGAGTGAAAGGAGTGCCTTTTGCTCTTTTAGGTATGACTGCTTCTCAACACTATAAGGACCAGGGCAGAATCCAATCGTAACATGGCGGTTCAGTTACAGCTTCACCTGGCAACTTCAAGACATTTATTATTCTCAGGGTGTCTCCCATTATGTCTGAAATAGTAACCTGAAATGAACCTGCAGCTCTTTTTGTTTTTTTCAAACTCCCTGGCCTATATTTTCCCTTATGAGCAAATCAGGCAGATTGCCCCCTGCACAGACAATTAATTACATGGGCAATTTGCCTAGGGTTACCACCTGTCTTTTCTAGGCTGAAGGTTTTTAATTGTTTTAACCTGTCCTCAGATATCGTTAGTCCTGACATCAGCCGAGTCCCATCTGTGACTTGACATCTTTTTTTGTAATGCACACATTAAACACTTTGGGAAAGAAGTATATCTGCTTTTTTTTTTATTCATGTATATATTTTAGGTTGGTTTCATTATTATTTTACATTGTATTGTGAGAATATTGTTCTTCTCATATATTTTACATTCCAATTTTGACACAGAGTATTTACATGTACAACTGTTCAGTCCACTATGCTTAATATGAACATGGTTAATTCTGATTGTCGTTTATTATGGACCAAAGTAAGGACCTAACTTTAATATATTTGCATTGCGTGTGTTCATCTTCGCCCTCCCGAGTTAGCGCAGGGGTGGTAGCGGTGAGCTGAGCCTAAAAATAACTGGCCATTCCAAATTGGGAGAAAATAATAAAAATAAATTGGCAACGACTAAATTTAAAAAAGTCTCCCCCTAACCCTAAACTTCTCCTCATAAGTCATACTCTTTAGCAAGGGGTTAGCCTCTTTGCTCTTCTCTCAACTCCCTCCTTTCTATGGTGTGGATTTGGATACCGAATCTCATGGAGGTCTGTACTTTGTCAGTGGCTCAGGTTATTGTTCGGTTGTGTCGTAGCCCCCAGTGGACATTTGTCAACACCATAAACCCAGTGCACAGGTACCTGATTGGCTTGAGGGGCCCAGCATCTGTTTGTACCAGCACAGTGCCTGACTGTAGCCAGTGACTTCCCTTTTAAAGTATCTAATTGAGAAGCACTAACATTATTATAAAAAATAAGAAATGTGTGTCTTTGTTCCCAGTTCTCAGTTCCCAGGAGCTGACTGACCTCAAAACTTTGTCAAGTTGGGTCTTAAAGGACACAGTGATTCTGCCTCAAGAGCATGACTAGGTAGCCCATTCCATACCCTCACCACTCAGTGTGTGAAGAAATGTCTCTTACCCTGTTCTCGGTCTATCTCCACTTAATTTCAAACTGTGTACTCTGGTCCTGGTTTCTGTGCTGCACTTAAAATAATGGTTTGGGTTAACTGTCAATTCCTTTTAAGATTTTATAAATTTCAGTCATGTCCCTCCTAATTCTTCTTTGTTCTAGGCTAAATAGATTCAGATTCAGCTTCAGCTATATTCACAGCCCTAGTTTGGTTGCTCTTTGTTGGACTCTCTCCCTTTAAACGTCTGGTGAAAAGAACTGGATAGAACAGTGCATTATACAACCTCATCATAACCCCCTTTGCATGAGCATCAGACACATCCACTGACAGTCACTGCTAAGTTGAGGCCAAAATCAAGATGTGTAAAGTTGCCATTGTTTACAGTGTACATGGAAGTTCCCAAAACCATTCAAACATTTTGGAGATATCTTTACCAAGCAAGACCTACAGGAATGCTGGCAGGCAAGGTCAAGGGCATGGTCACCCAACAAACTCTAGCAGCAATACCAGCAATGTTTAAATCTGGTGAAACAAACAAAGCCAGATAAAAGCAGCAGCAATCCATATACTGTAATCACCTCTCACCAGGGATGCATAAATGCTAAATACATTTCCTAGTTTTTAAATAACCAAATTGACAACATTTTGTGAAGAGTTCAACATAAAGTGTAGCTATTTTCACCAAGATATGGACCAGTGCAGACCCAGTACTAAGCGATTACTGCAAATCAAAAGGTTTCCAATGGGATGGGGAGTTGTGAAAAGGGGTTTATTTGGAGCTTTGAAGTTACTCCATTCCCTTCAGTCCTGTTCCAGCCTCCAGCACCTGCAAACAAGTACACAGCACTGCTACAGGTATGGAAAGAGTACAAACCATGACTCCAATACCCCTTCTCCACTGGTAAATCTGACCCGTGGCTATTTGTCAAGCGGAGTGACAACCAAACTCTGAAACTCCGGCCTCACAAAACATCTGAATCTGGCTCGGAGCCAAGCCGAGGTTAAGGATTTTCATCATTACGTTGCATCAGTCAGTACAGTCCACAAAGACAAACAACAAGCAACATGGTGGCAGGGAGTGTGATGAGAGAAAAGTACAGCCTTGGGACGCTGAGGAAGTGCAGGCTCTAGTTTTTCTATGGGCAGATAGAAGTGTTCAGGAAGATCTGGAGTCAGAAATTAGAAAGTTTATGCCGGAATTTCTGACGATTTGAAGCAAATGGCCATGAACCACAGGTACGGTACACTTAACTCACACACTCAAAAACAGTATTCTACCAAATGTCTCATCCTTGTCCTTTATTATATTAATATAAAGAAAACAAAATGTGGAATATAAAACAATTCTAAACTTACAAAAATATAGTACAACATAATACAGCTGTACCCTACATACAACTACAGCTCTCTCTGCGCTCCCACAGCTTTTTTTTTTTTTAAGCACCCAAACAAAAAACAACAACTATCCTTAAAACGGGATATCTTTGGCAAATCATATTTTTAAAACCTTTCCCCTTTCAACAGAACTAAGTAAGAAGATATAATCAGTAAAATTTGTGGATTATAAAGAAATTCCTAAATTTACAAAATATAGCGATACAAGATACAGCTGTACCGTTGGTCTATTCATTTTTGAACATCATTTGTTCGCGCATCTTTTGGCAAACTGAGTTAATTAATAATAATAATTAATAACAACTGTCTTTCGTTGTGTGTGACGTCAGTAGCACGGCTCGGCTCTGCAGTGGAAAAACAACCCAGGCTCGCTTTAACCGCACCGTGAGGGCTCGGTACCGCCCCGGCGCCACTCATTTGTACACTGGAAAAGAGGCATGAGTGCAGCTGTGTAAAGTATGCTGTTATCTGGTTTCTATCATGGACGGAATGTTTAGTGCCTGAGAAGGTGTCAATAAAACTGACCTCATCTGACCTGGTGCAAGCAGGAGTTGTCTGATCAATATGCTGCTGACAAAGGGCTGTTAAAGCTGTATAAAACAGCAGCACTTGGAGGTGCATTTGAGAAGCATCAAGATCCTCCACAAACACATACCAGCACCGTGTTCTAAAGCTTCTTCCAGATATTGGTAACTGACATCATTGCTTCATTTCTGTTATAAACAAGTGGCCTCATTATTGTGTCTAATGATAATGATTATGCTTTTAAATATGAAGTAAAATGGATAGGTGAAAAAGATCAATATACACTGTCCAGTGATTAAAATAATGTGGCAGTGAAATGGTTAATTTCTAGTGGACACCGCCTGTGATACAACTTTATTGAGGGAATCATAGAATACAGATGTGTATCAACTGTAAAGACATTGCCTGAATGTGAGTGATCTGTATCTTTAATATGGCCAGAGGATATAAAATGTGTTCCGTTAGTTACATGCCCATATGGAAAAATAATATATTGCAGTATATGTCAAAGCAATAGAAATATATTTAAAATACATTGTAATATATTGTCATCTTTTTCCTATATGCTGTATAGTGCAATATATTTTTAAACATAGTCATACATTTCAGAAAACATTCAACACAAGCAGCAGTGTGGAGTAGTGGTTAGGGCTCTGGACTCTAGACTGGAGGATCATGGGTTCAATCCCAGGTGGGGGACGCTGCTGGTGTACCCTTGAGCAAGGTACTTTACCTAGATTGCTCCAATAAAAACCCAACTGTATAAATGGGTAATTGTATGTAAAAATAACGTGTAAAAAATAATGTAATTGTTTGTAAAAATAATGTGATCTCTTGTAACAATTGTAAGTCGGTCTGGATAAGGGTGTCTGCTAAGAAATAAATAATAACATATATTGCAGTACAAGAATGCAAGTTATATTTTATAGATGGCAGAATACTAAATTATATTTTGGATTTCATCAAAATATATTACAATACATTCTTAAAAAAAAAAGGCTCCTTTGCATGCCGTGGCATGCCCACACTGTTTCTGTAACATACACATTGTCTTTAATGCATTTTTACAATTCTTAAATTGTGATCCCGGGTCTAAATTTAATTCTTTACCAGACATCATATTTTACTAATATAAGAAAGCAAAGGAACACTCATATATTCCAGTTTTGATTTATTATTATAAGTGTATCCTTGCCTGAAGAAGTTTAACACTTTATATTATCACACATAAGTCATTATTGTCTTGACAGAAAACAACTTTATAAATGACATTACCTCACAGTACAAGGAATCAGGGATCTAATTAGCATATGGCCGGAGCGGGGCATGCTGGGAAAGAGCGATTGGACTTCTTTCAGCTCTGAAGGCCAGATGGACTGTAGTGTGTGGGTCGTTTGGTGTGTGTCCCCGTCTCTTCAGCACTGTGTGTTAAATTCCCTAACCTGTGTTCTGCAGCTCTATGGTTTGGGTGAATAAAACTTGGTTGATTTAACTCTGTCATCAATTCTGGCTAGAATGGATGTGTAGCAGTAATGTTATGATATGTTAGAAAATATTATAATATAAATCAAAATATTGTACAAGTATATGGAAGCATGCTTTGAAATATATTTCCTTATATTTTGTTTTATGGACATTTTATATATTTAAATATATTTTTTTACATATGTTCCCAACATATTTAAAAGTATAAGGAAGCATATGTTCCATTATATTTCATACTATATGTTGGGATATATTTTTACAAATATGTCAATGTATGTCTAAAATATACTTAAATATATACAATTATATATTTCAATACATTTTTATGGCCTTTTTTTAATATTTCACTATATGTTTTAAAACCATATATTTGAAATATAGTTATTGTATATTTTTTCCCATATGGGTGGGTCTGAAAAGTTTCAGTTTTCAATGACACATCATGTTATAGCACACATGTATTTTGGTTTCAAAACATGGGATCTGGTACAGCTTTAAGTTAAGGGAAGCTCCCAGTTTCTGTGCTTTATTCTCAGGATTACTGTTACACTTGCACTTCCTGGGTCATTTCACCTCAGCCCTGTCAGAGCATGCTACTGGCTGAAAGGATGTCAGTCAAAATCAGGGAAGCAGCCATTGAAAGGGTGGGGTGAATTTCTCCCCTAAACAAGATTTATTTAACCAAGTGTAGGGCCTATTTAAATAGCATATTTAAAAGACGAAAAAAAAACAAACATATTTACTAGAACATGTGTTTCTTTCAGTACTGTCCATTTGAGGCCTATGTAGCTGATGTAAGGCAGAGCAAGTAAGATTGATGGAATTATTTTATTAGCTGTAGTCACATCACTATGACTCCTGTTAATGTCACCCTCTGCTTATTATCACCGCATTGATGAAATATCCCGGGCTGAATATAATGGGAGTCAATGGGGTTAAGCTGCTGATAAGATCACTTCGTTTACTATCACACTCTGGTTAACTCACATTTAACTGTCACACCACTGATTTCTACCTCACTTTAATATCACTATGGGTAATTAAAGCATCCAATTAGAAACACTAAGAAATAATAAATAATAATAATAATAATAATACCCACTCGTACTTTCTTTTGCCCGGTTAATGGTGGACGCCTAATCTGTCGGGGGTTGAGCATCGTGTATTTCCCAGCAGGTGGCGCCAAACGGCAGATGTGTGTGGAATTTCCATAACATTAGAATGCATCACATCCGCTTGCGGAAGGAGGTTCACTCGAGGACTCCTTTAATTATAAGCTATCCAACCATTAAATAAAAATCGTATCTGTATTACGAAAAACTGCTGCAGTAGAATAGAGAAAAACACCCCCAAGGATACAGTCACAATTATTTGAAATTCATCCCGTTGTACAGGGAACCCTCGTAAACTGCATTTACTGAACCACCGAATACAAAGTTTTTAATTAAAAACATGCTGGTCTTAGCATTTCCCTGCATTTGAAAAAAAAAAAATGTAATTAAATTATCAAAGGCTGCCGCCTTTCTAGCAAAATATTATATTTCAAACTATTATCATTAGTGGATTGTTTTCTTTATGAATATAACCATCTCGTTTTGTTATAAATCGGATGGAGTATGAATGTGCTGTACCAGTTCACGTATGGTACAGTTTAACGCCCTGGCATTATAAAACTTCAGTATATGAATGTAACCATATTATAAACCTATATTTATTTACTGTATATAAAACAGGCATGAATTTAAAAGCAATACAATGTATGTAGATATTATGCAACAAAATAAAGCTCACTTAAGACATATACAAAAGGTATAGGCCTTATCGTTTATTTTTTTATTCAGTTTTGTTAATCTGGAATCACTCTCGGTTATTTTTTATTTTATAAGCATCTCTGTGAAAAACGCTGATTTTTATGAATGGAATTGTCAAACCTTTAAACCTGCTGAGATCAATCAAGCACGTCTCCAGAGGGACAGCTGGGCTGCAGCAATCCTCCGTCCTCTCCCTTATTCCTCTATGAATCCATGATGAGTTTGTGAAAAGCTGCTGAGACAGTCAGGAAATTGAGAATCCTCTACAGCAGACCAAGAGGAGCAGTAGGGGGAATGTATAACAGAGACGAGAGTAAAGTACTGTACCACAGGGACGGGGTGGGTCTACCAGGAGGACCGAATCGTCATATTCCAGTCCTCCAATATCCCAACTGCACACGTGAGAAAATGAGTAATGCACAGAAAACACAGCTCAGTCAGGGATATTAAATGCCAGTGTATCCCAAATCGGCTCAGGGTAATATAAGACCTTTGCTAACATTCTGGAAGCGGAGTTAGTTTTGTTGAAGTATTTTTGGTGTTTACAGGTATAGCCTGTTGGTTAACCCTCAAATTTTCAAAACCATATGTAGCAGTTCTTCTGTAGTGCAGTGTATAGCATCAGGCCTACAAGTCAAAGATAGTGCGAGATCAATTTTCAAAGGTGAATTTAGACTGGTGTGCAAAATGTTTTTAAATGTTTAGATGGGGTCTAGTGTTTAAAAAATAAATAAATAAATAATAATAATAATAATAATAATAATAATAATAATAATAATAATTTAAAAGCATCAGCTGAGCCTAAGTCCTGTCCCATAGTCTAGTAGTAATCATAAAAGTAGGATGCCATGTTAGATATATTTGTTGTTGTTGTTAATTATCCCTGTGGATGAATATATTGCTGGGGTTTAGAGGAGAATGTCTAATTGCATATGTAGTGGAAGTCACATTTTGAACTAGGTCACATCCATGAAAATGAAATAGAATTTAATGAAACAATGGAATGGAATGAAAACAAAACAGCTTGATGAAATTGAATGCTACACTTTATAACCTACGTTTTCACAGTACTGACGCAAGACTGACTGAGCTTTTGAAGGCCACATCTTGGAAACTATGCATGGGCTTTTTATGAGATGCTGTGGATTTACCTTCACTAGCATCAAAAATAGATCCAGATGCTTGAGAGAATGCAACAATGCAGAAACAGAATGATGGGATACACAAGAAGGCCTGTCACAGCCTATGTAGATTTGTTTAATTAATGAATATGCAGGGATGGAGAAGCCACCTTCTAACCAAACTGATTCGGGGGCTCTCCAGCCAGGTTTAAAATCCCAGGGTGTCATACCATAGCCTGGACAGAGGGGGCACTGACTGCCACACTGAAAGGTGCAACCAGACTTGAGGCCTTGTGGCTGGTTTGAGGGCTTTCACTTTGCCAGCATTCATAACTTCAAAACAATCAAGGTAAAACTACAATTAACAAAGTAGACAAACGTTTTGGCTTGTTCCTTCAGTGTACATTTACTTTGGCCTTGGCCTTGTATGTCTTTGGTCCAAGGACTGCAAGGACAAAACTGATTTCTGAGGACTTGGCCCACAGGGTCAACATTCCATCATACTTACACCACTGCTCCGGAATATCCAAGTTGTTGGTCATTGCAAGACAATTCTTTTAGGGTAAAACTGAGAGTGCTCATTAAAGCCAATAAAAAAAAACCTTAAAATTTGTATGGTGAATCAAAATAAAGGGGAAATCTTACGTAAATCACGTCTTCCCTGAGTTCAGCTCCTCTTGAAAATGACGTTATAGTGCGGTCAGCAGTTGACAAAACTGATTTGGGGCTTGACAGGATGGGTTCACGAGGGGTAAAGTAGATGAAGCTGGCTCGGTCTCAAATTCAAATGACAAGGCAGGTTTGAGATGATTCAAATCTTGCCAGTGCCACTGACTGTTCAATGAAGCCATCCTCGTTTCTATTGCACTGCAACGTCATTGTGCACAACATGCTGGGTACCTGCAGCACAGCAATGAGAATATGCAGAGCACTACAAGGCAAGCTTGCATTACAGATATTTTATTTGTGATTGCAAACTGATGTTTTACATTTAGAATTGATCTTACAAAGCCCCTATGAAAATTCCCTCTTTAAAAAATGAATACATAATCAGCTAAGTGGCGATGAAAATCATCATTTTGTTCAAGTTCATAGTATTCAGTGGTGTAGCCACAGCCAAGTTCAGTTTCTAATTATTTGAGTTTACCACATTCAAAATTGAAAAACAATGCAAACCATTTATGGAGAAACCAGCATTATTACCCAAAAATAATTAATCTGTGCTTAATTCAAACATCAGTCAGAAGCTACAAGCACCTTGAGTGTTCCTGCAGTGAAGATAATAGGTCTGTACTCCATGAAGCCTGGAATTCCAGATTTCCATAAACACACACGCATTAACACACATCGTTTTAAGGGAATACAAAATAGATATCATTAATTTTATTTTAATTACTTACACATGTTTGAAGATGATAATCTATTCAGGGATACCGGTACCAAGATATTTTGTAAGCAAGTGGTTTGAGTGGGGCAAAAAAATAAAAAGCAGCACATGCCACCCAAATCCATACGATGGGGGCCTTATTTAAAACACGCACAAAGGAAAACAAATCGGCATGTAGAAAAAAAAAGAAAAAAAAAGATACTAAACACAGCAGTGTTACTTACACTGGAGAAAGTACTACATGTCTGATCACTCTATTCTACTATCATCTCTTGCTGACCTGGGAATCTCTGGCACTGCTCTGGCCTGGTTCTCCTCCTACCTCTCCAACCGCACTTACCAGGTAACCTGGCATGGAGCAACCTCCACACCTCGCCCTCTCTCAACAGGAGTCCCCCAAGGGTCAATCTTGAGTCCTCTCCTGTTCTCTCTACACCTGCTCCCTGGGCCCCCTCAGTATATCCTATGGTTTCTCATACCATTTCTATGCTGATGATATTCAGATTTTCCTCTCCTTCCCCACCTCTGACTCCACCATCCCCTCCCATATCTACCTGTCTGCTATTTCCTCCTGGATGCACTCGCATCACCTCAAACTCAACCTCTCTAAATCTGACCTCCTTTTCTTTCCCTCCTCCTCCTCCCCCTCCTCTGATCTCTCTATCTCTGTTCCTCTGGAATCTACCACACTCTCTCCCTCTTCCTCCGCTAAGAACCTCGGAGTCACCCTGGACCCCGCCTCTCTTATTCCCAGCACATCTCCACTCTGGCACTTGCCGATTCTTCCTGAGCAACATCTGAAGAATCCGACCCTTCCTCACCAACTATGCCACCCAGCTCCTGGTCCAGGCCTTGGTACTCTCCGCCTAGACTACTGCAACTCCCTCCTGGCTGGCCTCCCTCGTCCGCCACCCGTCCGCTCCAGCTCATCCAGAACTCCGCTGCCGCCTGGTGTTCTCTCTGCCTCGCTTCTCCCACGCAACTCCACTACTCCGCTCACTCCACTGGCTACCGATCACCGCTCGCATCCAGTTCAAGACTCTTGTACTAGCCTACAGATGCCTTGACCAGACTGCACCCAGCTACCTCCAGACCCTCATCTCTCCCTACACCCCCACTCGACCTCTCCGCTCCGCCTGCACTAGAAGACTGGCTTTACCTCCTCTACGCTCCCCTGCCTCCAGAGCCCGCTCCTTCTCCACCCTCGCTCCGCAGTGGTGGAATGACCTCCCTACAGATGTCAGGACCGCCCAGTCCCTGACCACATTCCGGCGCCTCCTTAAGACTCACCTCTTCAGACAGCACCTGTAGAACTCGTTTCTCCCCTGGGACACTTTCACCCTTCCTTAAATATGCTTTACTTACTCTTATCTGCCCCCTATTTTACTGCATTTAATCCTGTACTTCAGAGTACTGTAATCTGCCAAGTGTTTAAACTGTAGTATTTGGTATTTAATCATATCTTGATGTAACTATCACTTTCACTTTTATCTGCTGTATTATTGAATTGTATTTTGGTCACACTTGTACTTGCTTGAACTAGTCATTGTATTTATCTTGCTCTTATTGTATTATTACCTGTACTGTAACACTTGAAATGTATTTGCTTACGATTGTAAGTCGCCCTGGATAAGGCCGTCTGCTAAGAAATAAATAATAATAATAATAATACATGTCACTTCAAATACAAGAGATTTGGATAGCTTTAACATTATCCTCCCCGCATTTCCACAGGCTTTTCACATCAATCTTGTTTTTGTAGCACCAAGCCACCCCAGATCAACACACACATGCACGCTCTTTCCTGCTCTGTTATTGGTTAAAATTATGGATGAGTAGGCTTAGAATTCTATTGAACAACATAGCTCGAGCAATTAAGTTGGCAAGTACATCTTGGGTAGCATTCAGTCCACAAATTGCCACTCTTCATCAAAAGCCCCATGTGCTAACAATAGGACTTGCTCAGGCAGATTTAGTTAGTGGACTGGAGCTAGAGACAGCTGAAGTGTGTAAGAATTAGCAGCAAGTCACTGTTTCTACCTTCCTCACATACAGATATTTCTAATGACATTTCCAATATAAAGAGCTTATTCTGGTAGAAAAGGTGATTAAAACAAACAAAGCTGTTGCAGCAGCAGGCATGAATACAGCACATGATAATCATCATCATTATTTATAAGAATACAACAAAATATCACTCAAATAGCAAATCCACCCAAACCCATTGCATGTATCTTTATATATAAAACATACATGTCATTCAATGGGCAAGGGCAACTATTCTATAGTAAGGTAAGTTAAAGAAACATTTTGTTGATGGTTGAGGAGATGGCAAGCAGACTACTAGAGATCTTTGTGCAAAGAGATATATCATTTATCATTGATAATATTGGATCTGAATTTAGGTGAATATTTTGATAGACATTTATTTTTGACAGCAGTTTGGTCTAGTAGTTAGAGAAATCAAAGACAGAGACCTGGGCCCATATACTTGCAAAGCATTTACCACTTACACTGTATGAAGCTTTTAAAATCAACATTGTGGGCAAGTAATCAGACGCCATCTGGAAATGGGATGATTTTGTGAAATCGATATTCATTTTTATTTTTATGCACAAAGATAGATAACTACAAATGCATTTAGTTGAATGTCCATGTAAACATGTGGACACCAAGTTATTTTAGTTTTTCCATACAGCTATTTAAGACTGCTCATACTTATAATTATACAACAGCAGTTTCAATGAAAGAGTTTATGATGCTATATGCAGGATTGTATTGTGTGAGTGCTGGTACACTGCTGTAAGGCAGAGCTTTGTGCAGGTGTTGAGGAGTGAGTGTAGCAGTCAGGGAAACATGGAAGAGTGCATTGATGAACATTAAAAAAGCAGACCTTTCATTAAAAGTGAAATATCTAAGCTGGCAGATTAGTTTTATTTTTATTTAAAACTGCAGGGATTGCTAGTTTCATTTTCACATTGGTGAAAAATGTATTTACAAGTTTGACTGCAAATAAATCCACAAGTTATGGAATATTGCACAGTATTAAAACAAAGCAGACTCTAAACCACATGGAATTGTAGGATAATGTGTGTGTGAATATTAAATCAATAGTTTCTGGTTAAAACAAGAATGTAGAACCATTCATAATACTTTGAGACCCAATATAGTTTTACATTTGTATATATTTAAACTAAAACCCTCATTTGGAGTTTCTTGTGGCCCCTGTCAGACAATGTGCAGGAACACAAGACTTGAACTGTGCAAGAGCCCCTTTGAGGGGCTAAGCTTTCTCTTTGCGCTTCAGTTTAGACGCCTTCTTGGACCCGCCATTCTTGTTCAGCAGCTTCATGACTCGGTCCTTGTGGTCCAGCACCTTCATCATGGCTTCACGGGCCTCTGTGATCTGATCCATCACCAGCTTGCAGCGCTGCATATTACCCTACCAAGGGAAATGGGCACACGGAAATACAGAAAAGCAGGTTGAGTAAAAAAGTAACAATGTACATGTCGAGCCCTTCGATCCACAACAGCCACCCTCAATTCCCCGATAGTACATTATTACTATTTGATTACAGTACCCCTTTAGTTTGTAACTTAAGGTTATCTTTTTAATGTTTATATCCCCGTGTGGACATTTCAGTTCTTCTATACTTAACTGCCCTCAGCTTCTGGCTGGACTCAGGACTATACCTGTAGCGTTCTTTGAACTACACTGCTTCCAACTAAACTAGTATTAGTATTATTACCCTGCTCCTTCAACTGGCAGGCAAACATTTGAGCAATAGGATGAATAGCTTTGAATTTTTGTTTTTTAAATTTTGTATTAAGCTGCTGCTATCAAACTAGCAATTAAAAAGTAGAGCAAAACAATGTGTGGGGCAAACCAGAGGACTTGCACCAAGTTAACAAAACAAACATGAAATAAGAAACTCAAGTTAATCCAGTGGTTGTTGTTTGGTTTGACACAGTTGAGTCCAGCCAAACTCATGCACTTTTAAAACATACAAAAAGCTAGTCAGAGGGCAAGATTTTCACAAATTATAATAGAACTGTATTTAGACACCCCAACCCCTCTCAACAAAAATAAATACAAAAATAATTGTTTGACAAGTAAATGCAAGTGTGACAGACTGCATCTCCAGATTACCACACACTCAATAACCTGTGCTAAAAAAGGTCCTTAGCAAGTTCCATCATAACTGTATAGTGTTCTGAAGTGCTGGGCTCAGTCACCTGTATGAGCTCATTGATCCGGTGCAGGTCATCGTCTGCTCCTGCTTTTTTCTTGGGAATGAGCCCCTCCTGCAGCGTGCTCAGCCGGCAGTACACGTCATGCTCCAGGTTCGTCTGGGGACAGCGCAGCACACATCATGTATTTATTACTTACTACAAACACTTCAACCTACTACCTGCAGTGGCAATCAGATAGTGTGTATTCCATATACAGTTCTTTGATGGAAGATTAACATTGCTGAATAAAAACAACAAAACCTTGAAAATACATGAAAACATTGTTGATGTCCCTGTAAAAGTTTTGTCTTCAGTCGTATCTCAATTTCCAAATAAACAAACAAACAAACAAACAAATAAATAAATAAATACTTGAAGTGGGCTTTTTTTTTCACGGCTTTCCACATGCTGCAACAGCCTTTACCTAACGAACGCAAATTGCATTGTAGCAAACTACAATGGTAGATTGACAGCACTAGATCTTCCCACAATATAGCACGCTACTTTCTGTGAATTATAAATGAACAAACTGGCTATTTCACAAGGTTTTAAAGGAACTCAAAAGAAAACTTGAGGAATTGCCAATGTTGGCGACACCTCGTTACGTATAAAAGACAACAAGCGACCTGTAAAATGTCACTTAGTTCAAAATATACAAGTCTGTTTGATGCAATTTTATCCAGCTATTTAGGATGTTAAAAAAACAAAAAACAATTAGAACAAGTATGTCAGTAAAACGCACCCCTCACCATTGCTGTAAAATAAATTAGAGGTAACTGTATGGTTAAAGTTGATGACATTGCAACACTATGTAAAAGATATAATATATAATAGGAAAACCTTTAAATCAATTAAAATAAGCGGTTCTCCAGATACATGGAAACATTTAAGGTGTGACAGACACCCCCCCAAAATCCGATACTCAAAATAAACTTGAGCTAAATATTAATACTAAGTTTAATGACAACTGCCTAAGCCAGGGTTCTTCAATAGGCGGCCCGCGGAATAAATCCGGCCCGCGAGAGCCTTTCTTTTGGCCCGTCAAGCATCAGCTGTCCTTCATTACAAAAGCTGAAATTGCTGATACGCAAGATTATAAAATAACCGTAATCTACAGGGTATTTGTTTCCCCTAACAATCGTTTTTTTGGTAGCCTAATACAAGAACAAGTCAGCTGATTGGCCAAGCTTTATTTCTGATGAGCTATCATTTTGGCATGCGTCACAAATCTCCGTCCATTTACGTAGTTTTAGTGCCTCATTGGTTGAGCAATGAGAGAAGGCTTCGTGCAATATGAAAACAGCGGTAGTAATATTATTTTCTTCAGTGCGGTGAAACAATCTGAATATTCTTACAAACATTGCTGCACATTAATTCGAAGCCAAAAATCTACGTCTGTGTCTAAAATGGCAAGTGATGTGTGAGATTAACATAAAAACCAACAACAACAACAAAGTGATGCTTCAGATTTGGCAAGCGAGTCAGAATCGAGGGATACAGACAGCTGCAGGTAATGCACATCACTCGAAAGTGCTTCACACTTTCCAGACACTGGCCAAAGGTAAATGCTACGTATAGTCATCAACGTTTTGTTTTGATCCTATTTTCTGTTATGAGGAGAGTAATAAACGAAAATTGTGGGGGTTTTTGTACAACGCCACCTTTTCCACATATATTTTTTGAAGAGTTTATTTAAAGTTAAATTTGACAGTTTTCACTTGCATGCAAAGCTTAAAAAAAAAAGTAAACCCCAGTAATGCTATTACTTCATGAAAATGTGTCATTTGCCACTTTGTTTATTGCGAAGAAACTACAATGGCAGGATAAAAAAGAAAGAAAAAAGCGATATCTACTTATGTACTGTTTCTGCCTGAAATACACACGTGGAAAGTGTATAATTTTAAGTTTGACATCCTCTGCTATATAGTTAATTCAGTGTAGCACTGTAAAGACTTCACAACCTATTCTGGAATAGTAGTTTTACATATTATTTTAGGATAAATAGTATTGGAAATTGCTTTAATGTTGTAAGATTTAGCTGGGAATTGCAGCATGTGATTGGAACAGGAAAGTGAAAGTACTTGTTGCATTCATATAACGTAAATACGTTAGTAATGTACTTTAGCTTAGGTATTCTATTAAATTATATGATTGATTAACCTATTACGTTTGACCTGTTGTCAGAGCAATAACATTTTTTTTTTTTTAAATCTTCCAAAACACCAGATGTTTGTCTCCAGTTTATTGTAGATTGGGAAGTTGAGCGGGGCAGCTGTATGTTTAAAATGAGAAACAGTTTGGTTTTATTATAGAAATACATGAAAAAAAACTTAAGTGCATATGTCTATATTTCTTATATTTTGCATATGATAAACTAAGTATTGTTAGGAAAATTAGCAATGCGGCCACCAGTAAGTGCTCAGTCACAGGAAATTGGCCGAAGAAACCGAGCCTGTCAAAGATCTTTTATTTAGGCTTAAAAAACCTGTTTGGCAACAGTAAGAAATGCACCTGCAGCACGCCTCTCAAAGATGGCACAGTGGATATGCGCTTAAGTTTATTTCCCCCTCTGTTTACTGTCATTCCATGTATTTAATTTAGAAACTTTTCATTTACTTTTAAACACATTTGAGCTTGAACATGCATATTTAGACACCGTGCTACACTTTTAATCAGGCGCTTAGTAAGATGCTTATACAACAGAACAGCTTTCGTTAGTTAACTTGAATGCTTGCAGCACAGTAATTGTCAGAACATTTTCTAGTTTTAATAGAATTAAAATGAATAACATGCTGTTTTAATAACATTACAGTGAGATTTGTATAATTGTTTGTTTGCAAGATGTCGTTTGATTACTGGTCAGGAAATGATATTTGCTTAATATTTTTATTATTAATGGTGATCAAACATTGTATCATATTAAGTAGTTATTTCTGAGATGTATTAGTTGATTGGTGCAAGTGCAGTGTTGCAACGTTTTGTTACTGTATGTAAAGTCTGATTGGATAGTCAGATTTTCATGACCATTTAAACAACCCCCCACCACTACGCACATCTTGAGCGCCCTGTGGCCCCCCAAGGTTTGGAAATGTCCTTATCTGGCCCGCCAGAGAATGTAATTGAGTACCACTGGCCTAAGCAGATCTCTTGATATATGCAAAAATGTAAGTGTGACATACAGATTGACACATTTCATCTCACGCAGGGTGCAATTAGAACAAAGGCTTGACATGATAGAATTATGACTCCTGATTAGGTGTATGGAAGTATTAGTCTGTAGTATGAAAATAGAAGCACTACCCCATTCTGCTAAACCTCTAGTATCCCAACCCTGTCCCTTTACTCACCAGCTGTAGAAGCTGTGCTGCACACAGGTGGATCTTCCAGCCCTGCACTCTGCACACCACACCCTTCTGATTTGCAATCTCCTGCATAGTGCCTTTCTTCTCTTCTGCAAAACAAAGTGCTGGACTGAGGCAGGATTGGCCAATAGTGATGAGCGATTAGCACTTTTAGAAGTTGATTCGATATTCGATCATTCTTTTTTTGGGGGGGGGGGTCACAAAGTGTTGATAAAGCTGCATAACAGAAAATAATAGTAATTCATGGCTGGTAGTTTATAACTCATTAAATATTAATTACTAACACTTTTATAATATTTTGTTTCAGGTTGCCATTCTTTTATTACGTTTAATTTAATAACTAGTAATTATTAAATTAAACGTAATACAAGAAATAGTAATTTGAAACATTTGTTTATTATTTTAAAAAAAGTAATTTATTAACCTGCCTCGCCGAGTCAACAATAAAAGATACATACAAGTGAAAGTCCCAGTAAAACAATACAATAACTTTGGGGAGCTCACTTAAATACATATTTATATCAAAATCCATGAAGCTTCGGTTTCGAGGGTGATTGATCTGACATGGACTAACCCCATATTTATATCATTTAATATCCGCCGCTTTTCTCTTGCAGAACGAAACGTCATTAATAAGGTTATTGATAAATGTGTAAATCAAATGCAAATAGTATTTATGAACTTACAGTATTTAAACACTCGCTCACCTTCTTTCTCTGACAAGTACTTATAACGAAGAGTTCTGATACGCTACGCTCCCTATAAGTTTTTGTTTGTGATGCCGTTTTGTATGCATTATGGGAGCTTTAACAGGACGGGTCTCAAGGTTCCCTTGGACTACAGATCCCAGAGGGAGAGTAGCTTCAGTGGTTGCCTGACGCGAACTGCAGGAATCTAAAGCGGCTGGGATGGGGAAGCAACTTTTATGATGAGGGACCATAAAGAAGATGTGAAGTTTTACAGTAAAATAATCTATTGAAATTGTGCAGTTTATTAATCATTCGAAGTCGGTTTTGGTGTTTAATTAAAAATCAAAAATTAACCCTATTAATCGCTCATCACTAATGGCTAACAAGTGGCAGGGGTCTGGTCTGGCACAAACTATCCATAAGTCATATTTGGTATTCTGCAATATTTTGTATAGATTGTACTGTGTCTGGATCTCAAGCTGACGAGCATCGCATTGAGGAGCGTTTCAAACAGGTACCCTATGTGTTATTAAATGTACTAGCAAAGTACAAATGTGCAGGGCATGTCTACTTTACCACAAAAACTGCAATTTCTTTGATATTTATTATTCATACACCCTGGCTCATTACATCATGAAACAGATGCCAATGCTTATGCTGTAGAAATTTGGATTAAAATATTATCTATTTAACAGCGCTACATTACAACACAATGTTGCTATAGCACTTGCTTCTTTAAAACCGAGATCTACTTAAATGGAAGTGTTCAAGAAAAGCAACTTGGTTAGGGTATGTAATATCAGTTACTTTAATGACTGTTCTTGTTTAGATTCAATATGTATATAAACTTTCTTTTTCAGTATCTCATCGTGGTGTGGTCTCAAATAGCCTTTAAAACCTGTTCTCCAAGTTCAGTACACCAGTGTGTAATCTTTAACATGACTCCCCTGCAACACACTGCTCCAGGTGGATTTCAGAAATACCATGTTTGTTCTATTCTATATTGTATTTTTTGCTGATGCATATCTTGCATCCACTAGAGGCAGGGGAAAGGGTTATTGGTTACACACTGGTGTTCCGGCTGTACCACGTAGGAGTCATTGACGCCAAAGTGGTGCTCTTAACTTCTGAGTCACCAAGATGGGATGACTGAAATAGAAAATGATATACATAGTAAATCTGAACATTACATTTGTTATTACTGTGATTTCATGCATGTACAACGTGACTCTAGAATATTCATCCATAGTTTTACCTTAACAATCTTGTTATAAAGCTAAATAACTATTTATGTGGTGAGAACATTCTTAACAGATTCTTGAACAAAACAGGCAGCAGACTGACCTTTCACCCTAATGTCACTGTATCTCTGGAAGTGGTGATAGGCGGCCTTCCATGGATTGCGGTAGTGGCGAAGCAAAGTGACTGGTGGCCGGGGGCGAACTGGCACATAACGTACGCCCTCCTCATCTGAAAAGAAACAAACAACAAATGTTCATGCAACTTTGCCTCAGGTAGTATTTCATACTTCAGAAGTTTCTTGTTTAAACATTAAATATTCATGGGGGGTTACAATTGCAAGCAATTTAAAACTTTTTCATAGTCAATAAATTTGACAGTTCTAGTGCATTCAAAAAACAGGTTAGGCTACTAAATTAATCCGTTAGCTCTTGAGCTGAAGCAGACCCAGTTACCTATGTACTCCTTTGGCGGTAACTTGCGTTTCTCAGCCTTGCCTGCAAGGGGCCTGGCACTGGATTTCTCCTCATCCGTACTATTGGTCTCCATCATCTCGCTTTCTTCTGTGATGACATGCTGCTGCTTGCGAGGTTTTTCCTGGGGAGGCCCAGGGGTACGTCCCCTGAAGGGAGCCCCAGAGAGCTGCCAAATGGGGTGAGGGCAGGGGGCACTGTGGGAGGCAGTGTGGGCACTTCGTGAGTAAAAACAAAACAATTGGAACCCACAGCAAAAAAGTAAGCCTTTGCGTACAGTTCTGCCACTCAGTAGTCCTTGTGAAACTGGGCTCTTTGTGGAATTTCCCCTGAAAGCAGGTTGGATTGCTGTGTTGTGTGCTGCAGTTCATTTTATGAAATAGGTACATAGTAAAACCGGTCTAAATTTACAAGGTACCAAATGATCTGGGAAAGAGATATTACATATATAACACACATATACACACACAGAGGAGCTAGATATATATAAAAACTAAGAATTTAGATTTTCATTTAATTTTCCAAGAGAAACAGCATCCACATCCATACCATAAAGAAGTCAAACTGAACAGACAATTCAAAACACATGTGTCAAATCTACCTGTCTCCATAGGCTCCACCTCCTGTTTGATTTTGATCTCTGGGAAGGCAGAGTTGACAGCTGATGCTGCTGTACTACTCGCTGCTGGTTGGGTCGGAGGGGCCACTACGTTGGCCATTGAGGCAGGGATGGGCGGGGTCACAGCCATGGCTGCTGGAAGTGCCGACAGAGCCTCTGTTGGCTGGGAAGGAGGTGCGGCCGCTGTCAATATGGCTGAAATAGTCTGCGAGGGGTGCTGGGAAGGGGCCGGGACTGCCTGCTGCTCACTGCTCTGATTGGACAAAGCCTCTACTTGGATCTCTGGTTTTGGTTTCGCTCTGCAAATAAATTAAATCAAATCAAAAACACTTCAGGACCCCTGAACCATCAAAATAAATATGCAGCTTCCCTTTCTTTTCTGCAAATACATTTTAATCTGAAAAAATATGAATATATATTTTGGAATACATAATATTTAAAATGCGGTGAAGATAGTTAAGAAAATTACAGACAGTAGGTCACCATGATAAATATCCTGCAGTCAAAAGATAAGCACCGTATTACAGGTGCAAGTGTCATGAAATAGATAAATCAATATAACCTTCACTTACAGTACATGTTCAGAAGTTTACAACAAATCAGGGCCCAGAACTCAGGAAAAAGTAGCACAATGATCTCAGGTGCACAAGAATTTGTGCCAAACCACATTTTGTCAAGTGGATCTCAAAATAACAATGCTTACTGATTTTCAATGACTACAGTTCACCTTTCTTTTCAATGTAATGTAGTACACACTTAGTGCTGGGGAAGGGACTTATGTGATTGTAGACAAGTCACATACCACTAATTTGATCCCAGGTTATCTTTTTGAAGCTTTACACAAAAGACAAAAGCAGGAGAAGCACAAACCCCCAGCTCCTAATCCCTTACCCTGCCGGTCGCGGTGAGCCAGACGCGCTCCTCATAGTGCTGTCTATCCGCGGGCTGGTTGCTTCACCTGCCTGCACTGGGATCAGGCTTTTACGCACCACAGACCTGGAAATCAACAACTTGTTACAGCTTCAGCATATGAAATATCAACCACTTTCTATTTCACTAATCTTTTACAGTATAACTAGGTGGGAAGCTGGGTTTATCCTCCACAAATTCACCCTAAATTTTGCCGAATCAAGATACCCACATCACAAAACTAATTCTCAGCACCTACAAGTGTAGGCATTTCTAGTCTGTTGTCTTGCTACCTCTATCCTTAAATATGTATAACTCCTTTAACCCTTCGTCAGCAGCAAGGGATGAAAAATGCACCCCAGCGTGTTTAAAAATGAACACATCTCATAACTCTTTGAAGATTGCAGGACATCCTTACATGTCATTAAACTTTAAAATAGCTTGCCTTTATTTTGATGCCAAAAACGTTATTTTGGGGTGCAGTTGCATCCCTTTCCGCCTTCCAAGGGTTACAAAAATAAAGGTTTTTCAGATACTACTAATCACAGTATGTGTTTAGCCAAGTCCATATGGTGTATAATACATTAATTTCCAGCACTATTTGATAACTGCATTCTTTACAGTATCCTTGCTTATTACCCGATACAGTACAGTATTGAACAAACATTGCATTATTTTTGTATTAAGCATGTATTATTGTATTAAGCATGTACAGTACTGTGCAAAAGTTTTAGGCAGGTGCGAAAAAATGCTGTAAAGTAAGAATGCTTTCAAAAATAGACATGTTAATAGTTTATATTTATCAATTAACTAAATGCAAAGTGAGTGAACAGAAGAAAAATCTACATCAAATCAATATTTGGTGTGACCACCCTTTGCCTTCAAAACAGCATCAATTCTTCTAGGTACACTTGCACACAGTTTTTGAAGGAACTCGGCAGGTAGGTTGGCACAAACATCTTGGAGAACTAACCACAGTTCTTCTGTGGATTTAGGCAGCCTCAGTTGCTTCTCTCTCCATGTAATCCCAGACAGACTCGATGATGTTGAGATCAGGGCTCTGTGGGGGCCATACCATCACTTCCAGGACTCCTTGTTCTTCTTTACGCTGAAGATAGTTCTTAATGACTTTCGCTGTATGTTTGGGGTTGTTGTCATGCTGCAGAATAAATTTGGGGCCAATCAGATGCCTCCCTGATGGTATTGCATGATGGATAAGTATCTGCCTGTACTTCTCAGCATTGAGGAGACCATTAATTCTGACCAAATCCCCAACTCCATTTGCAGAAATGCAGCCCCAAACTTGCAAAGAACCTCCACCATGCTTCACTGTTGCCTGCAGACACTCATTCGTGTACCGCTCTCCAGCCCTTCGGTGAACAAACTGTCTTCTGCTACAGCCAAATATTTCAAATTTTGACTCATCAGTCCAGAGCACCTGCTGCCATTTTTCTGCACCCCAGTTCCTGTGTTTTCGTGCATAGTTGAGTCGCTTGGCCTTGTTTCCACGTCGGAGGTATGGCTTTTGGCTGCAAGTCTTCCATGAAGGCCACTTCTGACCAGACTTCTCCGGACAGTAGATGGGTGTACCAGGGTCCCACTGTTTTCTGCCAATTCTGAGCTCATGGCACTGCTGGACATCTTCCGATTCATGAAGGAAGTAAGCATGATGTGTCTTTCATCTGCTGCAGTAAGTTTCCTTGGCGACCACTCGTCTACGGTCCTCAACGTTGCCCGTTTCTTTGTGCTTCTTCAAAGAGCTTGGACAGCACATCTGGAAACCCTGTCTGCCTTGAAATTTCTGCCTGGGAGAGACCTTGCTGATGCAGTATAACTACCTTGTGTCTTGTTGCTGTGCTCAGTCTTGCCATGGTGTATGACTTTTGACAGTAAACTGTCTTCAGCAACCTCACCTTGTTAGCTGAGTTTGGCTGTTCCTCACCCAGTTTTATTCCTCCTACACAGCTGTTTCTGTTTCAGTTAATGATTGTGTTTCAACCTACATATTGAATTGATGATCATTAGCACCTGTTTGGTATATTGTTTAATCATACACCTGACTATATTCCTACAAAATCCCTGACTTTGTGCAAGTGTACCTAGAAGAATTGATGCTGTTTTGAAGGCAAAGCGTGGTCACACCAAATATGGATTTGATTTAGATTTTTCTTCTGTTCACTCACTTTGCATTTAGTTAATTGATAAATATAATTTATTAACATGTCTATTTTTGAAAGCATTCTTACTTTACAGCATTTTTTCACACCTGCCTAAAACTTTTGCACAGTACTGTACTTCATATACTGTATAGCCTACCGTGCACAGAATACTTGCAGAATACAGTGCAGAGCTGCAGGGACTTCATTACTGCATTCTTTACAGTAGACCTCCTACAGTACATTATTGAAATGCAACTTATTCTGCAGCTAAGCTTCTAAGCTTTCCAACGACACTGCCCCTTTCAGTCTAGCTGCTTCAATGACGGAGCAATAGACTCAAAATGAAACCTAAGCTGTGAACTCTGTCACATGATGAGAGGCTTAACCCTTTGTGGTTTGACATTACAATTTTCCCTTTCCGGTCCAATGTCGGACCCTGTCCGACATCAAAAAGACGTGAAGCACGCGTCTCTAATCGTTTTTTCTCCGGAAAAAAACAGAGAAAACCATTCAATGGCTGAATGAGACCGATAGGAGCCGAAAAAAAAAGGGGTCGGATCTGAGCAATACACACAGCCCCGGCACCACAGAGATAACACGGACATAAACAAACAAGACAGCTGCTTCTGCATCCATCTTGGATCGCATTGTTGATGAGTTTGGTGATAAAACGAGTGATCAGGAGATGATTTATCAGTATGCACGACTATGAAGAGGTATGTGAAAAATACAGCGAACAAGGGGTGGGGCGGGGCTGGAGATGCTGTACTAAGTGTCCTGTTGATATGCAGTGCCTTTTAAACAGGTTTTACTGTGAAAAAAAAATACTTTTAAACAGTGCGTGTAAAATAAACAGCGCGTGTGAATATAAATTGGACCTGACGCGCCTGAGAGGCACTGAATAAATGGACCACTAAGGGTTAACTTCAGGCAGTCGTAGTTCCAGCTAGGATTCTTTAGAAAGCCCAGAGTATGTACTTTTAAACAAGCCAGCTAGGTGGCTTTTACGGTGCCTGAGTAATGTGCGTAACCTTCGGTGAGCTGGCTCCCCAAAATTAATGGGGCTGAGTTAAGAGTTAAAGCGAAAGTCACCGCTTGCAAAACACCCAGACAGACTTAATATCATATTTTTTTTTTCAAAACTGTTTATTTACTGAGTTTCTATAATGCTTAAAGATAGTGGCCGAGAATCACGTACGAGAGAATAAAGTCTCGCAGCACTTCCTTTTATTTATTTATTTATTTTAACCAGAATTACTTAGAATGCGGCTCATAGTGCCTTTGTCACTGACACCCACTTCTTTAGAGATTGTTGTAGCGTTTCAGGCAGTCTAAATTGGGTGAAAAATACAGTAGCTTGGTGTCTTAAAACATCTCTGTGGGATTTTCCTGCACTGAAAGTTGCAGATATGCGGGAGCAACTTGGAAAATGCGCGATTCCCACGATGAAATTCAAGCCCTGCTTGATGTTGGCTTTTTCCATTTATAGTACTGTCTTAAAGACTTTAGAACCACAACAATGTGTATTGCATTTTACTGTGCTGTATCCTTGTATTCTCCAGAATGATGGTGTAGAGAACAGGTTCATTAAAACCACTGAAAACTCATTTTATGGACATTTCAGATTTACGTATGTGGGATGCATTTGCACCCCTTTCCACCTTATGTGTAAGCCTCAAAAGGGGAAGTTGAAGATGTTGTCACGCCAAAGTGATAAATTACCTACTGTGGGGGTATATTCTTATGGCTAGTGGCTGTAAATTACTGTTGTGAATGGGCAACATCTATAATACAACATGGCCTTCATTGACTTCATAGTATTCAATCTCAGGCTTTGAGCACACAGAATTCCAGTTTCCAGATGCTTTAAATCAAGGCTTGCAGGCGATTTCTACTCTACAAGATCTTGGTCATGGGGCCTCTTACAGAAGAGATACAATTCCCAGTTTTTTTTTACCAATTCTAATGTAAACCTATAGCCTTCATGCCGATCACAAGTACCATTTCAAACCCCAGAAGCAAGGATCTGAACCCACATTCTGACACTAGTGAAGCTTTAGAATCCCTGCAGCTGATCTAGGGAGGGCACTGCTTACCCCTCATTGGTGGGTTTCTTGCGAAGAATGCTGGGGCGTGGGGAGGAGACCAGTGTTGGCACATTAGTGCTGCTGCTCTGTGGGTGAGTCTGCACCACTGTGGTGGCGCCTGCTGGAGTGGCACTGAACGTGTTGCTGATGGGATTGGCAACAAGAGTGGAGCCGTCTGCCAAAACCACTGGAGGAAGAGGAAGAAGAAGAGGAGGAAGAAGAAGAAGAAGGAGGAAGAAGAAGGAGGATGAAAAGGAAGAAAAGGAAGAGGAAGAAGAAGAATAAAGGTTGAACATTGGTAACTCTGGTCCTCAAGAGGCTTACAAAATTAGGCATCTATACTTGCAGATAACATGCAACCCTCCTGCAGTAAACTGAGTAGTAAATGATAAATGCACGGCTTTGCCTTCCAGCTTGTAGATCACAGCCATTACCCAGATTACTTCTTTGCAAAATAAGTTATAGTAGTTACCAGACTTGGCCTCAGTCTGCTGCGAGCCAATTGGTGCAGTCTGGATTCCCTGGGTGCCGATTGGTGCTGCAGGATGGAGCCCCTGCGTGCCTATTGGAGTTGACTGAATTCCCTGTGTACCCAATGTTGCAGTCTGGATTCCCTGCGTGCCGATTGGTGCAGCCTGGAGCCCCATGCGGTGGGAAGCTTCAACTGTCATTAGCTGCACGGGGTTCAAGTGGACCCCTACACCAGCCTGTGCAGGGATGGCTGAACTGGGAGCTTGAGCAGAAACTGACCAGGGGAGAGAGATTAAACAATGTTCTGAAGTTTTGATTACACATTTATACAAAAAGCACAGTATTCATGCTCTTCCACACCTATATTGTATAGGGGAGGTGGTCGCCTTACCTGGAAACTGGCGGATGGTGGAGACAGAGCTGGTGATGGGTGTGTAGGTGTGAGCTAGTGGATATGCAGATGGATTGTACTGGAAGTACTGGAACTGCACTGGCATAGGCACTGGCACTGGCATAGGTTGCCTGCAAAACAGAGAGCAATGTTCGAACCCCTGAAGTAAGACAGGCATGGCCTTATTTTGGACACATTAAAAAGAGCACAATTTAATACAAACTAGAAGACTTTTGCAGCTGACGTTGTATTGAGTTTTTTCCCCAGACTTTGATCTGATATTTCACATTTGAGATCCAACATATTTTTTAAATTGACTGTTCCTAAGCTTTCAACTGCTTTTGGTAGACATTAAGAACATTTAAGTGGCGTACCATTCTACATAGCGCCCCAGCCCAGGCTGGACGCGTTTGTGGGGACGGCCTCTCTTTTTGTGACACTGCCCAACGCTACGCCAAGGCGCAGATGGGTAGGCTGTTTGCACCAAGAGAATGCCTTTAGACGGTGATGGACAGTTGCAGTTCAATGTGGGCTGAAAAAGCCCTGCTATTGAACCAGGCATGCACAGGGACCATGCGCAAGAGACCCAAAAGTAGGATCTGAGAAGCTGCTGCCCTCAAACCCAGAAGTTCTGGAACGTCATACCACAAGCACTCTGTTGAGCAGAATAGCTCTAAAACAGGTGGATATTCTCTGCACTGTGCTGTCCGACAGAGTGGACAGCATGGACCCGGAGCCCAAGCACACTCCTTGATAGGAAGCCGTCTGAGAAAGTGTGAGATAGCTCTTCATGATTCACCACAAGCCCCAACTGTAAAAGGTGGCCAATGAACAGTTACGTGTGAGCGTATGCCTAAGCTGGAGACTGATGGTACAGCTGCAATGACAGGCACTGTCAACAGGGTACTGTCACAGGACATGGTGCAAAGCACTGGACCTGGATTTAGTGCTACTAAGTGCAGTGCACAGGGTGATGCTCGGACCGGTGCGTAATGTGTAATGTACGGGCCAGCTGGTGCGGTACCAGTAAATAATGCACGGGCCGGTGCCCGGGCAGTACTGGTGAATAATGCACAGTCAGTGCGGTACTGGTTGGTGCTAGTGTGGACGCGGCTCTGTGCGGTACCCAGGCTGCCACAACCTGGTGCGGTGCACGGGTGGTACCGGTGAACAGGCAAGCCGCAGGCTCCCGGCGCGCCACAAGACCGTGTACCGACACACAAAACACTCAAAACCTCTGGGGAAAAAATAACTCTGCAATTAATTCCGCAAGGAAACATACAATCAAATTATATAAGTTTTAAAAAAATTTAATAAACCCACTAGCTTTCCATGAATTGGTTTGAAAACGATGACTCTCTCAGCAGCTTGCTCGAATCAGGCTGAAAAGAAAATAGCGCTGTTCAACCGTCACCACGGAGGCGAGTCTCTTCCGGGAGACTGGCGTGATGATGTTGCTGGTCACTGCGTGACAGCTTTGGGAAGTCTCAGAATTTTCAGGTAAACAAAGTTAACCCATTATGTAATGGCTACATTTCGTATTTGAAAGGGAAGCCTACCTGTTGTCATTCCTGGCCTCCATTGCAACTGGGTTTGGCGATGACCTATGACCTGAAATGGGAATGAGGTTGCCTCTTTCGCCTTGGTAATCAGGCTGGATCCTGGGAGAAGTGTGAGCAATGGGCTGAGGGACCACCTTAGCTGTTAACAAGAGAAATTCATTCAATTGACATAGTACATGAAGTATGATTCAACCTTAAAAATCAAACTGTTGCATACCAAAAACGAAAGAGAATTCCACCGCTACAGCATGCTTTTAAATAAAATGGCAACATTTGGGTATCTAGCAGTGAAATGCTGGTTGGATTAGCCTGTAAACTTTGTACAGTTTTGCTTTCAAGTCAAATTATATTTGGGGGGGCTTATTGTATTTGAGAGGGGATTATGTATTTGCACTATTGAGATGTACCAGTATTGGTCCTGGAAGACAAAGTCAATAACAAAAAATAACACTTAGTAACCTTCATCAACTGCAGTCATTTATGCAATCTAATAGGAAGTCTTAATATAAAAATAACCAGCGCAGCAGCATGTGTGAAACCGTGCGTGAATGCATGTCAAACCTTCACCAAACTACTTTCGATTTCCCGGTTAGTAAAGAAACTTTTGAACAATTGCCAAGTTCCCTGAATCTTACTGCCCGTATTTAGACACACTTGCTGAATAGTAACCATGTTTATTTTGATAAAATAATGAGAATGTTTGTTTGTGTAGAATTGTTTTATTTCATTTTACAGATTTCTAGGTGTAAACCAAACAGATCTATTGTGTATAAAATGAAGAATGCCAATTCACCTAAACTGATTTAATGAAGAAATGGCGGTTTATTTATTTTTCTTTCAATTATTGTTCATTTTTAAGTTAATTGCCCCAAAATATCTTATTTACATTAACAGCACACATACAAGCACTGCCAAGACTACTGTTTTAATGACTCTTTCAAATTGTAACTACCAGATTAACAGCACCTCATTTATTCGTACATTTAAACATGTATTTTCATTTAAAAGATATCTGGCACCATTCGGTTAAAGGAATGTTCTGTGTGTTTCAGGTAGTTTGTTACTGTTTCACTTCCTTGCTTCCTTTACCTCATTGGGATCACAGCATGTTCCTCACTGAACAGCAAGTCAATCAGTAGGGGAGGATACCGGTTGGTTAATGACAGGGAGTGTTGGGAACAATTACCCTCTCAAAGTGAAAATAACCCAGGAAGTGTATGACCACCTGAGGACCAAGGTTTGCAAACAGATCTATTTAACCTGATGTCGTACCAGAATATCATGTTTTAAAATGAAGATACATGTTTGCAATAACTTGTTTTTTGTTTTTTTTTTCTTTTTTCAAAACTGTACATTTGAGAATGATGTGGATCACCAAGGAAGGTTTATGGAATGACTGTTCGCTCTAATCACTTTAACCACTTTAACCTTGACTCGCATTGCACTTACCCACTGGGATTGTGGAGGTTGTGGCTGCTGTTGCATTTGAGGAATGAGAGGGCATTGTCATGGTAACAATGGTACTGGTTGCAGACTGTGTGTGGGGCATGGAGCCTGGAACAGAGGAAATTGCAAGATCAGGGGACCGTATTAGCTATAGTCAATATTATGTACTGCAACTTTTTTTTTTTTTATATATCCAGGATTGTTAAAAGTCTATACATTTCCCAAAAAGATTTACTGTTCACACCACGCAAAGTTAATGTATTTATTTGTATTATAGGTGTTATTGTAAATCATTACAATAAAAGCATCAGTATTAAAAGTTACCAAAAAGGGATGTTGCCCTGCCTGTACCTACCTGTGGTTGTAGGTGATGGAACAGTGTTGGTTGTAAGAATTGGTGCCACTGTAGCTGCAGCAACTGGAGTCACTGTGCTAAAAAGTGAGGATTTCTAGAAATAAAAATACATACATTTAAAAAAAAAAAAAAAAAAAAAAATGAAGTAGTTGTTGATCAGGGTCTTCGGGAGAAACCGCAAAAACAGTGAAATCTAGATTGCATCACTGAGGTCTCATTTTAGACTGCCTGAAAGCAAAACTGCTATACCCTATAGGTAATGCTGCCCCAGATCAATGCGTCATGTGTACGTTTTGAAACAAATACATATGAAATGCACAAAAGCTGAACAAGCGGGACTCCTCGCTTGGAGGATAGCGCACAGCCCTTGTACGGCAAACTTTTGTTTTGAACTAATCAGATACCTCTTTTTCACTGGCTATGTGTCGAGCCGAGCAAGAACCAAACTGAAACTCTGGTCTCGACACGTCTGAATCTGGCTTGGAGCTGCGCCATTACATTGCGCCAGTCAGTACACTCGAGGAAGAATAAACTGGTGTTCAGTGAGAAGCATTCTTTTTCTCTGCAAAATGCCCTTGGTGAATTTCAGTTGTTTAGTAATATATGAAAAATGAAAAAAAGAACCATAACCTCTGTATCCACCATTCTCAACTCAAATACAGCGCCTCTTAAAGAGCAAGTAGCGGGGTTCCAAAACATATACTGCTACAACTTTAAAACAACATATCTGTAGGTTTTTCTTTTCATGGTTAACATCTGACAACTTTCATTAATAAAACTTTAAACTCTGTTTCAAAGCTCTTTTCAAAATGGCCGATGTGGTGCACAGATGACAATGTAAGGATTATTTACCACATTGTCAAACAGATAACACAGCAATAATGATCCATGATGTGGTAAAGAACAGAAAAGCCAGAGCACTTTTAAATTACTCTTCCAGCAGTGATTTAGAGGACAGATCTCAAACCCCAGTGCACTAGAGTAGCCATTTTGAAAACAGCTTTGAAAAAGACTTTAAAATGTTATAAGTGTAAAACAATTGTCAGGATGTTAATGAAAATAAAATTACAGGTACATTATTTAAACAGTTGTTACAAGATGTGGGGAGGTATAATGCTATATTTTTCAGAGCCTCACTACTTACTTTGTAATAACGCATCATCTACATGCGTCTCGATACATTCCGACACGCTCGGTTGAACAATGGAAAAGAGGTAAAAATGAGAATGCATCAGGGCCATGTTATTGGGCTTCTTCATAAAGATGTCACAAACTCTGCTTTACAGAAGTGATGAGATATGGTGAGATGTTCCAGTTACCTGTGCCATGGTGTGGAGCTGTGGCTTCTGGGCCCCAAGGGCAGGGTGTGAAGGCAGGGTGATCCGTGTGGCTGCATCTCTGGGTTGCGTTTGTCGCTGGATAGTGATGGTGGCTGGGGGAGGATGGATGGTCAGCGATGGTCGCCTGGAAGTAAATTAATGCAGTTTAAATATTGCATGCAAAAAGAAGTGTTATTCTTTTCTTAACTTTTATCCTGAAGCACATCACTCCAGTACTTGCAGTTCTGTGATCAAAGCCTAGTGGCAGATGTCTGGACAGACCTTGTATAAGGATAAAATAAATGGAACTAGACATCCCCTGTGGCTAATGCAAGGTTAATGTCACATACGAGAGAATGGTGTCTAAATAAAGAATACATTAATATGTGGCGATAAAGTGAAAGTTTACATTGAAGTCTGTTTCATTCACCAATAAGGAACACTTTAGCCAACATGTACTTTAAAAAAAAAAATGTACATCTGGTACAACACTGGGTGAAAGAAAGATCTCAGTTTGCTTGCCTTGCCTTCCAGAAAGTGTTTCTGCTTGACATCCTAGATCGTTTCACTGAGCAATGTCCTTGGTCAAAGAATCTTGGCTGCAAAGCATGTCAGTCATTAGGGCAAGCAACTACCGACAGCAAAGAAAGCCCTGACAGGGTGGGGACGATTTCACTCGCCAGGTGAAATGATCACGAAAGTGCAATTCTATCTGAAAGCAAGGCCTGCAAACGGAGATTTCTTTAACCTAGTGTAGTACCAGATATCATGCTTAAATGAAAATACATGTTAGCTACAACAAACCCCTGCAAATACAAAGTCGTAACCTCAGACAGTGGTTTTTAATTCCCAGGCTCAAATTGTTGGAGAAATAAAGACAATATATTAATGTGATTGGTCTTAACCCTTAGCGGTCCATTTATTCAGCGCGTGTCAGGCGCGTCAGGTCCAATTTAATTTTCACACGGGCAGTTTATTTTAGACGCGCTGTTTAAAAGTATTTTTTTTCACAGTAAAACAGCTTTAAAAGGCACTGCATGTCAACAGGACACTCATTACTGCATCTCCAGCCCCGCCCCACCCCTTGTTCTCTATATTGGCTGTGTGGTCCAGTGGTTAAAGAAAAGGGCTCGTAACCAGGAGGTCCCCGGTTCAAATCCCACCTCAGGCATGGACTCATTGTGTGACCCTGAGCAAGTCACTTAACCTCCTTGTGCTCCATCTTTCGGGTGAGACGTAGTTGTAAGTGACTCTGCAGCTGATGCATAGTTCACACACCCTAGGCTCTGTAAGTCGCCTTGGATAAAGGCGTCTGCTAAATAAACAAATTATTATAATAATAATAATTTTTTTTTTTTTTTACATACCTCGTAATAGTAGTACATACCGATAAATCATCTCCTGATCACTCGTTTTATCACCAAACTCCTCAATAATGCGATCCAAGTCGTTATTTTATTACTATAACATCTAAAAAAAGCTCTGCAAATGTCTCTGATATTCTTTGAGCGCTGGATGCAGAAGCAGCTATCTTGTTTGTTTATGTGTTATCTATGTGGTGTCGGGTCTATCAGTATTCATGAGATACGCCCTTTTTTTTTTGGCTAGTCTCGGCTCCTATCGGTCTCATTCGGTCATTGAATGGTTTTCTCGGCTTTTCGGAGAAAAACGACTAGAGATCTGTTTTTTGCGTCTTTTTGATGATGTCGGACAGGGTCCAACATTGGACCGGAAAGGGAAAATTGCGATGTCGGACCAGGTCCAACATAGGACCGCAAAGGGTTAATCATCCAAAAAACTGCTGGGATACTCAGTGAAGAAACACCTAACAATCAAACTGGATACAGAGTATGGACTTAATTCATGATGTAATTTATAGATTTTTTTGCCATCGAGAATTCTGTTACATATGTACTTCAACAACCAATTTGTACAAGAGGTCTGGCACCAGGAGTGTGAATGTCACTACTTTGTTAATGTTTGGCAACAGAAAGACATGGCTAGCGAGGATGAACTCCTTACCCATACCCTGTGTCGGCAATGTGCGCCGTGGCGGTAGTGATCACTGGAGACTGGGCCCTTGTCGCAGAGACTGTTGCCACAACAGTGGGTGGCACTGCTGTGGACGTGGTCACAGCAGGGCGAGACTGAAACAGACAGACAGAGAAAGTCACTAAAATACAGTGTACCCTCAATCTAGCATGCCTTAACATCCTATCCATAAAACATAACAGATTCCGGAGATTTCTACTTTGTGTGGGAAGCAATTCTCCATAACAGCTCAAGAGAACTGAAGGTTGGTAGACATCCTGATCCCATGACCAAACCAAATGCCTCTTTACACCTTGGAACTCGAAAGCGGATGTCAGCCCTGTAGGCAAGCTCACCAGGCACCGCTGGGGTCTACTGCAGCACGTTAAACAATTCATGACGGTTTTGCCACCCTAACCCGTAGGAGCACCAGAGTCAATGTGACACTCCCCAGCAAAGACCAGCGACAGGATGCAAACCTGCACTCTCCTAACTATTGGTGTCACCCAGCGGCCGGGCTTTTACCACGTGAGCCACCTCGATGACCCAATAACTGTATATTTTTAAACACACTCAATGTATCCCAGAACTGTATTGGTTTGGTACAGGACATTTCTGAACAGGTCCTGCAACAGCCTCACCAAACCGAAGGGTCAATAACTGCATCACAGCTCCAGAGGAGTAACTAGCAGTACCTGGATTGGCTGGTGAATGATGTGTTGCACTGTGGCTTGTCCTGTACCGGTGCTGGGTCCAGAGGCTGGTCGCAGCACTGTGGTCACTTTGGAGCTGGACATCACAGCTGCAGCTGCCGCTCCTGAGAACAGAAACACAGGGGTGAACAAGTCAGTTTACAAAATGGTACTACAGTGGCTTCAAGAAGGTGAACCACAAATGGGGAGTAAAATGGAA
Organism: Acipenser oxyrinchus oxyrinchus; assembly: GCA_030684275.1. Taxonomy (NCBI): domain Eukaryota; kingdom Metazoa; phylum Chordata; class Actinopteri; order Acipenseriformes; family Acipenseridae; genus Acipenser; species Acipenser oxyrinchus. The sequence goes on from CM060262.1 coordinate 17,606,873, forward strand.
TTGTGAAGAAAGATCTGTATCATTGATATGTCCATTGGTTAAAACAATATGGCATGTAAATAGTTTATTTTTACTGGTCAACACCGGTAATTAAGCCAAGAGCTAATAAAATCAAAAGAATAGAGAGGTGTAACATCAGAGTACAATCTCTACAGATTAAATCTAGTTACTTGACCATAAAATGGAAGCCATATTAGATCAGGAGACATGGTAAGCCACCTTAGGTCACAAGTCAAAGCGAAGTTGCTATTGCTAGCAAGACTAAAAATGACATATCCCACACACCACTGCTGTTTCCAGTAAGTGCAGGGCATGAATTTAAGTTAATGAAGAGCAAGGCAATATTGCCTTTGGTGGGCATGAAAATCCAGGGGCACCAAGGCAGTTCTAGGCGGCAAAGAGGCAAAACAAAAATCCAACCCAAAGGCACCAAGGCGATTTCGTACTCATTCATAAAACAAATAAAAAGAAATACAAAAGCCTATAGTGTTCATTATTTAAGCAGCGACTGCTGCATGCTATGAAATTAAAGTAAAAAAAGGCTATATGGAAGTGATTATTTTGTCAAAAATAAAATGATAAAAGGATGGATAAGGGCTAAGCAATTAATATTTATAATACTTATCAACATCAACATCATCAACATCAACAACAACGCAAGCTGCATTTGAATTTATTGGGAGCCATAATATTCATTCTGCTGAATGATTCAATTTGGACACTCTATTCAAGAAAAAAGTGGAATGCTGCTTTTGAGCATACACATTCTAACCCCGTTCATGAAAGCACACGTTACTAGTTAAAAAACAGAACTACTGTGTTTCGATTACTGGTGTTCTCTCCAACTCATTCCATAACATGTCATAGCTACTAGCTCCTTGTGAAAGAATTTGAACAAAATTAAGTTGTCCATATAAATTAGCAATTTATATACGTTGAAAACCCAAAAGGAGGTTATAATGCATATTGCAAGCTGCGTTTGAAAGTATTGCAATTTTAAGCATAAAATCAGATCTCCTTATACCACATATGATCATAGAATATATTTGTATAATGAGATATATGATAGGTGATTTTTACTAAGCTGTAAATTAAAATATAAGCAGTATATATATTTGAAGGATATTCACAAGTCCATTTAGTATAATGTGGTCCTATGGAACATTCTGATTTATATACACAGTGGTAATTTGCTCTACTAAAATTAACAGTATTTTTTTAATGTACAGTATAAATAAACAGCTAATGGACCAAATTCTCACTATATTAATGGATCACGGTTATCACTGACATAAACCAATAGGATGTTATGTTTTCTTTCCGATTTAGTTCCTGAGAATAGTCGGCGCAGTTATTATTATTGTGGTGTGTTTGCTGCTCGCTGTGTGTTATTGTTTTCTGTAAAGCATTGATATCCTGTCAGTTAAGAAAAGGCTAAATGCAAAAGCTTGTTTTAACATTGTCTCTATTATGCCAGCCAGAGACCTGTACTTACAACTGTACTGTCATATTTTCTACATTCTTTAAATTCTCAAATTAATAAATTGAAACCCAGGTCGTAAAAAGAGACCAGGGTAGTGTAATTTAAAACCAGACGGGTACCCATGCTGACCTCCAATTAATTAATGAATATATAAATTAATTAAATATATAAATATATGTGTGTAATTTATATAAATGTCAGCACTCGCATATCCAACCCTATAAACTTTGGACTTCAGTGACGGTTATACAAGTGCAGCGCATATCTGCTTATTTCATCTGATCTGACGTATATGTAGCTGAGCATGTTGTAACCTGCTACCCAAACAACCCCCTTCCCTGCACACATGAATGCCAGGTAATAGGTTTTTTTTGTATAAAATCATTCCAGGTGCAAATGTTTATTGAATAATTTATCTTGTTAGGAGTAGGCAGGGCTGGGGATTATAAAATGCCATGCCTTTCCTTAGGAGAGATTATTATTAGGTGGTCAGTCGTGAGATTGTCTTGTACAGGTAACCAGAGTCTGGAGGCAGATAGGTAAGTGATCCTGCTTCAAGTAATTTTTCATTTAGCTATATTTAAGTAACATTATAAAGGTGGTGTTTCAGTTAGGTGCTATAGTGTTTGATTAGTACCAGGGAGTGTGGTTAAATTGAATAGAGGTTGATTTGCTATTTGATTGGGTTCCACACAGCTTTTATCCACCTAGTTGTTATATTAGTCAGTTAGGCTATTTGTGCGCCAGCACGAAGCATCAGCCAACCGAAGAGCCTCACAACAAAAGAGCTGGGAGTCTAGCTGTAGGAGTCTAGCTGTAGGAGTCTAGCTGTAGGAGTCCAGCGAGGGGAGGCCTGCGCCGAGAGACTGTTGGAAAAGATCCGAACCTAGCAGTGCTCTGGAAGACGCCATCTACTAGTCAGGTCTGTACCCCACCCCCACCCCCACACCGCTCCCGCTCCCACTGTGCATATTTGTCTTGCCTGTCCTGCGATGACTGTCTCTCACATGCCCCCCCCCCTCCCCTCACTGAAACCTGGCTGTCCCTTGATAACAGTGTAACTCCTGCCACCCTGTCCTCTCTCTACGTCCTGTCCCATACTCCATGTCTCACTGGACAGGGAGATGGGACTGGTCTTCTCCTCTCTCCCTCCTTACTCTTTTCTGTCCCCTCCGACCTCTCGGTTAACACCTTTGAATTTCATGCTGTCCAACCATCCTCTCCCTGTCAACTCCTGCTAATTGTACTGTACCGTCCCCCTGGACCTCTCGCTCACTTTCTCGATGAATGAGACGATCTACTCTCCTCCCTCCCCTCTCTGTCTACCCCAACTGTCCTATTAGGTGATTTCAATATCCATCTCTCCATCCCCAGCCACTCTGCCGGATTCCTCCCTCTCCGCTCGCTCTCCCCCTCTGTCCTTGCTTCCACCGCTCTCTCTCACCTCCCTGCTATCGACTCCTTCTCCCAACTCTCTGTAGACTCTGCTACCTCCACCCTGTCCTCCTCCCTTGACTCCCTCTGTCCCCTCCCCTCCTGACCTGCTCGCCCCTCCCCTCCCCAACCCTGGCTCTCTTCAGTGCTCCGCTCAGCAAGAACCACACTGCGATCTGCTGAAAATAAATGTAAGAGAACCAAACTCCCTGCTGCCCGAGACCTCTACTACTCCCTCCTCTCCTCTCTCCTCTGCTAAATGTTTTTATTTCCAATCTATAATCCAAGCCTCCACTAACACACGTAAACTATTCTCTAAACCCCCCACTCCTCCTCCTCCCCCTCCTCTGATGACTTTGCCTCTTTCTTCTCTTCTAAAATCTCAGATATCCGCAAACTCCAACACCTCTCCCTCCCCCCGACCCACTCCGCTCCAAGCCCTACACCCACTGCGTCCCCTACTAACTCACCCTCCTTCTCCACCTTCTCTCCCCTCTCAGACTCTGACCTCTCCTCCCTGCTCCAGGGCCACAAACCCACCACGTGTGCCCTGGACCCCCTCCCCACTCTCACCTCTTTCAAGCTGCTGCTCCTGCTCTACTTCCCTTCATCTCCTCCCTTCTCAACTCCTCTCTCCTTTCTGGTCTCTTTCCCTCTGCCTTCAAACAAGCCTTTAAATCACTTCCCTCTTCAAAAAACCTACCATTGACCCCACCTCCCTCCAGAGCTACCGTCCTGTCTCCCTCCTACCCTTCCTCTCCAGAATCCTCGAGCGGGCAGAACACCGCCAGCTCTCTGCTTTCCTGTCCAACCACTCTCTGCTCGACCCTCTCCAATCTGGCTTCCGCTCTGCTCACTCCACTGAAACTGCCCTCCTGTATGTCACTAACTCACTAAACTCTGCCCATGCTGCCTCTCTCCCCTCTGCTCTGTCCTAATTCTCCTCGACCTCTCTGCTGCCTTTGACACTGCCAATCACTCTATTCTACTATCGTCTCTCACTGACCTGGGAAAATCTGGCACTGCTCTGGCCTGGTTCTCCTCCTACCTCTCCAACCGCACTTACCAGGTAACCTGGCGTGGAGCAACCTCCACACCTCGCCCTTTCACAACAGGAGTCCCCCAAGGGTCAGTCTTAGGTCCTCCCCTGTTCTCTCTCTACACCTGCTCCTTGGGCCCCCTCATCACATCCTATGGTTTCTCGTACCACTTCTATGCTGATGATGCTCAGATTTTTCCCCCCCCCTCCGACTCCACCATCCCCACTCTGCTATCTCCTCCTGGATACACTCGCATCACCTCAAACTTAACCTCTCTAAATCGGACCTCCTTTTCTTTCCCTCCTCCTCCTCCTCTGATCTCTCTAACTCCATTCCTCTGGAGTCTACCACACTCTCTCCCTCCTCCTCAGCTAAGAACCTCGGAGTCACCCTGGACCCCTGCCTCTGTTATTCCCAGCACATCTCCACTCTGGCACACACTTGCCGATTCTTCCTGAGCAACATCCGAAGAATCTGACCCTTCCTCACCAACTACACCACCCAGCTCCTTGTACAGGCCATGGTACTCTCCCGCCTAGACTACTGCAACTCCCTCCTGGCTGGCCTTCGTGCGTCCACCACCCGTCCGCTCCAGCTCATCCAGAACTCCGCTGCTCGCCTGGTGTTCTCTGCCTCGCTTCCCCCACGCAACTCCACTGGCTCCTGATCACCGCTCACATCCAGTTCAAAACTCTTGTACTCGCCTATAGATGCCTTGACCAGACTGCACCCAGCTACCTGCAGACCCTCATCTCTCCCTACACCCCGACTCGACCTCTCCACTCCTCCTGCACTAGAAGACTGGCTCTACGTCCTCTACGCTCCCCTGCCTTCAGAGCCCACTCCTTCTCCCCCCTCGCCCGCAGTGGTGGAATGACCTTCCTACAGATGTCAGGACTGCCCAGTCACTGACCACCTTCCGGTGCCTCCTCAAGACTCTCAGACAGCACCTGTAGAACTCCTCTTTTCCCGCTGGACACTATCAATCTTCCCTGATGTGCTTTACTTGCACTTATCTGCTCCCTATTTTACTGCATTTAGTCCTGTACTGTAATCTGCCACAAGTGTTATTCAATCTGTAGTATTTTGCATTTAATCGTATCCTGAGGTTACTATCACTAACACTGTTATTTGCGCCGACATTGAATCATATTTTGTAATATACTTGTACTTACTAGAACTCACTAGAACTCATTGTATTTTATCTTGCTCTTATTTGTATTAATACTTGTACTGTGATTCTTGAAATTTATTTTGTTTACGACTAAGTCGCCCTGGATAAGGGCATCTGCTAAGAAATTAATAATAAAATGTCAGTCATTGTGTACAATGGTTGTACTACAACCTGTGCTATTGTAATTTGTGTGACGTATCGAGTGCAAAAATAAACAAACATTTCTGCCCGTGAACACTACCAAGTGACTGTTTCCTGCATTCTAAAGACCTCTGGTGTTCCTGAGAGAATAATGTCATTGTGGGTGGGGGTAAACTCGGCCCATTACCCTGTTACAATACACATACATATACAGTAATCCACCACTTACACCATCCAGGGTTTATTTCGGATAAATAGCGTTTGCCACCGACTGCAATAACAAAGGCATTGCTTATACCGTGTTAAGCACGGATATATTTCGGGCAAACTCAGCTGTTTGGATCTCGTTATGTACCAGTCACATAGATTGAAATAACAAACGCACTGCTTATACTGTAGGAATCTCTCGTACTAATCCAATACTCAGCTGTCTTCACCTCGTTACCTTGACATTCACATAGATGTCAATAAAAAAGGCAGCACTTTATAGTAGTAAAAGCTTAACAGATCGATCAATCAACTGTTTGCACCCCTGTACTGTATCTTGGCTATTTAATCCCTTTACGCAGGGTTTACAGTTTGAAAAAACAGCACTGACTGCAACAGCAACCAACACTGGAAAGAGAAAAGCGAAGCACATCAGCACAAAAATTCAGTGTGTTAGATGCCGTGCGCTTGCTAAAGCATGCTTGGAACTTTGTCAGTCAGCACAAACAATGCAATGTTGCTTAAAAAAAAACACACCAGAGGGGATGTCGGAGGAAAAATTCTCTGTTGTGTCACCTTGGCAACTAGGATGCTCTGCCTGAAACAGACACTGATGACTTAAGCGTGCGTGATGTGCTTTTAACACTGTGACGTACTATGGAGCAGCATCCGGATATAAAGCTGAATTGGAATCATTTTTTTAAAACGCTGACAAAGTTTGCTGTCCGAATGCATATCACAGTTCTTCGCTGGAAACAATTTGCGGTAATGTAGCCTACCTGTTCTGTACATTTCTGCACTTGTATTACTTTTTATTACATTCATACGTTTTAATACATTTTTTTATTAGCGTAATGAGTATCAAAGATTTTTAACCACATACACGCTTGTTTGTTTTGATTACTGTACTGGTGATTGGGAGACATTTTGAATGTCAGGTTATTATATGGGAGTTTATACTGTCCATCGCTTATTTCAGGTTTTTTCCTTAAAACAATGTGCACCCAAGAAAAAAAAAGTTGTGTAATGCCCTGGCCTACTCCAAGTTCATAAATAACTTTACATTTCATATGCTACAAGTACACAGAAAAAAATTTAACTGTGTTGTAAAAGTATGTGTCACTAATACCCCACGTGCTCACCTCTGGGTAAGTGGGAGGTGAAGGTGTGCTGGGGTGCTGCTGAAGGTCCGATGTGCAGAGGAGGTCCAGGGGTGCTGCTCCGGATGATGGACATCTGCATGTTGGCTGCCATAATGTGATGCAGGTTACTGGGGTGACCCTGTGAAGAAACAAGAGACCCCAGCATCAGAGGACACTGCACACAAAAAGAGGGTCTTTAAATAACTAACTGTCTCTCAGGACACCAGAAGATGGCAACTGTAGGACACTTGCCATCTTCTGCAGTCTCCCAACAGCGTCTCTGTAGTGTAATAAGGTCATGAAGGGGATTAGTGGAAAAAGGTAAATTGTGTCCAGGATTAATAAAATACACAAAGTCTCAAATTATTTTTTTGGTCTCAAATTATTTTTTGGGTCCCCAAGAATGTGTTTGCTTCAGATGGTGTGTCACAGTTCTACTTGATATGTACAAGCTGAATTTACACATGCAGTATTAAAGCTGGTTCTGCACTTCCTTGCTGCAATCACTTTCCCTCTTGTCTGCCTCTCACCTGCTGCCCGCTGATGGTTGCCACAGGAATGGCGGAGGCCTGAGGCATGCTGCTCTCCATGGTAACGGTGACATGACCGGAGACTTTGGGAGGCATGGGCAGGTGACCCTGAATGGAGGCTGGTGCTGGGGCAATGGGGCGGCTAGGCATTGTAGGCTTCAGGGCAGGCTGAAACAAACAAAATAAACTCTCTCCAACAAGAATTGCCAGACCTCTAAACAGGTGTGTGACATGCCTTGACCGGAGGGATTTATTGCCAATGCAGGGGGAACGACATTTTGGGTGAGGGTTTGAAATATACATTTTGGGGGGGGGAGGGGGGGCGCACAGAGGGTTGGGACTCAGCCCTGTAATATGAAAATCCAGTAGGTATTACATTTAAATTGTTCATAATATTTGTAGTGTGTGTTCCATGATATGCAACGTTTGTCCTTTTTACTAGTAATACATTTAAAAACAGGTCACACGCAATCCAAGAAAATCCACTTTTACTGGTTTTGCTACACTGATCAGGAGGCTGTGTGGTCCAGTGGTTAAAGAAAAGGACCTGTAACCAGAAGGTCCCCGGTTCAAATCCCACCTCAGCCACTGACTCATTGTGTGACCCTGAACAAGTCACTTCACCTCCTTGTGCTCTGTCTTTCGGGTGAGACGTGACTCTGTAAGTGACTCTGCAGCTGATGCATAGTTCACACACCCTAGTCTCTGTAAGTCGCCTTGGATAAAGGCGTCAGCTAAATAAACAAATAATAATAATAATAATAATAATAATAATAATAATAATAATAATCAAAACATTGTTTAAAAAAGTCGTTCTCAAACTTCTCTGCCAAAAGCCATAACTAATATACTAAAGATACATGTCGATGCAGATTTTTACAGTATTAACAGGAAATACATGAACAAACATGCATCAGAACATAACTCTACTTAACTGAGCATGTGTTCAAGGCGGCCTACTTGTGCTATGGTTGTTTTGCAACCCCCTTTTCCCAGTTTGACAGGCCCTGATTTAAAGCATAAAACTTAAAACTATACATGCATTTACATGCAGAGGGTATTCAGTATTCCAAAAATTAAGACTTCTAAATAAGTAATCTCAATTCAGCGTTACCATGTGTACAGTGACAACAGTGTTTTCAAAGGGAATATTTCACCTGATAGGGTAACCGCCCATCCTCATTCACTGGGACAGTCATGGAATCGTACGACAGTGTCCTTGTCCCAGACAGCTCTTGTCCAGTATGCCAAAACTAATGAAGAAAAAGGACTGAAAATGTACTCCTTTTCCTTGTGTGCAGGGGGTGCCACTGCCCACTTTAAATTACTGTCATCAGTTTCAATTCATTTTGAAAACAAGACTGCACACAAGAACAAATGTTAAAACAAATTAGCAACATCCTCACTCAGCAATTTTGGAGCCCGTACAAAGATTCAAAATGACGTTATCTTGAATGTTTAAGGGAATAGATGTTTGAAATTTGTTGAAGGACAAACGTAATGCAACATTTTGAAACGTGCATAAGTGACAGAAATATATAAATACATTTAGGACTGGTGGTTAACCAAAATCATTATCTGGTTTTACTGATAACTTGAATATTTAAGTCTGTCTACATTAGGGGTGTGCCGATTCATCGATTCACATGGAGAAACATGACCACTGTATCGATACACTTGTTTTGTTTTAGTAAAATTATCTGCCAACACAAACATGTGCATGCATTAATTCATGTCTACACTGATAAATTAGAGAATATTATTTATTAGCATGTACTCTAGCAACCTCACCTACTAATCATAAAGGTGTTATTGTCAAGTCCGCCAGCAGCCGAATGAAAGGCGGGTTATTAATGTTGATAACCTCATGATGGCGACGGTGAAATTCAACCTGCTCTGGCCGGTTTAAAAATAAAATCCAGTGAGGACTCAGTGTTCCTGAGAAGAGTCACACTGTAAAATGAGTAAGGCTCGACTCAAGTATTCAGGGAATACAACTCATCTCGCCATCACAGTTACACACACTGTCAAATCATGAAGGTATAACTTGATATACACAAGCTACACTATAAACATTAAATAGTTCAAAACTATCTGCAACATCTGTGCGCGTTAACAAGTGTTACCTGAACACCCCAGAGACCAGTGTTCCTCAAGAAAAAAACTTGATTTGTTTTTAAAAAGAATATGCACTTAGGAAAACAGATTTTTTCCCTTTTTGGTCAGATTTAGAACTTTTGAAAGTTTTGTGTTTCCAATAACTGTAAACGTATTTTTGGGAGTTAGGCTGATTGGCGCCTGAAACACAAAAATTCTGCCTTTCCTTTTAAAAGCATGTGTCAATATTTATGAATGCGCTATGATGTCGGCCTGTAAGGAGGAAAAAAAAGCATTTCATCATGTTTTAATAAACTGAATTGTGAGAAGGACGCTACAAATAAACGAAAAACAAACAATCATTTCATCAAATAGAAATGCTTGTAAGCGCAGATAGATGCTGTATTTAACACCAGCAGAATACGGTAACCCCAGTTTCATGCAACAGTTGTGACAGTGACCAAACATGCAGAACCAACTCACTGCAATTTAAACTTGTTTTTACTGAAGAATAAACGGTATGTAAATCATGAGAGCCGTCTGTTTTGCATGCGGTTAGATCAAGACTTCACTAACTGAGCATGGGAGGTGCAGCATGCTATTTCCCCATGTTACAACTGTACACAATTAGAGGTGCCGTCACCAATTCGAGATATTTAGAATATAAACATGCCAAGTTCATTGCAGTCATCAGCTGCATAGATTAACCATCTAGAATGTGGCAACAAACTTACTGTTTTAGTATCACTTGCTCCTTAAGTGCTATATTGGTCATTAAACTTTGTTATATAACTTCCTTTACCTTGACATTAAGCTATTGATCAGAGTCTATAAATATCACCATAATCGTGATTATCAGACAAATACAATATTTTAAATTCTTGTAATTTATCAAATTTGTACTTGAGCTGCATGACAAATCGCCAGTAAAAGGCAGAATTTAGAAGAAAAATAAATAAATAATGACTGCATGTGCCACGTTTTTACATTCCTGGTGGGTGCCCAGAACAAACGTGAGTATAAAAATACACCTAATGTAATTTGTGTATATATATATATATATATATATATATATATATATATATATATATATATATATATTATATATATGTATATATATATATATATATATATATATATATATATATATATATACACACACACACACACACACACATACAGTACTGTGCAAAAGTTTTAGGCAGGTGTGAAAAAATGCTGTAAAGTAAGAATGCTTTCAAAATAGACATGTTAATAGTTTATATTTATCAATTAACAAAATGCAAAGTGAGTGAACAGAAGAAAAATCTACATCAAATCAATATTTGGTGTGACCACCCTTGCCTTCAAAACAGCATCAATTCTTCTAGGTACACTTGCACACAGTTTTGAAGGAACTCGGCAAGTAGGTTGGCCCAAACATCTTGGAGAACTAACCACAGTTCTTCTGTGGATTTAGGCAGCCTCAGTTGCTTCTCTCTCTTCATGTAATCCCAGATAGACTCAATGATGTTGAGATCAGGGCTCTGAGGGGCCATACCATCACTTCCAGGACTCCTTGTTCTTCTTTACGCTGAAGATAGTTCTTAATGACTTTAAGCTGTATGTTTGGGGTGGTTGTCATGCTGCAGAATAAATTTGGGGCCAATCAGATGCCTCCCTGATGGTATTGCATGATGGATAAGTATCTGCCTGTACTTCTCAGCATTGAGGAGACCATTAATTCTGACCAAATCCCCAACTCCATTTGCAGAAATGCAGCCCCAAACTTGCAAGGAACCTCCACCATGCTTCACTGTTGCCTGCAGACACTCATTTGTGTACAGCTCTCCAGCCCTTCGGCGAACAAACTGCCTTCTGCTACAGCCAAATATTTCAAATTGTGACTCATCAGTCCAGAGCACCTGCTGCCATTTTTCTGCACCTCAGTTTCTGTGTTTTCGTGCATAGGAGTCGCTTGGCCTTGTTTCCACGTCGGAGGTATGGCTTTTGGCCGCAAGTCTTCCATGAAGGCCACTTCTGACCAGACTTCTCCGAACAGTAGATGGGTGTACCAGGGTCCCACTGTTTTCTGCCAATTCTGAGCTCATGGCACTGCTGGACATCTTCCGATTGCGAAGGGAAGTAAGCATGATGTGTCTTTCATCTGCTGCAGTAAGTTTCCTTGGCCGACCACTGCGTCTACGGTCCTCAATGCTGCCCGTTTCTTTGTGCTTCTTCAAAGAGCTTGGACAGCACATCTGGAAACCCCTGTCTGCCTTGAAATTTCTGCCTGGGAGAGACCTTGCTGATGCAGTATAACTACCTTGTGTCTTGTTGCTGTGCTCAGTCTTGCCATGGTGTATGACTTTTGACAGTAAACTGTCTTCAACAACCTCACCTTGTTAGCTGAGTTTGGCTGTTCCTCACCCAGTTTTATTCCTCCTACACAGCTGTTTCTGTTAATGATTGTGTTTCAACCTACATATTGAATTGATGATCATTAGCACCTGTTTGGTATAATTGTTTAATCATACACCTGACTATATGCCTACAAAATCCCTGACTGTGCAAGTGTACCTAGAAGAATTGATGCTGTTTTGAAGGCAAAGGGTTGTCACACCAAATATGGATTTGATTTAGATTTTTCTTCTGTTCACTCACTTTGCATTTAGTTAATTGATAAATATAATCTATTAACATGTCTATTTTTGAAAGCATTCTTACTTTACAGCATTTTTCACACCTGCCTAAAACTTTTGCACAGTACTGTATATATATATATATATATATATATATATATATATATATATATATATATATATATATATATATATATATATATATATATAATTACACACACTGAGTGTACAGAACATTAGGAACACCTTCCTAATATTGAGTTGCACCCCCTTTTGCCCTCAGAACAGCCTCAATTCGTCTGGGCATGGAGTCTACAAGGTGTTGAAAGCATTCCACAGGGATGCTGGCCCATGTTGACTCCAATGCTTCCCACAGTTGTGTCAAATTGGCTGGTAGTGGATCTCTACTCCGAATAGCTCGTTCCATCTCATCCCACAGATGCTCAATTGGATTGAGATCTGGTGACTGGGCAGGCCACTGCAGTAAGCTGAATTCACCGTCATGTTAGTGGAACCATTCCTGGACAATCCTAGTCTTGTGGCATGGGGCATTATCCTGCTGAAAAAATCCATTAGCAGATGGATACACTGCTGCCATGAAGGGATGCACCTGATTGGCAATGATGTTCAGATATCCTGTGGCATTCAAATGTTTCTCCACTTTTATCAAGGGGCCCAATGTGTGCCATAAAAACACACTCCACACAATCACACCACCACCACCAGTCTGCAATGTTGACACGCGGCATGATGGATGCATGTACTCATGTGGTTCTCTCCATACCCTAGTCCTCCCATCAGCGTGAAACAGCAGGAACCGGGATTCATCAGACCAGGCAATGTTTTTCCAATCCTCCAGTGTCCAGTTTTTTCGTTCCTTGGCCCACTGCAACCACAGTTTCTTGTTTTTTGCTGAAAGAAGTGCAACTCTGTTAGGTCGTCGGCTGCCATACCCCATTCGTGTCAAGGTATGACGAGTTGTGCATCATTTTATGGGTCTTTCGGCACCAATGTTGTACTGGACTGTCAGTTGACTAACTGTAGCCCGTCTGTTGCTCTGCACAATTTGTGTCAGCCTCCTTTGGCTTCTTTCATCAATGAGCCATTTTCGACCACTGGTCTGCCGTTGGCTGGATGTCCTTTGGGTGGTGGACCATCCTTGATACACACGGGAAACTGCTGAGCGTGAAAAAACCCAGCAGCGTTGCAGTTCTTGACACTCAAACCGGCGCGCCTGGCATCTACTACCATACCCTGGTCAAAGGCACTTCAATCTTTTGTCTTGCCCATTTACCCTCTGAATGGCACACATACACAATCCATGTCTCAATTGTGTCAAGGCTTAAAAATCTTTTAACCTGTCTCCCCTTCATCTACACTGATTGAAGTGGATTTAACAGGTTACATCAATAATAGTATACATATATATATTTTAATAGTATACACACATATTTTCACTGTATTTTTCACATACCTCTTCATAGTCGTGCATACTGATAAAACCAGTGATCCGGAGATGATTTATCAACAAACTCCTCAATAATGTGATCCAAATAATTATTTTATTACTATAACATCTCAAAAAGCTCTGCAAATGTCTGTGATATTCTTTAAGAGCTGGATGCAGAAGCAGCTATCTTGTTTGTTTATGGCCGTGTTATCTCTGTGGTGCCGGGGCTATGTGTATTGCTCAGATCCTCCCCCTTTTTTGTTTTATTATTTTTTTTTAATTTCAGCTTCTCTCGGCTACTATTGGTCTCACTCAGCCATTGAAAGGTTCTCAGCTTTTTCCGGAGAAACAACAACTACGTTCTTTTACGTTTTTCTGACCCTGTCCGACATCGGACCGGAAAGGGTTATTATTAGACACAACGCGCGATACGCCGCACCGGTGTATTAGTCGCCCTCCTTCTAAGGGCCCCGCAAAAATGCCTAGAAAAATCGACATAATATTTTGTACGGTAAATAATACCTTGTTTATAGGGCTGGGGCGATAGTGTGTTTTTTTTTTTTTTTTTTTTTTTTTTTTTACAATCGACGCATCGTTTTCATAAAGACCAGATGCATCGTTTTTTCATAACGCAAAAGAAACGTGTAAAAGTACATATATATTCATCAAATCTAATCATGAAAAGTAAAACATTTCTCCAGTTGAACTTAACTACACATTTCTAATTATTTATGTCTAGTCACACTGTCAGCGAGGTTCCCCACAAAGTTAATAAAAAATTACAAGTATTACTGTCTTACGTTACGATGTCTTGATAGCAACCGGGTTAGAGGAAAAAAAACTCCAACGGGGAACACAAGAATAACTATTTACAAGTCGAACATAACAGTCTGTCCTCTCTCCAGAGCTTATTTTCTGTTTTTATTCAGAAATATTTAGGCATCCACATTCTCCGGTTTCAAAGAAGAACGGAGCTTTGCTGAACACACGCTCGCTCGGGACCGATGTTGCAGGGATACTTAACATGCTCTTGGCCAAGGCTGCTAGATTGGGAAAGCGTGTCTGGTTATTTTTCCACCAAATCAGGACATCTTCACCGATGTTTATACTGATGCATAAATCGTCATCTCTTGTTGGATTAAGGTTTCCTTGGAAGTAGTGTGTGTTTGTTGCCGTCCACGAAGTAACAATTCCATTGCTTGTTCAGTCTTCGTTTTCTTTTTAACAGGTAAGTCCTCTGTGCTGCACTCACTTGTACAGGACTGATTTCCATCATTTTCAAGGTTGTCCTCCACCAGCCTCACTAGTTTTGGAAGACGGTGCTTCAGAAACGTGGGCTTTGGCCTGTCCGGATAGGAAATCCAGATGGCGAAATCGTGGGGTCAAGAAATGACACAAAAAGCAGTGGAATAACCTCATTACTTGGGTCATTCAGCTGAAGTAAACAAAATCGCTGAGACAAATTATGCACTAGCTTATCTCTCAACGTCTGTGTAACTGGAATTAGCAAATCAGTTGAATTTGAAGACTGTTTTATCCCTGTTGCAAGTGGGTACAAAGAACTAGCCATAATGTTCTTCTCTGCACTCAAAAGTACTGTAGCCAGTTCGAAGGGCTGTAGTAGAGGTAGTATCTCAGCCATTAGCTTCCACTGCTCAGTCGTGAGATCTAAAGTAGCGGCGTCAGACTTTTTGGTCAAATCTGGTTTTGACAAAACAGCAATAGCTGGCCATTTTAATTCAAGAAAGCATTCAAACATATAATAAACTGTGTTCCACCTTGTTTGTACATCCTGTATTAACTTGAGTGGTGTTTTTTCTGTGGTCAGCATTTCTGTTTGTTTCCTATTTAAAGCACTTGTTGCCAGCTCACTCTTTTTAAGATGTGCAACCAGTCTCCTTCCTGCTGCCACTAATGTGTGGACTTGTTGTATATCCTCCAAGCTTTTCTGAATGCAGAGATTTATATTGTGCCCTGCACAGCTCACTCTTGCCACGCTACCAAAAACACAGCACGCTCGCAGAAAGCAAAGACATGAACACAAGCTATTACTTTTGTAGCCACTTCAAACTCTGTATTTATATGATTGATCGCGTCCGACTGTTAAAAATGCTTCTTGTGTTATGCTTGTCCATATATATCTGTAGTGATGGCCATTGAATTACACTCCTGACTTAAATCCTGTCAAAGCTTTTCCTTTGCACATTCGTGATACAGAGTAATGAATTTGGAGATTATCTTTGACAGGGCATTTCATAGCCCAGAGCAAGATTCGCAATCAGATTTTTAAACGCAGCTCCCTCTACTATACTAACAGGTCTGATATCCTGAGTGACAACATCCACTATCAGGCTTGTTATTTATTTTGCTCCAACGCTTTTTGCTGCGTAGCGGGCGGGGAGGTTTTTATTATTATTATTATTTAAAGGAACCAAAGGAAGGGCAAGGAATAAGAGTGTAGATTTAAAATTTGCCGGTCCTAATAAAAAACAGTCCTATTAATGAACTGATAGATGCGTTTTTTTTTTTTTTAAACCATCAATGGTTATTCCAACGATTCGATGCATTGTCCCAGCCCTGCTTGTTTAAAAGATTAGAGGCTCTCTTGGCAGTGATTTCTCTGTTTCTTTGTAACCAATCAGAAGTGATAGGGGTGGGCGTAAATTTTTTGAAATGTTTGTGTGTAGGTGCTAGACTTCCGCAATTCAGTTTTCAGAAAAGTGTGTGGCTCTCTAGCAACAAACATAGGAAAAATAAATAAATACAAACTATTTGTCCAATGGGCAAAGTATAACGGCAAAACTTGTTGTCCCTCACACAAATCTTGTTGTCCCGGGCGTCAGGAGATATGAATTGCACAGTTCTAATAAGTGAGACCAAGTTTTTAGACATCAGCTTAGTGAAGCAAACCAGTTTTGCACGTTACTTCCTTGTTTGTGCGGTGGTTGATGATTTTTATTTTGTTTTGGTAAAATTATACTATATTCCATACCAAAAGCCTATGAAGATCATGCAAATTACTACTCCTAGTCATATTTTTGGTCCCATACAGTTTGCCGCAAATAGCCTGGTTTTGGGTCCTTACAGTTACCAGTGTGAATAGGAAACATTTTCTTACAAGTACACTTGAAAGAACAGAAGTATGAAGATGAAGTATGAACCTCACATGGTTGCTAAGGTAGGACCAGAGAATACAAATAATTTGGATACTGGTGTTCCGATTGAAATGAGTGTCTTATTGTGGGAGCAGAAAAGCAGCAGTGCTGCAGGAAGGAGTGTGATCTGGATACACTGCGATCCTCAGAAGACATTGTTTTTTCTCCTGGAGAACACTCCTGAGTAAATGTTGAGAAATGTATTCCCCAGTTGATTTATGAGCTATGAGATGTGATTACAATTTGAAAGAGTTGGCGGCAATAGGTTTAAAAAAAATATAATGCTGCATAATGCAGGGTGTTCTGTAACACTAATTTAACATTGCATTCAATGTTGTTTTTCCAATGAATGCTTACGCTACTATCAAGCAACGTTCATATCCCGTGCAACAAATGCAGGTGCAACATCCATTATAGCTTGACAACACATGTTGACCGACATCAAGTAGTGCTGGTACGAACATGGGATTTTCATGTTCGGATATTCGCTCATTGACATATTTGCTGGGATATTCGTTTGTTTTCTAAAAAGCAGTAACAGCCATTATATTGCTCTCAACGCAGGCAGACAGCATAGCAGCAGGGCGTGGACCCTGTGCGTGTCAATTTATCAAGAAGATGTTACAATATGTAACACATTAAAGTAGAAAAATATCCCAGGAGCAAAGAATAAAGTTGTGTAGGCCTTACTTTACACCAGTGAATTAACTACAAAACCAAGGATGCCAAATAGCAGTTCAAGTTAAACGCTGTTTTGTTTATTCCCAAAATAAATAGTGCATAAAGTTGACATCGAATTTTATTTATTTTCTTCATTTTTTGCCACTGCCGTTTCTTCACAGTGAACAGTGGCCACACACATTTTCATAAAGTAACAGCATTAGGTTTACTTGTGCCTTTTTGTAGCTGAACAAGCAAAGGAAAACTTAAGTTTAACTTTAAACACTTCAAATAAAACAAAACATAAAATGAAGGGAGGAAAAAACTCACCGTTTTGGTTCTCGTTTATTACATTCCACTTCACAAAAAGTTGCAATAAAAAAAAAAAATATATATATATATATATATATATATATATTTACAATCTATATAAAAATCACTGCACAACACTTCAAGGAAGTTGGGCACTGTTTAAGTGAGGCATTTCAGAATGACCTGTTTGCCTTTTTTCTGTCCTATGAGATTCTGGCTCGTTCTAAAGCAGCACAACACTTTTCTGACCCAGATGGCTTTCCATAGAGATCGCTGTGTGTGTGCCACAAGATAATCTGGTTTGTTTACGTTTTGCTGTCTAAAACTTTTAAATAGAGGCTCAACAGCTGCTGTGTTGATTCTGTGTTTTTTTATATATATATATTAAATCACTTATCACACAGAGCTCTTTTTCATTTGCGTTTTTTTTTTTTTTTTTTTAAACTGTTGTGCAACTTCTGGTGATGCCGTAAGTGCATGTCAAAAAATATTTGTTCAAATATTCAGATATTTGTCCCAGCACTAATATCAAGCCATTAATACCCATTTTAAAAAAGTCATGGGATTTCCAATTACTAAAATATATCAGTATATAGAATAATTTTTAAAAAATTAACTGTCCACTGACCAGCCCAACTGCTTTTAGGAATGGTAATGTCTTCCTTCAGTTTATGTTGCATGAGTTTATAGACTCAGTTGGCTGAGTACTGAATATGGAATACACTCTGCACTTAAAAATGATGCATGTACCAAAGCCCAACATGATGTATTTATATTTCAAACTTCTAGCTTTCAGTCAGACAGCAAAAGTAGATTTGAATAATCTTTCTGAAGCTTAAATCACAAAATGGTTATGTCATTTTATTCAGATGGCATCAGATTGCCAGCAAGTCTCTTACCTTCATGAGCCCCTCAGGGAAGGACAGGGGCATGGCTTGAGCGAGGTGAGCAGGAGGGGCAGTGACGGTGACGGCCGTGCCTGTTGGTAATGTGTGGTGCTGGGCCAGTGTTAGAGGCTGTCCATGAGTCTGGACCTGTGGGTAGGGTCTCACCACCACCGTCTCCTGCTTCTCATCTCGGAAGGGTAGGGAGGCCCCACCAGTGGAAGAGTGATCACGAGGACCATGGTCTGAATCCCGGCTACCTTCGTCCCCCATCCCTGAGACAGCGAAGCAAAGAAGCAACCTTGTAAGTGACATTCATCCCTCACCACCGTAAACTGCAAATGTTTTTTGTGACCAAACACAAAGCATTTCCGGTAGCACAACTTTAGGAGAATGTTGTATCAGATTGAGTGGTCTGCAAACATGAAGTAAAATGGAAATGTAAAAACCAATATATCACTGCTATATCCAGAGGCCAAAAATGATGTTGCACTGTTCACTGGACACCACATGTACTGTCTCTATGCAGCTGTAACTTAGAAAATTAAATGATCTCAAATTACAAAACAAGTATGCCCAGTCCCTGCAAGGTGTTCTATATATTGAATGAAGTTCTGATCCTAGCCCTGAGCAAGATAAGTTTGGTTCAAAACTGGTCAGGATGAGAGCCGATCCTGTTAAACACAAGCAAGGTTGGTGCGAGGGTGTTACCTGTGCTCTGAGGGTTTCCAGGGGCCAGGCCAGTGTTGCCCCCCATTGTCTGTGCTGACCCCAAGCCAGAGGCTGGAACTCCAGACCTTGAAAATTGCTGGGAGCTCATCTTCAGATTGTAACAGAAAATCTGCAAAAAGACAGGCAGATACACACAGAAATCATCAATAAGAGCTAAGCAGTTTGATTCATTCCCGGTTTTAATAGGACACACCTGAGCTTGTTACTTATACACTGAAATCTGCTATGCAATAGGAGTCTTATTTTTAGAAAGAAACACTTAGTGAATCTTAATTTAAGGTTTAAGGTTATTTTAAATAAATATTCTTCTGCACAACCAAGGTATTTCTGTTGACGGAGATGTATTATCTGAGGCAAAAACACAATTTCATTGGGTTTTAGTATTTGACCTCACCAACCAAACACCTTTCCCCCACCCCCCCTCTTCGTTGGTTTTAAGTTTAAGTTCTTGTCCACTGCAACCTGCTGCTTAAAACTGACCTGTTTTAGATAGATAGATAGATAGATAGATAGATAGATAGATAGATAGATAGATAGATAGATAGATAGATAGATAGGAGAGTATTTGCTACTGGAGTTTGAGTTTATACTACGAGAATATACACACACTTTTTTTTTTTTCTATCTGCAGGACCTTGTGAGCTATAATCGCTTTATTGACATGATTAGCACAAACATTAAAATGACTAAAAATCAGTTTTCCTCAGAGGACGTCTAGTAACCTCCCAGACATGGATTAGTTTTCATCAAGTCGGTAAATTCAAAATGAAATGGGATGTTGTGGCTAGAGAAGGCGCTTTTGTGCATGATTTGTATACAATGAACTGGGTGTAAACACCTCATTTCATTGCACCTTCTTTTCCAAAAGATAGAAATGAATAACCTTTCATCCTTGCGATATGTATTTGCATACATATCTTCAAATGCACCGCTCAAAGTGCTTTTTCTTTTTTTTTAAAAGTCACCAATTACGTTTTCTATTTTTGCACTTCCTCAATTTGGCAATGCCTAATAGCTGCGTTTTACTTAACTGTAGAACTGTTACTTAGCTGTATCAATTCTAACAACACTGACATAGGCAATTCGAACAGGAATAAAAAGACACAGGAGCTTGAAATTTTACAGAAGGTCCTGATGTCCTGTATAAAATAAAAAAAATAAAAAAATTGGAGGACCTCTGAGAATTATTATCTGCGATAAAAATAAATGGATGGTTCGCAAGGGACTAACTTTCACAGATATCAGTAAAAATTCCAAAACCACCTGTTTAGATTTTCAGTCCTGTGTGAATCAGGCTTAGACTACTTTACAGAATATAGGTAGTCCAATATAAGTGCTTATCAGGGTCTGTGAAACCAGGGGTAAATATTTGAAATGCAAGACTTTCGTTAAAGCACAATTTTAGCCATTTATTACATTAGATTAGTTACTGTGAAATCCCAATTCTGTTTGACAAACAGTGCACAGATTATATATTGTTCCATATCAAGCCGTTCCACTTTCCATTTCTCTGTATAAATTAATATATGTTAATGCAAAAAGATTGTGCTGTCAATATTTGAAAATCTGCCACCATCCACAATCTCAGACCAACATTTACACTACCGGTCAAAAGTTTAGAACACCCCCATTTTTCCAGTTTTTATTGCAATTTAAGCAGTTCAAGTCCAGTGAATAACCTGAAATGGTACAAAGATAAGCGGTAAACTGCCAGAGGTTAAAAAAAAAGTTTAAGTTACCAAAAACTGAAAAATAATGTACATTTCAGAGTTATACAAAAAGGCCTTTTTCAGGGAACAAGTAATGGGTTAACAACTTACAGCTGTTCTGCAGCAATGGAAGTAAATTAAGCCTTGAAAGTTGATGCTAACAATTCCTACAGGTGTCCCAACTTTTGTTGATTACTTACAAACCCTCTGTCTGTATAAAAGCAGTGTTGGAACAGACTGTGTTACTACACCCTCTTAAGCATTATTTGGACAGTATTGTACTGCAGGAAGTAGTATACTGCTATCATAATGGCGAGAAAAAGGCAATTAACAAAGGAAGACAGACAGACCATTATAACCCTTAAAAGTGTAGGTCTTTCCTTTAGAGAAATTGCAAAGAAAGCCAAGGTGTCAGTGAGTACAGTTTCCTACACCATCAAAAGGCACTTGGAAACTGGAGGAAACTCTGACAGGAAGACCCAAAGCCACAACAGAATCAGAAGACAAGTTTCTGAGAGTCAACAGCTTGCGTGATAGGCGGCTCACAGGACAACAGCTTCAAGCACAGCTTAACACTGGTCGAAGTAAGCACGTCTCAGTTTCAACTGTGAAGAGAAGACTTCGAGCTGCAGGTTTGACAGGTCGAGTGGCAGTAAGAAAGCCATTGCTAAGATGGCAAAATAAGAAAAAGAGGCTTGCCTGGGCCATGAAGCACCGCCAGTGGACTACTGAAGACTGGAAGAAGGTCTTATGGACCGATGAATCAAAATTTGAAATCTTCGGTTCATCACGCAGGGTTTTTGTACGCCGTCGAGTAGGCGAAAGGATGGTTCCTCGGTGTGTGACACCAACTGTCAAACATAGAGGAGGAAGCGTGATGGTCTGGGGCTCTTTTGCTGGATCCAGAGTCGGCGACTTGCACAGAGTGAGTGGCACCCTGAACCAAAACAGCTACCACAGCATTTTGCAGCACCATGCAATACCCTCTGTTATACGCCTAGTTGGTCAGGGGTTCATCCTACAGCAAGATAATGACCCAAAACATACCTCCAGGCTATGTCAGAACTACCTTAAAAGAAAAGAACAAGACGGTAGGCTTCAAATAATGGAATGGCCAGCACAGTCTCCAGACTTAAACCCCATCGAGCTGGTTTGGGATGAACTGGACAGAAGGGTGAAAGCAAAGCAACCTACAAGTGCAACACATTTGTGGGAACTTCTGCAACAGTGTTGGGAAGAACTTTCCGAACAATATTTGATTTCCATTGTAGAAAGAATGCCACGAGTGTGTTCGGCTGTTATATCTGCAAAAGGTGGCTACTTTGATGAGTCAAAAATTTAGATTAAATTTTGTTAAACAAAACGATTCCATGATTTCTTTTTTATCTCCAATTGTTTATTTGTTCTATGCTTTAATTTCAGAGTACATTGAGACATTAAACTGCGTAAATTTCAATAAAAACTGGAAAAATTGAGGTGTTCTAAAACTTTTGACCGGTAGTGTAACACAGTTGTTGGATTTTACTTTAGACTAAATTACAACCCTAAACAAACCAAATCTGAATGGGATTGTCTCTTCACATGGGTGTGTTTTACTGGGGAGCTGGCCACATCTTCTATAAAATCAAACATGCCTAACTCCTTCACACCTCACCAGAACAACAGACCTTCAGAGAGCTGGGTACTGAGATTAACATCTTCTGAAGCTGAACAGAAGGTTCTATCATGCTTTGGGACAAAATGACAACCCTGATTCAGAAACTCTCCAACATCACTGAGAATCCATTCCACCAGTACCCCGACCCATCACAGCGCTGTATTTGTGAACTGCAATTTGTATACTGTCTTGATCTGCAATACAGATCAAGACGTCAAACCAGGACTTCTAAGTAATGAGGTAACTACCCTGGTACCTGAACATATTACTACTGGATTAAATCTGGTAGTCAGCCAAGAAGTTCTGCTGCCTTCAAACCGTTTACTCACAATCATCTACATTTACTGGTGTTTTGTGATACAATCCGGGGCTTTAAGTGGCTTCTGTTCTGGCCGCAAGAAGAGAAAGCAGCGGTACTGTATTTTCTGTTGTGCTGTACAGATGCAGTCCAGATTACCGATGCTCCAACTAATAGCCAACTGCTTTGTGCATTTAAACTGCAGTCATGTCACGAACATGAGGCAAGTTAGGAGATCTATCATTTTCGTAGCATAATTTGACAATATTCTTTTCCTAATAACACCAGTAGTTTCTAACGACAATACTCTGCACAGAGCCCCACAACAACATTTTAAGTACTCGCGTACGGTGGTTTAATTCCAGTAAATGCACGTTTTCAATACAATTTAAACATCTGGAAAATGTCCGGCTTTTTTTTTTTTAAGCTCTGTATTTTCGTTTGGGTTTGCGATGTTTTCTGAACCAATTCAAATGTCCCTGAAATTTTGGAATATAAAGTTTACAAGGGCTAAAATTTGAAAAGGGCAGTCGTTCAACATATTCGATGTTAGCAAGAAAATTACTAGATAGTTGACAGACCGACACTACGAAAAAGGCAATTACTGTACCGCAACAGCGAGTCTTCATTCAGCATTGGCGCCTGCAGCCACTTTGTTGGAGCATTTTATTTACTTCAGTTAAATGGAATGGTCTCTAAACTAATCACTGCAAACATAATATTAGTTACACATCATGAAGTATTTTGAGGTGAGCGATTATTGAAAATGTGACACGGTAAAGAAAATAAAAATAAAATGTAAACATCTACAGAGCACACCAAGCAACCCCCATACTGCCTACGAGTAGATTTGTTTGCAACTTTGTTTTCAAGTCAATAAAACATTCTATTTGTGGAACAGAAAGGCTATTTTTTAAATAAATATTTATGTACCGTATGTTGAAAAACAGAAGACAACAAATAATAACACGTTCCTTACCTTACTGAAGAGAATTAGGTTTTCGTCACATCAAAATTCTATTCAATCAAAATGCAAAGTATATTTTTTGAGCGAATACAATTTTAAGCATTTATTTAAATAGCTTTTGAAATTTAGAAAAACATATCAACTCGCTTAATACTATTACCGCGATCAGCTTTCTACAGCCGTCTCTCTTCAACCACCTAGCGTCAGTCCGGAAGAGGAGGAGTCGACCAGCGAAGCTCAGGTAAACCAATCACTTACGAGATCACAAAGAAACTGCCAATCAAAAACAGTATTTCAGGGACAAATTGTACACGGCCAATGCACAACTCAGATAGCAAAAGATCGCATTCTGACAGAACCAATCAGATCGAAGGATGTCGTGAGCTCTGCGCCTCACCTACCTGTTGGAGCCCTAGGACTATATACAGGATAGGACAGTCAATCCCGTGATGCAATTCGGTACTCCATTACAGGCGCCATTTGTGGAGCCCACACAGTACTGAATACATTGCGGCAATGCTGTGTTGCAGCGCCAGGATATACCTGTATTTTTTAATAACAATACAAAATATCGTTAATATAAAGTGACTGACTGTTATTTATGCGAATTAATGCTTGATTATGTCAAGAAACGTTTTGCCAGGGCAAGCACGAATACGTTAAAAGCATTGCGAATGCACTGTTAAAGTGCTCTACGGGCTCCAGAAATGGCTCCACTGTTTACTAACTCCGCCCACTTGTGACATCATGTTCATATCCTTCTTAGTTGGATCACCGCCCCGAGAAAAAGTAGTAATGTGACACGGCAGGAACCTGCGGCTGCACAACACAGCATTTTTTGCTGGTGAAGCCACACATGTATATTGAGTTGAGTAAGCCGTTAGTAATCACAACAAGCTACGTTTTCCTTTAGTTTATTACATGTGATAAACTTGTGTTTATTTACACAGAACATGTTGTGTATTAGGAAAGGGTAACATGGGACGCTTTGGAAACTGAATGATTTATGTGGCAAGTTAGATTGTCCTATGGAATATATATAAAGATAATATAACCCTTACTTTATTTTAATAAAATGAAAGGGCAACCTTTTCCGTGTACGTTCTCTGACTGCTGTGTCATGGGTGTCTTTCTTCTGCCTGAAAGCAAAGCTACCAGCTTTGTTCCTTCGCGGTTACTCTATTGGATAGATCACCGGTCGCCTCGGTAACAGTTCTAAAACAGGAACGCGGTTGGTCACTATTTAGTATTTGCTACACCGGCCCAACTACGTTTACATTTGTACAGCTTTCTGGGGGATGTAGTGTTTTTGACAATTTAAGTTTATTTTGGTTCAAATAGCGCCCTAATGTTTATTTATTTATTTTTAATTACACATCTGGCAGTATGCTATGAGCTAGTAACCAAAAGCTCTACAACATGACTGTCTTTCACTTTCCATTGCACTCCTAATTTAACACAAGTACATATCTTTGTAATCTTGTGGAAAAATCTCCAACCATCCTGTTTAAATGTGTAGTATGAGAAATCATTGAAACAAAAGCTATGAATATGGCAATACATAGAGTAGCATTTATTTTGTTTGACAGTAAGAAACACCTAAGCTTGCAGAGGACAACAGGCTCACAACATGACACGCTTCAGGAGACTGGAATATGGGTTCCTGCAGCTGAAACGACCCTTTAATGTTTGTAAACTAACTGGAAAGCCAAGACGTCTTGTTTTGATGAAGTAGGGTGCACAGAAGTCTAAACAACCAAAGAACATGAGTACCTTGTGACCAGTCCATATAAACATGGGAGCACATTCTGTCAGTCCATTTTAATGTGGAGCTTTGTCTGTCCTGCTCTAGTACTTTAGTGTCTATGTTTTTGTTTCAACAAGGAGCAAACAAAAAAAGTGTTTTAAACATGCATTGTTTCAAGTGCATAAAAGTGAGTACTTTAAACAACGTGGAGCATATATGACCCTGAAAGGAGCAGTAAATACGATAACCAACGGATATCCGCCACAACATCATTTTTTGCTGATAACTCATTACAATAAAAGCTATAACAACTACAATAAATATCAATATGAATGAAAAGAGTAGAATTTATCATTTAAAATCACAAGTTGCAAGCAGAAAAGCTTTAGGAGACAGAATGTGTGTTCTTGCAGCTCAAACTACCCCTTAATGTATGCATATTATCTGGAAAACTAAGAAGGCTTTCTTTCTGATGAAATATAATAGAGTGAACCGAAGTCTGAATAAAAAATTGCATCGTCAAAAAAAAAAACAGCACTTTAAGTGCTACAGCATAGAGTCTGTGTTCAAAAACAAAAACCTGGACCATAGAGGGTACTTGAGGTTTGAAAACCACTGGACTAAAATAATAACTATCCATATACAGAGTGAAAGAATAATATATACTGTATATGTGCAACAGCGATTTGCAAGAAAATATGAATGAGGTTCTGTGGCCATGATCGAAGCAAAGCCACAGGATGGAATGATGGACTTGTAATTCTGCAGCCCAATTGTATTTTACACTGTATGAAGTAGAAGAATGGCAAGAGAACTATTGAGAAACTTTGTATTTTAGTTATAGTGTAAAATATTGTCTTGGAAAATGACACCGTTGTATGTCACACAACACCCACACATGCATATATCTAGAGAACCACTTGTCTAAGTGTGAAAACTAGCTAAAGACCGTCTTTAATACAAGATAATGTGAATCTGTCCAATACAAGGGTTCAGCCACATACAAATGTGATATGTACAAAAGGACTCAAGTTATACAAAGAAAATATGTAGAAATGTAAGTTGTTAAACCCGTTTGTATTGCAGTGGGAAGTAATAGCAGAATGCTTAACAAAAGTGGGGGCCAAGCTTGAGTCCAAGCAAATTTCATTCCCACAAATATGTCTATATGTTTCAAGATCTGTCTTCATTTAGAATATGTTGTGTCTCTTCAAAAAGGAAAATTGATGATGAAAAAAATGGGTTTGGTCCTTGTGGCGGAGTGTCCTGCCCCCTTTGTATTATTATTTGTGGCGCGGACAAAAGCCACGGCCATTATTTGTTATTGTTTTGTTTTGTCTTTTTAAAACCTCGTGAGGATGCGTGACTGATCAGCTACTGATTATTTAACTAGCTGACAGTCAAGCATCCTTACTAAACTTGTGCAGACTATGGCCGAGGGTTAATAGGATAATTAATTAACAGCTAAGTTAACCCCTCGACACCGAAGCCGCTGACTACAACCTGGTAAAGCGAGCCATCCTACGCCGGCTCAACATCACGGGGGAAACGCACAGGTTATGATTCCGGGAGTACTGAAGAACCTGTCCACCTGTCCAACACCTCCTCTCTCTGCTCCACCTACAACACCGGGACAGAGACCTCCTAGATCTCCTCTTCATGGAGGTCAAGGTTGGCCCCCAGCGGGGGTAAAGCTGCTACCCTGACGCCGTTGCCATACCAGCAACGAGACAAACGTTTAACCAATGTTCCCTCCTTCTCCCCTATCTGTTTTAGATGCAACCAACAGGGGCACCAGGCCAGGTCATGCTCATCAGCAATGGAGTGTGACGTGGTGACGTGCAATTGAGCATCTGAAGTGGGTAAGCGAGGGGAAAATCGTCGGGAGGGGCCTTGTATTGTTAATGCAGTTTTGGGCAAGGTGACAACCCACGCATTAGTGGACACCTGGTGTGGGCAGACCTTAATTAAAGGAGCTCTCTTAGGCGGTGTGTCATGGCAGCCACGAGGCCAGGTGGCGATCTCCTGCGTCCATGGACATAGGGCGGCACACTAAAAGTATACTTATTGGTAGGACCGATAAAACATCACTTGGTAGTAGGGGTGGCGGAAAGGTTGCCACATACAGTTATTCTGGGCCGAGACTGGCCAATATTTAAAGAATTAATGCAAATAATGGCAGTCTCAGCCGCACATGTAAACGTAGCAGAAAAAAAGGAAAAGGAACAAATTGGGTGATGTGTTTCCTTTTCAAGCTGAAATGTTTTCTCCTATTTTCTGTCCTAGAAAAATGAATAAAGAGAGAAGGACCGCAAAATGGGAGGGAGCATCACTAAGACAAAGCTGGGGTTTGGTGGGAGAGCGCTCGGATGGTAACAAATGCCAATCAAAGGGAGTTGGAACGCAGTGTGACCGAGAGGGCGAGGTTACTGGGCCATCTAGAGCAGATGCTACTCTGGCCCATGTCAATATACCAGACATGTGGTAGTCAAGCGCGGACATAGTGTGGGGCCAACATAATGACCAGTCACTAGTGCACACTTGGGAGCAGGTCCAGTCTATTGAAGGTAAGGATGTTGATGGCGCTGGGGCGCTAGTATATCCACACTTCAGTATCAAGGGGCAATTACTGTATAGGGTAAATCTAGCCGCGGACACAGGTTGTCGGACCGAGGTCTTGAGGCTGGCGCTGATATCCCTTTTGCGGGGCATCTCGGAGCTGACAAGACAAGGGAGCGGATATTTGCTCGATTCTATTGGGTAGGTCTTCATAATGATGTGTTGAAATATGTAGCCACATGTCCAGACTGCCAGCGAGTAGCACCAGGTCGAGTGCGCCCCGCCCCTTTGGTTCCACTGTCGATTATTTCCACTCCCTTTGAACGCATTGCAATGGACATAGTGGGCCCTTTGCTACTCTGGGTATACGCATATATTAGTAGTGGTAGATTATGCAACGCGATACCCAGAGGCTGTTCCATTGAGGTCCACTAGTGCCGCTGCAATAGCCACTGAGTTATGGCTAGTGTAGGGATCCCCAAGGAGATTCAGACTGATCATGGGACCAACTTCTAGTCTAACACTTTACAGCAGGTATATAAAATATTAAAAATACGTCCCATCAGGACATCTGTTTATCATCCACAGACGGACGGTTTGGTGGAATGATTTAATCAGACCTTGAAGCAGATGCTGAGATGTTTTGTAACGCAAGAGCAAAAACATTGGGCATCGCTTCTTCCCTACCTCCTTTTTGCACTGAGACGTGCCGCAGAGCTCAACAGGGTTCTCACCCATTCAGCTCTTGTACGGCCGACAGGCTCGTGGCATCCTCGATCTGTTGAGAGAGGGGTGGGAGGATTACAAAGGCTCGTCCAAAAACGTAGTGAAGCATGTGCTCCTACTGAGAGATCGTCTGGATTTGGTCGGTCGTTTGGCCCAGGACAAACTCAAATCGGCTCAGTACCTGCAATAACAGCATTACAATAAAAATGCATTAATTCAAACCTTTTGACCAGGAGACAAGCTAATGCTGCTGCTTCCCTCCTCAATATCGAAATTATGTGCTAAATGGCAGGGGCCATATGAAGTGATTCGAGCTATAGGAAAGGTGAATTATGAAATTAGGCAGCCCGATTGCCGTAATAAACATGAAATTTATCATGTAAATTTATTAAAGCGCTGGTAGGCAAGGGAGGTCTTATTTATAGTCCCAGGCAATGTAAAGGATGATTTAGGCCTCTATCCAGAGACTCCTAGCACTAAAATCATTTCGATGGGGGAACAATTGGTTCCAGATCAGCAACGGGAGCTGCGTAAGCTTAAGTTCAGCGATGTTTTTTCTGACTTGCCCGGCAGAACTAACTCAGCTGAATATGACATTATCTCTCCACCAGGTGTCACAGTACGAGAGAGACCTTACCGGATCTCAGAAAGTCGACGAAGTGGCTCAAACTTGGGGTGATTGAACCTTCCAGGAGCGAGTGGTGCAGTCCTATTGTCATAGTGGCCAAGAAAGATGACAGCAACCGCTTCTGTGTAGATTTCCGGAAAGTAAACGCTATTGCCAAGTTCAATGCGTACCCTATGCCTCGGGTCGACAAACTTCTAGATAGACTGGGAAAGACGAAATTTATCTCTACTCTGGACTTGACAAAGGGATACTGGCAGATCCCCTTAACCCTCAGTTCTAGAGAAAACCGCATTTTCAACACCAGAAGGGCTGTTTCACTTTAAAACCATGCCGTTTGGGCTATATGGTGTGCCCGCTGCCTTTCAGAGACTGATGGACCAGGTTTTACGCCCACATCATGAATATGCAGCAGCGTATATTGATGACGTGGTTATTTACAGCTCCACCTGGCGAGAGCATTTGGCTAGGGTTACAGCCATCCTTCAGTCTCTAAGGGTAGCCCGGCTGACACCTAACTTGGCTTAATATTTGGGATTTTCAATGAGGAATGGAAGGGTGAAACCTGTTGTCACCAAAATCCAGGCTTTAGTAGACGCGGCGATCCCCAAAACCAAGACTCAGGTGAGCTCGCTACTGGGATTAGCCGGTTATTACCGCTGCTTTGTCTCCGAGTATGTGATTAACCCTTTAGTTGACCTCACCAAGAAGAGTGCTCCAAATTTAATTAAGTGGTCAGCGGAATGTCAGGGGGCGTTTGATTCTGTTAAGCGAAGACCAAGAGATTCATCCTCCACACCGATGTGTTGGATATGGGTTTGAGTACAGTCTTGTCCCAAAAGGTTGACGGAGTAGAACACCCGATATTGTACATCACCAAAAAGATGCTACCTCGGGAGGGCAACTACTCCGTAGTCGAAAAGGAGTGTTTGGCCATTAAATGGGCTACTCACTCCTTACGATACTACTTGCTGGGGCATTCATTTGATCTTGTCACAGACCACCCCCCACTCAAGTGGTTAAGCACAATGAAGGACAGCAATGCCCGGATAACTTGGTGGTATCTGGCATTGCAGCCCTTCATGTACCACATGGTACATCGTGCAGGGAAAGACCACCAAAATGCAGATTATTTTTCCCGGGAGGGGGGAGTAATGGGAAAGGTAGATTCAGCCAAGTGTTCCTTCGGCTCCACTCTGAACGGTGGGATATGTGAAAAGAAAGACAATGATTCTTGGTGGTAAATCTCCCTCTCGGCCTGTGAGGGCACTAAGTAACGGGAACAGAATACTCTGGACTACGTGGCCTGACACTTCGTTCCGAGGGGTAAAAGGAAGTCGGTCACGTAAGAGGAGTCTTTTCAGAAGCAATGTTGCTGGAATAGTTAGTAAGTATAACAAAAACAACAATAAAGAATCACACAAAACACATACATATTAGCGGCTAGCAACAGGAATAGCAGAAGCTGGAGTCACAAAGAATCTTATTGTGGCAAGATGGCGCAAGGGATGAGGCCCAGAGACAGACTGCAGTTCAAACTTTTATTAAATAAAAAACACAAAATAAACAGGCACGAGGGCCAAGCAAAAAGGTTCTTAAAACACAAACAATAAACACAAAGTAAAACTTACAAAAATAAGGTTTTCCAGGCTGTGCTTTGCCTTCACTGGATTGCAAAATTAACAAAAAAAAAACAGCACACAAAGAAAAACCAGGAAGCAACACAAACTACCCGCTTGCTTCCTCAGCTACCTCTCTCTACTGAGGAGCTGAGGCCTCCTTTTATGTCAGGTGGCTGGGTGCTTATTGATTACTAATGATTCCCACCTGACACAATAAACATGGGCAGGGAGGAGAATTTAACCCCATCCCTGCCAATATTTACAAGGGCAGAGCCCTGCTCTGCCACACATAGGAAAAATCTTTTGTAGCAAACGTTTTGCTTTTGTGGATGAGGAAAAAAGTTACAAGAAATAGATGTCTACAATTATTTATTTCAGCAATGTTTTTGCAAAACTCAAAAAATGTTAATTCAAAAGTATTCATATCCTTTGATGCTATGAGATACTAGAAATTTCAATATGATAATGCAGAACCTAATTCTAGAAAAGTCTAGAAAATGCTGGATTGTAGGTGAACATTCTTAGAGAGTATTAAAGGGTTAGGCATAGGATGATTGTTGTCACTACCAATAAGTCAATATGGGAAAAAGTAAAGAGCTATGTGGCAGGGTGGCTGGGCGGTGACGTCAGGCAGAAGCAGGAAGGTAGACACACACCAGGCAAGTACTGCAGTTAAAGTAAATGACGCGGCTGGCCGTTGTTTTATTTAAATACAAAAATAAATCAAAAGTTTAAACAAAAGAAACTGTGCTCACAGAGCAAAATAAATAGTTAACAAAATCACGAACACAAAAGTAATAAACAAAACCCAGGTCAGGCAGAGCAATTGTCTTCACTGTTCCTGGAGTTATTATGTTTCGTTTCGTTTCGTTTCGTTTCATTTCGTTTCTGTTTCACTCTCCTCCTCGCTCTCTATGCTTCTCTCGTACACCCACCGCCAGCTGGAGCGCTGCAGGCTTTTATATTCAGGTGACCATCTCCCGATTAGCAACAAAATTAATCACTTAATTAATTCGGGAGATGGCCACCTTCTGCACGAGTTTACTAATTAATGCTGTGGATGGGGCTTCCCATCCACACGACTAAACAAACTAAAACACACACGGCTACGCCGCCATATTTATAAACAAAACAATAACACGGCGGTATGCTGTCACAAATACAATAAATAAATCATAATAAACAAATACAAAATAACACAGGGGCGGAGGGGGACCCCGTTCTAAAATAAAATAAACAAATCAATGTACAGGGCTGCTCGCCCTGTTACAAGCTATCTTAAGACCTTAGCAGAAAATGATTTATTGTCATAAAGCTGGAGAAGGATACAAGAAGATTTCCAAGCATTTGAGTATCCCAATTTCAACTATTGTTTCTATTATCAAGCAGAGTTGGCGACTCGAGTTGCCACGTTTTTTTGAATTGTGACTTGATTTGGATTTGAATGATTTGACTTGACTTAGGACTTGATGTTTGGGACTTGTGACTTGCTTGAGACTTGAGCTTCATGACTTGATGACAATGTTATCAAGCATCATGCATGTACTGCATACGTAAATCATCATTTTTAATTTTAAGTATTTATTTTTTGTTAATAAAAGTGTAAGTAAAACGTCCTGTGTCTGATCCAATCCGTTTCATTTTTTCCAGGTTCTTTCAGTGTTATTGTATTGTGCTTTGGCTATTCCAGTCTTGATTACAACATTTAGAAATGCTCAAACTTGATATTTTGGGAAAAGCGTTTTTTTTTAAAACATATATTTTAATCTGTACCACGCATAGTATATGTCTGATGGTAGTTATTCTTATAGCATTTTAAAGGTCATGTGGCATTTTATGGAAACGTATTAGCACCACAAAAAAAAAATGTATTGTGATATTATGAGATAACATTACATTATTTTGCAATAATTTTGCATTATTTCGCAATTATTGCATTATTTCCCAATAATTATTGCATAATTGCGAGATAATATTGCATTATTTCACAATATGTAGCTGTGACAGGGTGGCTGGGCGGTGACGTCAGATCAGATGCCAAACAAAACTGACACCGAATACTGCAGTTCAAAACAAAAGACGCGGCAGCGCCGTTTTATTTAAATAATACAAAAATAAATAAAAGGTTTAAACAAAAAGAAACTTGCTCACAGAGCGAAATAAAACAGTTAAACAAAAACAGGTCACAAACACAAAAATACTAAACAATATAGGTCAGGCTGGGCAGTTTCCTTTCATTTCGTTTTTCACTCGCTCTCTCCGCTCTCGTTCCTCCTAACACACACCCACCCAGAGTGTAGAGAGCTGCAGGCTTTTATGCAGATGACCATCTCCCGATTTAGCAACAAATTAAATCACTTAATTAATTCGGGAGATGGCCACCTTCTGCACAAGGTTTTTAATTTATTCCTGGCAGAGGACGAGCACCAATCTCGCCTCTGCCAGAACACGTTTAAATAAAACAAAACAATAACAAAACTTACGGCGCATGGCTCTCGCCGTCATTTAAATACAATAACTAAATACAGAATTAAAAACAACAATAAATTCATAAACAAACACAAAATAACACCTGGACGGAGGGGGAGACCCCGTTCTAAAAATAAATAAATAATACATTTTATAGGGCTCCTCGCCCTGTTACAATGGCCAACGGCCACCTCCCCCCTGAGTCTCAAAGTCCCGGAAGAGGGGGAAGCAAGGTGTTTCTGGGGGTGGCCATGGTGGGATGTCCTCCACCCCCACTTTGTGGCTAACAGCTCCTCTTCCGGGCTTCAGCCACACTATCTCCTGCGGCTAAGTGCAGCTGGGGGAGCTGGTCTCCTGACCCCCCCCCCTTCTTCATGGCCGGCAGTTCCCCTCCATGGGGCTCTGGCCACTGTGTTTCCTGCCGCGAAAATGCGGCTGGGGAGCTGGTCTCCTGACCTTCCCCTTTCTTCATGGCTGGCAGCTCCCTTCATGGGGCTCCAGCCATAGTATTTCCTGCCGCATGGCGGGACTGGTAGTGACCCCAGGCGAAGCAGAGCCCAGCAGGACCCTCGGCGACCCCAGGCGACGGCAGCAGCAGCAGACCCTCTGTAGGTGACGGCAGCAGCAGCGGACCCTCGGGAGGCGAACTCGGGAGGGGAGCCCCTGGCCATGGCAGTGGGAGCTCCACTTCTCCCTCATACCCTGTAACTGGTGCGGAGCAGCAGGCAGCCCCAGGCGATGAAGAGCAGCAGGCAGCCCCAGGCGATGCGGAGCAGCAGGCAGCCCCAGGCGATGCAGATGTGGCATCCTTGGGCGGTGTAAGGCAGGCATCCTTGGGCGGTGTGTGGCAGGCATTCTTGGGCGGTGCGAGGCAGGCATCCTTTGGCGGTGCGAGGCAGGCATCCTTGGGCGGTGCGAGGAAGGCATCCTTGGGCGGTGGCGAACTGGCATCCGCGGGTGATGGCAAATTGGCATCCCTGTGCGATGCACGACAGGGCAACAGCAGTCCCTCAGGAGGCGACGGTGGCAGCGGACCCTCGGGAGGCGATTGCAGGAGGGGAGCCAGGACCAGCGGTTGTGCTGGGGTTGGCCCTTTTCTCAGCCGCTGCGACCTGGTGGTTTTCCCCCTTGCTCGGCTCAGCAACATATGCAAGGGTGGCTGCGGACCGACAGCCTCCTGTCCCAGTCCGTCCTGTCTTGAAGGGAGAGGCAGCTCCTGCTCCTCTCCCTCGGGTGGTGGTGGTGGAGGCAGAGACAGCTACTGCTCCTCCCCTTCTGGCTGCGAAGGCGGCAGGGGCTTCACCCCTTCTGGCTGCGAAGGTGGCAGGGGCTCCTCCCCTTCTGGCTGCGAAGGCAGCAGGGGCTCCTCCCCTTCTGGCTGCGGCGGCGGCAGGGCTCCTCCCTTCTGGCTGCAGGCTGCAGGGGCTCCTCCTCTTCTGGCTGCGAAGGCGGCAGGGGCTCCTCCCCTTCTGGCTGCGAAGGCGGCAGGGGCTCCTCCCCTTCTGGCTGCAGCGGTGGAACCAGCAGGCATGCTCCCTCTGCTGGTGGCTGCGATGGAGGCAGAACCAGCAGGTACACTCCCTCTACTGGCGGAGGTGGGAGTGGCAAGTCGTCCTCCCACGGAGGTGGAGGCGGAACCAGCAGGAACTCACCCTCTGCTGGCGGAGGCGGGAGCGGCACACAGTCCTCCCACGGTGGTGGAGGTGGAACCAGCAGGTATTCTCCCTCTGCTGGCGGGTACCTGGGTTGTGGACATTTGGCTTTCCCCCTCTTGGGCTGTGGACGCACCGACTCCCCCTCTTGGGCTGTGGACGATCGTCTCCCCTCTTGGGCTGTGGACGCACCGACTCTCCCCTCTTAGGCTGTGGACGTTCAGGCTCCTCCCACTCAGACGCAGGACGTTCGGGCTCCTCCCACTCAGGCGCAGGACGTTCGGGCTCCTCACACTCAGGCGCAGGACGTTCAGGCTCTTCCCACTCCAGGTCCAGGACGTTCGGGCTCCTCCCACTCCAGGTCTGTGTCCCCTCTCTGCCTCCTTCTCCTCACCTTCTTTTCTCCCTTGGCCTGTTGATGTGATGGGGTCTGCTGCTCCAGCAGCCAAAACCACCCTGACGCACAGGACACCCTCCCCATTGAGTAGGCTTCCCAGAAGCAGGGGTCTTTATAGGGGCAGTCCCCCTGGTCATGCCCAAACTCCCTGCAGATGACTCACAGGGGGGGCCCTTCAGCTCTCCACTGCTCCTGTTCTGTGTCCCAGTATGAGGGTCTGTGGCAATGTGCTCCGCCCCTGTGTGCGTTTCTATGTTGTATGTTGCGTGTGCTGTGTTAATGTTGGTGTATAGGCATTGGTACACGGGATATAAACGGGTCTGTGTTTCACATGTGTTTAAAGATGTAGAATTGTATTTAGGCACGAGGATGGCACATCACTTCACATGCATTTAAAGTATTTAATATGTGAGCACGAGGTTGCACTTAATTAATTCACGTGCTGGGATTCAAGTGAATAATTAATTAGTAATTGAATCCCAGCACAACAGTATATACAGATGCACGCTTTCACTCACTCGGGTTGTGTGTTCGGTGAGTGGAGAACGGGTGTGGAGAAGGAGGTAAAATAAAATATAATAAAAAGAATAATAATAATAACTGTTTGACTCACCGTGTTTGTTTGTCTGTCCGTCCACCATTTGTTTAAGTGTTAGTCCGTTTTGTTTATCTGTTTTATTTGGCCTCAAGCGCCGTGTCCTGTGTTCTGTTTGTTTAAACCTTTTATTTATAATAAACCGCGCAACAGCGCTTTCATCATTTCACCTCATCTGTCCTGTCTCTGTGTATTCATTTCCTGGATCTGACGGCACCACTCACCCAGCCGTGTGACATATGGTGTCAGGAACGGGATGACAGCGGCCCCTAGCGTCAGACCAGGAGAGGTGTTTTTGTGTTATAAAAAAAAAAATGGGAAGAAAGGGCCCCAAGAAGCTGCAGCAGCAACCTCAGCAACAGCAGGAGGAAGTCCGCCTGAAGGCCAGGAACCCAGGGCGATATGACCAGCCATCGCCGGTGTGCCCCCTCTGCGAACAGAAGCATCTGTTTGCGGACTGTCCTTTTCGGTATGATGTGGAGCAGGAATGGAGAGGGGTCCTAGAGCATCAACAGCCCAGGAGGGAGGAGACAGAGCCCTTCCCATCCTCTGAGGAGATGCTGGACTGGGTGTCGGACCCAGAGTGGAACTGGGAGGACCTCCCAAAGGTTGTTGACCTGCTGTGGGCCAGAGATGGGGAACATTGGGAACACTGGGAACAACACTACTACCCAGTGCCCTTTGTGAACCCGGCAGCCGTGGTAATCAACTACTTGGCTGCCGATATGGGACTTCCCCAGCAGGTTGACTTCCAAGTAGGAGGAGCCACACCTACCTGCACCCTCACTGGGCTCGAGGGAAAATGCGTGCTGTCCCCATCTCCACCAGCAGAGGAAGAATGCCTGCTGGTTTCCCCTTCCGAGGCAGAGCCGCACTAGTCCCCTGCAATAGGGGGAGAGCCGCACCAGTCCCCTGCAATAGGGGGAGACTACACGCTGCTCCCACCTTCGTCGCCAGGAGACTACACGCTGCTCCCACCTTCGTCGCCAGGAGACTACACGCTGCTCCCACCTTCGTCGCCAGGAGACTACATGCTGCTCCCACCTTCACCGGCAGGAGCAGAGCAGCCGGAGCTGCCTCTGCCTCCACCACCTTCACCAGCAGGAGCAGAGCAGCAGGAGCTGCCTCTGCCTCCGCCACCTTCACCGGCAGGAGCAGAGCAGCAGGAGCTGCCTCTACCTCCGCCACCTTCACCGGCAGGAGCAGAGCAGCAGGAGCTGCCTCTACCTCCGCCACCTCCACTGCCAGGAGCAGAGCAGCAGGAGCTGCCTCTACCTCCGCAACTGCCACCAGCAGAGGGTCAATGCCTGCTGAGTCCACTTCCACCAGCAGAGGGTCAATGCCTGCTGGGTCCACTGCCACCAGCAGAGGGTAAATGTCTGCGGGTATCACTTCCCCGACCGCCATCTTCTCCCCCAAGAGGAGAGGAGCAGGAGTTACCTCTGCCTCCATCACCACCAGGGGAAGAGGTGCAGGAGCTGCCTCTCCCTTCACAAGAAGAAGTACCAGGACTTGATGCTGGCATTCCTCAGCAACCACTGCATAGTCTGCTGAGGGGAGCACAGCGGAAAACAGCCCGGCCGCAGCGGCTACTTAAGAGGGCCAGCACCGCCGCAGCCACTGCCACAGTGGCCAACCACAGCACCACGACTGGTCCTGACTCCGCATCGCCAAGGATGCCAGCCTCGCCGCCCAAGGATGCCAGCCTCGCCGCCCAAGGATGCCAGCCTCGCCGCCCAAGGATGCCAGCTGCCGCCCAAGGATGCTTGCCTTGCATCGCCTGGGCTGCCTGTTGCTCCGCCGCCTGGGCTGCCTGTTGCTCCGCATCGCCTGGGGCTGCCTGTTGCTCCGCATCGCCTGGGGCTGCCTGTTACTCCGCTTCGCTGCTTGAAGTACTGTGGCCGGAGCCCCACCAAGGTGAGCTGCCGGCTTTGAAGAAGGGGGAGGAGGTCCGGAGACCACCAACCCCAGCAGCAGTTTCGCTGCCGGAGATCGTGGGGGAGGTCAGGAGACCTGCTCCCACTGCAGCACTTTCGCTGCCGGAGATCGTGGGGGAGGTCAGGAGACCTGCTCCCACTGCAGCACTTTCGCTGCCGGAGATCGTGGGGGAGGTCAGGAGACCTGCTCCCACTGCAGCACTTTCGCTGCCGGAGATCGTTGGGGAGGTCAGGAGACCTGCTCCCACTGCAGCAGTTTCGCTGCCGGAGATCGTGGGGGAGGTCAGGAGACCTGCTCCCACTGCAGCAATTTTGCTGCCGGAGATCGTGGGGGAGGTCAGGAGACCTGCTCCCACTGCAGCACTTTCGCTGCCGGAGATCGTGGGGGAGGTCAGGAGACCTGCTCCCACTGCAGCACTTTCGCTGCCGGAGATCGTGGGGGAGGTCAGGAGACCTGCTCCCACTGCAGCAGTTTCGCTGCCGGAGATCGTGGGGGAGGTCAGGAGACCTGCTCCCACTGCAGCAATTTCGCTGCCGGAGATCGTGGGGGAGGTCAGGAGACCTGCTCCCACTGCAGCAGTTTCGCTGCCGGAGATCGTGGGGGAGGTCAGGAGACCTGCTCCCACTGCAGCACATTCGCTGCCGGAGATCGTGGGGGAGGTCAGGAGACCTGCTCCCACTGCAGCACTTTCGCTGCTGGAGATCGTGGGGGAGGTCAGGAGACCTGCTCCCACTGCAGCACTTTCGCTGCCGGAGATCGTGGGGGAGGTCAGGAGACCTGCTCCCACTGCAGCACTTTCGCTGCCGGAGATCATGGGGGAGGTCAGGAGACCTCCTGGCTACTGGCAACATTACCACCTGTGGGCCCCTTGAAGCCTCCGGTCCGGGCCCAGGACTTTGTGCTGGACTTTTGGGCTTTTAAGGGGGGAGGTGTCCGTTGAGGCCATGTGTGCTGCACACAAGGGGGTATATGTGGCAATGTGTCTCCCCTGTGTGCTTCTATGTTGTATGTTGCGTGTGCTGTGTTAATGTTGGTGTATAGGCATTGGTACACGGGATATAAACGGGTCTGTGTTTCACGTGTGTTTAAAGATGTAGAATTGTATTTAGGCATGAGGATGGCACATCACTTCACGTGCATTTAAAGTATTTAATATGTGAGCACGAGGTTGCACTTAATTAATTCACGTGCTGGGATTCAAGTGAATAATTAATTAGTAATTGAATCCCAGCACAACAGTATATATAGATGCACGTTTCACTCACTCGGGGTTGTGTGTTCGGTGAGTGGAGAACGGGTGTGGAGAAGGAGGTAAAATAAAATATAATAAAAAGAATAATAATAATAACTGTTTGACTCACCATGTTTGTTTGTCTGTCCGTCCACCGTTTGTTAGTCCGTTTTATTTATCTGTTTTATTTGGCCTCAAGCGCCGTGTCCTGTGTTCTGTTTGTTTAAACCTTTTATTTATAATAAACTGCACAACAGCGCTTTCATCATTTCACCTCATCTGTCCTGTCTCTGTGTATTCATTTCCTGGATCTGACGGCACCACTCAGCCAGCCGTGTGACAGGGTCCCAGTTGGGTGGGGTCCCTTGACCACCATCTCCTCTCACCTCTCTCCTGCTGCTGCTTCTGGCAGCTCTTCCTCATTCCCATCCTCCATTTTCCTCCAATCCTTCTTCCTCCTCACTCCACACATAATAAAAAAATGAAAAAAATGAATAAAAAACTGCAGTACCCTCTTCTGCCTGAGTCCAGGAGGCGCTGGTGATCCCACTACAACCACCACGTGTGACAGGGTGGCTGGGCGGTGACGTCAGATCAGATGCCAAACAAAACTGACACCGAATACTGCAGTTCGAAACCAAAGATGCGGCGGCGCCGTTTTATTTAAATAATACAAAAATAAATAAAAGGTTTAAACAAAAAGAAACTTGCTCACAGAGCGAAATAAAACAGTTAAACAAAAACAGGTCACTAACACAAAAATACTAAACAATATAGGTCAGACTGGGCAGTAGCCTGCACTGTTTGTGTATTATTATTAAGTTTCCTTTTCGTTTCGTTTTCATTCTCTCTCCGCTTTCGTTCCTCCTAACACCCACCCACCCAGAGAGCAGAGAGCTGCAGGCTTTTATGCAGATGACCATCTCCCGATTTAGCAACAAATTAAATCACTTAATTAATTCAGGAGATGGCCACCTTCTGCACAAGGTTTTTAATTTATTCCTGGCAGAGGACGAGCACCAATCTCGCCTCTGCCAGAACACGTTTAAATAAAACAAAACAATAACAAAACATACGGCGCACGGCTCTTGCCGTCATTTAAATACAATATCTAAATACAGAAATAATAACAGAACACACAGCTCGCCATAAATAATAAATTCATAAACAAACACAAAATAACACAGGGGCGGAGGGGGAGACCCCGTTCTAAAAATAAATAAATAATACATTTTACAGGGCTCCTCGCCCTGTTACAGTAGCCTATTGTTTTTGTTTTGTATCATTGCATATTTTATAATTGTAGGGTTTATAAGTGAAGGCAACATGTACAGTACACTTTAACTAAACAACAGACACAACATGCTTCTTTTCCTCTCTTTTCTTCCCCTGTCTGATGTAGTCTCTCACTCGATCATCCAGGCAATACTAAACAAATAGGCACAACAAGGTTTAAACATCAATCCCTATAGAGTGCATAATTATTATAGGATTTTTTTTCTTTCAAATATCAGGATGTTTTGTTATGCACAACTCTATTGAATACAGCCCTCACTGACTGGCCCGACTTATGAGGCTTTTCTTTCTGTGAGAAACGCCGTACCCTAGAAATTTATTTAACTAATGAAATGAAATACCCGTTGAGCATTCAGTGCTGTTGTAAGTAACGCATATTTCTGGAATAAGCTGTTCTTCATCTATTTTTGTACAAGACTGTCAGACAGGTATAGAGGTCCATAGACCATAGTAATAGAGGCTAGATCTACACATGTTGTTAAGAGTTGTTCAAGTTTGTGTCAAGATGGTAAAAATTCAGTCAGAGCACAGCACCAGGACAGTCTTCTCAGAATTACAACTCAAGAGAAACTGTTCTGCTCCTGCAAAGCCACAGATTCATAGAATTAGATTTTGTAAATGTAAAATTATTAGGTAACATTACAGTAAAAATGTAAAAAATAATCTATTATCTTATTGTAAAATTTTTAAATTATATTTTATATCTCTTTACTTCACTGATAGGTTTGCAGAATACAATAAATCAAAGACCACACTAAGAGAAGTCCCATCCAGGTTTACGATACTGGACATCCGCGTCAGCGTGCGATTACTGAAGCAAGTATTACAGACTTGATCGTAGACTGTAATCTTCCCCTGTTCATTGTGGAAAACCCTAGTTTTCGCCACTTTCTATCCATTGCAGACAGTAAATTTTCAATGCCAAGCCGTGGTAATATAACATGAAAAATATCACACATGGCAGCAGAAAAGCAACAGACCATCAGATCCCTTCTTGAAAAAGCTGACAGCATCTCAGTGACTGTTGATATCTGGACAGGAAGAAAGATGAGGGGGTTTCTTGGTATCACTGCACACATCATGGACTTCAGCAGCCACTCTCTAAGCCTCAAGTCTGTGCTCCTGAGTTGTGATCGTTTTACAGGAATAAGTGAAAAGTTTGTCAATCTGTGATAATTACATCATCAAAAACAAGATAGATTACATCATCAGTGATAATGCAGCAAATATGAGGAAGGCATTTACCGTGTGCTTTCCTAGCAGTACTGAGAGCAACAACAATATCTCTCCAAGCGAAGACCTGGATGACGCCAAAATATGGGAGGAACTTTACAACAATGAAGCAATGGACATGGACATGTCACTGCAGAGCAATTGTCGCAAAAGACGCTTGCAGTGCTTTGCACATACCCTGCAGCTTGTTATTGGGGATGGACTGAAGGAAACAAGGGTCATAAATGCCACCATGTCAAAAGTATCAAAACTTTGCACACTGTTGCATACAAGCTGCGTGTTCAATGCAGCATTCGAAAATAAATTCGGACCTAATCAAAGTATATCTGCAGCAGTGGTGACCCGCTGGAATTCCACCTTCCGTCTTGTGAAGGCAGTCACAAGCTTAGAACATCAAGGCCTTTGTAACCTTGCTGAGGACCAAGGACATAAGGAGTTGGTGTTCACCCCATGGGAATGGAGCCAATTGAAAGAACTGGTTGACATTCTGGAACTATTCATTGATGCAACAGACCTAAAAGTTGTCACAATCAGTGCTGTGGTGCCATGCATACTGTCATTGAACCACCACCTTCACAGTATACATTTGCATGTTCGCTACTTGAGTGGCCTGGTAAAGGTACTCGAAGAGTCTCTAAAGAAGAGGTTTAAGGGGGTATTTGTCAACGGAAGAATGTTCAGACGATGTTGATGGTCTTCCCATCGGAGACTTTGTCTACATTGTAGCAGCACTCCTAGATCCAGCTTTTGCCTACTCTGGCTCAAACACGATGTCCTGGCACCAGATGATATCAAGGTGGAAGTGAAGAAACTTGTGAAAACTATTGCTATTGTTACCAGATTTAATGCCCTCCCGTTTATTAAAATAAAACCACTTAAAGTTTTTAAGCTGTCAGGGGTGTTAGAAACAAAGATTAATGAAATGTAAGTTCCACTTGTGACCAGTATTAGGCATAATCAAAATCAACATTCAGTAGTCACAAGTAGCAGTAGCATACTGAGCAATGAGCAGTGGTCCTGATGGTTTTAGAATTGATTTTGCCCATTTTTGTAAAACAAATTTATAAAATAATAAAATAATTATAATTAGGAAAGATTGGGTAACAAAAATAGTGAGTACTGAAGAAATTCTGTTGAGAACAAATGTGGAATGCATCATTGCCAGTCCTAATTTTTAATCACTTTGTGTACTTTTGCTTTCTTTTCCTCCAAAATGTAATAGTTTGCTTTGAATCATAGACCAAAGTGCCTACACTCCTACAGGTATTATACTCACTGCACTGATGTAAGTATTTACATAAAATAACTGACCCAGAGCAGATGTTTTTGTTTTCAATACTGACTTCAGCAAAATACACTGTGTTCCAGCAAAGCTAACAAAGTAAAATCAAGCCTTACCTTAAAGAGATCAATTGGAAAGAGTCCTATGTAAACTTTACAAAGAACTTGATTTAATAAAACAGCTAATGATGTATATTACAACGAATGAAGCTCTTGTCTCTCAATCCTTTTAAAGCTTTGTACACAGTTAGGAAGTTCATTTTATATGAGATTTTACACTAGACAAGAATACTGCGCTGACTTGAGACGTACTTAAGATTTGCGCACACTGACTTGAGACTTACTTGAGACTTAGGTCAAGTGACTTGTTGACAACTCTGTTATCAAAAAGTACAAGACTCATGGTATTGTCACAATGCTCTTAAAGAAATAAGATTCTTTCACCAAGAACAACTAGAAGAATTATGAGGAAGGTTAATAACAATCTAAGATTGACTGCCAAAGATATTCAAAGTGAATTGGCTGCAAGTGAGACTGGGTTTTCCATTTCAACCATAGGTCGAGTATTGCATGGTGAAGATCTCAATGGTCACAGGCCAAGGAAAAAGCCTCTTAGGAAAACGTCACAAGGACAATCACTTAAAGTTTGCAAAACAACATTTAAATGAAGGATATGAGTTCTGGTCAAAGGTTTTGTGGATTGATGAAACAAAAATCGAGCTA
Source organism: Acipenser oxyrinchus oxyrinchus (assembly GCA_030684275.1). NCBI lineage: Eukaryota > Metazoa > Chordata > Actinopteri > Acipenseriformes > Acipenseridae > Acipenser > Acipenser oxyrinchus. Next base: position 17,650,660 of record CM060262.1, read on the forward strand.
TTTGGTCACATTGATAGTCGTTACACTTGGAGAAAGTCTGGTGAGGTGTACAAAGAAAAGAACACCATACCTACTGTCAAGCATGGGGCTGGTTTTCCTCAAATTGCACAGGAGATTTATTTCCAATACATGGTAAAATGGATTCTACAGCATACCAAAAGATATTGGCCAATCATTTGAAACCCTCCGCTACAAACCTTGGTTTAAAGCGCAACTGGACGTTCCAACACATCAAGATTTACTTCAGAATGGTTAATGAACTATCAAGGTTCTATAATGGCTTAGTCAAAGACTGCCCGAGTAATGCCAGTGCTCAAAAAACCCTCCCTTGACCCCACTGTCTTATCTAACTTCCGTCCCATATCCAATCTTCCTTTTCTCTCCAAAACTCTTGAAAGGGCTGTAGCCAGCTAGCTGATGATACACCTCACAGATAACAATCTGCTTGAATCTCTGCGGACTGGCTTCCAGCCGCATCAAAGTACTGAAACTGTTCTGCTCCGGATTGTAAATGATCTCCTGCTTAATGTTGATGCTGCTGCTCCCTCTGTACTTGTCCTCCTTGACCTAACTGCTGCTTTTGATACCATAGATCATAATATTCTTCTTGACCGCCTTCAGAAGTATGCTGGGATCTCTGGAACCTGTCTCTCCTGGCTGTCCTCTTACCTATCTGGACACATGCAATCTGTTTTCTGTGGTGACGCAAACCCAGTCACTTGCGGTGTCCCTCAAGGGTCTGTCCTTGGGCCTCTTCTCTTCAACATCTACATGCTTCCCTTCGGTCACCTCATCCGCCAACACAGCCTAATGTTTCACTCCTATGCAGATGACACCCAGCTCTACCTAAAACTAGACCCTGGATGTCCCTCTGTCATGGTCCAGCTATCAGCTTGCATCCAAGACATCGAGGCCTGGCCTTCTTCGAGTAGGATTGAAAACTCAACTCAAGAATCTCAATATTGCTTCCTTGAACCTTGGACACTGTCTGCTGCTGTCTTCCCCCACTGTACGAAGCCTTGGTGTATTTCTGGATAGTAACCTCTCCTTTGATGCCCAAATCTCCTCTGTAGTCAAATCCTCCTTCTACCACCTCCGAAACATCTCAAAGGCCCGTCCCTACCTTTTCCTCCGGATGCACTGATACTCTGTCATGCATTCATCTCCTCTCGACTCAACTACTGCAACTCTCTCTATGGTGGTCTTCTGTCACGCACGGTTCAAAATGCCGCTGCTAGGATCCTTACCAGATGTAAAAAATACGATCACATTACCCTGTCTTGCCCAGCTGCACTGGCTACCTGTGAAGTTCAGAATTACTTTCAAAATTCTCCTGCTTGCCTACAAGGCCCTTCATCACACAGGTCCAGAGTATCTCTCCAACCTGCTGACCCGCTATGTCCCTGCACGCAAGCTGAGTTCCTGTGACTCTGGCTTGCTTGTTATACCCAAGCAAAAGTGCACCACACTTGGAGAGCGCTCTTTTAGCTTCATGGCCCCGACTGGAACTCTCTCCCAGCTTTAGTTCGTGCAGCTCCCACAGTCACTTGCTTCAAATCAACTCTCAAGACCCACTTGTTCTCTTTTGCTTTCAATGCTCTTTAAGCCTGATATCTCTTATTAGCTGTTGTCTAAATTGCTATTTCAGGTTTTTCACTCCATCTTATTCATATGATTTTATATGACACACGCATCACAATGTTTAGAATTCTCATTCTAGCCCTGTATTTAATTTAATATGCCTGTATTTAGTGTACTTGCATTTTTTTTTTACTGTTTGTGTTTAATGTACTATGCCCTGTATTTCACTGTCTTTAAATTATGCATTGTTCCTCACTATGTTGTGTCACGAATTCTGCGTGTTTCTTCAGATTTCTTCACGTACTCTTTTTATTTGCTCAGCACACACGCTTATCTCAGGGGAGACGTTAGGAGGACAGAGATGGTATTATTCCTAGTGAGGTATTGTTCATGCACTGGACCCGCAATATATCCAGATGACTAATGTAGTACCCAAGAAATTCACAGACTCATGTATTTAAAGTGTTTTTTATGAATCAGAGTATGATCAGTACTCATTCGGTTTATTAACGGTTAAATATTGGATTGAGTAGCTACAGCCTACTTCATATCCCCAGCTGACAGACATTCTGGGCAGTCCAGTGTCTTAACAGATATTAACATTAACACTTTAATACATTGAAATGTATTTGCAAGGCCAGCAAGCAGGCCAAGAACACACCACCCAAAGCACCCAATGGTATATTTCAGCACATTCAACAAAATATTCTCATTTCTAAAACATAGTGTGAGTCCTCTATAGCAATGCATGCAATACATGTGAGATAAAATAATAATTGATTAATGCTTACCCTCTAATATAAATCGTAAAAGAATATGACTGTCTTCACCAGGCAAATGAGACTGAGTTCAATCAGCTCAACTGTGTAGGTCTGCAGACAATGGACCACATCACCCTGTCAGGTATGAGTGTGGTGCTCCATTGTAATTACTTAGGAGTTATATAGGTTTTTCTTCTCATTGGAATACATGGGATGCCTCAATTAAATCCAATCATTAATCTGTTGAGACAGCTCTTATCCTCTTTACAAATAATAGTTTTCAAAAGATCTGGACCAACTTTTCAGAACTAATTTATGTACCAATAAATTCAAGACTTCATATTTGTCCAACTCCAAATCTATGATCTCATTCCTTGTTTTCCTCCGAGCCCCTCCTTTATCTGAAAAGTCAAGTGAACTAAGGTTCCCAGGATCTTGGTTTATAATATAATATAAAAACACTACTGTTATATGTGCATGCAAACACTATTTTTTATATGTGTTATATATGAGAGACGTTCTTAATATGTGACATCATCTTCTAATTGATTATATTTCGCTAAATTAAAGGTATGACACTATTTTTTATATGTGTTATATATGAGAGATGTTCTTAATATGTGACATCATCTTCTAATTGATTATATTTTGCTAAATTAAAGGTATGACACTATTTTTTTATATGTGTTATATATGAGAGATGTTCTTAATATGTGACATCATTTTCTAATTGATTATATTTTGCTAAATTAAAGGTATGTGTTTCTTTTAACCTCATATTGTGTTTCATCATGTTTTTAATGAGTCAGTTTTGATTCCATACACTATTGTCTAACAGAGTATTTGACAAAAGATTGCCTTATACAATATTCAAGTCAATTAGTTTCACTAAGTTTAAGTGGTAATCATTTTCGTTACAATTATTTATCCCTCAAAAGATGCACTAACCAGGCTCTGACCTGTACCTGACTCTGAGAATATGCTATTGCAAACAATTTCCACAGTCTCTTGTTTCTTCAAGGCCAAAGTCTGTGCAAACACTTTTTAGATATATGACCTATCCATGTCTGTTATGCCATAATTTTCGTATATTGTTCCAAGATATATTCTTATCTGTGCTAAACCACTAATTCCATAAACCTTAACACTCCCAGTCTATAAGACTTGCAGCTTTGCTGGAGTGGAATGTAAGAAGACCCCTTTCTCTACAGCCCGTACATTTTGATAAGGAGAGTGGCCCCTTTTTCAAGGTAGCAGTTTCAAAGAACCACATTATAATGACTCCATTTACCATCATTAGACAATAGTATAGTGGATTAACAACAAGGTACATTATAGTATATTATTACAAACTAACACAAAAACATAGCATAATACCTTTTATATTCTGTAATTCAATTGATATTATAATGTTTAAAGGTCTTTTTGTTTAATAGAAGGAGAAAGAGACTGTACCACTTCCCCAATTAATTAAATCGAATACTGCTCCAGCTTTTAATCTTTTTATCACTACAGTAAAGTCATGAACAAGCAATAACACTCGTCAGTTTAAATAATATGTTTTCTTATTATAGCAAATACTTAAAACATATTATTAATCTTATGAAATCAAATAGATATTTTTAGTTTCAAATATCGTGCTCTCTAAAAAAGGGTTAATCATTGATTTTATTAATTTAAAATACCTTTGTGTCTAATTTCTATTCTTTGACCATTATAAACTATGAACAGCGTCAATTAGCACTGAATCTTCTTTTAACTATAAATGTGGCATTATAAGATAATCTTTTAATTAATTTACTTCAGTTTAACAATTGCACCTAGAATTTATAATATCAGTTTGTTTCTTTGATGATTCCCTCTAAGATTTAAATCCAAATACAGGTCAGTATAAATGCATTCAACTTGTATATATTCTGTAATGACTGAACTAAGCTTGACCCTGTCCTTTGTTCATACAAAATCCAGCCAAAACAGTTTTTTTCTTAAGACCTTGGCTGCTAAGTTTTAATGTTGATTTATATGTTGCAAAGAATCCCTTTTTTATTTTGTTTTTGGAAACATAAATTTATAGGTGTGATTAACAAGAGATCCATCTACTGACAATACAAGGATACTCTCTCTTTATCCTTCCTTCCAAAAAAACCTCTAACCCTTCATTTTTATATCAAAGTACATTCCATATTTGAAATCGCCTAGTACATGTCCAGCATATCCACACGTTCCCAGCAGGATTCAGCTTCTGTACCAGGTTCAGCTCTAGTTGGTTCCACAAGAAGTCCCTTGACCCAAAGTTTCTCCATCACAGGTGTGGATTTCCATGGTCTGACTTCATTCCTATAAGATACTTAGACACGTTTAGCTGTACATATTATTTCTATATATTTCCTTTTTCATCCAGAATACTAAAGGAGGTCAAAACTCACTGTTATTCATATTTTCGGGCACTCAGTCGTTGCCTTGCCCTACATCATCAGTTGGTAGACTAAACATAACTGAATCTGAATCAGTTGATGAACCGTGCACTGTAGCTTACTCAGATCCTCCATGCAAAGGAGTCCAGTGTTTTACTACACGGAATAACTAGTTCAGCGTCACCTGCGACATTTGTAAAGCGCTTTGTGATGGTGATCCACTTGATTGACTGATTGATAACATTGATATAGATCATAGATCTATTTTTGTAATTAATTTATAAATGGCCCCCAAACTTTAAGGAAGTAATTTAAATGTCCTTAATCTGTGTGGTAGAGCCTGTCCAGCTGTAATACTTGTGTTGTATTGTAAAAACAAACAACTCCAACAACGTGTTACAGCAAACTAACAGGACGCTTTATTGTGTGTTTTCTAACTCCAGCATCATATCTCACTGCTGTAAAACCAGCACGCCCACTCACCTACAGCAACACCAAAAATCCACACCGCACGACACCCCCACACACACACATATTGAACAGTAATAAACACAGCACAACCAAACAGAACATTTCCCCACCCCCTTCCCCCGGACAGAGTTTCAGGTGTGGAAGGAGGTCACAAAGTCCTGCAGGTAGCCCGGACGCTGGCGAACCCGGCTGGGCCGTGCTGCCGGCCCAACAGGTCTAGGGCCCCCTCCATCGGTCACAGCATCTGCACTGGAGGGCCAGAACCCGGTTCCATGGTGGCCAAAGGGTACTGGCTGAGATTCAGGAGGTGGCACTTTGCGCAGCCGGCTAGCGTGCCAACGGGACCCGTCCTGGAGCTGGAAAGTAGCTGGTCCCAGCTGGCGGCTGACACAAAGCGGGGAGGACCAGAAGGACTGGAGCTTGTCTCCATGGTGGGGCCATTTAGCTCTGACCCAGTGGGTGGTAGACAGCTGTGCGGATGTGCTTGATCCCCTTATTCTTGAGGAAAGTGGAGAACTCGGCAGAGACGAACTGTGGCCATTATCAGTGGTAATGGCCTGAGGCAGCCCCCAGCAGGCGATGACGGTGTCTAAGATGTTGATTATGGCCTGGGAGGTGACTGAGCCCACTGGGAAGACTTCAGGCCATTTGGAATGGAGGTCATAGATGACCACGAGAAAGCGCTGGTGGTCGGGTACGCCATGGTTTTCCCCACAGATGTCCATCTGCAGGTGTTCCCATGGTTTGGACAGCCAGGTCAGTGGTTGCAGGGGTGGTGGAGCCGGCTGTCCGGTTTTCCCGCTGAGCAGGCAGGCCGTACAGTCCCTGACCATCACCTCAACATCGTGGTCAATACCAGGCCACCAAACGAGGTCCAGACATCGCTGCTTCAATCTGACAATGCCCAGGTGTCCCTCGTGTGCCATAGCCAGCACTCGTGCCCGCAGAGCACTCGGCACTACTGTGCAGTGACCCCGGGCCACACAAGTGTCATTCCAGCATGACAGCTCCTCCTTGATCCGGGCGAATGGTGCTAGCTCGTCAGGCACCCGGGTAGGCCAGCCACCTGTGATGTAGGAGCGCAGGGCACAGAATAGGGGGTCCTCCGCCGATGCCTGCTGGAGCTCAAGGAGGGAAACTGCAGCCTGGAGAGAAGTGTGCAACAGCTGAATCAGGTCATCTTCCGTGTCTGCCAGCTGGACGGCAGGGTCAGGAGCAATGACGGCTCTGGAGAGAAGGTCTGCTACCACGTTGTCACGGCCCGGGGTGAACTGGAGCTTGAAGTTGTACTGTTGCAGGCGACCCGCCCACCTGTACAGCCAGAGTGGTCTGTGCCCTGTGCCTGAGGTGGACATCAAGGCTGTGAGAGCCTCGTGGTCCGTGCGGAGCGTGAACGCCCGGCCATAGAGGTACATGTGCCAGGGTTCACATGCCCAGACACACGCCAGCGCCTCACGCTCCCCCACCAAGTATTTCTGTTCGGTAGGGATCAATGCTCGAGAGGTGAAAGCAATAGGCCTCTCTGTCCCGTCCTGGAGTTGAGAGAGGACAGCACCCAGCGCCGAGGCAGAGGCATCACAGGTGACCAAGGTGGGGCTTGTGAGGTCAAAGTGTGCCAGGATGGGTGCAGTGGTGAGCTGGCGCTTCAGCAGGTGCACGTCCTCCCGGCAGTCCACAGTCCAGGTCCAGGTAGCCTCCTTCTTAAGCAGTTGACGCAGGGGCGATGTTGTGGCTGAGTGCTGTGGCAGGAAGCGGAGGTAGTACGCAGTCATTCCCAGGAAGGAGGCGAGCTGTGCAGCTGATGTGGGCTCCGGAATGCGGTGGATTGCATCCACATTAGACTGCAATGGGGAGATGCCGTGTGCCGACAGCCGGAACCCCACAAACTCGATTTTCAGCAAGGAAAAGACACACTTCTCCTCGTTGAGCGTGAGGTTGTGCTTGGCCAGCATGCAGAACATCTGGCAGAGGCACTCATCATGGATAGAGGCGTTGGGGCCGTGCACCACGATGTAGTCAAGATAGAGAGACACGCCCGGGATGCCGGCGAAGAAGGAGGACATGAAAGCAGCTGGGTGCCGAGCTCAGACCGAAGGGCATGCGGGTGTAGTGGAAAACATCAGCGTGTGTAAGAAAAGCAGTGAGGTCCTGCTGCTAGGGTGTAAGGGAACCTGGAGGTAGCCTTGGCGTAAGTCCAGTTTACTGAAAACTGTGGAACCGTAAAAGTGGGTGGTGAGCTCCTCCACTGTTGGAAGCGGGTATTTGTCCGGGATGATGGCCATGTTCACAGCTCTCAGATCCACACAGACGCGGAGCCCCCCTCGACTTCTTCTTTGCTATCGCCAGGTTTGATATCCAGGGTGATGCATTGATGGGCTCAATAGTCCCAGAATCCAGTAGGGCCTTTAGCTCAGCTGACCCTTGTTCCCGCAGGGCGAGGGGAATGCGGCGCAGTGGCTGGATCACTGGGGTCACTGCAGGATCGACCTTGGGTTCGTGAGTGAAGGACGAGAGGCAGCCCAAGCCATCAAACAGCGCCGGCCACTGGTGTTGCTGGGGGGAGGCCACCAGTAGGATCTCTGTGCCGGAGTTGTCGGTCAATGAGAAACTGAGCCCCATGAAGAGGTCGAGACCCAGGAGGTTGGCCCCCTTGCGTGTTACGTGGAATGGGAAGGCCGGCAGAGACCTGGTGACATAGCGCACTGGCAGCTGGAGAGAGCCCAGGACTTTGATTCTAGTATGTCCATAACCACTCAGAGTGGTGGAGGGGCGCTGAAGCGGCAGGTGCAAGAAAAACTGTTTGTAGGTGTCGAAATTAAGCAGAGACACCTTGGCCCCAGTGTCCAAGAGCAGGGGAAGGCAGACCTTCGAGGTATATGGCACAAGTCTTAAAGCCAGTAGGGTTGGAGAGCACAGTGTGGATTGTAGCTGGTACTGGTGCTGCTGCTGGGGCGGACTGACACCAGCTGACAAAGTGGTTCAATTTATTACAATTTCTGCAGGTTTTCCCCCATGCTGGGCAGTCAGGAGCTCTGGACTCATGCCTGTTGGACCCACAGTTTCCACAACGCTGCCTAAAACGAGCAGGAAGTTGCTGCGCTTGCTGGACAGGGAGACCAGGTTCTGTGTCCTGTTGCAGTAAGGCAGGCTGAACTTTCTGCACTGCAAGTTCAGTAGTTGTAGCAACAGAGTGAGCCCCAGTAATTTTAGCAGCACAGGCAACAGCAGACTTTACCTGTCACACTAATTGAATGGCTTTGGCCAAAGTTAACTCATCAGATTCGAGTAACAGTCTCTCATGCACTTGCACACTGGAGGTTTTCTCAATAAATAAGTCCCGAATGATTTTGTTATACAGTGCTCCAAATTTACATGGCAGCGCCAATTCCTGCAATGCAGCTGTATATTGTAGAATGGACTCACCCGGCCGCTGGCCCCGCTGTCTGAAGTTGAAACGCCGGAGGAGGACGCTTTGTGTGGTGGCAAAATGCCCCTGGAGTGCAGCGACAGCTTCAGCGTATGTGTCAGCCGGTCCCAAAGTTGAAAAGACGCCCTGTCCCTCAGTCCCCAGGCAGTGCAGCAGCAGGGCGCGCTTGCAGGCATCGCTCACATCAGCCAGACCAAGAGCAGGGAGGTATGTCTGGAAAGACGAAAGCTAGCGAGTCCAGGGAACAGGCGGCTCGCCAGGTAAAGCCAGGGAGACCGGCGGGGTGAAAGCGAAACTTCAGCCATCCTCGTCGCCAATGTTGTATTGTAAAAACAAACGACTCCAACAATGTGTTACAGCAAAGTAGCAGGACGCTTTATTGTGTGATTTCTAACTCCAGCATCGTATCTCACTGTCGTAAAACCAGCACGCCCACTCACCTGTGGCAACACCAAAAATCCACACCGCACGACACCCCCACACACACACATATTGAACAGTAACAAACACAGCACAACCAAACACAACAACATGTAATACCATTTATAAAATGAATACTAATACATTTTTATAATTTAAAAAGTTTACTTAAAACAATTTATTTAACTGTTTAATGCTATGTTGTACAGTTTAATCACTCTTGATTCATTTTCTTGTGTTTTTTTTCTAAAATATTCATTCATGTTCAAGTTAATAAAAAAAGAATTGAAAAAAACAATTGTCAGTTACAGTACGTAGGCTGACTGAAGTGTCACAAAATGCAACATCAAGAAGGGCTTGAATTATAACTAAACCTGACACCACTACTGACCACAGCTGGGAACTCTTGTGCATCCTAAGAGGACGCTGTCACACAAGACGGCATTAATATTAATATGTGATGTTGTGGCAAAGTGGTTAGCAGTGTACAGGTGCAGGTGATCAATAAACAGACAGACGATTATAATCCAGGTGCAATGTTGTTTAATGGTGTGTAATCCGATTGCCTGATGGCGTATCAACAGTAAATAATAAACAATGTTAACAGGCAATACAGCAGTGTGTATTGCTCTGTTTAAATCCACAGTTGGTTCCCAAATAATAAACAGTCCCATTCTTATTCACACACACATAACACACAACACAAACACAAACACAAACAAGTCCACAGTTAGTGCTCGAGTGCTCGTAGTGAATATACAGTTCTTATTGAAACAAAGTGCAGTGATATTGTCTGGGTTGGTGCTTGCCTTTGGCAACAGCTCCAGATCATGTTAGCCAGCTAAACAATAACAAACAGTATTTTTAGACAAGACAAAACAAACAAAACACTCACGATATATTTCAAAACACTGGTCCTTCCGGGTCATTCACTTCGTCCCCTACTTATACCATCACTCATGACCCCTTGGTAAACGATTTCAGCCGCTCCTCCAATCCGTGGCTGCCACATCATTTCCCTTCCGGGTCGATGGGTTAATGTACCGAAGCTCCGCCCCTTTTCTAAATGACTGATTTCCTTTAAACCCTAGGAACGAAGTGTCAGGCCAAGCAGTCCAGGGTACTCTGTTCCCGTTACTTAGTGCCCTCACAGGTCGGGAGGGAGATTTACCACCAAGAATCATTGTCTTTCTGTCACAGATGTACATCATCTAGATCAGGGGTCTCCAATCCTGGTCCTGATGGGCTGGTGTCCCTCCTGGTTTTTGTTCCAACTGTACCCTAAATTAATTAATTTGGACCAATTGATCTTCTAATAAGCATGTAATTGGTTCAATTAATTTTGGATTTTTCTTTCATCACTCCACAAAACCTTTGACCAGAACTCATATCCACATTCAAATGCCGTTTTGCAAACTTTACGCGATTGTCCTTGTTTAACGTTTTCTTAAGTGTGTCTTTTTCCCTGACCTGCGACCATTGAGACCTTCACCATGCAATACTCGACCTAAGGTTGAAATGGAAACCCCAGTCCCACTTGCAGCCAGTTCAATTTGAATATCTTTGGCAGTCAATCTCGGATTGTTATTAACCTTCCTCACAATTCTTTTACTTGGTGAAAGAACCTTTCTTCCAGACTGAGGGAGCGTTGTGACAGTACCATGAGTCTTGTACCATGAGTCTTGTAATAATAGAAACAATAGTTGAAATTGGGATACTCAAATGCTTGGAAGTCTTCTTGTATCCTTCTCCAGCTTTATGATAATAAATAATTTTCTGCCTAAGGTCATCAGATAGCTCTTTACTTTTTCCCATATTGACTTATTGGTAATGACAGCAATCATCCTATGCCTAACCCTTCCAACACTCTCTAAGAATGTTCACCTACAATCCAACATTTTCTAGACTGTTCTAGAATTAGCTTCTGCATTATCATATTGAAATTTCTAGCACCTTGTAGACAATGCTATTATAGCATCAATGGGTATGAATACTTTTGAATTAGCAAAATTGCTGAAATAAATAAGTGTAGACATCTATTTCTTGTAACTTGTTTTTTTCATCCATGGGTATGAATACTTTTGAATTAGCAAAATTGCTGAAATAAATAAGTGTAGACATCTATTTCTTGTAACTTGTTTTTTTCATCCACAAAAGCAATATGATGCTTTTGTGGATGAGAAAAACATATCCCATACCCCGCGTCACACTGGACGGAGAGGTGGAACTGGTCTTCTCCTCTCGCCCTCCTTACTCTTTTCTGTCCCCTCCGACCTCTCCTCACTCTGTTAACACCTTTGAACTTCATGCTGTCCAACTAACCTCTCCCTGTCAACTCCTGCTAATTGTACTGTACCATCCCCCTGGACCTCTCGCTCACTTTTTCAATGAACTCAACTATCTACTCTCCTCCCTCCCCTCTCTGTCTACCCAAACTGTCCTGTTAGGTGATTTCAATATCCATCTCTCCAACCCCAGCCACTCTGCCGGATTCCTCCCTCTCCTTCACTCCTTCGACTTCTGCCTCTCTCCATCCCCCCCTACCCACAAAGCTAGCCGTCAACTGGACCTCACCTTCTCCAGGGCCTGTTGCCCCACCACCCTCTCTGTAACCCCCCTGGACCTCTCTGACCAATATTTCATCTCTTTTTCTATGTCTCTCCCATCTCTCCCTGCTCCTCCTACCCCTACTGTCACCTCTCGCCGTAACCTCCGCTCGCTCTCCCCCTCTGTCCTTGCCTCCACTGCTCTCTCTCACCTCCCTCCTATCGACTCCTTCTCCCAACTCTCTGTAGACTCTGCTACCTCCACCCTCCTCTCCTCCCTCACCTCCTCCCTCGACTCCCTCTGTCCCCTCACCTCGCCCCTCCCTTCCCCTCCCCAACCCTGGCTCTCTTCTGTGCTCCACTCAGCAAGAACCACACTGCGATCTGCTGAAAAGAAATGGGAGAACCAAACTCCCTGCTGCCCAAGACCTCTACCACTCTCTCCTCTCCTCCTTCTCCTCTACTCTCTCCTACTGCTAAATGTTCTTATTTCCAATCTATAATTCAAGCCTCCACTAACAACCCACGTAAACTATTCTGTACCTTCTCCCCCCTCCTAAACCATCCCCCCTCCTCCCTCCTCTATCTCCTCTGATGACTTTGCCTCTTCTCTTCTAAAATCTCAGGTATCCGCAAACTCTTTAACACCTCTCCCTCCACCGTACCCCCTCCCGCTCCAACCCCTACACCCACTGCATCCCCTACTAACTCACCCTCCTTCTCCAACTTCTCTCCCCTCTCAGAGTCTGACCTCTCCTCCCTGCTCCAGGGTCACAAACCCACCACTTGTGCCCTGGACCCCCTCCCCACTCACCTCTTTCAAGCTGCTGCTCCTGCTCTACTTCCCTTCATCTCCTCCCTTCTCAACACCTCTCTCCTTTCTGGTCTCTTTCCCTCTGCCTTCAAACAAGCCTCTATCACTCCCCTCCTCAAAAAACCTACCCTCGACCCCACCTCCCTCCAGAGCTACCGCCCTGTCTCCCTCCTACCCTTCCTCTCCAAAACCCTTGAGCGAGCTGTACACCGCCAGCTCTCTGCTTTCCTGTCCAACCACTCTCTGCTCGACCCTCTCCAATCTGGCTTCTGCTCTGCTCACTCCACTGAAACCGCTCTCCTGTCTGTCACTAACTCACTAAACTCTGCCCGAGTTGCCTCTCTCTCCTCTGTCCTAATTCTCCTCGACCTCTCTGCTGCCTTTGACACTGTCGATCACTCTATTCTACTATCCTCTCTCACTGACCTGGGAATCTCTGGCACTGCTCTGGCCTGATTCTCCTCCTACCTCTCCAGGTAATGTGGCATGGACCAACCTCCACACCTCGTCCTCTCTAAATCTGACCTCCTTTTCTTTCCCTCCTCCTCCTTCTCTCCCTCCTCTGATCTCTCTATCTCCATTCCTCTGGAATCTACCACACTCTCTCCCTCCTCCTCAGCTAACAATCTCGTAGTCACCCTGGACCCCTGCCTCTCTTATTCCCAGCACATCTCCACTCTGGCACGCACTTACCGATTCTTCCTGAGCAACTTACAAAGAATCCAACCCTTCCTCACCAACTATGTCACCCAGCTCCTTGTCCAGGCCCTGGTATTCTCCGGCCTAGACTACTGCAACTCCCTCCTGGCTGGCCTCCCTGCATCCGCCACCCGTCCGCTCCAGCTCATCCATAACTCCGCTGCTCGCCTGGTGTTCTCTCTGCCTCACTTCTCCCACGCAACTCCACTGCTCTGCTCACTCCACTGGCTCCCAATCACCGCTCGCTTCCAGTTCAAGACTCTTGTACTCGCCTACAGATGCCTTGACCAGACTGCACCCAGCTACCTCCAGACCCTCATCTCTCCCTACACCCCCACTCAACCTCTCCTCTGCTCCTGCAATAGAAGACTGGCTGTACCTCCTCTACGCTCCCCTGTCTCCAGAGCCTGCCCCTTCTCCACCCTCGCCCCGCAGTGGTGGAATGACCTTCCTACAGATGTCAGGACTGCCCAGTCCCTGACCACCTTCCGGCGCCTCCTCAAAACTCACCTCTTCAGACAGCACCTGTAGAACTCCTCTTTTCCCTCTGGACACTTTATCACTCTTCCTTAAATGTGCTTTACTTGCTCTTATCTGCTCCCTATTTTACTGCATTTAATCCTGTACTTGAGTACTGTAATCTGTCACAAGTGTTATTTAATCTGTAGTATTTTGTATTTAATTATATCCTGATATAACTATCACTGACACTGTTATCTGCTCCGTTATTTAATTGTATGTTGTCATACTTGTACTTGCTAGAACCGAAGTCATTGTATTTTATCTTGCTCCTAATTGTATTAATACTTGTACTGTGATTCTTGAAATGTATTTTTGTTTACGAATGTAAGTCACCCTGGATAAGGGCGTCTGCTAAGAAATAAATAATAATAATAATAATAATAATAATAATAATAATCCCTAACATTGTACATGAATAACTGAAGAGGCTGGGCCCTTACCAATGTCCATGCATTCCCCAAGCAGCAACAACAACAACAGCTTTTAAAGCCCTTTTTGTTTCGAGACACCTCAAAGCGATATACGTAAAAAGCTCAAAACTACTGTTTTAAAGCACAGGCCCAAACAAGTGCAAAGGCCAAATCACAAGAAACCCACACAATAACATTCACATACACAGCCCTAAACAGAAGGCAAAACCTATAAAATATTTCAAGTTTATTCTAAAGGATTGAACAGAATTTGAGACCAAATATGTTTTGGAATTCCAGAGTTTAAGTGCCTAGTTTGAAAAGCATGCTTTCCCTGAACCAAGATCTTGTGACTGGAGGGCATGACTAGGGACATGGAATGAGAAGCTTTGACAAATTGGTAGGAGCAAGACCATGCCTTATAGGTCATTAATATAACACAAGCACATAGGCAGGGTTGGGGTTAATTCCTGCTTTTCAATTCCAATTCCTTTTTAAAATCAATTCCCAATTCCAATTCCACTGAAGAAATTGGAATTGGAATTTATATTTTAGAGCAGGGGTCTCCAACCCTGGTCCTGGTGAGCTACTGTGGCTGCTGGTTTTTGTTTCAACCAGTCTCTCAGTTACTAAATTGAACCAATTATTGACTTAATTAGTCAAGATTAACCGGTGTTCCAAATGTAAAGACACCTATAAAACCTGCTGGATTGGGGCTCTCCAGTACCAGGGTTGGAGAACCCTGTTTTAGAGACATAATTGTTGTGATTGTTCAACTGCTTTCATTTGAAGCCAACTGACAAACAGTGACTTCAATTGAAGTAATTTGTTGCCTCTGTGAGAAGCTCATTTTAACAGAAAACTGCTGATTGCAATTGTGAACAATGTGTTGGAATTGATTAAAAGGGAAATGGATTTGGAAATGAAATTGGGAATTGATTTTGAAAAGGAACTGGAAATGAAATTGAAATTGAAAAATAGGAATTGAATCCAACCCTGAAAACAATCATCTTACGCACTGGGTAAAAGAACCAACAGTTAAGGAGCTTTGAACTTCACAGAGGTCACAATCCATAACGTGTCTGTATAACACAATGCACATGCAAATGCCACTTTTCATATATTCACATGTTATACATCTTCACTATTATACAGAGCGTTTGATTTTGGTTTTCTTTATAAATAGGTGATCACAGCTGTGAGAGGGTAGCTTTGTGGATATTGTTATCATGTGCAGAGTGCTACAAGAGGAAATATTTACTATCAGTTTACTTTATTAAAGGCTTGCCGCTGTTCTAGAGACGGCAGCCCATCTTCTTCCCTCATTGATTTACCCCAATCGTTTAAAAGCTGGGACTTACCTACATCCTTTCCATCCAGATCTATCCTGTCAGTCCCTTGAATACATTTTCTGCTGCTTAATCATTTTGACACCTTGTTTACTGAAATGAATACCGCAGTGTAACTGTCGTTTACAACTATTTATGGAGATTAGAAGTCAGTGAGTGAAAAGGAACGGATTGAAACACTTCTTAAAAATAAAAACGGGATCTCCTAGACAGACCAAGGTACTGTGACTGTGGTAAGAAAGCAGTACAGGACACCTGTCATTTTATACAGATAGAAATATCATGTATATGACCAAAAAAAAAAATAGGACAGAGATCAATAGGCACGGCGGAGAGGGAAATAATAAAATTGAACAGATGTGTAATGTGTAGTACCACATGCGTACTAGACATACCCTGGATAGTGAGGGACATGGTAAACACAAAAACAAATTGTTTTAATTGTTCCCCTGCAGACGAAGTACAACCTTCCTTCTTGGTGTGACTGGGTGCTCTGGAAATCCTATCCCATGGTGCATGTGGTTTGTCAGTCTTACGGTTAGTATAAAACTACAGTATATCACACTTATATTTTTTTGCTCCAATGAAAGGATGCTATAATAAGTAGCTTCAAATCACATTTTAATTGTTATTTTCTTAAAATCAATGGTATTTTCAATCACTCTGACTGGTTTTATTACTCCAATATTGAGCTCTACCTGTTCTCTCTGTAGTTGAAAGGTCACATTGTCACATGATTTGAATGGAGTGAGGAAGTCTTGGCCACTGTTAGAGAAGTAATCATTACAATTACAAGTTGCTTAAACCAACTAGTTACAGTTACAAATAGTTACTTCTCAGACACAGTTTGCAGTTTACAGAGATTTTTTTTTTTTTTTTCCAGTTTGGACACCCTTATGAAAATGAAATATATTGCAACATATATAAATATATATTTTGTATAAATATTAAATATATAAATATATAAATGAGCTGAAACAAAAGTTGAAATATATTTTAAATATAAGCAATATCACACAGAAACAGACATTTTACATTGTGTGTGTGTGTGTGTGTATATATATAGATATATATATACATAACACATAATGCAAAATCTTATTTATGCAGTGACATGATTTAAAAAATCTAGATTATACTTTAACATTAAGACATTGTATTTATTTTTAACATTGTATTTATCTTGCTCTTAATTGTATTATTACTTGTACTGTGATCCTTGAAATGTATTTTCGTTTACGACTGTAAGACACCCTGGATAAGGGCGTCTGCTAGGAAATAAATAATAATAATAAAAAGACCATTAATATTTTTTATATTTTATAAATTGTACACATTGTCCTGCCAGACCTAGAGAGCAGCTTTGAAACGGAGAGGGTAGACATCGTAGATAAATAATTACATTTCTTAAATATTATTATTATTATTATTATTATTATTATTATAATAATAAGTCATTTAGCAGACACTTTTATCGAAAGCGACTTACAGAGACGTGGGGGTGAACTATGCATCAACAACTGCTGTTGCAAAGTCACTTACAAGAGGACCTCAATCTTATCCCAATTTATATGCCTTAATTCCCTGTGCATGTTCTTCTTGGCTGATAGATTAAAATATATGATGAAAACAAAAACAATTATCAGTAACAGCAGCAAGTAGCTCATTTGCATATATATTTGCATATAGTGGTGCAAAGGTTGCTGGGACTGCAGGGTTATGGGGAACATTTCTATTGTCTTTTAAATTGCTGTTAATTATTGCGTTATTGTTTATTGTTGTCGTTATATCGAGTGTTTTTATTGGGAAGTGTTGTGTGTTATTCAGTGTTATTCCTGGATTTATGCTATGTCACTGTCAGCAGTGGTAGGGTCTGCAGGAGTGGGGGAGGGACTCTCTCCTTCCTGCACTTAGTAGAGCCCGAAACTTGGTAAGTTTTTGTATGTTGGTTACGGCATTCTAGACCTTCAGTGCAGTGTGTCTGTCTTTTTCATGGGTATAACCTGACAATGGTTCTTTTGTGCCCTGCTGTGCTACAATATATATATATATATATATATATATATATATATATATATATATATATATATATATATATATATATATATATATATATATTTCACAATATATTTTTGTAGTATATTTAGGGCTTCTGTTTTTTGGGTTTTATTAATTGTATTTTTCAGTGCTTATTTTTAGCTATTTTTGAGTTTTATGTAAATCGTTTTTTTTTCAGGGCTTTCATTTTTGATATACTGTATGAAATTAGTGTTTTTAGTTACTTTCCAAAATGCTTGAGCTTTTTTTCTGTCAAAATATGTATAGTAGTAACTCGACAGTACTTGCACACTTGTACCTTCTTTCCTTTGCTGTCTTCCACAAAGAAATCCCTATGGTCACGGGCACATTCTTCTGGGGTTTTTGTGTGTAGGCATTTTTGTACATTTCACCACAATTCTGTTTTAAATCCTCCATATCTTAACTGTAATACAGCTTTAAATCCTGCTAACAAGCCTCCATCCTGATTCTAATCTCGTTTTAAATCTGCAAGTGGAGTCTCCAATAGAAATGTAGCTGTCACTCAGTAGTTGGGGCGGGTTTAAAGTATTCAGAACGAATCAATGATAGATACAAGTCTGGAAGGCGGGACATTGCCCAGGAGCACTGGGAAATGTATTTATTATTATTTTTGTAGTAGATTTTATGTTTTAATGGGAAGAGGGTAAAGTCAACGTGAATTGATCAACCATTTCCACAGTTTTTCCGTTGTTTTCCGGTGTTTATTGGCTATCCATCGATTTCATTTTTTTGTATCAGGGGTGTTTTATCTGGTTTTATCTGTTAAAACCGAAAATCAGAAGCCCTAAGTATATTGGAAGTATATCTATGCTATACATCTGCATATATTTAACAACATATACAGTCACCTCCAAAATTACTGGCACCCTTGATAAAGATGAGCAAAAAAGACTGTATAAAATAAATAATACCAGTACTGAGCTATATTGTAATTTTCCAACATGTCGAATATATTTGACTTTATTAATAATTCAATGGAATCAGCCAAAATTACACATTTCTCAAATTATAAATTTATTTCCAAAAAAAATGAAGTGTGACAATTTTGGCATCCTTGTTTTCAGTACTTTGTGCACTCTCCCCTTGCAAGGATAACAGCACTGAGTCTTTTTCTATAATGTTTAATGAGATTGGAGAACACATTGGGAGGGATCTTAGACCATTCCTCCATACACAATCTTTCCAGATCCTTGATATCCTTCGGTCTGCGCTTATGGACTGCCCTCTTCAATTGAAACCACAGGTTTTCAATGGGGTTCAAGTCCGGAGACTGAGATGGCCATTGCAAAATGTTGATTTTGTGGTCAATTAATAATTTCTTTGTGGATTTTGATGTGTGCTTGGGGTCATTGTCTTGCTGGAAGATCAACTTGAGGCCAAGTTTCAGCCTCCTGGCAGAGGCAACCAGGTTTTTGGCCAAAATGTCCTGGTACTGGGTAGAGTTCATGATTCCGTTGACCTTAACAAGGGCCCCAGGACCAGTGGAAGCAAAACAGCCCCATAACATCAAAATCCACCACCATATTTTACAATAGGTATGAGGTTCTTTTCTGCACACGCATCCTTCTTTCGACGCCAAAACCACCGCTGGTGTGCGTGGCCAAAGAGCTCTATTTTCATCTCATCTGACCATAGCACCCGGTTCCAATCAAAGTGCCAATGCTGTTTAGCAAACTCCAGGCGCTTACGTTTGTTGGTTGCTCTCAATAAAGGCTTTTTTCTGGCAACCCTTCCAAATATCCTATTGGCATGGATGTGGCGTCTAATTGTAGATTTGGAGACTTGGTGACCCCAAGATGCAACCAAGTTCTGTAATTCTCCAACTGTGGCCCTTGGATTTCCCTTTGCCTCCCGAACCATCTGCCTCACTGTGCGTGGGGGCAAGATACACTTGCGTCCTCTACAGTTTACCACTGTTCCAGTGGTTTTGAACTTCTTAATCATTGCCCTAATAGTGGTAAGTAGTATATTTAGTTTTTAAGAAATTGTTTTGTACCCATTGCCTTATTTATGAAGGTCAACAACCATTTGTCTCTTTTCATTTGTGAGTTCTTTGCCTTTCCCCATGGTGATGGATGACAAATGGATTTCATATGCGTGTTACCTCATTTTTATACTCCAGTGAAACAGGAAGCCATGGAAGGCCACAATAGTTCCTTAAGACTGAGATGAACTTAAAGAAGTAGAATCTTAATGCAGATTTAATTTTGCTTGATTTAATTTATAAGAATCTTTAGGGGTGCCAAAGTAGAATCTTAATGCAGATTTAATTTTGTTTGATTTAATTTATAAGAATCTTTAGGGGTGCCAATACTTCTGACACCTATCTTTTTGAGAAAAAAATTGTATTACTTGTTAATAAAAAAAATTTCTCTGAGCAATTGTATAAGCTCATCTTTATCGAGGGTACCAATAATTTTGGAGGTGACTGTATATATATATATATACACTACCGTTCAAAAGTTTGGGGTCACTTAGAAATTTCCTTGTTTTCGAAAGAAAAGCAAATTTTTTGTCCATTAAAATAACATCAAATTGATCAGAAATACAGTGTAGACATTGTTAATGTTGTAAATGACTATTGTAGCTGGAAACGGCTGATTTGTAATGGAATATCTACATAGGCGTACAGAGGCCCATTATCAGCAACCATTAGTCCTGTGTTCCAATGGCACGTTGTGTTTGCTAATCCAAGTTTATCATTTTAAAAGGCTAATTGATCATTAGAAAACCCTTTTGCAATTATGTTAGCACAGCTGAAAACTGTTGTGCTGATTAAAGAAGCAATAAAACTGGCCTTCTTTAGACAAGTTGAGTATCTGGAGCATCAGCAATTGTGGGTTCGATTACAGGCTCAAAATGGCCAGAAACAAAGAACTTTCTTCTGAAACTCGTCAGTCTATTCTTGTTCTGAGAAATGAAGGCTATTCCATGCGAGAAATTGCCAAGAAACTGAAGGTCTCGTACAACGCTGTGTTCTACTCCCTTCACAGAACAGCGCAAACTGGCTCTAACCAGAATAGAAAGAAGAGTGGGAGGCCCCAGTGCACAACTGAGCAAGAGAGTGTCTAGTTTGAGAAACAGACGCCTCACAGGTCCTCAACTGGCAGCTTCATTAAATAGTACCTGCAAAACACCAGTCTCAACGTCAACAGTGAAGAGGCGACTCCGGGATGCTGGCCTTCTAGGCAGAGTTGCAAAGAAAAAGCCATATCTCAGACTGGCCAATAAAAAGAAAAGATTAAGATGGGCAAAAGAACACAGACACTGGACAGAGGAAGATTGGAAAAAAGTGTTATGGACAGACGAATCTAAGTTTGAGGTGTTCGGATCACAAAGAAGAACATTCGTGAGACGCAGACCAAATGAAAAGATGCTGGAGGAGTGCTTGACGCCATCTGTCAAGCATGGTGGAGGCAATGTGATGGTCTGGGGGTGCTTTGGTGGTGGTAAAGTGGGAGATTTGTACAGGGTAAAGGGATCTTGAAGAAGGAAGGCTATCACTCCATTTTGCAACGCCATGCCATACCCTGTGGACGGCGCTTGATTGGAGCCAATTTCCTCCTACAACAGGACAATGACCCAAAGCACAGCTCCAAACTATGCAAGAACTATTTAGGGAAGAAGCAGTCAGCTGGTATTCTGTCTATAATGGAGTGGCCAGCACAGTCACGGATCTCAACCCTATTGAGCTGTTGTGGGAGCAGCTTGACCGTATGGTACGTAAGAAGTGCCCATCAAGCCAATCCAACTTGTGGGAGGTGCTTCAGGAAGCATGGGGTGAAATGTTTTCAGATTACCTCAACAAATTGACAACTAGAATGCCAAAGGTCTGCAAGGCTGTAATTGCTGCAAATGGAGGATTCTTTGACGAAAGCAAAGTTTGAAGGACACAATTATTATTTCAATTAAAAATCATTATTTCTAACCTTGTCAATGACTATATTTCCTATTCATTTTGCTATATTTCCTATTCAAACTCATTTCATGTATGTTTTCATGGAAAACAAGGAAATTTCTAAGCAACCCCAAACTTTTGAACGATAGTGTATATATATATATATATATATACATTGTCTCATATATATTACCTTATATTTCACAATATATTTTTCCAAACTAAAATATATTAAAACGGCAATAATTTGTTGTGGCAGAGTGTCCCGCCCCTATGTATATGTGTACTGTTTTATTATTATTTGTATTATTTTTGTGTGCCGCATAAAAGCCGCCATTATCTGTTATTGTTTTTGTATTTTTAAAAACCTTGTGAGGTTGCGTGACTGATCAGCTACTGATTATTTAACTAGCTGACAGTCACGCATCCTTACTAAACTCGTGCAGACTGTGGCCGAAGGGTAATAAGATAATTAACAGCGAGTAAACACCTCTGCCAGAATATAAAAGCCTCCAGATGTCCGCGCTAGAGGGGAAAGTGTCAGAGGTGAGACGTAAGGCTGTGAGAGATTTAGAACCAATACAATTGCTAGACGTGCTGGCTAAAAACCAGCACGATACTTGTTTGCTTGGCCAACGCGCCTTTTTGTTTTGTTGTTTGTTTAAATCTTTTGATTGTTTGTTCGTTTAATAAAATAGCTGAGCGCCGTAGCGCTCAGTTTCAAGAACTGCCATTCCTTGCCTTTGTTTACTTCCTGGTCCTGGTCCACACGCCACTCAACAGCTTGGTCACATTTGTATATGGTGAAATATATTAAATGTATTACAACACATACATTTTAAAATATATGATAATATATATTCAGGTTAATATATTATAAAATATATGTAGTCTGTAGTTAAGCCAGATTTCCAGGTTGACTGGAATAATACACTGCTTATAATTTATATGATTATTATTTTTCAGTCGTTTTTGTTTTCAGTAAACCCAAAATAAAATTCGTATTTTCAAGAATGCAGTTTTAGAAATGTATTTCTACAGTGCTTAAAAAACCTAGAACATGGTTTAAAGTAGTAAAGAGAAACAAGTACAACATCATTTATTCCTTGCTGGGACATCATAATCACCGTCGAGCCCTCTTGAGGTGTCATGGGCTAGTCAATGAAACACAGAGGATGGAAGGTTCCCACTTAAGACCCCAGAGATGTACCCTACTTAGCTCAATTCAGACGGTTGTCATGCTGATGCACTGGGGAGACCGCACTGTTGTTGATCCCCGGAGCCAGCATCACAGTCGTTGTGTGTGCTGATGCACTGGGGAGGCAAAATAAGCTGATCCCTGGAGCCAGCATTACACTTCAGCCATCAACACCAGGCAGAATGATATCTACATCATCAGATGGAAGGAAACGCAAATGGATGGAGACGCAGATGGATCACATTAGTTTACTGTAAACCTACGTCTTAGTCTAGGTCTTGGTTTTGAGTGGGGGTGTGTATACGCTGCAACCTGCCTCACTTCCAATTTCTTATTCTTGCTATGATTGGCAGCAAAGACAACAGGGCTAACCAGTGATTGGATAATGTTTTGTTGGGTGGGTTTCTATTGTGCACAGGTTTCCTAGTAACCGTAATATTATCTGTGTAATAGAAAATAAAAAAGGACTCGTCGTTAATATCGCCGAGTCACGGAGCCCAAATGTTTGAGTCAGAGTCCGAGTCCGAGTCATGAAAAATGCAATCCGAGTCCCGGACTCGAGGCCTACAAGTCTGGTAGTGTAAGGTTTGAATTGTACTAAAGAACAACTTGTAAGTTGTTAAGATGAATTACACCCACCCCTCGTTATATCGCCCCTCGCTAAACTGTGGATTCAGATATATCACGGTCCTGGAGTTGGCTCCCCATTTTTACTGTCTTAGCTGCAATATACATATAGGCACTTAGAATTACTGTTCATTTTATTTTTATTGCACATCACAAACAACAATATACAAAACAATTAAAAACAAAGCATTAATATCGTACTGTTATCATATACACACGTATTGCACAATAACACAAACCAAATTAAATATCTACTTACTGAAGCGGTTTTTATTTTAGCCAACGAGGTGTTCACTTGTGGCAGCAATGCACAAGCAAAAGTCACAAGGCAGTGACGTCACTCCCTAGCAACAAGACTCCTATGCTAGAAATGGATTCTTTCAATGCAGCAGGTTTGTGCATTTGAGAAAGGAAAGGAAGACTCATGAAATTTATTGGAAGTTGATGAGAAGCAATTACCCTCAGCAGTATGAATTAAAACGGTGTGCTGCTTTTAATACAAAAAAATGAGAAAAAGCGGTTTGTGTAGAGGACTTATATTGGACCCTGATGCCCCCGATGAAACGAGGGAGTGGTTGTACAGTATTTGTTAGCCTATTTGTTTTCCTATGGGTCTCTCGCTATATCGCGGCCCTCGATATATAGTGGATTTATATTGGACACCGACACCCACGATATATCGAGTGGGTGGTGTATATTGTTTAGTTGTTTTTCTCCTTCAAATAATTGTTTATTAAAAACTGGAAAAAATCAGCAGCGAAAAAAATAAATAAAAAAATGAATATGTAATAAGGTACTGTACTGATTTGAATTTTGTCTTCACAATTGTTGCAGAGCTGTATTCTTTAATTGTATTGGTCAACTTTTATTGTCTGGGTCAAAAACACAATAAAAAAAACACATGTAAAAATGAACCATTATCAGCAACATTTGTTGAACCTCCTGACATATCTCAGAAATCCTTTGAGGTTTAGACTTCATATTTGTAATATTACTGTAGGTAAGCACCTCAGACAGGTGAGCTTAATCCTGACCTCTGATGGCTGCTTTCACAAACGCCAATTAGCATTAAGCTTTCACTACCTTACCTATGTTACCTTAGGTAACGTAGTTGGGACCCTTTCAATGCAAGTCTGTTTTTTAACTTGAATTCTTAATGTTATTTAAAATGTTGCATTCTCAATGCTTCCTGCAGTTCCTTTTAACTGTCCATTTGCATCCTGCTTGAAAATGCCCCTAATCAGTAACAGATTTGAATTGTGTGGGCTTGATAAAGCTGTACCCCTTTAGCCCAGGTTACCTCACTTGTCTCCGACAGACATCAGCAACCCCAGTTACATGGGGGTTGATTTGAAAGCAGGTGGTTCTCCGGACCTGCAGCCCCCCTGTTCCTGGAACTATGACCAGCCACCCAAACAGAGCCCCCCAGGCATAGGATCCCGATCCCCGCTGTCTCCCAAGAAAACTGGTCAGACGCTGCCGAGCCACGATCAGACGGGCAAACCTGGAGAGCACTTGTGAGTGTTTCCTGTGTGTGTGTCTCTGAGAGGTGTGCGTGAACAGTCTGCATCCTTTCTGAATGCAGGGTCCTGTTGTAAGGTCAATGAAGGTTAAGGAACTGATAAAGTGGGGTACGTTTGTCCTTGTGTAGAAGAGATGTGTGTTCTGTGTCTGGAACAACATTGTAACTCACACCATGAAATTGATAGTGTGTAGATATTGTTAGAAGACAGAATGTAAGCAGAGTTCAGAGTCACACACACAGTTAGGTACAGTAAGATATATAACACAGGCACTTGACAGAACATTAGGTAATTGATCAATATGTGATTTTTGTTTATAACTAGGTGCTACATTGTTGTGTCTAACGATGATGTTTGAGCTATCTGTGTGTAACTTTTGAATACTGGAATCAATAAATGGAGACCTACTAACATAGCAATTGGTATTGTGCACACTCATTTACAGACATCAAATGAGTTTCCTAACACTGTTTAGAAGCCAGTGCAAAGGCAGTTTTCTTTTGAAGAATAAAATAGTTGTAATGGAATAAAACTGTAAAGAATGATCAGGTAACGAGTAGTTCAATCATTCTAGTTTCTTGCAAGGATGGCTGCCTATAAGGTGGGGAATTTGCCCCCTTAAATGTAAAAAACTAAAATTAAATTATGACATTTTGTCAATATTGTTACCATTGTGTAGCATAAACAGCTATTACAAAGTAACAAAAAATATTATATGTTTCCTGAAATATTATCTGCCACCAAAAATTATCCAGGGAAACCCATCCCTAACCTGCACATTCCCAATGCTAGAGAAACGATTCCTATTACCTACAGCAGATAACCTTCACTTTACCCAGACAGAGCACATGCTTCTTTACCAGGGTAACATGTACCAATGACTATGTTTCCATCCTTTCATACAGTATCTTATATGTTTTTGTGAACAAGTGGCTACAGGTGCAGGAGTGATGCAGTGCGTGAATGAAACAGACAGAGAGATTTGTAATCTGTTTGAAACAAGGTTTATATATATTTTCCAGGTCTGGTGACCAAACAGTAATCCACGGGGTAAATAACAAGGGGATTGCAGTCCCAAATAATAAACAATATCCGCTGTCTGTAACAATATCCGCAGCCATTGTGTGTGCTGATGCGCTAGGGAGGCAATAAGCTGATCCCTGGAGCCAGTATTACACTTCAGCCATCAACATCAGACAGAAGGATATCCACATCATCAGAAGCGCAAATGGATGGAGACACATATTGATCACATTAGTTTACTGTGAAGCTATGTCTTAGTTGGTGCTTATCTTGGCGAGAGCTAAGTTCAAATCAGCATGAAGTTTTAACATCTACTCTCATGTAATGGAAATCAGACACGGTCACCAGTCCTGGGTGCGTGCAGTAGTGCTTGTGGTGGGTGATACAAGTTTATATTTGTGACAATGGTGAAGTGTTGTTCCGGCTTTGTGCTGGTCCACGGCGACAGCTCCAGAACGTGTTAGCTGTCTGGCAATTGACAAACAAGACAAATTACTTATAGACAAACAAACAAAACACTCACGGTACTGGTTTAGCGAAGGAACAGATCGTGATTCTCCATCCCTTTATGGCGCACACATGACCCTCGGTAAACGAGTGCAGCCATCCCTCCAATCTGTGGCTGCTACGTCGTTTCCCTTCCGGGTCAATGCGTTAATGCACCGGAGTCCCGCTCCCTTTCTAGCTGGCTGACTTCCCTTGAACTCTGGGAAAGAACTGTCAGGCCAGCCCTTCCAGGGAACTCTGTTCTCGCTACTTAGCGCCCTCACAGGTCGGGAGGGTGATTTACAACCAAGAATCATTGTATTTCTGTCACAGTTTTCTATTCAATTTGCCAAAAGTTTAATTTACTGTATCCTGACTGCTAGCGTTTCAGGCCAGAACGTTGCACAGAGAGATATCTAAAACCAGCTGGTAAGCTGGTGATTTACAAAAGGTTAATGTTTACTATTCTTCCATTGGAAGTGTAGCTATGTATTACACTGTTTCACTGTGTAAATTAATAGTTATATTCTCATATACTCAAATATGTATACTATGTTTTTATTTACATATAATATAGACAAACATAAATCAAACTGATAGAAAACAAATTAATTTATATTGTTTAAGAGAATTACTTGTACCTGGTGGTCATTGATGGTAAAAAAAATAATCCTTGCTGGGAGTAAAGATTCCGCAAGGGGTAGCCAAGGCAACTTGTAACTTTTCAGCCCTTAAAAATATTTAACACAAGTACACAAACATTGTGTTTGCACTGATGAATACTAAAATATTTGCTGTTTTGTGTATTTTCTGAGGTGTAGCATGTGTGTATTTACATACATTAGTACCATCGTACTAACAGTAATTCAGAACTATATGCCCATTCTCTGTACCTCCCAGCAGTCTGTCCAGACTCCAGATGATGGGAAGCCACCTGAGATGTTCAACAACCCCCTGGCCGGAAGGATCAGGGCACCCCCCGGGCCAACCGCAAGGTGCTGGCCCCGTCTGATGCCCACTTCTTCTTCCTCAAGACCCAGGAAGAGCCGCCATTCCCAACCCCCAGTATCTGCTCCTTCACATGCTCAGAGACCAAGGGAGCCGTCCCCTCCAGCCTCCCAGCATCGCCTGCCAGCCAAGTCGACCAGGGCCAGCGGACCCCCCACTTACCAAACAGAGGGACTACCGGGACAACTCTGAATTTCCAAATAATAAAAGCAAACCATGTGGGATAGAAGGCCCTCCAATGAGACCAAGCCAGCCTGTCAGCAAAGAAAGTAGTGGAGGCACTGAAGCAGTGTGGGTCTCTGAACTGAGCTGAACTGCTGCATTTCATAATTCAGCACTATTGAGTGTTTAGCAGTTATGGATGAAAGAAAAAACAGATGTGCAATGCTATGGGGACAGATCTGTCACCTCCATTCTATCCAATATTTTGCATTAAAATGGCAGAGACTAGGAAAAAAAAAAACATGTTGAAATATATAAATGAGGCTCAGTGTTGTTTTTCTTCTTCTCTAGTGAACCAGGAGGCAGTCCCAGGGGCCAAGGGGCGTCCAGTTAAATGAGCTGCTGATTCTTCACTCCTGTTGGAATAAGAGGGCTAGCTGCTTTCCCTCTCCCCATGACCAGGGTATTAAACTGGGCAGTGCCCCACAGATCACTCTTAAACTGCAGTGTTCGAGGACTTTTACTGACTGAGGAATGTGTCCTTCCATTGAGAGCAAAATTCAAACCCAAGCAACTGCAATGCTCGTATGCTCACAGACATCCGCTTCGGATTTGAAAGGAACAGAATCCATTAGTATTAGTATTCTCAAGGAGAAAGCGTTGAAACAAGCCTGAGTCCAGAAGCTCTGGGTTACTGGCATTTCAGAGCAGGTAAATGTTACTAAACATGCTGTGGAGTTTAAAATCAAACACATTACTTCCAGTCCATGTTGGATGTATCGCTATAATACCCTTTTCAACCTAATCCCAATTATTTTTATATTTTTATTAACAAAATCTTGGACATAAATCAGTGTTGACCAGATCTTTCCATATGATATTGGATGTATGAATAAGCCTGTCTATATAAACGTCACTGAATCTGCTGGGCCACACAGAATTAAATCAGAAATATTCATAGCAGCTGGCAAGTTGTTTTTTTTAATTGGGAGTGTGAACCAGTTTCTCAATACGCATGATAACATACATAGCTTAGCTGCACACTCCTTTTCTTTTTAAATCAGTCACTTTCAATGGTAATAAATCACTCACCTTTTTGAAGAACACATTTCTTTTGAGCTGACTTGAAACACTACGGTAGGTCATATGTTTTATTGTAAACTTTACAACATGTTCAGTAATACTGTAATATTGTCTTCCTGTTTCTGGCAGCCATTATATTTGAAATCACTTTTAACAGGGATAAATAACCATGATTTTGACCCTCTATTACATTTCATTTTATTGTTAGAGTTCTTTGACATTAAAATGTTCTGCCACCTTCTGTTTTGTAAGCCTTTTTAAAGGTTTTTTGATTCGTCACCCAGTACTGATCTGTTTGACTACTGTTTTTACAGAGGATATTTTATAATGCAATTTGTGGCTTCATAAGACAAAATATAGTTTCAACCCAGCACCCGAGTGATTTATTTAGCACCTGTAAATATTTCAGTTAGCCAAGACAAGTGTTTTAAATTATTTCAGTTGAAATAGTTTTGATCAAGGCATTGAGTTACATTGTATGTTTGAAGTCTATATATCGCTGTTTTTTCTTTGCTGTTTTCAGGAACCACAGAAACTTGAAATAGGTATGTCCAGTATTGCAGCTCCACAGCTTTCCTCTCTCCTTCACCACTTTGCTTGGATAGAGTGCACTAACAGACTGACTGGTAAAATGGCGAATAGGGGGACTATGCAGGGACAGTTTGGAAGGTTTTTAACTTCGATTGCATTTTGGTGCCTTTTACCTGTCTCAATGTGCAATGTGAGTCAAAAAGCCTGAACTGTGCCAGTGAACATGGAGTCATATGGTCACCCCACTGGCAAGGAAAGAAAGGTCAGAGAAAAATCTAAATGGATAATTTAATAGCCAAAATAAAATAAAATAATAATAAAAAGTATGTGAAATGCTTTATATTGTCAGTGAGGCTATTGTTTAAATTGATGTGCACAAATAATTGGCTTTTTTATTGTATGTATGTATGTATGTATGTATGTATGTATGTATGTATGTATGTATATATATATATATATATATATATATATATATATATATATATATATATATATATATATATATATATATATATATATATATATATATATATATATATATATATATATATATACACACACATACACACAGTGCCTATAGAAAGTCTACACTCCCTTGAACTTTTTTCACATTTTGTTGTGTCAGTGCCTCAGTTTCATGCATTCAAATGAGGATTTTTTTCCACTAATCTACACACCATACTCCACACTGTTAAGGGGAAAAAGTTATATATTAAAAATACAAAACTGGAAGATCATAATTGGAAAAGTCTCCATCCCCCTGAGTTAATACTTGGTGGAAGCACCTTTGGCAGCAATTACAGCTGTGAGTCTGTTGGGATAGGTCTTGCACACCTAGATTTGGCAATATTTGACCATTTACAAAACTGATCAAGCTCTGTCAAGTTCCTTGGGGAGCATTGAAGGACAGCAATCTTCAAGTCAAGTCAACTATGGTTATATTTCAAAATGAGTCCTACTTTTTCAAATAGTATATTTGCCGGGATGCGAAAAAGGGGCCTCATGAAAATAACTTCGAAATACATCTTCAGCAAGCTGTGCAATCCTATAAATATGAAAATTAGTAAACTGTCTAAATGCAGGATACTAACCTTAATACAGTATATCTAAATAATTACCCAATGAGAGGGTAATATTTCAGAATTTTAAACTTTAATTTTTGCTTGTCTGTTAACAAATCTGTTTTGCTATGTTTGCTGTCTTTGACATTACATTTAAAGTTCCTACTTATCTGCCTAAAAGTTACGTATGATCTATTAGTCTCATTATTTGTCTTATAAATAATCTACTTCTGGATCCGTGTATACGCAATGATTTTCAAACTCATTCCTTGTGCTGCTTACCAGCACACAAGAAATGTTAAACAACCTCTGAATTAGACTGAAACAATTTAGAGAAATTATGTGGCATAGAATGTAGCTTGAATATGTCTCTCCTTGAAGTAGAGCAGGGCAGGGTTAGCCTCAGACCCTCTTATCTGTGAGGACATTATATGATAATGCTTGCTGCTTGTCTCCAGCTCTTTTGGCAATACAGTACTGGCAGTTATCCGCAGCAAAAGGTAACCTCGCTTCCTGTAAGAACACCAGACAGGCTATCATATTGCTGGCTCCTGGAAAGGGTTCAAATATAAAATTCAATGACTGAAGCTGTGTCTGAGAAGCTCTGATGAAGGAAATATAGTGTCTAATTTTGTGTTGTGGATGCTAAAAGCACAGAACAAGGCAATACTGGCTGCATTTACATGCATTTCAACATTTCAGTGTTTTTGAATGTAAATTATTATTTTTTGTTGGACACAGTGGTATAGTTCGGGAGCGCTGTAGTACGTTTGTTTTTTTTTTAACTTGTTTTCTTGTGTGTGTTTGATAATTCAATGTGCTCTGTTTGAAGAAAAAATAAACATCTGTAAATCATACAGTACACAATAAAATATAATTTGCTTCTACCTTTGTAAAATGTTTGTTTTTCCTGACCATGAAAGAATGACTCAAGTGTTACCCTACGACGACAATGGAAACAAATGTTAATGATGCAGAGACTGTCCCGTGGCAGTGGTGGGTACTGCACTGCGGTTAGCTACTGTATCCTTTACAGAGATGAGAAAAAGCAAGCAAGTCATATGTCTTGATGGAGCAGCTGAGCTGACGTGCAGGTGGACTCAAACGAAGGGCTGGATAATATTGTACAACTCATTAAAGGCTGCAGTGCCAAAGTGGTTCAGCAACCAGACAGTGCGGGGAAACAATCAAAAAGGCTAACAAATTGCTTGGGTATACAGGCAATAGTGTAGAGTACAAAGCAAAGGACGTTAACATGAGGTTGTATAATACTGGTGATATTATCATATAGAATACCATATACATTCTGGTCACCGCAGTACCAAAAGGACACAAAGAGTCCATTGAAGAGATACCAGACTAATCACAGGGCTTGAAGGAATGAGCTTTGAAGACACTTCACACAGAGTAGTGAGGATATAGAATGGGTTACCAGGTCATGAAAAACCTTTAAGACTCAACTTGGAAGTCAGGGCAATTTGTAGCCATTATATGCCAATTGGGAACCTCAAAAGAGAAGTGATGGAGGAAGTTAACATCGCTGAAAAGGAATGGATGGATAAGGTGAGTAAACAGGGCTGGGCTGGGTGGGGGATGGAGGGGCATGGTTCTAGGATGCCAGCATCAGTGTTACCAGATGTCCCAATAAACGGATTGCCCCAGTTTTCAGCCTTACATTTTTTGTCCCAGTCAGAAACAATCAAGTACAAATTCAAAACAAAAAAAACATATGGATTACTTGTTTAAGAATTCTGATTATGTGTTTAATAAATAATATTCTGTTTAAATTCCTGGACTTTAGCTAAATAGATACATAGATAAATCTTGGAAGTGCCACCAGCCAAGTTATGCTTTAAGTTAGCCCCTATTATGTTTTCATTATCACAGCAATTTCTATAAGTGATTTCATATATACATATACATATATAAAGCAAGATAGAGTATAAGGGCGGTACCTGGGTTTAAATAGGGAGATTGACAGATATTTTGGCTGGGTAGAACATGGGGGAGGAGCCCTAGCTCTTGCCCCCTGAACCACTCTTAAAGGTGTTTGCTTATATATATATATATATATATATATATATACACATACATACATACATACATACACACACAATGTTTAAATTATGATTGTGTTATATACTTATCTTAACATCTACAGTGTTTCTACAGTTTCCATGAATTGAAGAAAATCTGGAAATCTGGTAATCTGGTAACCCCACTCCTATCAGAGCAAATACCCTGGCCCTGCCTGGCAGTGGGAGCAATATACGTGCTAAACGTTACTTCCTAAATGCCTGTCTTTGATGCCGTCTTTATTATTATAATTATTATTTTATTTAATCGAAAACATTTATCCTGTACTGAAGGCGAAACGCATCCAAGTAAACGAGTAAAAAACAGCTTTTAAGGCGATTGTCTTTTAAGGAAATTCAGGCACCTGTGATGCATTTTGTCCGCGACAATCTGGCTTTCAGGACCCCGCAAAGATGCAGGAGGAGCGAAGATGGCGGAAAGGAGGAGGGATGGACGAGTGAAAAAAACACAAACTAGTAGGAGGAACTGAAATACTCCGTGTGACTGAACCACGTACTGAATTAACTACAGTGCTGTGTTCGCAGGGACTGGAGGATAAAGTACTTCGGAGTAAGTAATGGTCAATAACAAAATAATAGTAAACATACAGAGTTTTTAATCTATGGGAATTGTGCGCACTGCTTATTAAATTATGAGGGACCGTGGGTTTTAGAAGTTTGGATTAGGTAGGGCATCATACATAAAAAATATAATTTTAAATCCCGTTTGATATTCATGTGGTACCGCTACTTCAGACATATGTCACAACAGTGACATAGCTGAAATCGTGTGGGTGGCTTAATGTTGCTAAAATATCCATTTTCATATTCAGATCATTTCTAACATTGTATTTAAACTCTTGCTGTCTTAATTATGTCTCGCACTCATTAATAATATCTAAACCTGATTGGTGTGTTATTTCCTGTGTTGTGATGTGTTGTTAATTTCATATCGGGATCACTTCTCATTATTCCGTCTGCTATATTTTACCTTTGATGTTTACAGTCCAAGTTATATGTAACTGTCACGGTTTATTCTCAAAGAGCAGGGTCTTTATTTATTCATAATGTAACTCACTGGGACAGACCATATCGTGGTTTACAAACCGCCCCAATGTTGGCAGTTGTTCCATATATATATATATATATATATATATATATATATATATATATATATATATATACACACACACACACACAGTGCTGTGAAAAAGTATTTCCCCCTGTCTGATTTTCTGCGTTGTTGCACATTTTTCAAATTGTATTTGGTCAGATTTTTTTGTGGGTTGTAGTAGTATATAGAGGGAGTCTGAGAGAAAAAATGACACAAAAGTTTGGTGCTTCTTTCATTTGTTTGGTGTGCAAGGTAATCAAACAGCTGTTTGAGTACTTTGGTTAACAACCAGGCCTGATTTGGGCCAGCCCTGCCCAATATAAATCTGACTAACTTTGGCCCTTACCATCAGAGTGAAGTTGTCAGCACACAGGTTCTAGAGGCACATCATGCCACGAACAAAAGAAATTCCTGAAGACTTCCGGGAAAAAAGTTGTTGATGCCTTTCAGTCTGTATAGGGTTACAAGCCATTTCTAAGGCTCTGGGGCTCCACTGAACCACAGTTAGAGCCATATTGTCCAAATGGAGAAAGTTTGGGACAGTAGTGAATCTTCCCAGGAGTGGCAGTCCTGCCAAAATCTCTCCGAGAGCAAGGCGTAAAATCGTCCAGGAAGTCACAAAGAACCCTAGAATAACATCCAGGGATCTGCAGGCCTCTCTCGCCTCGGCTAAGGTCAGTGTTTATGACTCCACCATCAGAAAGACACTGGGCAAAAATGGGATTCATGGCAGAGTAGCAAGGCAGAAACCATTGCTCACTAAGAAGAACATGAATGCTCGTCTCAAGTTTGCCAAAAAGCACCTGGATGATCCTCAAGAGTTCTGGAACAATGTTCTATGGACAGATGAGTCAAAAGTGGAACTTTTTGGCCGACATGGGCCTCGTTATGTCTGGTGAAAATCAAACACTGCATTCCACAGTAAGAACCACATACCAACGGTCAGGCATGGTGGTGGTAGTGTCATGGTTTGGGGATGCTTTGCTGCATCAGGACCTGGACGCCTAGCCATCATTGAAGGAACCATGAATTCTGCTCTGTATCAGAGAATTCTACAGGAGAATGTCAGGCCATCCGTCCGTGAGCTGAAGCTGAAGCGTAGCTGGGTCATGCAGCAAAACAATGATCCGAAGCACACAAGCACTATATCAGAATGGTTGAAGAACAAGAAGTTTAAAGTTTTTGATTGGCCTAGTCAAAGTCCAGACCTAAACCCCATTGAGATGTTGTGGCAGGACCTGAAACGAGCAGTTCATGCTCGAAAACCCACAAATGTCACGGAGTTGAAGCAGTTCTGCATGGAGGAGTGGGCCAAAATTCCTCCACGGCGCTGTGAGAGACTAATCAATAACAGGAAGCGTTTGGTTGCAGTCATTGCTGCTAAAGGTGGCGTAACCAGTTATTGAGTCTAAGGGGGTGATTACTTTTTCACACGGGGGCATAGGGTGTTACATAACTTTCTTTAATAAATAAATGAAATATGTATCAAATAGGTTTTGGTTGAAGATCTGATAACATTCAGTGTCAAAATTATTCAAAAATGCAGAAAATCAGACGGGGCAAATGCCTTTTCACGGCACTATATATATATATACAGTACTGTGCAAAAGTTTTAGGCAGGTGTGAAAAAATGCTGTAAAGTAAGAATGCTTTCAAAAATAGGCATGTTAATAGATTATATTTATCAATTAACTAAATGCAAAGTGAGTGAACAGAAGAAAAATCTACATCAAATCCATATTTGGTGTGACCACCCTTTGCCTTCAAAACAGCATCAAGCATCAATTCTTCTAGGTACACTTGCACACAGTTTTTGAAGGAACTCGGCAGGTAGGTTGGCCCAAACATCTTGGAGAACTAACCACAGTTCTTCTGTGGATTTAGGCAGCCTCAGTTGCTTCTCTCTCTTCATGTAATCCCAGACAGACTCGATGATGTTGAGATCAGGGCTCTGTGGGGCCATACCATCACTTCCAGGACTCCTTGTTCTTCTTTACGCTGAAGATAGTTCTTAATGACTTTCGCTGTATGTTTGGGGTCGTTGTCATGCTGCAGAATAAATTTGGGGCCAATCAGATGCCTCCTGATGGTATTGCATGATGGATAAGTATCTGCCTGTACTTCTCAGCATTGAGGAGACCATTAATTCTGACCAAATCCCCAACTCCATTTGCAGAAATGCAGCCCCAAACTTGCAAGGAACCTCCACCATGCTTCACTGTTGCCTGCAGACACTCATTCGTGTACCGCTCTCCAGCCCTTCGGCCAACAAACTGCCTTCTGCTACAGCCAAATATTTCAAATTCTGACTCATCAGTCCAGAGCACCTGCTGCCATTTTTCTGCACCCCAGTTCCTGTGTTTTCGCATAGTTGAGTCGCTGGCCTTGTTTCCACGTCGGAGGTATGGCTTTTGGCCGCAAGTCTTCCATGAAGGCCACTTCTGACCAGACTTCTCCGGACAGTAGATGGGTGTACCAGGGTCCCACTGTTTTCTGCCAGTTCTGAGCTGATGGCACTGCTGGACATCTTCCTAATGCGAAGGGAAGTAAGCATGATGTGTCTTTCATCTGCTGCAGTAAGTTTCCTTGGCCGACCACTGTGTCTCCACGGTCCTCAGCGTTGCCCGTTTCTTTGTGCTTCTTCAAAAGAGCTTGGACAGCACATCTGGAAACCCCTGTCTGCCTTGAAATTTCTGCCTGGGAGAGACCTTGCTGATGCAGTATAACTACCTTGTGTCTTGTTGCTGTGCTCAGTCTTGCCATGGTGTATGACTTTTGACAGTAAACTGTCTTCAGCAACCTCACCTTGTTAGCTGAGTTTGGCTGTTCCTCACCCAGTTTTATTCCTCCTACACAGCTGTTTCTGTTTCAGTTAATGATTGTGTTTCAACCTACATATTGAATTGATGATCATTAGCACCTGTTTGGTATAATTGTTTAATCATACACCTAACTATATGCCTACAAAATCCCTGACTTTGTGCAAGTGTACCTAGAAGAATTGATGCTGTTTTGAAGGCAAAGGGTTGTCACACCAAATATGGATTTGATTTAGATTTTTCTTCTGTTCACTCACTTTGCATTTAGTTCATTGATAAATATAATCTATTAACATGTCTATTTTTGAAAGCATTCTTACTTTACAGCATTTTTTCACACCTGCCTAAAACTTTTGCACAGTACTGTATATATATATATATATATATATATATATATATATATTAGTGCTGGGACGAACACAGGATTCTCATGTTCGGATATTTGCTCATAATTTAAATATTCGTTTGGATATTCGTTCGTTTTTCAAAAAGTAATAAAAGCCATTATATTGCTCTGAAGGCAGGCAGAGCCAGCATAGCAGCAGGGGGCGTGGCCATGGCCCCTGTGTGTGTGCCTTTATTTTATAGCAAGACCTTACAATATGTAACATGTTAAAATATAAAAATATTCCAGGAGTAAATAATAAGTTGAGTAGGACTTACTTTACCCCAGTGAATGAACTACAAAACAAAGGATGCCAAATAACAGTTCAAGTTAAATGTTGTTTTGTTTATACCCAAAATAAATAGTACATAAAGTTTACACCGCATTTTATTTTATTTCATTTTATTTCATTCCTTGACATTGCTGTTTTTTCTCAGTAAACAGTGGCCATAGACATGTTTTCATAAACTAATAACACAAGGTTTACTTGTGCCTTTTTGTAGCTGAACAAGCAAACAAAAACTGAAATTTAAACTTTAAACACTTGAAATAAAACAAAGGTGGAAATGGCATTGTCAAATTAAGGTGGAAAAAACTCACCGATTTGCTTTTCGTTTATTACATTCCACGTGTCGCAACAAAAAATATGTAATACCAGGGCTGGAAGTTAACTTTTTAAGGCAGTAGTCAGGATTTTCTACCTGCCTGGAAAGTAGATGTATTCTACTAATAATTATATATAAAAATAATTAAAATAAACACCTACCTACTGTTTTAAATAGACTGAATGACCCAAACTGTCACATAGTAGGCCTGTATTTAAATCAGAAAGTATTTATTGAAACCACCTTGTGCTCAACTAAGTAATGGAACTAATGCAATTCCTTGTCAAAATGCAGGCTATTTTGTTTTATCCTTAAGTTCTACAAGAATGCAACCATATCTGTCATCTAAGCATTTGATATGCTATCAGTACGGTTAACCAGGTTCCCTTTCAATTCGAAGACGACCACCAACAATACTTTTGGGATATGCCTGTCGCAGGTCAGGTATTCACTGAGCATTTTATATCAAAGCTGCCAGTAAGCCCCTCGGGAGTGACGTCCTAAGTCCTGCCTTCCGAGGGAACAAACAGTCACTCCACGGAGCTCACTTCCTCTTTTGCTTTTCACTGCGGTAAGGTACTAACCTGTCCAATTGCTGTGATTGAGTCTGTATGAAAGAGCTCTCACTCGAGTGTTCTGGAGTTCCCCTGCAATTATATTGCTGGAAGTCGGCTTGCCACTTTGCTGGAATCAGAAACTCTGCTTATGTAAACTGAGCTATAATGCTGCACAACTGCGCTTTGTTAAATCTTTCTCTTTTTTCCCAGTCTGCACATTGCACTACATTGCAGCCTGCCTGCTAACCCCGCAGCATCTGCTGTTGTGTTTTTCTTCTCCTGCCTTTGCAGCTAAAAAAAAGAAGAGACGCGTTAGTTGTTCCACCGGGGCCACGGCTCTGCTGCGTCCCGCTGTCGAGTCGACTCCGCCCGCTCGGTGTGCTTGGCCTAATAAAAAAAAAATAAATAAATAAAATAAATTTTCACAGTTCATCCACCTGGCGTGGTGACTGTTCTACCCCCCAGCATTGCTTGTGTGTGTGTGTCTTTCTTTTACTGCTCTTGCAGCTGAAAACAAATAATAATACAGCCAGACAACGTGTGCTTCCTCCACCAGTGCCTGGTTCTACCTTGCCCAGCCGTTGAGTAGACTCCACTGGCTGTCTCGGCCCACCCTCCTCGGTGCCCTCCTCAGCTGCCTACTGCAGCTCCTATCACCCGTGCTACACCCCGGTGCAGCACCATGCGCTTCTATCACTGCTCTCCTGTTGCCTAACCGCAGCCACTCGAGTATGCTACGTACTTCCCTGGGTTGTGTGACTGCATGCGGTTAAGGTTAGACCCCAGTACCTTTGTTGTGCGTTGTCCTCGGTGCTTCAGAGCCTCTGTGCTTTGTCCTTGGTGCTTCGGCGCCCAGGCACTTAGTATTCAGGCACCCATGGGACCTTGGTGCTTCAGCGCCCCTGTTGCCCCAGTGTTGTGCTCCCTACGGGCTCATCAACCCTCGGTACTCCAACACCCTCCGGGCTTCGGAGCCTTGGTGCACATGGTACCCTCGGTGCTTTGGTACCCTGTTATTTAGCCACTTCTCATGCTTTGTCACCCTTGGATCCTCAGAGCCTCACGGCCCTCGGTGCTTCGGCCTCAGAGCCTTGCTGCACTCAGTGACCTTGGTGCTTCTGCACCCTCTGTGCCTGAGTGCGCCAGTGTTAGAAGGCTTTGGTGCTTCGGTGCCCTTGCTGCTTCGGCGCCTCTGTGCCTCGACGCTCCACTGATTGTCGAAACCCCAGTGCTTCGCCCCCTCGGTGCTTCAACACCCTTGGGACTTAAGTCCGGGACCTTGGAGCCCCAGCGCCTCCATTTCTGGACGCCCTCAGTGCGTGGGTAAAAGATATTTCCACATTCCCGTGCCTTGGTACTGATACCGCATACATGTCATATGATAGTGATGGCGAGCTTACAAAAGTTCCACGCCTGCATGTCATGCAGCAGGAAGATTCCTCCAGAGGACAGGCACCCCCTCTGTGTCCGGTACCTGGGCTTACAGCACGCCTCCTCTGCCTCTCAACTATCTGCAGCGCTGAGAGCCCCGGCCTCCCCCCTCCTTCATTTGTCCCAGAGCCCCTCACACAGCATTCCCTGTGCTTGGGCTCCGGCGCCTCAGACTTGCAGCCGCTCTAGATCTCTAAGTGGGCGAGATAATCAAAACAGGCACAGGACATCTCTGACCTAAAGGACCAGATGGAGTTTTTGGCCAGGCAGCAGGGGCAACCCCCTGTTCCGGCCCCAGCTCTGCCGCTAACACCTACCTCAGAACTGACTCCGTCCTTTCCGGTGGTCGCCCCGGAGGTCTCGGAGCCAGGCCTGGCTGTGAACGAGGAAGACCAGGACGCGATTTCTATCGCGGCCTCCTGGAACAATAGCACTTTCCCTCAGATGAGGAAGAAGGAGGTGCTCGGAAGCTGACCTTTGAGACGGGTCCCAGCTCCAAGACAGCCTCGGATGCCTGGCTTTCCCCTCTCCAGTGCTCGATCCTGGCGCTTATAGAGTGAGCCTCCAAGTTCCTGCAGGTACCGTGGACGGCAGTACCTGAACCACGCCGGTCTGTCTTCAGGACGCAGGCAGCATTGCCCCGCCCTCAGCCCTTCCTGGTCTTCCCGGACCTCCTGGAAGAGGTACGGTCCTCCTGGAACCACCCGGCCTCTGTGCCGAGTGTAGTGAAACGGGCAATCCCGCTAGCTTCCTTGGAAGTTGCAGGGGCACTGGGCTTGGCGGAATTCCCAACAGTGGGCTCGACCATTGTGGTCCTGGTGTGAGCCCCCCCCAGTAGGAGGTTTACATAAGGACCCTGCATGCCACGTCCGCCAAGCAAGTCAGCTACAGGCTCTGTCGGTGCACAGCTCCTGTATGCACATCTGGGATGATGGAAACAGTATTATTATTATTATTATTATTATTATTATTATTATTATTATTATTATTATTTGTTTGTTTCGCAGACGCCTTTATCCAAGGCGACTTACAGAGACTAGGGTGTGTGACTATGCATCAGCTGCAGAGTCACTTACAATTACGTCTCACCCGAAAGACGGAGCACAAGGAGGTTAAGTGACTTGCTCAGGGTCACACAATGAGTCAGTGGCTGAGGTGGGATTTGAACTGGGGACCTTCTGGTTACAAGCCTTTTTCTTTAACCACTGGACCACACAGCCTCCTATTATGCACAACCCCCGCTTTCCTGTTATGGTGAAAGGACCCTAGGTCAAGCCCTCTCAAAGCAGCGGCTGTCTCACTAGATTGTGGACACAGTTTCGACTGCATATACTAATGCCGGCCTACCCCCATCTGGGTGGGTGGCCGCTCACTCTACCAGAGGAGTGGCTACATCATGGGCCCTTTTTAGAGGAACCTCATGACGTTTGTACTGCGGCTAGCTGGGCTACTCCGCATACTTTCACCAGGTTCTACCGAATTAATGTGGTAGATCCCTCTATGCCTTCATTAGGCACAAGGGTCCTCGAGGTTGCGCGCTTGCACCACTAACCATGGTTTTGCGGTCTGGAGACGTCCCTCGTCTGCTGTCATCGCTCGCACTCCCTCGCAACGGCTTTGGTATACTTTTCCCAAAATATTGTTGGTGGTCATTTTCGAATTGAAAGGAAACGTTAGGTTGTTCCCTGAAAGAAGACGACCACCAACCTGCGAGGTCGCATCGGTCGCCTTTGCGAGTTTGATGCAAAAGAGGAAGTGAGCTCCGTGGAGTGTCTATTTGTTTCCTCGGAAGGTGGGACCTAGGACGTCACTCCCCTGAGGGGCTTATTGGCAACTTTGATATAAAATGCTCAGTGAATACCTGACCTGTGACAGGTTTATCCCAAAAGTATTGTTGGTGGTTGTCTTCTCTTTCAGGGAACCAGGGTTACATCCGTAACCTAACGTTCTGTTTCATCAGTGCAAATTAAGTGGTACAAAATTTTAAATGCTGTACAATTTTTGAATACATTAAGTAATAACAGAATAAGGCATATCAACCAAGGTTTAAAAAAAAAAAAAAAAGCAGGGTTTGTTTTATTAAACAGTGACAATTAGTTAGCCGTGTGTGTGTGTATATATATATATATATATATATATTTATATATATATATACAGTACTGTGCAAAAGTTTTAGGCAGGTGTGAAAAAATGCTGTAAAGTAAGAATGCTTTCAAAAATAGACATGTTAATAGATTATATTTATCAATTAACTAAATGCAAAGTGAGTGAACAGAAGAAAAATCTAAATCAAATCCATATTTGGTGTGACCACCCTTTGCCTTCAAAACAGCATCAATTCTTATAGGTACACTTGCACAAAGTCAGGGATTTTGTAGGCATATAGTCAGGTGTGTGATTAAACAATTATACCAAACAGGTGCTAATGATCATCAATTCAATATGTAGGTTGAAACACAATCATTAACTGAAACAGAAACAGCTGTGTAGGAGGAATAAAACTGGGTGAGGAACAGCCAAATTCAGCTAACAAGGTGAGGTTGCTGAAGACAGTTTACTGTCAAAAGTCATATACCATGGCAAGACTGAGCACAGCAACAAGACACAAGGTAGTTATACTGCATCAGCAAGGTCTCTCCCAGGCAGAAATTTCAAGGCAGACAGGGGTTTCCAGATGTGCTGTCCAAGCTCTCTTGAAGAAGAACAAAGAAAGGGGCAACGTTGAGGACCGTAGACGCAGTGGTCGGCCAAGGAAACTTACTGCAGCAGATGAAAGACACATCATGCTTACTTCCCTTCGCAATCGGAAGATGTCCAGCAGTGCCGTCAGCTCAGAACTGGCAGAAAACAGTGGGACCCTGGTACACCC
This sequence comes from Acipenser oxyrinchus oxyrinchus, assembly GCA_030684275.1. Taxonomy (NCBI): domain Eukaryota; kingdom Metazoa; phylum Chordata; class Actinopteri; order Acipenseriformes; family Acipenseridae; genus Acipenser; species Acipenser oxyrinchus. The sequence goes on from CM060262.1 coordinate 17,692,608, forward strand.
ATCTACTGTCCGGAGAAGTCTGGCCAGAAGTGGCCTTCATGGAAAACTTGCGGCCAAAAAGCCATACCTCCGACGTGGAAACAAGGCCAAGCGACTCAACTATGCACGAAAACACAGGAACTGGGGTGCAGAAAAATGGCAGCAGGTGCTCTGGACTGATGAGTCAAAATTTGAAATATTTGGCTGTAGCAGAAGGCAGTTTGTTCACCAAGGGCTGGAGAGCGTACACGAATGAGTGTCTGCAGGCAACAGTGAAGCATGGTGGAGGTTCCTTGCAAGTTTGGGGCTGCATTTCTGCAAATGGAGTTGGGGATTTGGTCAGAATTAATGGTCTCCTCAATGCTGAGAAGTACAGGCAATACCATCAGGGAGGCATCTGATTGGCCCCAAATTTATTCTGCAGCATGACAACGACCCCAAACATACAGCGAAAGTCATTAAGAACTATCTTCAGCATAAAGAAGAACAAGGAGTCCTGGAAGTGATGGTATGGCCCCCACAGAGCCCTGATCTCAACATCATCGAGTCTGTCTGGGATTACATGAAGAGAGAGAAGCAACTGAGGCTGCCTAAATCCACAGAAGAACTGTGGTTAGTTCTCCAAGATGTTTGGGCCAACCTACCTGCCGAGTTCCTTCAAAAACTGTGTGCAAGTGTACCTAGAAGAATTGATGCTTGATGCTGTTTTGAAGGCAAAGGGTGGTCACACCAAATATGGATTTGATTTAGATTTTTCTTCTGTTCACTCACTTTGCATTTTGTTAATTGATAAATATAATCTATTAACATGTCTATTTTTGAAAGCATTCTTACTTTACAGCATTTTTTCACACCTGCCTAAAACTTTTGCACAGTACTGTATATATAAACATTTTGTGTTAAAACACATGTTTTGTTTTTGATAAAGTAATAATTATCTACCTATTATATGTTCATATTTAGCTTGGTTGAAACCAGGGTTAACATTATAACAAAATAACCTCCATGGCAGATTAAATTAGCATTTTATAGACACTGAATAAACTTAATATCCTGTTAGGTCATTGCCTGTTATCGTATAAAATTGCAGTGTTTTTAACAGTTATTTAAATTTTCTTTTGGTCTATAAAATAAACTTCATACCTTTTTAATTGTATCCACGTTGTTCTGTAGTAGTGTAGGTATTTGTACTCCACTGTCCAATACGATTTGCATTGTGGGCCTCGCGTGTATCTACATGCGGTGGTACAAACCTCAGTCATCTATAGGGAAGCTCTATTAGCAATGGTTTCCCACTTTATGAAAGATATTAATAATGTACGAGTTTAAAAAAACTAATACCAGTAATTATGTACGTGTTCGCTCAGCGTCCGTCATATACTACAGCGTAAGGTATCAGAAAAATGCTACTGCATAAAAAAACTAGGAACAAATTAAGAGTTTTGGGTAGCAAAATGCTACCAAATATACATTAACATCGAGCCTTGATAATACAATCTATATAAAAATCACTACACAAGATTTTCAAGAAGTTGGGTACTGTTTAAGCGAAGCATTTCAGAATGACGTGCTTGCCTTTTTTCTGTCCCATGAGATTCTGGCTCGCTCTAAAGCAGCACAACACTTTTTTGTCCCAGAAGGCTTTCCATAGAGATCACCATGTATGTGTGCATAATCTGGTTTGTTTACTTTTTGCTGTCCAAACACTCATACAGAGCTGTATTTAATTTACTGTTTATATATATATATATATATATATATATATATATATATACAGTATATATATATACAGTATATATATATATATATATATATATATATATATATATATATATATATATATATATAAAATTACACATACACACACAATACAGGTGGCTACAGTTTAAGAAATATGTTGTATTTTCAGATAAAAATGTCTGGGGCAGGGTGCCGGAATGAATGCACCTGGAAGAGACACATAGCAGAGCAGCTGAAGCAAAGAGACCGGGTTCAGAGACAGGCTTTTGAGGAGATTATACACCAATGTAGGTTCCAGGTTTTACTATGATTCAGTACTCTGTGTTATCACTACCCAAACACTGTTCTAGAACCCTTTCTGAATGACACTTTCTCTCAGGAAAGCTTTGATTCATAATACAATGGTCAACTGTTTTTTCACAGTTTATTTCAGTCATTAACTCCTGTTTTTTGAAAGGAGGTAAACATCTGTTGACTTTGGGAAAACTAATATCTAACTAATGTCACTGGAGGTCTCTTAAGCATTCTCATGTTAATTTCTCAGTCTGACTCTTTCATCTTTAAAAAAAAAAGTAGTTAACTAAAGACTAAATGCTTTGCAAATATGGCCCATTGCAGCTTACTGTGCATCTTGGAGTCGCCCTTCTGCATTCCTAATGTATCAGTTTATGAAGATCAAATGACAGTGCTCTTGCAAGAGATACATAGCAGAACAGCTGAAGCAAAGAGACCAAACAGCAGCAGAAATATTCTTTCAAACAAAGTGTGCTTGATTTATGTGTGATTTGAAAGAATGTGTTTTTAAAAAAAAAAAAATCCTTCTCTTGGCAGATTATGTGCTAACATAGACCCTGCTCACACTACTGTGCTGACCCAGGGCCACCACATGTTTAGGTCTGCAACCCCGTTCACATTTGCGGTTAAGGCACCTTTGTGCGTAAACCTCATTTTTTCTGTTCAATCTTTTTCAAGTTACGGTTTTTCTAATAGTGAACCCACACAATTGGACAGGTGTTTCAACATAACATATAGAATATCTACTAACTGAGCATTTATTAAGTACAAACACAAGTAGCACCAAAAGGCAGTACGCGTTGTGCTGCCTATGGTTTAAACGTTAATAAAATGGAACCAATATGCATGTCCCCATATTAGCTTATTAAATGGCTAATATTAAAATTTGTTTTCATATGTAACATGAATATAGATTCAGATTCATTAACCAAGGTGTATTCTTTAATAAATTGGTTTATATCAAGCTAAACAGTTTTATTTATTAGAGCGTGGCAATGTCAATTAATGCTTAGAATAGAAAACACTATTTGTCAACTACTGATATCTTACAAGTTACAAGAACAAAGTTTTACGAGTTGAATGGGACAAAATGCCCATGTTAAACATTGCAACACTGATAACGGGACCTTGCGATGTACAGTAGTTCTGAGTTATCTTGAAATAAGTTATAGGAACTCTGGAAGCCACGCCCACTAGTATTGCTTTTCTGGTCAACTGTCTGAATGGGTCCATGTTTATAATGCTGTCTAAATGAGGTGATCTTTTGGCACTGGATCACATAAAAAAAAAATTCAAAACATGCACATTTAACCTTATCCATATTGTATTTTGTCAACGTATAGCCAACGTACATCCAGCCAATCAGATTAGCAGTCACTTAATAGGCAAGCAGGTGGAACTGTATTTTGCAGTGTACGGTTTCCCTGGCTGAGACGGGGATATCCAGCCAAGCAGGTGGAACTGTATTTTGCAGTGTACGGTTTCCCTGGCTGAGACGGGGATATCCAGCCAATGGCATCACTGCTATCCCAACCCCCCCCTCCAAAAAATCTCACCGGCCCCTGGCAAAAGTAAATAAATACATAAATTATTTAAAAAATAACAATAAAATTGCATGACTCCTCCTGATGTGACAAGATCCCCAGTCGGCCACAGTGTAGCTGCGCTAGCGATCATGAGCTACGTTGGTAAATATTTAGTAACCCATTTTATCAATCAGCATTTAGTTATACGTTTTTTACTCATTCAGGGACATAACATACGTAGATGTTTATTATTAAACGAATGTGATTTTAAATTATTAGTAGGTACACACGTTTCGATATGAAAGCTGAACATTAATATCAGCAAAGAATAACTAAGTTACACGTTTTTAATGAAAAAACAATTGTAGCCAACCTTTTCACTAAAGTAAAATCAGGCTTGTGTGATTGCAAAATGCCACTTTTTGATAGATTTACTACTGCTTAATCTGAGTTAAATAAAAGATGTTGGTGGGATTAACTTGTTCATGGCCCTGCGGCAATATTACCCATATTTTTATTTAATTCTAAAATCCAAAAATGATGTAATTTTTAATAACGGTCTGATACTCTCTCTTTCTTCAGATGTTTTTGCGAGTAATAAATAAAAAATATATGCCTATTTAGGTATTAATATTTCATGCAGTTGTCTCTCTGACCCATTGCCTAGTTCACATTCACTTGACATTTTTTCTTACTGTTAGCAAACGTTAGCCACGGTGCAGACCTTGGGTCAAACCAATGTGTTCATCCGTGTAGGGAGAATGTATTGTTAATGTGGCCCATCCTTTGAATACTTTTCCATTTTTCTATTTTTTTTTAAAGCAAACCAGTGCCAAACGCAACAAGGTATAACACATAAATGATGAATGAAAAAAGTGTGTGTGGGGGGTGTGGGCAAAATATATAGTTTGACCCCCATATTCAAAGTGCAGCACAGTCGCAATTTTATGGAATAGATTTAAAAAAAAAAAAAACATATATTATTGACTATTTTGACTTAATGTTATGGTGTGTGGTCCAAGCTTACCCCCACCCACAATCACATTATTCTCTCAAGAACACGGAGGTATTTAGAACGCAGGAAACAGCAACTTGCCAGTGTTCACAGGTATAAATATTTATTTTTGTAATGGATACTTCACTCAGATTACAAATTACTAACAGGTCAGTCCTTATATGTACAACTCACGACTGACCACCTAATACTACTGCTCCCTCCTAAGGAAAGACATAGCATTAAATAATTAATTAATTAATTCAATAACCAGTTGGTTACACCTGGAGTCATTTTATACAAAAATACAACCTTATTTATTTTACATTTACAATAAACATTCATATAATTTACATTACACATGTTTCTTTTCAGTTACACGTATTTGTTCAATCTGCATTAATACTGTCTTTGTTTACAAACACGATCGTTAAACTGTTCTATTGTTTACTCGTTATTATCATTGTCATTATTATTCTCTAGTCCCTAACAATTACAAGTAAAGACTGAACATCAGCATTGCCCCTTCTCTTGGAAGATTGCCAAACATTTGGCTACAACAAAACCCTTGTTCCACATGTAGCTACAGCAACTTCAAAGGGAAGCGCCCTAATCTAAATACAGCAATACGCCGTCATATATCAAATACACTTTGCTCAACAACATGCACAATGCATAATCAACTACTGCTCTTTCACCAGTAGAATAAGATTAACAATAATAATCACAATAACAGGCATTGAAATATTACAGTGAAAATAATAATTTTTTACACTTTCAAATTCTAAGCAAGTTACAAGCTTACTAGTGCCATTAATCAATAAAACAAACAAACTTCATGTTCATTCAACTCAGAGTTAGTCTTTGTCATCCAGATGGCTATTGTAAAATAGAACTGCAGCATTCTCCAGCCAGATTGTTGAGCACAGAAAAGAATCCCAAGTTTGCTGTTTACGTTTCCTTTCATTCAGTGTTTGTTTAGCGCTTCCCATGTGTTCTACAATCGTCTGTCTACGAGTGTAATCTACAGCCTTGCTGCATGAAGTACAAAACAGCACATTACCATCGGCACGAAATTCATCCTTGCCAAACTCGTTGATCCGATCTTTAGGGGTGATTGTTACTGTTTTCGGCATCTTTGAACAGCTCTGGATACTGACTGAAGTAAACTGAAGCCTCATTCAACACTGAACTTGAATACCGGAAGCAGTTTTATTAGACAGGTATGTTTACGTAAATTTAAAGCAAAGTTGCCTGTGTTAATGTGTATATATGGTACATGTATTGATTTGGTTATTATCAAACAAACAAAAAAAGCCTTGCATGTTTTTTGCCCCTCACCAAATGTAAAACAAAAAATCTCCATGATAGAAAATCCGCGTTTTTCCGTGTTATCATAGAAAATCAAATTGGTAATGTGAACCGAAGGGCCTCGCATTGCAGGCCCCGGGCCGCATCGAACCGGCGGCCTAAATCTAGGCTGGCCCTGGGCTGCCTTTTCTTTTTTGGAGCGTTCACATATGAGAAAAGGTGGCCCTGGGCCACCTTAAATCGCAAGTGTGAATGGGGTCATAGTGTGTGAAAACACCCTATCTTTGGTTTGCTTTGATGTTTAAACCTTCTAACGAAATCAAACGTATCAGAAATAATTCGCTCAAGTCTACATGCTTTGAAAGTTTCTGCATATGTGTCTACTGTATATCATTGCTTTTAATTCTCAAAGTAAGACAATGCAGTTATTTCCATTACTATATTATAAATCTAGATCTAAAACTGGTTTACAGTCTTGACTACAGTGGCTTTTTGCGATTTATGCAATGCTAATCAATAGCATATTTATCAAGAATATCCAAGTATAGTTAAACAGTTTGTCTCACAATTTAGAGATTATAGCTTCCTTCTAAGAAGACTGGGGCATTGTAATAGAAACCTGGACACAGTGGTTAAATCTGTGAATAGCTAAGGAAGCTTGTGTACAATTAACCAGATTGATTGATTAACCCCTTCCTCTCTCACCTATAGATAATAGACTGCTGGAAAAGTCTGACCTGCAAGCCGTTCTTTCAGAGAGGCTCCAGACTGATAAATTTGACAGCCACAGCAGACATGACCTCAGGTAAGCAACTCACAGTCTCTGTATTGCACCTCCAGTTTTCATCTGTTCAGAAAAAGACAGCATATCTTCCTGAATGGGTACTTGGCTTCTCTTCTGAGAATTACATGTATGTTAGACAGTTGAGGAAAGGCAGGGTAGAATTTAGTGGGAAGGCAAGGGGCCATTAGAACACAAGAAAATGAACAACCAAGAGGAAACCATTCAGCCCATCGATGCTAACTAAAGCCACAAAAAAGTGCAGGGTGCCAGCAAAAAAAGTCAGGGTGGTATTTATTCATAGTCTGTACCATATACACATTAGTATTGTACACGTATAGTCTCATAAACATGAATACTGTAGTCATTTATTTTAAACTATTGAGTGCTTCTTAGTATCGGTAATCTGAGTGATCCAAATATGTTAAAGGTCAAAGGCACGTGTGTCTTCTACCTGTCTGATTGAAAGTATGTTTATACCTTTACAGCCTTTTGATATAAACTGAAATAAAAAACAAAGCCTCATTAAAAACGTTTAATCATTTACAGTATATTGATGCATTCTAAACCAATGCAGTGTAATAGTTTAAGGGCAAATCTTTGTGACGTTTGAAACGAATATACTATGAAATGAATTGACTAAAAACTAAATCAAGTCTGCTTTTTTATGGAAAATGTGTATGACACTTAACCCTTTGCGGTCCATTTATTCAGCGCGTCAGGTCCAATTTATTTTCACACACGCAGTTTATTTTATACGCGCTGTTTAAAAGTATTTTTTTTCACAGTAAAACAGGTTTAAAAGGCACTGCATATCAACAGGACTGCATCTCCAGCACCACCCCACCCCTCGTTCGCTGTATTTTTCACATACCTCTTCATAATCGTGCCTACCGATAAATCATCTCCTGATCACTCGTTTTATCACCAAACTCATCAATAATGCGATCCAAGTCATTATTTTATTACTGTAACATCTCAAAAAGCTCTGCAAATGTCCGTGATATTCTTTGAGCGCTGGATGCAGAAGCAGCTGTCTTGTTTGTTTATGTCTGTGTTATCTCTGTGGTGCCGGGGCTATCTGTATTGCTATGTGTATTTTTTTTTTTTTTTTTCCTCGGGCTCCTATCAGTCTCACTCGGCCATTGAATGGTTTTCTCGGCTTTTTCCTGAGAAAAAACGACTAGAGACCTGTTTTTTACGTCTTTTTGATGATGTCGGACAGGGTCTGACATTACACCGGAAAGGGAAAATTGTAATGTCGGACCTGGTCTGACACAGGACCGCAAAGGGTTAAATGGTAATGTAGATTTGCAGACAATATATCACAGGAGACTGATCGTTGGGGATTTCTTGGTAGAAATACAGCCGTTTTCTAAATCGTCATCCCAGATGAAGATCACAGCTTCCCTGTTTTGAGACTAGGTTCCAGTGTGTTTACTCTGTTTAAATGCATGTATTTCTTTGTGTTTGTATCTGTAGCCCAGGTCATGATGGAGTGCGGAGTGAAGCCCTGTTACAGGAGATGGCCCAGATTAGGATCAAACACCAAGAGGAGCTGACAGAGCTGCACAAGAAGCGTGGGGAGGTTAGTGCCAGTCTACAGAAGAGTGAGAGTGTTTCCAGAGATACCCCAGTCCCTCTGCTCTAACCTTGAGGCCACACTGCCTCCCAGTCCCTCTGCTCTAACCTCGAGGCCACACTGCCTCCCAGTCCGTCTGCTCTAACCTCGAGTCCACACTGCCTCCCAGTCCCTCTGCTCTAACCTTAAGGACACACTGCCTGCCAGTCCCTCGGCTCTAACCCTGAGGCCACATTGCCTCTGTCAAATAAAGTAAATTGGATAAGCATGACTATTGTTAGCTTAACTGATGCCAATACTCAATTAAAGCTTTTCATTTAGAAAATACAGTGGAACATCGCATATCTGACCGTCACATAACTGCCCTGATCAATTAACTGCCTCGCTAAATAAATAAATAAATAAATAAATATTAAAAGATATTAAAATATTAAAAGATATTAAGAAAGCAGAACCAGGGGAGGCAGGGACTTCTAGAGTGAAGAAAGAAGCCATCAACAGCAGGTTACTGTACATTTACTGTTTTGTTTTGTATTTTTTTTTTTTTTTAAAGCTTTGTGTGGAGGTGGCTTATAGCAAACCGCATAGCAACACTGTATTTGTAGCCTAATTAATCTCGTTTACGTTTGCTTACTTTTAAAGAAAAAAATGTCCCCAATGCTTTTTCTATAGATGTTTGCAAATCTTTTTCTATAGATGTTCACATATCCGCCTATACCCCAGTCCACAGGGGGTCGGATATGCGACGTTGTACTGTATTTTCTTTTGACATGTAGTTCTATATCCTTAGTCTGATTTTATATATGCTTTATTTAATAATTGTTTTCCAGTTGGCCCAGAATGTCATTGAGTTGAATAACCAAATGCAACAGAAAGACAAGGAGATCCAGGCAAATGAAGCAAAGTGAGTACAAATTGTGTGTGTGTGTGTGTGTGTGTTGTTTTAAACATAGTAATGATGTTTTCATGCACCTTTGCTGTTTCTTATGGATTCCTGTTCGTCCAAGTTCACTTTGTTGGCCCATTTCAGTTTGACATAGCCATTCAGTAAAAATAATACTGAAGCACCCTACAAAAGCCAGTAATTTAAATGTAACGTTTGTGAGTAATAGTACAGGACATTATGAATATCCTGCACTCTACAGCTTGCAGTGAATAATATTAATGCATCTCTGGTACATTTGGTAATTCTTACTTGTTACCAAAAGTATCTTGATTATAGTGCAGAATCTTGTGATTTAAGTAAAACTGTAGCTCCATTCATTTATGCTGATAATTGTTTATTCAAAGTACGGTCTTATCATAGATAAAACAATTTTTTGTGACTGACCTGCAAAATTAAACTATTGCACTGATGAAATTGATTTGAAAGTCGAAAGCAGTTTTTTACACTGTGTGTGTGTATGTGTGTATATATATATATATATATATATATATATATATATATGTGTGTGTGTGTGTGTGTGTGTGTGTGTGTATATATATATATATATATATATATATATATATATATATATATATATATATATATATATATTAGTAAGTGAATTGCATTCAAAAATTTTATTTTTAAATGAAAATGTAAATCTTGTCAATTTCAATGAAATGGTCACCCAAAGCAAGGGGATTTCAGTCTGAAGCCCAAGTCAGTTAAAAGTCTGAAATGTGTATAACATGGTGTTAGAACACTGGCCTAAGTATAAAAGTGTCTTTGTTAGATGTTCTCCGAGTTAACTAGCATGTTACTTAATTAACCTTTTGTCACCAATTATTGTTAACAGGTGAGGGTCCATGATTACTATAAATATAGGTAGCATAGGCACAAGTTTGTCATTCCTGAATGTAAGGGAGCAGAAAATGGCAAAATACGCTCAGTTAAGAAATGAAGGTCAATCTTTAAGACAAATCGCAAGAACTGCAAGTGTCTGTAAGGCCAAGACCATCAAACGATTTGAAGAAACTGGCACTCATGAGGACCGAACAAGGTCAGGCAGGCCAAGGGTGACCTCAGAATCAGAGAACAAGTTCATTCGAGTCACAAGACTGCGAAACCGGTGATTAACTGCCCCTGAAATACAAGCTCAGCTAAATGCTACTAGAAGTACAGATGTTTCACCATCAACTGTTCAGAGGAGATTGCGTGAAGCTGGCCTAACTGGAAGAATTGCTGCAAAGAAACCATTGTTAAGAGTGCAGAATAAGAGGAAGAGACTTGCCTGGGCCATAAAACACAGAAACTGGACGTTTGAGGAGTGGAAGTCGGTCTTATGGACCGATGAGTCAAAATTTGAAATATTTGTGTCCATGGCAAGCTCAACCAGCATGGCTATCATAGCATACTTCAGAGGCATGCCATTCCATCAGAATTACGGCTAGTTGGGCAGTCCTTCATTCTTCGGCAAGATAGTGACCTGAAACACACCTCAAAGTTGTGCAAGAACTATCTGGCGAAGAAGGAAAGTGAAGGACAACTCAATCTAATGACCTGGCCTGCCCAGTCTCCAGACCACAATCCCATAGAACTTGTATGGGACGAACCGGACAGAAGAGTCAAAGCAAAGCTACCCACAAGTGCCTTACATCTCTGGGAATTGCTGCAGAAGAGCTGGGAAGACATGTCGGGTGATTTCCTGCTGAAACTTGTTAACCGAATGCCTTGTGTTTGTGAGGCTGTTATTAAGGCAAAGGGTGGCTATTGGCTATTTTGAGGAATCCAAGATTTAGAGACAATTTTCAATTTTCTTGAACGTTGCTTTGATACTCCTGATGTTTTGTTTTGTATATTGTAACATGTGTTCTCTTTCAAGTACGAAATATTAACCATCACTAATGGGTTATTCCCCTTTATGAACCCAAGAACTGAAAACCATTATTTCAACAAACTCTCGCGAGAGTGCATGACGCAATGTGAGTTGCCCCGACAAAAGCACATTGCAGCCATTTACAAATTCTCTTTTTCCTTTTTCACTAAGAGTGAAAGCATCTGAGCTAAGTATTTCTTATTACTTAGTAGTATTGCCTTGTTTAACCTGTTTTTGCAGTATTCTGTCTCAAACAGTGTTTTTACTCACGGTCGCTACCGTTGTTTAAAATATTATTCTTGCCGAGTTTTTGATCTAGTCAGCCCGACCTGGCAGTGCGCCAGCGGGAGCCTGCGACTTGCGTTCACCCTCCCCCGGGTCTAGTTCACTATTACGGTAGATAACTCTCATCTGGACAGGGCTCTGTTCCAGTAAAAAAAAAAAAAAAACGCTCTATCCCCGTGAGATAGTTTTGTTGTTGTATTATTATTTTGTGTATTCAGTGTTGTTTACATTACTGTATACCCCTTCCCTTGTTTTTTCTTACAGAAAACAGGATTCAGTTCTGTGGGCTCACAGGACGCTGTATTACGGCTGTAGTACAGAGGTTATTTTCAGGCTTGAGAATAACCTGTAACTGAGTGTAGTATTCGTTCTACTCATTCCACTGTTACACAGTCTTCTTGACTGTACAGTTAGCTAGCGTGCATCTCTTCGTGAGATCTGCTTTTTTGTGGGATTGCTGGCTGCTGTTGTGCATTAGCACAAGGTTAGCGTTTTCTCTTCTTGTACCTTGGTACCAGAGCTGACGCAACCTTGAAGTATAGTACTGTTACAGAGTCTTCTTCACTGTGCAGTTAGCTGGCGTGCATCTCTTTGTGAGATCTCCTGCTTTTGTAGGATTGCTGGCTGCTGCTGTTGTGCATTAGCATAGGTTTGCGTTTTTTTCTTCTTTGTACCTCGGTACCAGAGTTGACGCAGCCTTTGACTTATTAATTCTCTATTGAGACACAGTACCGCGTCTCAGTACCGCGTTTTCATACGCTCGGTACTGACGCTACCGCGTTGCATATGCTTCGTACCGCATTTGCATACGCCGCACGGACGTTACCGCATTAAGCATACGCCGGTACCAACGGTAGGTATTTGTATTTGGTACCCAGACTGGTTCATACCAGGTCTGTTGATACCAACGGTACCCAGAACTGACGCTCGGTATTAGGCTTTTATTGGTACCCAGACTAGTTTTACTAAGTCTGTTGGTACCAACTCCTCAGTACCTAGAACAAACGCCAGTACCAGGTTCGGTACCAAGCTAACTGTTGGGTGTACTTTACATTGGGTACCCACACTAGTTTACTAAGCCTGTTGGTACCTACACTACTATGTTTCATGGTTGTATTGACTGTGGCGCCAAGCTGCCAGTGGCTGATGGCCACTAAAGATGTGTGCGCTGCTTAGGTCAGGAACACGCAGAGCGAGCTCTGGCAGACCCTACCTTTTGTGTGCAGTGCGCTGTTTTCAGCAAGCGATCACTACGGTCCAGGCTTATGCGCCAGTCCAGTGATGTCTCCATTACCCCGGCGCAGTTACCTCCTGCAGAGGCAGCTGGTAGTAGTAGGGCGCTGTAGGGAGCGCAGTTCTGAGAGCGCTGCTCCACGGAGCGCCATTCCAGGGAGCTTAGCCAGAGGCCTCGCCCGCTGAGCACGGTGCCAGGGCACGGGGTTCCAAGGAGTCCAGGAAGCACAGGAGGAGGAGTCCCTCTTCCTCCTCATCCTCTTCCTCTCCTGCTTCTCCTTCCCCAAGGGGTAAGAAAAGGAGGCACAGGTCCCGATCATCGGACCGCTGGCGGTATATGTGTGAGATGTTCCAGCAACAGCAGTCAACTCTGACCCAGTTGTTGCAGGTGCGGTCTCTGCCAGTGCAGGCACCTGCTGTGGTGCAAGCACCTGTTGTGATGCGAGAGCTTGTTGCTCCACCTTCACAAGCGGCTTCTCTCTCCCCCTCTCCGCCACCGGAACTGGCAGAGGTTGAGTTGGGGGAATGGAGGACGCTCTCTGTCCTCGCTTCAGAAGGAGCTGAGGAGCGTGAGGTGTTCTGTTCAGAGGATCCGTGTTGGACTCGCTGCCTCTGATTCCCTTGCCTAGGGAGCTCATACCCCTGATGCGCCGAGCCAATGACGCACTTAGGGTGCCATGGCCGAAAAGCGACAGTTGAGAGGTGCTCTGTTTATGACGAGCGTAAGGAGCTAACCTCTGAGGCCCCGCCCATCCACCCAGATTTTGGCAGGAACTGACCTCATCGTGGCAGCACCGCCACAGCCCCTGCGGTCCCTAGGTCAGGTACGACCTATAGGGTTCACGAGGGGGATAAAATGGGTCTGGTCCAGTTTCCCCCTGTCGGGTCCACTATTCCAGCTTTGGCGCAACCAGCGAACCTTTCGCTGCTGTCCAAAGATGCGGCTTGCCCAAACAAGCAATGTCGGGTCACGGAGGTCCTTCTAAAGAAGGCTTACTCCGCTAATGCCTTGTTGCCCGGTTGGGCAACTATAATATCTGTTTGGTGGCTTACCAGAGCCACATTTGGGGCTCCGCTGCTGAGGGGGGACTGACCCTCGATCAGACAGAGGAGCTGCGGCTCATCTCCCGAATGTTGCTACAACTAGCACAGCTTCTGAGTCAAGCAACAGGGCGCAGTATGGCAGCATTGGTGGCTGCGCGCCGTCAGCTGTAGCTCTCTCAGGCCAGGCTGACGGAGAATAACAAGGCTGCTCTGCTGGACGCGCCCATCACGCCAGGGCATACATTCGCCCTGCAGTGGACGATTTGTTGCTTCGGTCCAAAGCGGCAAGGGAAGCGACAAAGGCATTTAGTGACCTTGCCCCTAAGCCGCACCACCGCCTAAGAAGCAGTGGTATCAGAGGCCACCGCCGCCACAGTGGCAGCCTCAGGGCGGTCCACGGGCTCTCCAGCGGTCACTGATAGGTCAAGCCGGGACGCGGTCGGCAAAGGCGGTTCCAGCGCAATGCGCCTGATAAGAGACCGCAGGCGCCTAAACCAAAGCAGCAGCCCTAGGAATTTGCTGCCACAGGCCCAGGGCCCCTTCTCCAAAGCTCATCTGGAGTACTGGGGCCAGTGCATCCGCGATTCGTGGGTGCTCACCACTATACGCCAGGGGTACTCCTTACATTCAGCCATGGACCACCCCCTTCGGGGTGGTCCATACGCTGGTCAAGGACCCCTGTGCCAACGACTCACTGGCTCAGGAGCTAAAGACCCTCCTGCAAAAGCAGGCTATTCAAGCATCTTACCACCCTCCGACATGGTCGGGGGTTCTACTCCAAATACTTTCTGGTGCCCAAACGGACGGCGGCCTCAGACCGATCCTCGATCTCAGACAGGTCAACCTGTATCTGAACCGCAGGCGGTTCAAGATGTTGACCTTGCGACAGCTGTCGCAGTCCATCAGGCCGGGCGACTGGTTCACGACAGTGGACTTGCAGGACGCCTACTTCCACATTCCCATAAAACCAGGGCACCAGAAGTATCTTCGGTTCGCCTTTCAAGGGAAAGGCTACGAAGTTCCGTGTACTGCCGCTCGCCTATCCCTAGCGCCACGCGCTTTCACAAAATGCATGGACGCTATCCTGGCCACTCTGAGACTCAATGGTATCAGAGTTCTAAACTACCTGGACGACTGGCTCATTTGTGCGGAGTCGCCAGGTCAGGCGCTGCAACACACGGAACTTGTCACCGATCACCTATCCAGACTAGGTCTGAAGGTGAATCATGCGAAAAGTCAACTGACGCCAGCTCAAGTAGCACGCTACTTGGGTTTGAGTCTGGACGCCCGATCTATGACAGCAGTGCTGTCAGACGACAGGGTGTCAAGCATATCAGCCTGCCTAGCCCTATTCCAGTTAGGCAGAGCTTTACCAGTGGTGACATTCCAGAAACTTCTGGGCCTGATGGCAGCAGCTTCTCAATCCCTTCCCCTGGGCCTCCTGCATATGCGGCCCCTTCAGGCCTGGTTCAACAGGATGGTCCCTCACCCAATGCTGAACCGCAACCGCTTGGTGACAGTGTCCAGATATTGTCTCCGAACTCTCTCTTGGTGGAAACAACCGCCCACCTACGCCTAGGCGCCAGGCTGGGAGCAGTCACAAGAAGAGAAGTCGTTACCACCGACGCTCCAACCATGGTTGGGGTGGGGTGTGGAACGGTCGGGTGCACAAGGGGTTTGGCGGCCTCCGTGGCTGGGCCGACACATAAATCTTCTAGAACTGCAAGCAGTGTTTCTCACTCTTCAGTTCTTTCTAGAGGAAATCAGGGGAGACACATGCTTGTCCGGACGGACAACACGACAGTGGTGGCTTACATCAACCACCAGGGTGGTACAAGATCACCCAGTCTCAACAACGTGGTCAACAGGCTTCTGGTCTGGGCACACACCCATCTCCTCTCACTCCAAGCGGTACACCTACCTGGAGTGGTGAACATTGCCGCAGACCTCCTCTCGAGGCAGGTTCCGGGCGGCGCAGATTGGAGACTCCATCCCGAGGTTGTCAGCCTCATATGGAAACGGTTTGGGAGAGAGGAGATCGACCTTTTTGCCTCCCAGGAGTCGACGCATTGCACCCTGTGGTTCTCCATAATGAGAGACGAAGGGTGTCTAGGGGTCGATGCATTGGCTCACCAATGGCCAGCGCGCCCACTGTATGCGTTTCCGCCAATAGCTTTGCTACCTCTGTGTCTGGAGCAGAACAGACAGGACAGGGCCACGGTCCTACTAGTAGCACCTCACTGGCCCAAGAGAGCCTGGTTTGCCTCACTGATACAGCTCCTGTGCAGACAGCCTTGGCAGTTGCCCAGTCGCCGCGACCTGCTCAGCCACGCACAGGGTGCTCTGTGGCATCACGACCCATTGAGCCTCCAGCTCTGGGTTTGGCCCCTGAGCGGCTCTATTTGAGCCGTCTGGGTTTGTCTAATAGGGTGATTGACACCCTACAGAACGCTAGGCTGCCTCCACTCGTTCCCAGTATGGCTACAAGTGGGCGTTTTCAGACATGGTGTCTGTCGAAGGGAGAGGATCCCACAATGTGTCCAATGGCAGTGATCTTGCAGTTTTGCAAGACCTGCTGGACGATGGGAAGAGCCCTTCTACCCTAAAGGTCTACCTGGCAGCTATTTCAGCTTGCCATGTGAAGATAGACTCAGTCTCCCCAGGAGCACATTTCCTGGCGGGACAGTTTTTGAAGGGGCTAGGAGACTCCGTCCTCCAAGGAAGGACGTTGTTCCTCACTGGCGGTTGAATGTTGTGCTTAATGCACTAACGAAACCTCCTTTTGAGCCCATGCATTCTGCAGAGCTAAAGCTTTTGTCTTTAAGACAGCTTTTTGGTGGCAGTCACTTCTGCTAAGCGAGTAAGTGAGCTGCAGGCACTTTCCGTCGCAAAAGCCTGTTTATATTTTGCGAAAGGTCGGTCACGGGTGACACTCGGACCAACCCTGCGTTTTGCCGAAGACTATTTCGGCTTTCCATGTCAATCAGTCGGTGGAGTTGGAGGCTTTTCACCCTCCTTTTCAGTCCGACAGAGACAGAATGCTCCACACGCTATGCCCTGTCAGAGCGCTGGTGTACTATGTGGAGAGGACAAAAGGTTGGCGCCAGTCGGAGCAACTCTTTGTTTGCTACGGTTCTCAGTCCCAAGGCCAGGCTCTGTTTAAACAGCGCCTGTCTAGGTGGCTAACGGAGACCGTGAAGATGCCGTATCAACTTGCAAAGTTGCCCCCGCCTGAGAAGATCACTGGCCATTCCACTAGAGGGCAGGCCACTTCTTGGGCAATGTTCCAGGGTGCATCTGTCATGGATATATGCAATGCAGCGGTGTGGGCGACCCCCCACACGTTCACGAGGTTTTACAGGATGAACATCGTGGATCCGCTGTGTCCTGGTTTTGGATCACGAGTGTTGAGGGCTGCCTCGGTGGTGGTCCCCTCAACTACAGATTGATCGGTGAGTAACTTGTCACCTTGGACTGCTAGCGTGGTTAGCTCATAAGAGTCTTGCGCCTGTCCTCACGACAGATTGGGTATATTTACCCATTAGTGATGGTTAATATTTCATACTTGAAAGAGAACGTTAGGTTATTATCATAACCCTGGTTCTCTGAATTAGAAATATTAACCATCAGTCTTCGCGGTCGCTGCGGAGCCGCGAGACTCAAAAGTAAAAAGAGAATTTGCAAATGGCTGCAATGTGCTTTTGTCGGGCAACTCACATTATGGCCATGCACTCTCGCGAGAGTTTGTTGGCATAATGCTTTTCAGTTCTTGGGTTCATAAAGGGGAATAACCCATTAGTGATGGTTAATATTTCTATTTCAGAGAACCAGGGTTATGATAATAACCTAACGTTTTCATTTTCAAGTATTTACAGAAACGTATACAACGTAAAACATTGTCAATTATGAAAAAAACCTAGTTTCCAGCAAGTATACTCAAACTTTTGACTGGTACTGTATATATGTGTATGTGTGTATGTATGTATGTGTGTGTGTGTGTGTGTGTGTGTGTGTGTGTGTGTGTGTATATATGTATATATATATATGAGCTTCCAGATGATGAAGACGTAATGCTTCATACTCCGTACACAGCTGTACTCATTCCCTAGGACAGATTCAATCATGGATGTCGAATGTGAAAAATGAACCCTTTCGTGACAGTTTTTTACAAAACTGCTGCCACACACTCATAATTTGCAGTGTTATTTACACACTGTGTGCTAAATGTGTTGGAGATCATAATGTTTACCTCTGAGCTTAGGGTCATGTGACTTTTTAAATGTTCTTTTTTCAATACACATTACACCTTGTTTTATCCATTGGACATATCCATGATGTAGTTCTTCTTCACATAGCCAAGTTAATGTAATTTATGTTTAGAAAACATTCACTATTGTCCCTGTGCTGTGTAGGATGGCAGAGTTCCAGCAGCGGATCTCCCAGCTGGAGAGCGAGTGCAAAGAGTTATGCTCGAACCTGCAGGACCTGGAGACGGCCAACCAGACCCTGAAGGGATCTAGGCACGATGCCCTGCAGATCACCTTCAGCTCTGGAGGAGAAGCTGCGCCAAGCACCACCGAGGATAACCAGGAGCTTGTCTCCCGCTGGATGGCTGAGAAAGCACAGGAGGCCAACCAGCTCAACGCAGAGAACGAGAAGGACTGCAGGTGAACAGGGGGGCTGGTTGGTAGTCGTTACTTACTAGGGCCTACTTTTCAGTCCCTACAGAGTCACATGGGAGAGCCTTCTTTAACATTGTAGGCTTTTCAAAATTGACTGTGACCGCTCGGTACATCTTTTTGTTTAGCTTCAAATGTCATTTTTAATTTGTTTTTTTTACATTTCCTATTCTATTTGATTTTGTTTGCAATCATTCTAAGTCGTTCTGGGTTCTGTTGCTCCCATTGTTCTCTAAATCTACCAAGCTTTGAGCTTGTCTAGAGTGTCTGAAGAGTCTGGACTGACTAGCTAGTGTGCCCAACTCAGCTAGCCCCACCTACTCCAGATAAGAAAGGTTATGTTGTCCCTTGAATTAAATGTGGAAGGCTGTTGGGTAATATTGGAGCGACAGAATCCAGAACCACTCAGAATGAAACAATGTAAAATATTAAAGAAAATATAAAAAAGTAAGTAAAAATGACAGCTGAACCTACTTGCTCTTTAACTGAGAGCGTCACCAGCACAAGAAGGTACATGTCAGACCAAAGCGTCCTGCTTCTGATATCTTGATGTTAAATTGTCTCATTTGGTTCATTGCAGTGGAATAAGTTTCAGCTAAAATGTTGCTACTTCAAATAATAAATGCATAGTTGTATAGGCTGTATTTTTTTCAAGGTTATCATAGAAATTATATTGCCCGACATGCCCGGGGCATGTAAAAATTTTGGCTGGGCATAGCTTACATGCCCGAGTCGGGCATCTAAAAAATGTTCATTTCCTGAAAAGATAGCAAGCTATTAATTTAATCTATTATGACCGATTAAAACTTCCGTATATGCGCCCTCCGTACTTTCAGAATTTCTGGTTTCAGTATGGCATTCTCTTAAAAAATAAATAAATACATGAATAAATAAAGTGCCTGTGCATAGAGTTTGGAGTAAAGAGGCCGTCGGTGGTTTTTTTTTTTTTTTTAAATTTCCTCCTATTAGGAAAAAATAACAAAAAGCTCAATTAGAATGCAAATTTGGAACATTCTTAAATAATGCTTTGACCGTTTTTTTTTTTTCAACAACGTTTGATTGCATACAGTTTGCTTATATATTTATTTATTTTTTGTAGTTTTCTCCCCAATTTACTTTTGTCCAATTATTTTTGTTTAGCTCAGCTCAATGCTACCACCCCCGCGCTGACTCAGGAGCGGCAAAGACGAGCACACTCTGTCCACTGAAGTGTGTGCCGTCAGCCAACCGCTTTTTTTCACACTGCAAACTCACCAGGACAACGCAACTCTGGGCAGCTTACAGGCAAGACCGCAGGCGCCCGGCTAGACTACAGGGGTCGTTGGTGCGCAGTTAGCTGAGAACACCCTGGCCGATCTAACCCTCCCTCCCCGGTGGCGCTTGCCACCAGCGCCACCCTGGAGCTCCTGTCCTTGGTCGGCAAAGGAATAGCCGAACCAACGACGTCCAGACTATAGGGCGCATCATGCACTCTACGCGAGTGCTTTTACTGGATGTGCCACTCGGGAGTCCTGCTTCCACTTATTTGATTTGAATCTAAGAGGTTTTAAAAAAAAAAAGAAACATGGATATTCGCAAGTTCTTTAAAGCGAGGCCTGACCGTATTGAAGAAGAGCAAGAAGAAAGGCCGTCTTTGTCAACTCATGCCAGTGTTGAAGAGCTTTCCACAACCACTCCAACACAAACTGCTGGGACGGAACCTCCAGAAAACAGAAAAGTGAGTATGAAAAAAACCACAAACGTGTTGTTCAGACTAAATGGCTATAAGAATTTGCGTGGCTCGAATGCAACGAAGACTATACGGTCATGTGGTGCAAAATGTGTTGTCAGTTTCCCAATATTGCTGATCAAAGTAGCTCATACTTGGAATCAGGTGTACAGGGTGATGCAGTTCGAGTTACTTCTGTGAGAGCACATAACAAAACAAAAGAGCACAGCTTGTGCATGAGAGCAAAAATAGCAGAAGAGAATCCTAAAGCTACGCCCATTCAAAAATGTATGATTCGAATGACTGAAGAACAAATGCAGAAAATGAAAGTGTTGTTTAACACTGCATATTTAATTGCAAAGGACGAAATGTCATTTATAGAATTTGAAAAACTGTGTGCATTGCAAGTGAAAAATGGAGTGGTTTGCGGACAAAACTATTCAAACGACAAAAGCAACAAGGAGTTTGTTCACCACATAGCAGGTCTTAAAGAAAGATTTAGTAACGCAATTGGAAGAAGCAAGGTTTATATGTATAATGGAAGTTTTGCTGTATTGTAGCGTTTGCCGCTACAGGATAATGGGGGTGTGACTGGTTGGAAGCTGATTAAATGTTGCAGTTGTGGGGTCGCTGTTCGGTATAAATATTGGGTGATATCTGTGTTCCACAAGCTAGTTTGGAGACTGGGGGGAAGCTTCTGTCCGATTTGGAAAATGATAAAGAAAGTGTAGTGTACGAGACTGTTTGTTTTTATTTTGTTTACCCTTTTTATATTATTGTGTATTTTGGTGCATACCTATTTTCTATCCCTCCCTACCCAGTATCTGTCCGTGTTCCTTCTTTGCCATAGCAGTAATATTTTGCTACAGTATTTTAAAATGGAGCGTTTTCTGAAGAATAGTATTGGACATGGTACTAATAAAGGGGAGTCAAGCACTACAAGCAAAAGAAGTGTTGGGAAGGATCCGATCAGCAACAAAAAACCAAGAACCCGAAAGTATGATGATAAATATTTGGAATACGGTTTTACCTGGTTTGGTTCTGAAGAGGAGCCACGGCACAGTGCGTGGTATGTGGTGAAGTGCTGGCTAAGGAGAGTTTAAAACCATCGAAAATGTTGCGGCACTTGAAGACAAAGCACGGTTCTGTTCATGGGAAACCTATCGATTTCTTTCAGTGAAAGTTGACAGAGCTAAGGGGCCAGACGAAAGTACTCAAGTTAGCGGCTACAACTAACGAGAAGGCTCTCTGTGCATCTTTTACTGTGTCACACTGGATAGCCAAAACTGGTACACCCCACAATATTGGAGAAACGTTTTTTTTCTACTGTGTGTCACAGGTGGTTTTGATTATGATGGGACAAAGTGCTGCCAGCCAGCTTGATTTGCTTCACCTGGTGCCAGGCGCATTCACAATATGACTATTGACCTTATGAGCAAGTGATCGTCAAGGTAATGCAAAGTATTTTTTTTTTTGCTATTCAATTGGATGAAACGACTGATGTGTCAGATGCTGCTCAGATGTTGACCTACATTAGGTTTGAAGATGATGTGAACTTGTTGCTCTTTTGGATGGTTTTGTCTCCGATGGTGGCTTGGAATGGCAGCACTGTGTAGGCTTTTGCAGTGACAGTGCTCATGCCATGACAGGAAAAACCAGCGGGTTAGTCAGAGAGTGCAGGCTCTTGCACCACATGCCATTTGCACTCACTGCATGATACACAGGCAAGCCTTTGTTTATTAAAAAAAAAAAAAAAAAAAGTCACCCGTTCAGAAAGAAGTTCTCGAAGAAGCTGTTCATATTGTCAACTTTATCAAGTCTCATCCAACAAATGCCTGCCTGTTTGGAGTTTTGTGTGATGAGATGGGAGCAGAGCACTGTCAGCTACTTTACCACATAGAAGTTTGCTGGCTGTCGCAGGTCAAGGTACTCATTGTTTGTTTGTTTCAGCTTAGAGAGGAAGTGAGTATTTATTTCGGGCAACAATTCTCCGCTGGCTGAAAAGTTTTTAGATGTTAAATGGCTTGCTTTGCCAGCTTACCTGGCAGATATTTTTGATCTCTTGAATATCCTTAACATGTCACTCCACGGACGAGATACATCTGTCCTTACTCTCATTGACAAAATCGAAAGCTGGATCAAGAAGCTGGCCTTGTGGTACAATTGTGTAAATCGTGGCAGTCTGGAAGCATTCTATTTATTAGATAACTTTTTTGATGAGAGCACCTTTTCAAAGAGTGACTTACAATACATTATCGCCAGCCACCTGGAAAACCTTCAGCTACAGTTTCGAAAGTACTTCCTTGAAAAGGATTGAAAAGCAGAGGGGTGGATTATAAACCCCTTTATTACTGAAGAGACTGCAAGTGCTAATTTGCCACTACAGCAGAAGAAACATTGATGGACCTTTCTTGTGACGAGACACTGAAGCCCAGATTTTCTCAGCAACCTCTTCCTAACTTTTGGATTTCTGTGCGACAAGAATATCCAGACCTGTTATCTGCAGCTCTGCAAGCGCTCATGCTTTTCCCGTCTACCTACCTTTGTGAATCAAGGTTTTCTGCACTCACTTTACTAAAAAACAAGTCCAGGACCCGCCTCAATGTTGAAGATGACCTTCATCTTTACCTCAGCCACATGGAGCCCCGTTTCAAGCATTTGTGTTCATCCATGCAAGCTCACCCCTCCCATTCGGTAAGTAATGTAATTTTTATATTATTTTCTATACTGTTGGCTGTAAAAATAAGCAACGGCTATATTTTAGTTTTGTTGATATTGCCTTGTAATGCATGTTTTACTAACAGTGCTCACTATTGTGCAGCAATACAGGGCAGTCGCGAAGTAATTTTTATTGGTAGAAGGGGGTCGCAGTGCCATGAAGTTTGAGAACCGCTGCTCTAGAAGAAATTAAATTAAATGAACAACGGTTAGAGAAAATATTTGGATTGAATATGGATGGCGCTGCTGTAAACATGGGGAAACTCTGGTGTTGCAGCACGAATGGCAGAAGACATTCCTTATCTCATACACATTCATTGCATAGCGCATAATCTTGAATTGGCTATTGCAGATGCTGTTAAATCTAGCTACTTGAAAGGAATGTTTGAGGATACAGTCAAAGGCATTTTAAAACTATATCAGTATTCTCCGAAACTTTGAAGGAGATAAGTCTGTGGCGCAAATGGGCACATTGAAACAAATTAAGTGGCTAGTTAGCCAACCGCGAGCAGTAGTGGCCATGCTGAAAAACACTGAACAGATTGATATGCACCTTGAAAACATTGCAGTAGACAGGAGGCATGACAAATCACCTAAAGCTAAGAGCTATTTAAATGAGATCAGAAGTGTGCGTTTTATGAACATTTTGCATTACTGGCTTGACATACTGACGGCAGTGTCAAAAGTTTCATTCTGATGACTGCTGCATAAAGGAGGTCTGTCATATGTTGGAAGAGGCTTGCGTACGACTAGAAGAACTCGGACACCAACGTGATCTTTTATCTGTAGGCATTTTCTAGTGGCTGTGCTGAGAAAACCTTTAAGGGTATAAGGCTGTCTGGACATTCAAATGATCAAGAAAAATAACTGGAAGTCCTGAGTGAAACCATTAGCTGCAATGGAAATCGTTCTCAAGTTTTACTACAGAAACTACTGTCAAACTTCAATGTCTTTGACTCTATGGCCTATAATGAATGCAGAAGCTCTTGCAACATTTGGAAATGTTTAATTTAATTAGACACTCAGCCAATTTTAAGTAATGAAGAAAAAGACTGTGCCCAAAGTGTGTGGATTGCTCTAAAACTAACTAAATAAAATCAAGGAGAATACCTGCAGTATGCTTGCTCTATATAAATACCTGCTCAAAACCAAGCCAGAGGAGAACATTAAAAATGTTCTTCTCTTAGTTGAAATTATGCTGGCTCTATCTCCAAGTACGTATGCATGTGAAAGAGGGTTTAGTGCAACAGATTGAAAACTCCATTGCGTTCTCGCCTTTCAATGGACACCATGAATGAGCTCATGACAATCAGCATAGATGGACCTCATCCTGCTGATTTTCAGCCAGATGCTGCTGTGGAACACTGGGTGTTTTGAGACTCTTGGCACTAGGCACACAGCTGGACATGCAGTTAAGAAGTCATCTGTCACTGAGGAATCCGAAGAGGCTGAAACCGGCTCACTTTAAGGTAGTGTAAAGCTTATTATTTTTAGTTTCACTCTTTGGGCGTGTAGATTTTTGTATTGGGCATGTAAAAGTTGAAGCTACATGTCTGACCGGGCATGTTAAAAAATTCTGGAATTTTCTACCCCTGACAGATTTTGCGATTTCCGTGAAATGTACCCATTATTGTTTTAATATGTAGTTTCTCGGGAAAATTTAAAAAAAAAAATGTATCTAAAAAAATAAATATAGCAAATTTGCCTTATTGACGCACTACCTGTTGCACTGCGTTTAGAAACCCGGCAGCCAGGTTCAGTTTGCTTCTGGTGAACGATTGAACACACTGCATAGAGCTGCACGTTTTCTTTTAAGACACCAGTTGCTTCAAATATCGGAAATATTGCTGCTAAAGATCCCTCTGTCCAGTACAAGAAGGGGACATTTCTTATGTTTATTTTTACATTTATTTGTTTTTGTTTTGTTTGTTAATTGACTAATGGTGAAAAAATGAAATATTCTACATGTAACTGTGGCAAAGTGGCTAGTGGAGGGGAACAGGTGTAGGTGCTTTATTTATAATCCCGGTCTGGCGACCGCAAAATAATAAATCCCCGGCTATACACAACAATGTGTAAAGCGCGGGGATAACAAAACAGGGCAGAGTCCCGAACAAAAAAACAAACACACGGTCACCAGTCCGGGGTGAGTGCAGTCGTGCTGGTGCTGAGTGCAAACACAGGTATGTGGTGATGGTAGTGCAGTGGTGCTCCGGATTTGTGCTGACCCTCGGTGACAGCTCCGAGGTGTGCTTTAACTGTCTGGTGAAACAAAACACGAACAATTACCACACAGACAAACACAACACAAAACACGTGAACCCGCCTTTCTTTTAATTTGAGAGCTCTCTCTCAGTCCTTCTCTCCTCTGAGCTTTACCCAAACGAAGGAAAAGATCAGCGCTACCCTGGTTCCTATATGTAATCCCAAGATGATATCTAGGTAAACGGTTGCAGCTGCCTTATTACTTGCAGCTGCCCCTCGTTTACCTTTCAAGTCAAAACGGTCTTACAACAGAGTCTCGCTTCTTTCCAGGCTGACCCACTTCCCGGTCCCGGAAACGAACTGTCAGGCCAGCCCTTCCAGATACTTCTCCTCCCGTTCTTTAGCGCCCTCACAGGTCGGGAGGAAGATTTATCACCAGAACTCATTATATTTCTGTCACAATAACTTAGAGAAAATAATCCATTTTGAATGTGACAATGCTACTGTGAAATGTTGGGAAATAAGCCTTTTGTTACATTGAAAAAAATGCAGCCCTAATCCTAGTTTGAAGCACTAACTTCTAACAATTACAGCTCACGAGTCAGATTACTTGATTTAACGTATTTATAAAACACTCAAGTGCTATATGTAGTAATAATTTAAAAATGACAAGCGTTTTGTATTTCTCAGTGATGCCCGTTTTAAAATCTTGGCTTGCTGTATGTTATCCCTTGTGGATTCTTTGAGATTGTATTATTTAAGTCATGCAGACCTACTAATGCAAGCAGACTTTGCTGAACATTTCTTATAAAAAGCTATTGAACAGATGAGATCACAACAAAGAAGGAATCTGTCTTTTTAAATACTATTATATAATTTGTATTTTAGCGTTTTATTAATAGCTGATTCAAGAATTTGTTTTTTTATTTTGATGCATCCTAACAAGAAAGCAAAAATTAATATTTTTGTCATCAGTCAGATAATAATATTGCTCTGTGCATTTCAGGAGAAGACAAGCCAAGTTGCAGAAGGAACTGGCTGATGCAGCAAAGGAGCCCTTGCAATTGGACCTGTGAGTAAAGCTTTCACAGGACTTGCTGCTAAAACTGCTGAAAGCCAGCTAACCAGCATTCTGCATAATGGGAGCTTGTGACTGTATATTGTCCTCAGGCAAGTGTAAACAGAGATCAGCAAAGCTGTATCTTCATGTTCGGGATGTTAAATATTCCACTTTAAAAGAACAGCAGTAGCTGTGAATCTGCCCCCCCAAAATGTTACTTTAACAACCTGGACACAAACCTTGTTCGGAAAACACTTTGAACGCCTAAAGTTGTGCTGTAAAAATAGCTGGGACTATTAAGTCAGTTCATTTAGAGAACACTCATAGTAGCATTCATGAGATGTCAGTCAAATGTCACTTAGAGATAGTGGGATCACACTAGTGCATAATACTTTGAATGCATCAAGCTCTATTTTAATCATCTACATAGTGGCAGATCTAAATGTAGCTGCCATTATAAATGATTGAAATAGCCTCTAGCCACAAATACACTAATAGACATCACTGATCTAGGAGTGTCCCTGAATAATGAAGTGTATATATATACACACACACACAAATGTTATGGAAAGAATATTCCCTTCTCATTAACCCCACCAAGACTCCTGTTTACTCCTGTGTAATCCCTGACTAGATCATTATTCCCTTTATACGCAATAGGCAAAAGGTTTTAATCAGCCAGAACTTAAACATTATCTTTTTTTACTGTACATGAAGAATGATTCAGTGGGATAGGTGTTCTTCATTTTACCTTCAGAAATATTTTGGGGGAGTTGGGAAGCAATTTGTCTGACTATCTATATGTTGCATTTACATTAATCTGATGAAACTTGCTGAGGATATGGTTTGTGGTGATCTGTCATTGGAATTGCTACATTTCTTATTTTATACCATTTTAAGAATATATTAAATAATTAGGATGTCCTGAATTGCTATATTTTAGTAAATACAGATACCTTCGGAGGTGTTGAGACTTAAAAAAAAAAATATATATATATATATATAATATATATATATATATATATATATATATATATATATATATATATATATATATAACACTTTTTTTTTTTTTACTGAGAGAAGTCCTCGGACAACACTGTTTTGTATTTATCCTTCTAAAAATCCTTTAAAAAAAAAAAAAAAAAGTAAAATGTAGTATTAGTCTGATCAATCATTGTCAACGGAAAAGTTACACATTTGCATTTTTTTAAATTGTTGTATTGTGAATTAAGAGGGCACGATTATCCCTGCTTAAGGCATTGTTAATGGACCATTTACACTTGTTTGGTTTTTGATAGGCGAGGTAGCCAGTTTCAGACCTGGTGAGGGTGAGAAGGGAGATTGTTACCATTGTCTCGAAGTGTTAAGGGTGACAGACGTGGCACAGAACACTGACATTTCACATACAATGATTGCAAATAGCAGCATAAATCACTCTGAGGGAATACAATGTTCTTCATGCATGGACACTGAGTAAGTAACCTAAGCAACAGGCAAAAGATTTTAATTGGCAAGAACCTAAACAGGATCTTTTTACTGTATATGTAGAATGATGTTCTTCATGCAAGGACACTTTGAGTAAGCTACCCATAAGAAGTTAGAATCCACTAACCTTTGAAAAATATGGAAATATTTATATTGTAAAGTATGAATTATTATTTAAAGTTCCAAAGTGAAAGAAAGGATGGATTTATGCAACATCCAAAATAAAAAGTACCTCCCATGGAAATTACAATAAACCCTTGGGGTGATAGACAGCAATGGTTGTAGTGTTACCTCCTGTAAGTACATCAAACTGTATAACAATCACCACAAGTCTTTTTGGATCAGGAAAGTTGTATATGCTGATTTTCACTGGCACTGTTGAAGATTTAAAAAAAAAAAAAAGCTTTATCAACTAAATCAAAATGAAATAGAATTGAGAAAAAAATCTAAACAAAACAACCACCTCACAATACTCTCAAAATTCATAAACACACATACAAGAGTAAATCTTTTAAAAGATAACCATACACAATTATAAAGAAAGATGTGTTCAAATTACTTTTGAATTTTCTGAATTGCGAAATGCATTAATATATTGTGACAATTCAAATATACGGTTATGCAGAAAGGTTTGGATTTCACCTACTAATTTGTGTGTAAAATGGAACAAAATAATAGATAGTTTTGTATTTTGGATACTTCCCTAAACTTAGACTATAACCTTAAGATAATAAAAAGAATATTTCTGCAGTATTTGTTAAAATAAAAATCAGTCCAAAACATAACAATCTTTCAGGTCTCTTTTTGTATTAGCGCTCACACTATTGAGATATACCTGTTGTAGGAACAATTCAATAATTGATAATTTAATGTTTATCTGGGTTGATTAGTTCTCTTATTTAATTGCCATTTAATCTAATATTTAATTGACGTGTTACAGAGATCAAGGATTTACTATGAACACACATACACATGCAGACACAAGGAAATAAATCTTAGTCTCAAAGCACAAACACAATTCAAAAAGCTCTCACTACACTCAAGCTGGCTAGCAGGCAATTAAAATGTGAGCTGCCTGTCTCCTCACACACAAACGGCACTCGACCAAGCTGTAAGGTCGTAGTAGCTTGCTCGCAAGCACACACCCACAGACTGAAACGATGCAGACAATCTTAGAATATATCACATTAAGCTTATTAATGGTATATAGATTAAGTATATGGCAAGTTTACTTTTAAATAAATTATTCATACAACAATATGAGGTAGATTACATAGTTACTAAATCAAGTTTCACACGCAAAGTGTGCAAACTAAATAATTAACAGTTCAATTTTATGTGAATGTGTTACAATTAATTAATTTAGTTCCATGAAAGGAAAATGCAACTGAAATTTTACTCAACGGTTCCTTGAAACTTAGACTTTTGGTCTGCTGGCTTGGAAACTCAATCTGTTGAAGTGTCCAGTACAAAAACTCTCCTCTCAGCAACAAAGTGTTCAATCTTACATTGGATCAAACTCGGTAACAAAGCTTTCAGTTCATGATAGAATCAACAAAAAGCTGCAACAAAGTCTTTAGTCCTCAGTATAGGATCCACATCAGCGGCCGTCCGCTCTTTTAGTTATGCAGGTAGCAGGGCACAGTTTCTTTTGGATACTATAGTTTTAGGTGTACAGCAGACCTAGACTGGTTTGTCTGATAAGTCCTCCAGCTGGGCCTCAGTCTCGTTGCTTCTGGTAGTGACTCGCTTGCAGCTTGCTTCCTCTTCTTGGGTCAGTTTTCAGGCAGAGTCCCGTCTTGATTCCATTTTTAGAGTCCTGGAGTTGCAGCTTTGCTTAGCAGAGTGACAGCATCTTGTTTAGCATTCGATGTGGAGCGCAACATGTTTAATTTTGCTTGGATATTTATAGTCCTTTTCACTCTGCTAAATAGCCACTTTCATGAGATCATTTGTGTATCTTGCCTTTTTTTTAAACTCACAGTCCTCTGATGTTTTAATGTCCTTTTCCACTGGGACATCGCTAGTTTATGTCTTCCTTGTGTCAAAACGATTGTTATTGCACATGTGAATTATCTGTACATAATTCAACTGTCTGCTCAGCATAATCCAGTTGAGGTGCCGGTCCTCTAATCAGTAGGTCACATAGTTCAGTTTGTCAGCCCCCTTCTCAAGACACAGCAGTTTGCCCTGTTTCTCAAGACACACAGTTTCATTAATGAATCCAATTATATTTCTGTTCATGTATTATCATATTCAGGGAATATGTCCCACACTGTGGTGGCCCTGCGGGCACAAAGTGAAAGTGAACTGCAAGAAACTAATGTGTCTGTGGAGATGCACAAAGCAAACTTCATG
Source organism: Acipenser oxyrinchus oxyrinchus (assembly GCA_030684275.1). Taxonomy (NCBI): domain Eukaryota; kingdom Metazoa; phylum Chordata; class Actinopteri; order Acipenseriformes; family Acipenseridae; genus Acipenser; species Acipenser oxyrinchus. The sequence goes on from CM060262.1 coordinate 17,722,394, forward strand.
TTATAAAGGAACAATTTTCATCTGTACGTACAACCCTTATCCCATCCTAACACAGGATAACGCATCAAATTGGAGAGGATTAAAATGGAAGCCTAAATAATTACTGCTCGTGCATATTTTCAGTGTCAAAAGTACATTTTAAAAAATGCATAATGTGTGCTGCAAAAAATAAGTTTTATATTTACACCAAAAGAAAACATGGTAAAACGTGGTTTTGTTTAACTTCGCACCAAATTGTGCTATTCATTTCTCTACAGGGTGGCTAATTAACACTTTCAACCAACCCTGCACAACCAGTTGGTTGACTAATGTGTTGAAAACATTAACTGCTGATTGGCTAAGCAAAATTGCCCACTCCAGTCAATACAAATAACTGCTGCTCCTCTGGTTACGGAAGCTCTGTGGCTGACCAGTGCAGCTTGTGCTCACTCCACAGGGATGATGACATTGAGATCCTGTCCGACGATACTGCTGAGCCCGGGGGGGAGACGTCGCCTGGGAAGGCCATCACACGCACACCTAGGTAAGGGCTGCATGCAAACCCACCGCAGTGTTAGTAGAACTTTAGAAATAGGGGGTGAAAGGGTTAAACAATGTAAAGATCAGTTTCAAGGTCCTTTGTCATTTTTGTTCTTTGTCAGTTTTGTTTTATTCAAATAAAAGTTTCTTGTATTACAATTACAGTGGTATACCTTTTTATGTGCCCTTAAATGCTTCGACTTAATGAACCAGAATTGTCCTCAGCATATTGGGACTATATAAGTAGGGGTTCAGATCATATCTGATAATGCCAGATTTCTACCCCCCAAATGGAATTCTTTTTTAAATCAGGGTTAAAAAAATTAGTAACCTGACTGATCCCTTACTTAATGTTTTGCAGCTATCATGGATAAAATCTTTTTTTTTAACCCTACCTGCTAATCCTAATCCAGGCATTGCCTAACATAGCCTAGACTGAAAGCAATGGTTTCCAATCATAGTCTTTTCTTTCTGTGTTTTGCTAGTAAACGTGCCTCTCAGCCACCCGGAGGCCTTCTGGACTCTATCACTAATATCTTTGGGTAGGTTAGCACACTTTTTATTTTCTTTAATATTACATTTAAAATTTTCTTCACGTGATGATTCAGTCCCACCCACGGTGATACGATTCTTGTTTCTCTTCCCATGCCTTTTTTTTTTATATGTCAACTCAACAACGTGACTTCCTGTATCTTCAATCCAACTTCCTGTGTCTCCTCCTGAAATCTTGTGTTTTCAACTTGACTTCCTGTGTCTCCTCCTGAAATCTTGTGTCTTCAACTTCCTCTACCTTCAATCTGCCCTCTGTGTCTTCAACTCCATTTCCTATTTTCTTTTTGTCTGTGTTAATCTCCCCAACCCCAATATCCCTACTTTTTCATTGGGATTTTTTGTCACCTGTGTGAGGCAGCCTCTCTGAGTCTCCGATTGTTGGACATCGCACCCCTGATATCACAAGGTGAAGCTTTAGCAAAGAACCCTGTTTGGATGTGTATATTGTAGTGCATGGTGTTCAAATATGGTCCAGAGTGGGGGTGGTGTTCAGCACGAGGCAAAGCCAAAACCTGTTAGCCAATTAGATTGCTCCTTCTATTTTTGTCTCTTTTTTTATACCTGTAAGCCAGCCAGACTACTCACTAAAGGAAAATCTTTCAAAACGAGAAATACCTCTGCTCCAAACACTGGCTCTGGGAGAGAGTTTCTTTTCCCTTTTTTGGTTTCAATTGCTGCTCATCAGATGTTTGAGCCATTTGACTACAAAATCGCATCAAGGACCACTTCTGTCGAGAGGAGAATACAATGAGGAGAATACAATGAACACCAAAGATATCACTTTAACCTACTGAGGACCAGAGGACCAGAGTTTAGAAATCATACAACTGGAAACTAATGCCAAGCAATTAGCAAAGGTTCTGTATTAGTCTTGTATCGGATAGAGTGTAACAGAAAACTAGAATGGGAGTAAGTGAGCAGCAACAGTCTACAGTAAGGGTATGCCTTAGAATGAGGGCTGAGAAAGCAGCCACCTTGTATTGGGTACACCAGATTGAGGAACAGAGAGACACTTAACAGTCAAGTGAATAATATTATCATATCAGAGGCAGTGATCAAATTGATCAATGATTCCCATCCTGGGGTCTGGTGGGGTACAAGGAAACAGATCAAGCTGATTTAGTTTGAAAGCAAAATGTACCCTTCTTGTATGTTGGTCTTCAAATACACTGTCGTGGGGCTTATTGTCAGGAAATGGTTAAAGGATTTTGAGTACAAAAGTATACATCTGCTTTCCTTTTTGATTTTACCTTAAATGAATGCTCAGTTTTGCCCTGTTTAGTTTTTTACATAGTGTGCGCGTAAGGGGGTGCTGTGTTCTGAAGTTGTTGGGAAACACTGAAGTGTATAATACTCCCTGTTTAAAAGTGAAATGGTGTCCATCAGCTGGACAGTAGCAAAATGTCTATGTTGTGCAATGTAATAGAGCATTGGAATCGTTGTTGTGGTAAATAGTTAGATTTCTATAAAACCTGTAGTAATTTTTATTTTGTAATTTAATTTTTTCTCTTTGTGTGTAGGCGTCGATCTGTTAATTCTTATGGCAGCTCCCCTGAAAGCACAGAGTTGCATACAGGAGTGTGTGCAGAGGTCCGTGTGCCTACCACTGCCCTGCATGTCTTTGTGAGTATCTGCCTTTTAACAGGAATATGTGAAGGAAGGTTAGGTGGACAAAGAAGGGGCATCTGTGTTGATTTCTGCAGTAGAATAGTATGTAAATGTAACCCCAAAACAGAGTATAGATCTCAAGAAGTGTAGATCAATCGAATTGATAGTTGAGGAGGTCAGTGATGTGATGTAAAAGGTCTGATTCGCAGGTCCCCTCCCAGTAGCTCTTGGTTCCCAGCAGCCCCTGCTTTCTCCCATTATGCTCTAGTTGTGCATCAGTGGGTTAAGGGGCTCCTGACAGATAGGATGGCGTCTCAGTCCGTGTCTCCGAGAGACCAAGGAGCCACGGCAACGACACACATCCGATACAGCCAATCAGCAAGGAGCACTCAGGACCTGGGCAGGGGCTTGTGTGTGATCTCAAGTTTAAGCTGAGACCTCAATTTTGTTTTAGAAAACTGGCCAAATTGGCGAAGTAAAAAAAAGCTTTGTTGGAATACTGTCCAGCTGAAATCTCTTAACGACTGCTTTCAAAGACCGCATTTAGCACACATTTTGGTCTACCTTACCAATGGCAACAGTAGGAAGTGCAATATTAATAATAATCAGGATCTTCGAAACCAGCCATAAAAGATGTGCGACTAAAGTTTCTATTGTAAAAGTTTCTCTTTTTTTATTTGTATTGGGGATGTGGGTAAAAATCTAAAAAGAAGAAGCAGTAGTGTCTTTTTTCACTTGCAATAAAGCCATCTGCACAAGTTTCATATCTAAATATAGATCCTGCAGTTTTACATTTATGAAATGTGTTGGGTTGGCAGTACTAAATAGAGGAGTCCTGTATTTACAGAGCTGGAACTGCATAAAACTAGGCCAAATAAGCTTCTCCCACAAGACCTTGTGAGACCAGTAAGGGTGGTAAGAGAGTTTCTCCATGCTAATCCCATATGTGGCTACTGGTTTTGAGATCATTGTAAGGGTGTCCAGTGCCAGTTATGTGGGGGTGATTATTGTTGTGGACTAACCACTGTCCACTGAGGTCTAAGTTCAAAACACATTTCACTTGTGACATAAACTAGATATAAATCTGGGCTCCTGGAAAAAAGGCTAGACACAGACTTAGACGTGTCTAGCCATTCTCTTCTGGAATGAGTGCGTTTTGCAGAGAATATTCAAAGCACATATAGGCAGGTGTAGCATCTTATTAGTTGATCCCGGAGCTCCAATGAATCTGCTGCAAGACTACACAAGTCTGCTCAATAATGCACCAATTTACTCACTCAGCCACCTGATATTTCTAGTTCTTATATTATGTCGTTGCACTAAACAAAATTTCACATGTAAATAGGTTTTAACTTCTCTTTCTTCTTTGATTGTATTGCTAGGATGCCCATGAAGGGGAAGTGAATGCAGTGCGATTCAGCCCAGGCTCTCGCCTACTAGCAACGGGGGGTATGGACCGGAGAGTGAAACTATGGGAGATTGTTTCAGGTAACATGCTATGATGCTGAAACTAACAGCCTAGCTACTTCTTTCATTCCTTTTCTTAAAGCTGCTTCTGCTTCAGAGAAGAAGAGACTGTTGGGTTGTAATTAGATTTCTAGAAAGCCAAGTGATATATATACAGCTAGACGGTTGACTACCCAGCAGAGAGCATGAGGTCAGTGATATGATGTAAAAGGTCTGATCAGCAGGTCCCCTCCCTGTAGATCTTGGTTCCCAGCAGCTCCTGCTTTCTCCCATCATGCTCTAGTTGTGCACTGATGGGCTCAGGGGCTCCTGACAGACGGGATGGCGTCTCAGTCCGTGTCTCAGAGAGACCAAGGAACCACGGCAACAACACACAATCCAATATAGCCAATCAGCAAGGAGCGCCCAGGACCTGGGCAGGGGCTTGTGTGTGATCTCAAGTTTAAGCTGAGACCTCCTGTTCATTTTAATCAGGGTTGAAAGTATAATTCGGAGACTACCAAAATACTTAACCATGTAAACTCCCAAGAGCTGTTTCTACTACCATAACAAACCAGAATTAGAATGCAATATATATATATATATATATATATATATATATATATATATATATATATATATATATATATATATATATATATAGTACTGTGCAAAAGTTTTAGGCAGGTGTGTAAAGTAAGAATGCTTTCAAAAATAGACATGTTAATAGATTATATTTATCAATGAACTAAATGCAAAGTGAGTGAACAGAAGAAAAATCTAAATCAAATCCATATTTGGTGTGACCACCCTTTGCCTTCAAAACAGCATCAATTCTTCTAGGTACACTTGCACACAGTTTTTGAAGGAACTCGGCAGGTAGGTTGGCCCAAACATCTTGGAGAACTAACCACAGTTCTTCTGTGGATTTAGGCAGCCTCAGTTGCTTCTCTCTCTTCATGTAATCCCAGACAGACTCGATGATGTTGAGATCAGGGCTCTGTGGGGCCATACCATCACTTCCAGGACTCCTTGTTCTTCTTTACGCAGAAGATAGTTCTTAATGACTTTCGCTGTATGTTTGGGGTTGTTGTCATGCTGCAGAATAAATTTGGGGCCAATCAGATGCCTCCCTGATGGTATTGCATGATGGATAAGTATCTGCCTGTACTTCTCAGCATTGAGGAGACCATTAATTCTGACCAAATCCCCAACTCCATTTGCAGAAATGCAGCCCCAAACTTGCAAGGAACCTCCACCATGCTTCACTGTTGCCTGCAGACACTCATTCGTGTACCACTCTCCAGCCCTTCGGCAAACAAACTGCCTTCTGCTACAGCCAAATATTTCAAATTTTGACTCATCAGTCCAGAGCACCTGCTGCCATTTTTCTGCACCCTAGTTCCTGTGTTTTCGCGCATAGTTGAGTCGCTGGCCTTGTTTCCACGCCGGAGGTATGGCTTTTGGCCGCAAGTCTTCCATGAAGGCCACTTCTGACCAGACTTCTCCGGACAGTAGATGGGTGTACCAGGGTCCCACTGTTTTCTGCCAGTTCTGAGCTGATGGCTTTGCTGGACATCTTCCGATTGGCGGGAAGTAAGCATGATGTGTCTTTCATCTGCTGCAGTAAGTTTCCTTGGCCGACCACTGCGCTCACGGTCCTCAACGCGTTCGTTTCTTTGTGCTTCTTCAAAGAGCTTGGACAGCACATCTGGAAACCCCTGTCTGCCTTGAAATTTCTGCCTGGGAGAGACCTTGTTGATGCAGTATAACTACCTTGTGTCTTGTTGCTGTGCTCAGTCTTGCCATGATGTATGACTTTTGACAGTAAACTGTCTTCAGCAACCTCACCTTGTTAGCTGAGTTTGGCTGTTCCTCACCCAGTTTTATTCCTCCTACACAGCTGTTTCTGTTTCAGTTAATGATTGTGTTTCAACCTACATATTGAATTGATGATCATTAGCACCTGTTTGGTATAATTGTTTAATCATACACCTGACTATATGCCTACAAAATCCCTGACTTTGTGCAAGTGTACCTAGAAGAATTGATGCTGTTTTGAAGGCAAAGGGTGGTCACACCAAATATGGATTTGATTTAGATTTTTCTTCTGTTCACTCACTTTGCATTTAGTTAATTGATAAATATAATCTATTAACATGTCTATTTTTGAAAGCATTCTTACTTTACAGCATTTTTTCACACCTGCCTAAAACTTTTGCACAGTACTATATATATATATATATATATATATATATATATATATATATATATATGTGTGTCTTTAAAGTAGTAACCTTGAGCAATAACTACATTTATTTTTTGTTGTAAATAGGCATAAGACTTCCATTGCATAGCTGTTTCATCCATTCTATTGCCTTATTTAGTCTTATTTTATGTTCCTGAAAAGGCATCAATAAAGTGGAAGCTGCTGTTTGTGATATGCAGGCTTCAGTGTTCCCAATGTGTAGCTAATGTGACTCTCTGTTTAGGTCGTTGTGAACTGAAAGGAGCTCTCACAGGCAGCAATGCTGGAATCACCAGTATCGAGTTTGACAGCGCGGTGAGTGCAGTCCATTTATAGATTGGAAAAGGCAGCCTTAAGCAGACTTGGGCCAGGCTTGCTTTGCAAATTAGTCTCCTGTGTCTGCTGATTTTGGATTTGTTTTGTTTGTTTTGTAAAAACTACCATTCAATTTAGAAATCTTATCCCCATGAAACTGCATATATTTTCCAGCAAACCCTTTGTGGGAATGACGGGAGGTATTACAGCAGGCTGACCCAATTTTGTGTAATTGTTTAGTTTATAAAAATCCACTGAGCAGCTGCATTGCTTGGACCTGCATGAATACCTATTATTATTTTCTTTCTGCCCTCTCACTTAGGGCTCCTACTTGCTCGCTGCCTCTAATGATTTCGCCAGCAGGATCTGGACAGTGGATGACTTCAGACTGCGAGTAAGTACCCACCACGGAGCTCAGAGTTACTGCTCGCCTGCATGTCATGTTAAATGTGTTTCATGACTGTGTTAGAAGCGACAAATGTCCAGGCCGCACTAAATGCATTTCAGTACGAAATAACAGAAAGACCACCCATATTAAATAGTTTGTGTTCCATACTGAAAGAAAATAAAAATGTTGTAGTTATTAGGGGGAGCATCGACTATTCGAAGACAAAATGAGTCTCAGAATGAGCCTCAGAAAGTCGACTGTTCTTATGTGACGTGCAGTGCAGCTGGGCTGACAAGGACAGAAAATCTGTTTCAGAACATTTAATAAACATTTAATTTTTTAAAATATAGCGCAAAACAGCAAAGTTTTAAATGGTCCATTCACAAAAAGAGCACCAGACATTCAGAAAGTGGCGACCTGTTCGACTATGCTTTACCTCCACTGTACGACTCAAGTCAGTAGTCATTTTACCCTTAACCCTTTGCGGTCCATTGTCTTACCTGGTCCAACATTGCAATTATTCCTATCAGGTCCATTGTCGGACCCTGTCCGACATCATCAAAAAAACGCAAAAAACGGGTTTCTAGTCGTTTTTTCTCCGGAAAAAGTCGAGAAAACCATTCAATGGCCGAGTGGGAGCGACAGGAGCCGAGACAAGCCGATAAAAAAAAAAAAAAAAAAAGGCGATCTCATGAATAGTCATACTTGCCCTGGCATCAGATAGGGCGGTCATAAGGAAACAAGCTGGTTGTTACTGTATCAGCACAGAGACTATCACGGACATTTGTAGAGCTTTTTGAGATGTTATAGCAATAAAATAATGACTTGGATTGCATTATTGAGGAGTTTGGTGATAAAACGAGTCATCAGGAGATGATTGATCGGTATATACTATTATTATTATTATTATTATTATTATTATTATTATTATTATTATTATTATTATTTATTTCTTAGCATATGTGAAAGCGATAGCAAACTAAAGGGTGGGGCGGGCTGGAAATGCCTAGTGAGTGCTTTGTTGATATGCAGGGCCATTTAAACCCGCTTGACTGTGGAAAAAAAACTTTTAAACAGCTGCCTAAAATTAACTGCGTGTGAAAATAAATTGACCTGACGCCTGACGACAATTAATAAATGGACTGCAAAGGGTTAATAGGTGTATGCATTTTCCCTACACTAACAAAAAATGACATACAGGATTATTTTTAGTGTATATAGGAGGTTGATGGTTAACTCCAGGGGCTGGTTTTTCAAAACTTGTAATCTGGATAATTGTGATCCGGATTTTGTGATCGTGATTACTTTTATCTGGATCATTTTGATCTGTTTTTTTCAGAAAATGTCACTGCTGGATTACATTTATCCAGATTAAAAATTTTGAAAAACCAGCCCCAGGAGAGTTGATGAGGTCAGTGATGTGAAGTAAGTTCTGATGCAAAGGGTCCCCTCCCAGAAACTCCTGGTTCCCAGCAGCTCCTGCTTTCTGCCATCATGCTGTAGTTGTGCACTGATGGGCTCAGGGGCTCCTGACAGATAGGATGGCGTCTCAGTCCGTGTCTCCGAGAGACCAAGGAGCCACGGCAACGACACACATCCGATATAGCCAATTATTAAGGAGCACTCAGGACCTGGGCAGGGGCCGTGCGTGATCTGCAGTTTTCAAGCTGAGACCTCTAGTTCAGGACAGACGTTTTGTGATAAGGAGAGTGACGTTCTGGATGTGTTAGCCCTGTATGCCTCCGTGGCTTGTGATTCCTTTAACCTCCTGTCACTTCTGTTGCCAGCACACTCTGACAGGTCACAGCGGGAAGGTGCTGTCCGCTCGCTTCCTGTTGGATAACGCTCGAATCGTCTCAGGCAGCCATGACAGGACACTCAAACTCTGGGACCTCAGGAGCAAAGTCTGTAAGCAAGAAAATGTTCTTCGCCTACAGTACTACAGGAGGGCATTAAGCTTGTTTTAGTTTTTCATAAGTCTGTGTCCGACCACAAATATATAAATAGAAAAACATGCTGCTTAATGAAATGATTATTGAAAATCTGTGCTGGATCCTCAAACTGTTTGCATTTTAAACTAAATGTGTTGTGCTTTTGTATGGTGGAATGCATTTAGTGAGTGACTATTATCAAGAACAGAGACTAATTGTTGAAGGAATTATCATTATTATTTAAGTTTGTTTTGTTATTTTCTGAAAAGCTTTTTGACAAGTTACAGGTCTTAAATCAAATATTTGTGTTGAAAACAACTAATAGATATATTTAGAAAACATGGAAGTAATTAATTTTGGTTATGAAGTAGACCTACTTAAAGTAATGACACTGAAAGTAAATAATATTTGTCAATCTACCCATATTTATTATCCGTGCTGGGGATGACATTTGTACGTATGTATGTCACACATCACATATTTCTTCATATACAGTGCCCTCCATAAGTATTGGGACAGTGAAGGCAAAATTGCTATTTTTGCTGTACACTCAAGCAATATGAAAATACGATTAAAAGATGAATATGAGGCAAAAGTACAAAATGTCACCTTTTATGTATGTGTTTCAACACATATGTTTTACCAACTAAGAATAACAGCACTTTTACAGTTCCATCCCCCCATTTTATGTGAGCACAAAGCGCCGCCCAATGAGTCTGGTGGCATTTTCTTGTACATTGGTAGCCAAGATGCTTCTGTACACTTCTGAAGCCATTCTGCTGCTGCCATCATTTGTTACATCATCACTAAACATGAGTGAGCCCGTTCCAGAGGCAGCCATGCATGCCAATGCCATGACACTACCTCCACCATGCTTCACAGATGAGGTGGTATGCTTTGGATCATCTGGAGTTCCTTTTTTTCTCCACACTTTTGCCTTACCATCACTTTGATAAAGGTTAATCTTCATCTTATCTGTCCATAAAACTCTGTTCCAAAACTCTACTGGCTCATCTCTGTACTTTTTAGCAAATTCTAATCTGGCCTTTTTGTTTTTGGTGCTGATCAGAGGTTTGCATCTTGCAGTGTAGCCTTTGTAATTCTGCTGCCGAAGTCTTCTGTGAACAGTAGATTGTGACACTTTCACCCCAGCATTCTGGAGGTTGTTGGTGATTTCACTGACACTTATTTTAGGGTTGTTTTTCACAGCTCTGGTCATTTTTCTGTCAACTGCAGTTGTTTTCTTTGGCCGACCTAGTCGTTGCCGATTGCTGAAGACACCAGTGGTTTCTTTCTTTTTCAGGACATTCCAAACTGTTGATTTGGCTATGCCAAACTTTTGTGCTATGGTTCTAATTGAGTTCCTCTTTTCTTTTAGCATCCAAATCGCTTGCTTTTCTTTCATAGACAGCTCCCTCGTCTTCATGTTGGATTATGCCTACTGACACCAAACGCAGACTCCAAAGGCAAAAGTAAAGGATAGAACTGAGACTAAACATTCACAGCTCTTTTATGTGTGAACAATCAATGCAACAGGAAACACCTGATGAATTAGAAACACCTGTGAGCCAAATGTCCCAATACTTATGCTCACATAAAATGGGGGGATGCAACTCTGAAAGTGCTGTTCTTCTTAGTTGGTAAAACATGTGTTGAAACAGCCAGAAATAAAAGTTGACACTACCTTTGCCTCATATTCATCTTTTAATCGTATTTTCATATTGCTTGAGTGTACAGCAAAAATAGCAATTAATACTTCACTGTCCCAATACTTATGGAGGGCACTGTATCTGGAAGACTGCTCATCCAGTTGTCATGGTTTTAACGTTAACACAAGTTATTGATAATATCAGATTCTGGGCACATAGTGGGGTGTCTGTCTGTTCATACATCAGTCAGTCTACATGTCTGCATATGTCTGGAAAATCGCTTATCATATTGCAATTAAACATTTCATTGCAAAATTAATATCTATACTTTTCGGTACAAACTGTTGATATATTGATAGTTCGAATATACACCTGTGGGGGGGGGGATGTATGTAACTGACATACTTGTTTATTTATGAACCATACACCTGGATGTGCAAGGAATGTATCATTTAAAATTGCGAAAAGACAATTTCCTGTAAATAAAAGCAAAAAAAAGCTGAACAGTTTTTCACATTCTTTTTAAATTTTTTTATTAGTAATACAACCTTGTCTGCTGTAGTAGTCTGTATGAAAGACACCTTACAGTCTGATGGTGCAAAGTGGTGCAGTTGTCTGCATTCCTCCAAGCTGATCAGCTGTATCTGTTGCATCATAGCTGAGTTTGGAGGTCGCATCGTAGCCCCTGATGAAAAGCAGTCTGTACCACAAAACCACACAGGATTAGAAATGGGTCTGCAGGCAGTCTCAAAGAGACCAACGGCTGGATGAAGTTGGAGACGATACTCCTTCTTTGAAGTCTTATCTAATGACTTGTGTTGTGCAACTACAGGAATTGTACTAAATGTTGTTAACTACACATCCGCCATACAAGTTGTTTCTAGCAATAAGCTGTGCTACCAAAGCAAGCAGTTCGGGCAGTGAAGCTCACATTGACATGTTTTGTGATATCCCTACTTTTATTGAATAGTGTTAGTTCTCTCACACACACACGCACACTCACAAATATTTAACAAGTTTGCTTTGTGCTCGTTCTAAAAGTAGGTGCGTCACAAACCTGTTGCCATCAGTAGTTTCCGGAGTGTTTCTAACTTTTCTACAGAACAAAGTGTTACTCCTTTCCACTGAGGCTGGCAGGGGGCTGTTACATCAGTGCAATTTTATGTGTATTCAGTTCTCTTGCTTTTTTCACATTTGCTCTGTACTCGCACATTTTTAGTGAACTGATTTGCCAACAGTTTTTCTCAAACTGGTCAGTATATATATTCTATAGAAAAAAAATGCTCTTTCACCATTGTGCTGAGAGACTGGCCGTTTGCTGTTACAAGCAACATTTTGGGCTCTTTCCCACCTTACTATCTCATTTCAGATTCGTTTGATATCACATATGGAAACACCTGCAAGTGTTTTAGAATCCCAATATATTTGCTGTCAGTTCTCATTATAAGTTATGGGTCTGTAGTGGGGGTGCCCATGACGGATGGAAACCAGCAATGAGAAGACGATCTTTCAAAGTATTCAAGATCCCTTTGCCTCACACACAGAACTGCGCTTCTAGTTTAGTGATGCGTCAACACATTGCCTATTGGTGACCATGGATGTTAATGTGAGAAATCTAGAAAAAAGTGCAATGATTTTAATAAAAGTGCCATATTTGTATTTGCGAGAGACTTGTGTTTGTAAGGGGCAGTATCCCATCATGTTCAATTTTACAACTGTACTAGTCTTTGGTGGTTTATTGACAGTCCAGTTTGTTTACATTCCCCAACGGTAGAAATTAAAAACTGCACATTTTCAAGATGGATTTATAAGCTATAATATGCATCCATTTTTTGCGACAGTTTTGGGTGGGTAGCATTGTGGTGCAGCTCTGGGGCTAATAATTTTTTGCTGTATATCTGCAGGTATAAAGACTGTGTTTGCAGGATCGAGCTGCAATGACATTGTCTGCACTGAGCAGTGTGTCATGAGTGGCCATTTCGATAAGAAAGTCCGCTACTGGGATATCAGGTGAGGTCCGTAGCTTTGATGGCTATGGTAGTGACAGTAGCTGTACCTCAGACATGGGTTTTAAACTCCCATTCTAGGAGATTATGGTGCTTGCCTATTTGTCTGTAGTAGTGAAGCATTTTATTAAGCTTCCCTGTAAGAGGGAGCTTATATGTTTTTTTGTTAAACTGCAATTGCTTCTTCAACTGCTAATAGCTCTTAAAACATTTCAGATGTTGACTTAATATTTTTGGGTTTATGAAAACTCCTAAGGCAAAATAATGGTGCTTTCCTCTTTGACTTGTGAGCTGCCATGTTGGGTCATGTGACTTTATGGTTTCCGGATGATAACATTGTAGATATTGAGTTAATTTTCACTGTACTCTGTGATTCTTTTGGTCAAATACAATTGAAACATTAAATGAATCCTTTCTTAGTAATTTTACAGTTACAACTTAAGATCATCATAAAAGTTAGACAGCGAGAGGCCCTTGGATCTGGTTGCTCTTCGAAGGAATCTCTCCAGAGACTTGTCATACTGTAGTAATAGAGCAGCATATTCGGAAATATGTGTTTATTGAGTAATATCTCACCCATACCATGTCTGGTTTATTTGCTTTGGAGCACGGTTATTCTTTGTGCACTTGGACACAGTATGGTGTCATATGTGAATGTTACCTAACCTGTCTGGTCTGCTTGTCCTCAGGGCAGAGAGTATTGTACGTGAGTTGGAGCTGTTTGGGAGGGTCACATCTCTTGACCTAAACCCTGACAGAACAGAGCTGCTCACCTGCTCCAGAGATGACCTGCTGAAAATCATTGACCTGCGGACTAACACTGTGCGGCAGACATTCAGGTGAGGGGCCAGTCTGCTAAGGGAGGCAGTCTGTTAGGGCAGCAGTGTGGAGTAGTGGTTAGGGCTCTGGACTCTTGACCGGAGGGTCGTGGGTTCAATCCCAGGTGGGGACACTGCTGCTGTACCCTTGAGCAAGGTACTTTTACTTATATTGCTCCAGTAAAAAAACAACTGTATAAATAGGTAATTGTATGTAAAAAATAATGTGTAAAAAATAATGTAATTGTATGTAAAAATAATGTGATATCTTGTAAGAATTGTAAGTCGCCCTGGATAAGGGCGTCTGCTAAGAAATAAATAATAATAATAATAAGGGAGGCATTCACCTGGGGCAGGCTGGTCTGCTAAAGGACAGCAATTTAGTGAAGAGGCATAATCAGGGAAGAGGAAAGACAGGCAGTTTTTTCTATTGATGATTTTTTATGGTGATACATTACACTTTGTTGCAAGCAGTTGTTTTGATTGAAATAAACAGATTTATTCTATAAAAATGATGCCAGCTTTCAGTGATTAATAACGCTGACTTTCCCTTTTCAGTGTGCAAGGCTTCAAGTGTGGCTCCGATTGGACGAGAGTGATGTTTAGGTAAGAAAAACCATACTGAAGGGGGATCCTCTCAATGTCTGTTCAGACCAAAGGAAATGTGAGAAAGTCATGCATTCTAGATAGTGATAGACATGAATACACAGAGGGTGTGTGGGGTAAGGACAAATAACCCACAAACGAGAAGTATTGCCAAAAGAGTCTTACATGACTTGCTTTTCACATTCACAATTTCTGTGTTGCACAACATTTTCTGTTTGACCTACCAGAACTGATTAGTATAGGATAGCTGATTTCGGCCTATAGGGTACAATATTTATCTAATATGCCAGAAATTCATTTAATTTGGTTAATTTAATTTGTAGAAAGCCAATATGAATAACTGATTGATGGGTGAAAGAGGAAGTTTACCAAAAGAAGCAGCAACTCCTAAAGCATACCAGCCATACAAATTAAAGTTTATATCCAGAGGGTTGGGGTTTTTTTTGTGTAAATCGGAACATTTTTTAAAATAATTCTCATGGTGAGCTAGTCATTGTTTTATGACATGCTTTTTATGAACTTTTAGTGGATATGATTTTTAAGTTATCAAGCAACACTAGTGTTATATAAAATGAGATGGGTCATGTTTGAGATACTAACTGACGTGCGAGGAAATGTTATGAATTGGTTAACACAGTGAAATAGAAGAAAAACACTCAGTTTTGACAAGTTTGTCATAAGAACAAAGTTTATTAAAAAATATTGATACAATAAATAAATTAATAACTAGTTTCAAAATGGCAATTTCAAAACTTTCAGTACAAGGAATTATGGCACCAAATTTGGATATTTGTTTCCCCCCAAGATTTAGTTATGTGGTGGTTTTTGAAATTGTGTGTTCTAAAGTGGTGGTAATAAAGGTTTTAACAGCATAACAACCATTTTTCAGTAGGATTCTAGTACTTGCTGCACAGGGAGTGAATATACAATGTTGCATCAGGATAAATGGCTTGCACCCAATTCAAAATTAAAAATAAATTCTAGAAAACGAAGATCTACAGAAAGCCCTTGTTATTACTCCCAAGTAATTGTAGCTAACAAAATAATTCCATGATTCTTACTTATTTTGCACTTCCATTAGCTGCATAAGTTTCAAATGCGAAGGTTGGAAAGAAACGCATGTTATGATGTTTGTTACTACTTTATTTTGAATCTAATTTGCTTTCTAATTTGTTTTCTAATTTGCTTTCTAATCTAATTGTCTTTTCACAGGAAATATTACACTTGTACTTCCTGTTTTATTTCACTTCACCCTTCTGGTTCATAGCATGTTACTGGCTGAAAGCGTGTCAGTCGATAGGGGAAGCAGCTGTTTGGTTATTATCAGACAATAAGCCATTGAAGGAGTGGGAACAATGTCACACTTCAGGTGAAACGACCTAGCAGGTGCAACACTATCTGAAAGCATTGATATTAAACAGTGATTTCTTTAACCACGTGTTGCTTTCAAAACTGGAAATTTGAGACTTGCATAACGAATGGAAGAGCACAACAGATAAGATTTATGGAATTATTTTGTGAGCTACAATCACTTTAAATATAACCTTTTGTTACTGCAAAAAGTATGTAACATAACATGAAACTCAAGATATCTACATTTTAAACAGATAAGCCCACTATCATGTACATTATGTTTGTATTGCCTGTTAAACAATATTCAACCACTCAGGTACACTGGGACCCATCTGGAGCAGTGTGTTCCTCTGTTTTAACACTCTCTCCTGTGTGCTCCCCAGTCCTGATGGCAGCTACATTGCTGCAGGTTCTGCTGACGGCACTCTGTATGTGTGGAACGTGCTGACGGGGAAAGTGGAGAAGGCGCTGGGAAAACACCACAGGTCAGTCGCAGACCAAAGTGCACAGAGGGAGCTGGGATAAATAGGAACCTGCCACCACAAAGTAAAAGAGAGGTTACACAATGTACAAAAACTAGATGAGGAAATGTATGCACAGCACCCCATATCTGTTTTTGTGCTCTAGAATTAGCTTGTTGTCTTCACTGCAGGCAGTGGAACACACATTTTCTGCTTTGGGTTACTTAAATATAACTGCTTTCAATCACCAACTTAAAAAAAAGATTTCCAAACCCTATTGACATTTATATTTTTTAATTAGAAATACACAGCACATACCTTGAGGGTATATAAATATATTTCAGGTCATGTTGTCATACACTAAAAGATAATCTGGATAAATTGAGTAAAATAATGCTTTTTAATTGTTAAATTTCAGCTCATCTATCAACGCTGTGGCCTGGTCCCCCTCCGGAGCCCATGTGGTCAGTGTCGAGAAGGGCAGCAAGGCCGTGCTCTGGTCTGATCTCTGATTGGACGATTGACAGTCCCACCCGCTCCCCAAATACACAGCAAAAGGAGTGCTGCTTTCTGGACCTCAGAAGAGCTTGGCGCTTCATGTGCAAGCTTTCGTTAGACTGGAGGTGAAGGGACCGTCCTTCTGATTTGTATATTACTTGCAAATTGTGGCCGATGTTCCTTCTACGACAAGCAATGATCTCTGGAACTGTATCCCAGCTGTGTTGTTATTTCAGAGAATATTAATATAAATCTGTATTGAATGATGTAGTGTGCAAATCAGAAAGTAACCTGTTGTGAGGAATATCATTTTGAATTGTACATTGAATTTCAAGACACGACTGAAGCTGCTTCACAGTGTTTAAATCTTTCAGCTTCAAGCGTGGCTTGTCTGTAATAGGAGGTACCTCACTTAATGGTCAGAGGTGTGTGGGAGATGGACTGGTCTAGTGGTCAGGCTGGGGACTGGATTTCCGGTGTGGCCTAGTGGTAGGAGCTGAGGGCTGGGGCACAGTCGAGCCCAAGACTGCCCTGGGCATGGTTTTAGATGCACAGTGCCCACTGCTGCTGACGTGTCTGTCTTCATTTTGGCAACATGGAATGATCTCGTAGGAAGTTCAGTAGTTTAAATTTGTAAATCTTGTTTATAGCCCCCCAATTTCATATAAAAATGTTTAAGGGAAGGGAATGTTGATCTAGACATTGGCACAGCATGCTGATAGGTCTTTCCCTATGGAACTTCATAGAGTTGAAAGGTCACCTTATCAGAATTGCCCTTGACTGTAGTCTAGAGCTAGAATTCATTCCGAGTCAATTTGCAATGATTTATCATTAAAACATGAAAATCAAATACCCTCCAGACCCGTGTTCATCTATGGGTTATATAGAGACTGGCTGGTTTGTTTTCTCTATGGAGATACTCAACACACCCAGTTTCATTTTTGAGATGGTGACACCCAAGAAATACACCCTGATGTGATCATTTCAAATGAATGACCCTCTGCAAAGGGGTATGTGTTAGTTTGGTGTTGTGGCAATCATTTACAGATAATATACACATGTTTACACCAGCATTAAGGATGAGGGGAAAAAAAGGTATGAGAAAATAAACTTGGAAAATGAACACATGTTCCTAACAAGAGTCCATAACAATAAAGGCTACAAGTGAATATGAATGAATGGATTGATTTAAAAGCAATGTTAAAAGATCGTAGTCCTCAGCGGGGTTACAGTACAGGTGTGATCAAATCAAGTCATATATTGCCATGCCAAAGACAAGGAGTTAGAAGAGGAGATGTTTGGACCAAGGACTTCCTCAGGATTTGTATGAAAAGACTAGAGGGTTAATTGTGTTTGTTTTTGCTGTGTGTTCTCCATACATGTACAGTAACCATATTTATAATATATTAAAAATATATACATCTTAAATATAAAAAATATCTACACACTGAAATGGAAAAGTAGGCTACTCTGTGCAGAGTTATCAATCAGCAGTTTATTTTTTAGCAAAGATTTTGTTTTTAAAAGCATTATGGGTTTGTCTTTATTTTTATCTACTACACCACCCCAGTTCTGTCAGGCCTAAATCCATGATTTTCTTCCAGCCAGGCCCAGAGAAGTAGCCTGAGAATAATGTAATTAGATGAACGTGTCTCACTGGCTGTATGAGTACTGTCATTTGTGATCAATGGAAATCAATGCATATTTAATATTTAATATGTGAAACCTCCCTGCATTTCAGATAAGACTGCTGCAAACATGGCTATTTTATTTTTAAAAGTAGCAGTAGACAATCTATCCAGAAGGGGGTGCTGTAATTAATGGTTAACATTAGTGTCATGAATGGTGACAATGCTTTCCCTGCAAAAGTGTCTACAAGGAGTAAAACAGCAAGAGACTTAAACATATCTCAAAAGGGCTCTGTGTATCATGGTTATGTATCAGTGCTTTTTCTGGTGAACTCAGCTCACTAAACTTAAATTACATGTGAACTAAGAATTCGTATCTGGAGTTTAAGTTCAAACTTGTAGATAAGTATGAGCAAATTATTCTGTATTCAAAGTCTCATGAGAAATCCTCCCCACAGCCTTGGTGTGCTTTTAACTGTTCCATGTTAGGAAGTGTGCTGTGGTTTATCTGATAGAACAGACTCTTATGCAAAGTGAGTTTTCTGGTATAGACATTTTTAAATGTGTGTACAATCTTAAATAATGCTACTGAAGCTCTAAAGGACAGCAGGCTGCAAATAGTGTACGTTGATGTCTGTTTTATCCCTTTTGGATACCTTCTGGGGAAGTTTGTGGGGGCAAGCTGTAGGTACTCGAGCTGTAAGACCCACAGTTCAATCTAACGATGCAGTCAACTGCTGGTTTCCCACAGCCTAACAAGTTCTTGGCTTTCTCCAGGTACGGTGTGCACAGGCCATGAGCACTCCCAGTCCAGTTTGATTGCACTTTAGTTCATTGTTTTTAGCTCATTTGGACAAATGAAAGAAACTGTTGTATCACAAGGTTCGCTCCTTTGTAAATAATAATAATACAAAAATAAATATGTAAAGCATATTAATTAAAACTAAATGTCTGAGGTGTGTGATTTTAATTTTATTATGCAAAACTTTGACTGCAGATCAAATTATCTACAATGTTGCAGGGTCAACCCCAGAATTAAAAAATGAGAACTTAGGCACAAGAAGTAGTTCAGTGCTTGAATGGTAGCTGATTGATACCAAAACTTTATCAAGCCGGATCTTAAAAGATTCCAGTGATTCCACATTCACAACGAGGCATGGTAACGTATTCCATTCCCTCGCAATGTGAAAAGAACCCTACCCTTTACCTATTCTTTCAATTCCTGAATTGGGCTCCAGGCTGTGAAAGGATTACAGAACAACCTGCAGTGTTTGCAAGAAACCTATCATAGCAGTGTATTTTTCAACAGAATCCTTTTTTCACACATAGTGGATCATAAATCATCTGGGGAATAAAATCAAAATGTATTCAACTTTCACTAGGGAGTGTTTGTCCGAGAGGATTTGTTTTCCTTTCAATCTGATGGGAGCATGATCTAATGCATGAATTCATGATTCTATTGATTGTGATTCAAAGTTACTCTGTTATTGATTGGTTCAGTACTAACGCCTCCTCTATCTCTCATCCCTCTCTCTCATCCTTCCCCTCAGTCAAAAACCAACACCCCCTCCCCTTTGTGCCTGCACATTGCTACAGATTCTCCAAATCACCTCCATCCACGTGGATGTTTCTCCTCCTTCAACTACCTCATTAAGGAACCCCTTTGTCTAGTCGCTTTCTTCTGTTCTTTTTTGCTGTTCTGAGTTCACTGTTCTTTCCCTCTCTAGGCCTGCTGGGCCTTTGCTCCTGAATTGAATCACGGTCCAGGTTCTCATTACATCCTCAACTTTCTCATCTCAAAAACCGACCTGGACATATCGTGCTGCTATGCAAACTTAACTCCCTGTGGTATCCAAACTCTTAGTTGACTCAGCACAACCCTTCTGCTTCTGGATAGGGGCAGCAACATTTGCATCTCATGTAAATACCAATCAACACCTTTTAAATCATTCAATGAGGAAGTTAATTACCATTGATTGGTACTCAATTGTAGGTGAAGAAGGTGAAAGGTGAAGGAAGGGCAGCCTTTTATGTTGCAAAATTAATACATTAATAGGTGTTTGATTTAAAAGCATAACCTGTAGATTTGTAATTCACAATTGTGGCTGTGTAACGGAGCATGCTGTTTGCTGAGATAATGTTTTACTGGTGTGACACCAAGATCTGCCCTGTTTCACCCCATTCATGTTGTACTGCTATCCTAAATGTTAAACACCTTTGTGCCCAAAACCCCTGTACATCATAATCTAATCACCATCATTGCTTACCAATGTATTAACCAATACACGCACAGTGTTTAATAGCTCACCTATGTTAACAGGTTTACAAGTGCATTTCAGGATAAGCCTTGAACCTGTTACTGTACTGAACCCTCTTTAGTTTCCAATGGGGAGAGAGTTAAGAATATGTCTGAGAACTCTATTTAAAGCACAAGCTGTGCACAGCAAACAACAACTAATATCTTGTCTAGGATTTTCGGAGCAAGCTCCTTATGACAGCTGGATTATTGAATTCTCGATTGCTGCGAGCAGCCGGAGGTGACATTGAGCATGGACCCCAGACCAGCTTTGTATTTACCCAGCACATTTGCTCCATTATTGCAGTTGCTATCCTCTCAACAATCAGACACTTCTTTAATGATATCCGAGATACAGACCAGCTTTTCAATCCACCAGCTCTCAATGGCGCTGCTAGGGGGCTTGGGGGAACAACCCCAAATATTATGAAGAGACAAGTTTGTCAAAAATGTACATGATGTTTTCTATAGTTGGTAATGTTTCCATTTGTATAGACTACAGGAGTTTACAGCATTATTATGCACAGACAATCCACTGTGTTCACTGACTTCACCTCAAACAGTGTTGGGGAATGATGCACACATGCAACGCATTACTGTAATATAATTAGATTTTTTTCAGTCATTTTCAATGTAATGTTTTTTTTCAGACAGGTAACTAAATGTTGTAACATATTATATTTTATGTGAAAAAATAACATGGTTACTTCTAGTTACATTCAAATAAGGACGTGGCTAATGCATAACATGGATCAGAAAGCGATTCAATAATGCAAGTCAAACCTCACGTCCTTTTTATATCATCTTGCTAGAAAATGACATCAGAGGGAGTGAGTGGGTTAGATAGCTGATCTTCAAAGAATTATAGCTGTAGCCTGACCAAAACGAGAAAAAATATAAACTGTGCCTGAGAAGTAACTATTTGTAACTGTAACAGTAACTAGTTAAATTTATTTATAAAATAACAGGGCACATAGAAGAAAAAAAAGGAAACACAGATATTTAACAGTATTTTCATGAACTCCTTTATTTAAATGCTGAAATCTAAAAGTTGTTTACATGCAGCTTAGAAACTCCAAATTCTCTCTCCATTGTTGTGAGAATATGACATAGCACCACATATCACGTACATGACTCACGCTATAGGAAGTGCACGGCCAAAGCATGGCATGGCTAAAACGGGTGGGTAAATCACCTTCTCAAGCTCAAAAGCCGCGCAGGCTGACTAAAAGCTAAAAAAAGCTTTTTTTTTGCATGGCAACAAGTTCGAAAGCCATATCATATGTTCATGAGACTTCAGCAGTGAAGATCCTGTTTCTGACATAACCTTGTACAATTTTCTACTGTAACTAAAGACTGTATCAGCAATTCTTTATTAACAACTGAGATCTACTGAAAGTAGCCTGGCAAGCTTGTCTGACACAAATTGAAAACATAAATATGTAGTAACGGCTTTAGAGACCTCTTCATTCAGTATGTTTTTGTTTTAAACGTGGCACCATTTATTAAACATTTCAAATTGTTGCCGTTTGCAGTAATGACTCCTGAAATGACTTAAATATAGTTCTTTATAATGTAATTGTTTTTATAAGCAAGGTTATAAAAACAATACTAAAGCTACTATAACGTAAAAAGCAGCCCTTTGCATTAAATAAATAAATACATAAAAACAATGAAGCCCTTTGCAAAGCACAGAAAGTTATTTTTGTATTATTCTTTACACTTGTTATTTACATGTTTGGTGATCAGATAGCATAGCATATATTATGGGTACCGACCACAGACAATAGAAATGTCACATTTGTACCCCAAAATGTATTAAATTAGCATACTAAGAATTCATGCCAGTGGTCTCCTGTATTATTGCTGCAGGCTACCAACCTTAAGGTCAGGCTTAAGCGACTGTTTATTGAGTTAAAGTAAAATCTTTGAAAGCTAATTCATAGGGCAAAATTAGTTTCACACGAACAAACATGGAAAAAAAACTGTTGGTTCCATGATGAATTTGTTCATAAAGACAAATATGGAGCTTAATGTCTTGCTGCAAAATCTAAAATGCAATGTGTCATTCCAAAAATGAGCAGAGTGGCTTAGGGGGGGACTGAGTGACGGGGTTAGTATGTTTATTGAAGCAAACCTGTGACAACGAAGGGGAGATGTCGAACCCCTCTAAGCCTCTGCTCTGCTGACACTAGGAATTGTAATGATCACAATCTGTTAAGGCCCTGGGAATAAACCTAAAAAAATGATGAAATGCAGACAGCCCAGCACACCTGATAGGGATTGGTGACATCTGAGCCCCTCTCAGCCAAGGTACAAATTGTGGATCTGGTGCTCGGGACAGACACACTCACGCACCAACACACCTGTCTGCTGCAGAAAGGAGGCTCTTCAGTCCATATCTCTCTGTACCTGTGAGGGAAGCCAGGAGAATCTACAAGGATATTGCCTGGATGTCCTTGGACAACCTCAATCTCCCTTTATCTGTTTGATTGGATCTGAAGCGCAGGATGTGTTTATTTGCTCATTGTTGCTAGAGAGATGTGTTTTAGCGCTCATTATTAAGGTGAAGAGTGACCGTGCTGGAAAGCTGAGAATGTTATGGAGCTCATTATTAAATTGTGCTGACAGTGCTGGAAGGCTGGAAGGTTCAGAATGGTAGAGGTGGATACAATTTGTTTAAGAAGGTTGTTGGAAGAGCTTTGTGGACTAGCTGAGTGCCTTGGTGAAAGGTTGTTTAATCATGTACTGATATCCAGTGTAAAAGATGTTCCTTCTCTTTTTTAGTTCGGCAGGCACAGTCAGAAACCGGTGCTTTCAGGTCAGACAGACCAGCACAGGTGCTGCAGTCAAGCCATTGCAAACAGGCACAGCCCACCCCTCCTGAATACACAGAACAATGTGCGCCCCAAAGCATGTCATCTTCAAGAAAATCTCCCGCGACAGTCGATAAGTGAAATGGCTTCTTAGTGGGTGTGAGGGGTAAGGTAGAGGGTTGGGCTTTAAAACGCTCAATAAGAATCCTAAGATAAACTATAAGAACCTAAGACAAGAAGGCCAAGGTTTGGTTAGTGCCTTCTTCAGTTTTACCTCAAGAAGGATTAACCTGGTTGGCAAACTTTGATAGGATGCTGACTCTTTTTTTTCCTGTCATTGGAACTTGTGTTGTCATTCTAGCAGTAAAATCATTTTTTGATTTTTGTGTTTTTAACTCTGGTCCTCAAGTACCGCTACTGGTCCCACTTTTGGTTTAAACCAGAAAAAAAAAACTGTTTTCCTGAGCACTGAAGACAGACAGCCTCTGTGACTTTAAACAGTGTGTAATTGCAGTATTTGCACTACAGTCTATAATAACAGCTGACTGCAATAACAATATTAAAAAAGAAAAACAGAAGAGGTTCAAAGGACAACCTGGATCACTGGTACTTGTTTGGTGCTTGTTAACCACTGCATCACATACAGTTGTAGTCAAAAGTTTATATACCCTAGTGGAAATGAATAATTTCTAGAAATTTCTCAAAAGGAAATAAATGAACAAAATATGAACAAAAATATATTGTATACCCCTTTACCTTTAAATATATAACCTGTGCTGCTTTTTAAATACCTGAGATGTAGGGCTGGTTAGGGTGTTCACTATGACAACAGTGCAGAAGAGTTCAGCACACAACAAAGTTACCAAAGGGCTCTTCGGATAACAAGTGTTCGGAGAATCACAGTTTTACAGAAAGCGCTTCACACACGTAATATACTTTTCTCAAGGGAGTATATAACAATAGTTTTTACATTTCTGATGGAGGCATGTAGTTTTGTTTAAATATGATGTCACATTGTTCTACATTATTAATAAAACAAAAATCAGTGGTTCAGTTGTGAGATTTCCAGAGAGGCTGAGTGGAGATGCTCAAGCCTTTTTATTTACCCCAATGTGTGTGTGTTGGATTTTAGACATTAATGTAAGGGAAAAAATATTAGTATGCGACAGACCTAACAAGAAACACTTGGTTTTTAATCAACTTCTCCTTGTTTTTAAAAAAGCAATTCCATGTTACTGATCCTTACATTGTGTTAGCTGTTTGTTCCAGTTTTGTAAAATGAGTTTTTTCCCCTTTCAATAGTTGATGTAGTATCTGCCTCTAAAATAAACATATTGAGTTGCTTATTTAAAGTGTTGTAACACTGACATGTGTGTTGTCTGTTTTATCTGCTTAGTATTAAAACAAACTTTGTTTGGTGAATATGTGTAGAGTATATTACAGTCCTGCAGCACTAGATTGGATTAAGGCTGGTTTTGCTGCACATTACTTTACTTATGTCTGTGTGGAGACAGCTCAAGCAATACTATGATGACGTGCAAGGTCAGGACAGGACACTGCCTTGGATCTGGTATAAGCCTGTCCTGCTATACCTGCGTGAGGGCTGGCTTTACATTAGTGGGCTGCTGTTTGTAGTGGTGTGCTCCTCAGTCTAACACACTGTGTATTTGAATTCACATGGTAGAATAAACTCTTCAGTGCTAGCCACAGGCAGGAGCACCAAATGGTTCTGTTCTACACTACTCTTGTCCGAATACTTGTTGGAAGGCAGTGTGTTATTGTTACACAGTCCATTGCTCATTATCTGAATGGCTCTGTATTACACACGTCACAGTATCTCTTCATACCAGTTCCAAAGGCTGGGAGAGACACTATTTAACGATGAGATCCCCGAGTTGACTAGTGTTTTTTTCCACCGCTGGTAAAATGCACACTGGGATTCCATCAGTTCTGTTATTTAATGTGAGCGGTTTACAGTATGCTTCAACACATCAAAACTCCACATTAACGTTTTGAGATCCTATCAGTTCACTTTTCGGACAGTAGAAAAAACAAAAAAATCCAATAAAATTTTGGCTACCTTCAAAAAGCCTGAAAACACAAAGAAGTGTAAAAATGAATACAGAAAAACATAAGCCCTACATATAAGAAGAAAGTACTTAAAACCTACAAAACCTGTAGAATTTCAAACGTGTTGATTAGGAACTGATGTCTTTCCTTTCCGTTTCATCTGTTCTTAACTGAAGCTGAAGACAGTAATAGTCTGGATTTTAAAAAAAAAATGTTGCAATGTATGGCACCAATAAGAAAGTGTAAATTAAAAATTTCATAGTCTAGGTTCACAAGACGACACTCTAAAGAGATTTGTAAGTGTATCTCCAGCTCATAGAAGAAATTATGATGTGACTTCTAATTCTGCTTTAAGAAGTATTGAGCAGGAATTATTAACTTTCTCTAAATCCAAAGCCAAATCTAGTACAAGGTCATTCTCACATGTTGTGGTTTCCTACTTGGAAATAATCCATTGCACCCACTTTCACTTCACCTCTTACTAAACATAACCAGTGAAGGAGTCAGGGTTTCACTTCACCTCTCTAATGTAACCAGTGAAGGAGTCAGGGTTTCACTTCACCTCTCTAATGTAACCAGTGAAGGTGTCAGGGTTTCACTTCACCTCTTACTAAACATAACCAGTGAAGGAGTCAGGGTTTCACTTCACCTCTTACTAAACATAACCAGTGAAGGAGTCAGGGTTTCACTTCACCTCTCTTACTAAACATAACCAGTGAAGGAGTCAGGGTTTCACTTCACCTCTCTTACTAATGTAACCAGTGAAGGAGTCAGGGTTTCACTTCACCTCTCTTACTAATGTAACCAGTGAAAGAGTCAGGGTTTCACTTCACCTCTCTTACTAATGTAACCAGTGAAGGAGTCAGGGTTTCACTTCACCTCTTGCTAAACGTAACCAGTGAAGGTGTCAGGGTTTCACTTCACCTCTTGCTAAACGTAACCAGTGAAGGTGTCAGGGTTTCACGTCACCTCTTACTAAACATAACCAGTGAAGGAGTCAGGGTTTCACTTCACCTCTCTAATGTAACCAGTGAAGGAGTCAGGGTTTCACTTCACCTCTCTTACTAACGTAACCAGTGAAGGAGTCAGGGTTTCACTTCACCTCTCTTACTAAACATAACCAATGAAGGAGTCAGGGTTTCACTTCACCTCTCTAATGTAACCAGTGAAGGTGTCAGGGTTTCACTTCACCTCTCTAACGTAACCAGTGCAGGTGTCAGGGTTTCACTTCACCTTTCTAACGTAACCAGTGAAGGAGTCAGGGTTTCACTTCACCTCTCTTACTAACGTAACCAGTGAAGGAGTCAGGGTTTCACTTTATCTCTCTAATGTAGCCAGTGAAGGAATCAGGGTTTCACTTCACCTCTCTTACTAACGTAACCAGTGAAGGTGTCAGGGTTTCACTTCACCTCTCTAACGTAACCAGTGAAGGAGTCAGGGTTTCACTTCACCTCTCTAATGTAACCAGTGAAGGAATCAGGGTTTCACTTCACCTCTCTTACTAACGTAACCAGTGAAGGTGTCAGGGTTTCACTTCACCTCTTGCTAAACGTAACCAGTGAAGGTGTCAGGGTTTCACTTCACCTCTTACTAAAATGATTTCCATTACATGAGAGTAGATGTTAAAACTTCATGCTGATTTGAACTTGGCTCTCGCCAAGATAAGCACCAACTAAGACGTAGCTTCACAGTAAACTAATGTGATCCATATGTGTCTCCATCCATTTGCGCTTCCTTCCATATGATGATGTAGATATCCTTCTGTCTGGTGTTGATGGCTGAAGTGTAATGCTGGCTCCAGGGATCAGCTTATTTTGCCTCCCTACCGCATCAGCACACACAACGGCTGCGATGCTGGCCCGGGATCAACCATAATGCGGTCTCCCCAGCGCATCAGCATGACAACTGTCTGGATTGAGCTAAGTAGGGTACATCTCTGGGGTCTTCAAGTGGGCACCTTCCATCCTCGGTGTTTCGTCGACTAGCCCACGACACCTCAAGAGGGCTCGACGGTGATTCTGGCGCCCCAGCATCACCCTCCGTCCCCACTCAACTCAGCCCAGCTTACTTACCTGTACATCAGCCTTTCTTTCTTTCTATTGTGCTTGAGATCTCCAGCTAGAATCTTTCCGTCTCAACCACAGCCAGTTGCTGCTCCTCTCTGCTGCTTCAGATAAGTTCTTCACTGTGCGATGCAACTCTTGGCCATTGAATCCGACATCTCTGAGAAACCGGGTTGTAGAGTGTGCCACAAATCCTCGACATCCCACTTCCACTGGGTAAACCCAGACTCTCCATCCTCGCTGTTCCGCTTCAGTGGCTAGTTGAGCATACCGCAGTTTCTTCCTCTCATACACCTCATCTACAGCATCCTCCCATGGCACTGTTAACTCTACCAGGTGAACAAGGCGTGCTGATCCAGACCACAAGACAATATCTGGTCGAAGGTTTGTGGTGGCAATCTCAGATGGAAAAATAAGCCGTTGACCAACATCTGCCGGCATTTTCCAGTCTCTAGCAGCTTCCAGTTGTCATGGGCGAGGATTGGTTTTAACACCTTTTCTTGGTGGTTGCTCTCCTGGGCAGAGGAATGTTGTCTTTTGTGTGTAATGTTTTGATGGAACAGGTGGCAACTTATTGGTCATGTTACGCTTGTCTTCCAATGCTAAGGCCAAACATCGCAGCACCTGGTCATGGCCAAGTAAACCGTCCTTGGCTAAGAGCCACCTTACATCCTGTCAAAATGTGCCTTAATGTTGCAGGTAATGAACACAAAGGACATGAGGGATCCTCTCCTACCCAGAGGTTTAGGTTCTGTGGTGATGGGAGAACATCATATGTTGACCTTATAAGGAAACTGATCCTGCTCTGTTCCATTGACCATAGGTCTTGCCAGCCAATCTTGCGTTGTTCCACACTCTCCCATCTCATCCATTCTCCTGCTTGGCCTGGGAAATGGCCTTTATACACCTCATCCTCTCCTCCTGCTTTTGCACCTCATTGACTACCAGCTTCCTCCTTTGAGCTGGGGCTGCCTTGTGCCATGTAGGAGGAGCTGAACTGAGACCAAGACCCCCTCTTCCATGCTGAACTTGCCCCATGATATCACCAATTCGAAGGGCAGCCTTTGCATCCTCCACAGCTTTCTTTGCCACCCACTTTCTTCCAGTTTTCAACACAGGTGCTGCCTCCCTTACGCATTTATCGTGTGACTCTACTAATGTCATTTCCAGTCGGACCTTGGCGCACTTAAACTCCTCGGTTAGAGCGGAGACAGGTAGCTGCAGTATTCCTTTACCATAAAGTCCCACTCTGCTGAGGCAGCGTAGAACTCCCAACCATTTCCTGATGTGTGAACTGATTAAAGCTTCCAGCTTCTCTTCTGTTGTCAAAGAAACCTCGTACACAGTCAGTGGCCACAGCAACCTTGGCAGTAGGCCAAACTGAAAGCACCAGAGTTTTAATTTGCCTGGTAAAGTGCTGCTGTCTATGCTCTTCAACCCTTCCACAGCTTGTTGTCTAACTTCTCCCACACGAACTGTGTCCTTTAGATCCCCGTCGTACCATCTCCCAAGGCTCTTCACTGGCTTCTCAGACACTGTTGGTATTGCCTCACCATTAATGAAGAACGTTTTATCTACTACTTTACCTTTAATTATAGAGATGCTCCAGTGAAGGAGTCAGGGTTTCACTTCACCTCTCTAACGTAACCAGTGAAGGTGTCAGGGTTTCACTTCACCTCTCTAACGTAACCAGTGAAGGAGTCAGGGTTTCACTTCACCTCTTACTAAACATAACCAGTGAAGGAGTCAGGGTTTCACTTCACCTCTCTTACTAATGTAACCAGTGAAGGAGTCAGGGTTTCACTTCACCTCTCTTATGTAACCAGTGAAGGAGTCAGGGTTTCACTTCACCTCTCTTACTAACGTAACCAGTGAAGGAGTCAGGGTTTCACTTCACCTCTCTTACTAAACATAACCAGTGAAGGAGTCAGGGTTTCACTTCACCTCTCTAATGTAACCAGTGAAGGTGTCAGGGTTTCACTTCACCTCTCTAACGTAACCAGTGAAGGTGTCAGGGTTTCACTTCACCTCTCTTATGTAACCAGTGAAGGAGTCAGGGTTTCACTTCACCTCTCTTACTAACGTAACCAGTGAAGGAGTCAGAGTTTCACTTCACCTCTCTTACTAAACATAACCAGTGAAGGAGTCAGGGTTTCACTTCACCTCTCTAATGTAACCAGTGAAGGTGTCAGGGTTTCACTTCACCTCTCTAACGTAACCAGTGAAGGAGTCAGGGTTTCACTTCACCTCTCTTACTAATGTAACCAGTGAAGGAGTCAGGGTTTCACTTCACCTCTCTTATGTAACCAGTGAAGGAGTCAGGGTTTCACTTCACCTCTCTTACTAACGTAACCAGTGAAGGAGTCAGAGTTTCACTTCACCTCTCTTACTAAACATAACCAGTGAAGGAGTCAGGGTTTCACTTCACCTCTCTAATGTAACCAGTGAAGGTGTCAGGGTTTCACTTCACCTCTCTAACGTAACCAGTGAAGGTGTCAGGGTTTCACTTCACCTTTCTAACGTAACCAGTGAAGGAGTCAGGGTTTCACTTCACCTCTCTTACTAACGTAACCAGTGAAGGAGTCAGGGTTTCACTTTATCTCTCTAATGTAGCCAGTGAAGGTGTCAGGCTCGACGGTGATTCTGGCGTCCCAGCATCACCCCCCTCCGTTTCACTTGACCTCTCTAATGTAACCAGTGAAGGTGTCAGGGTTTCACTTCACCTCTCTAACGTAACCAGTGAAGGTGTCAGGGTTTCACTTCACCTTTCTAACGTAACCAGTGAAGGAGTCAGGGTTTCACTTCACCTCTCTTACTAACGTAACCATTGAAGGAGTCAGGGTTTCACTTTATCTCTCTAATGTAGCCAGTGAAGGTAGCAAGAGGTGAAGTGAAACCCTGACACCTTCACTGGTTACGTTTAGCAAGAGGTGAGTGAAACCTGACCTTCACTGGTTACATAGAGAGAGGTGAAACTGACTCCTTCACTGGTTACATGTAGAGAGGTGAGTGAACCTGACTCCTTCACCTCTCTTACTAATGTAACCAGTGAAGGAGTCAGGGTTTCACTTCACCTCTTGCTAAACGTAACCAGTGAAGGTGTCAGGGTTTCACTTCACCTCTTGCTAAACGTAACCAGTGAAGGTGTCAGGGTTTCACTTCACCTCTTACTAAACATAACCAGTGAAGGAGTCAGGGTTTCACTTCACCTCTCTAATGTAACCAGTGAAGGAGTCAGGGTTTCACTTCACCTCTCTTACTAATGTAACCAGTGAAGGAGTCAGGGTTTCACTTCACCTCTCTAATGTAACCAGTGAAGGAGTCAAGGTTTCACTTCACCTCTCTTACTAACGTAACCAGTGAAGGAGTCAGGGTTTCACTTCACCTCTCTTACTAAACATAACCAGTGAAGGAGTCAGGGTTTCACTTCACCTCTCTAATGTAATCAGTGAAGGTGTCAGGGTTTCACTTCACCTCTCTAACGTAACCAGTGCAGGTGTCAGGGTTTCACTTCACCTTTCTAACGTAACCAGTGAAGGAGTCAGGGTTTCACTTCACCTCTCTTACTAATGTAACCAGTGAAGGAGTCAGGGTTTCACTTTATCTCTCTAATGTAGCCAGTGAAGGAGTCAGGGTTTCACTTCACCTCTCTAACGTAACCAGTGAAGGTGTCAGGGTTTCACTTCACCTTTCTAACGTAACCAGTGAAGGAGTCAGGGTTTCACTTCACCTCTCTTACTAACGTAACCAGTGAAGGAGTCAGGGTTTCACTTTATCTCTCTAATGTAGCCAGTGAAGGAGTCAGGGTTTCACTTCACCCCTCTAACGTAACCAGTGAAGGAGTCAGGGTTTCACTTCACCTCTCTAATGTAGCCAGTGAAGGAGTCAGGGTTTCACTTCACCTCTCTAATGTAACCAGTGAAGGAATCAGGGTTTCACTTCACCTCTCTAACGTAACCAGTGAAGGAATCAGGGTTTCACTTTATCTCTCTAATGTTACAAATTTCATTTGTAACATTAAAAACATTAAAAACTGTAACAAATTCACAAACAATTGTCTACTATTCAGTAATCTGCCGCTGCAGTCTACAATTCTCTTTACGGACACTAGCCAATCAAAACCGTTAGGTCCACTTTGAATGGCTAACCTGTCTTTAGTCTGCCTTTTTCATCCAGGCTGCACAACAGATAAACGAGATGTCTAAATGGACACATTTTATGCTTTCATTGAGTGCATGTGTTATTGTTTCTCTGATTGTTTTTACTCTATACAGTGCATATTATAAATCCTTAAATTATACTTGCACTGTGTAATGTTTGGAACATATCCAGAACTTACTGTTACTGTGTACTGTCCCTCATAAAAGTTTACTGTTGTAAAAGCATGGCTAACTGTAATAAAGCATAGTGAACACATGGTAAAGCGCAGTTAGCATCGTAAAGCTCAGAGAGGTATGTTAAAGCATATTAATAAAACATAGTAAACTATAGTAAACGCAAAGTATAATCATATGAAAAGCTGTTCAAATTTACTGTGGTAAACTCTAATAGGGGTGCTGTAGTTTTTTCATCAACATTATTGCTTTGACACACACCGTAGGTAGTTAGCGGCTTAACGTGGTGCTTGAAGCACTCATGAATGAAGCCTCCATTTGAGCCCTTGCATTCAGCTGAGCTGAAATTCTATGGGTATTTTACTGGCCCCTATTACTTAGTGGAAGATATTTTGTTCTTCCATTTGCAATATGCAGATATTTCAAAGATAACTCCATAGAAGTAACAGTTGCTGCTTCTATATGTAAACATACACCGGAAAAAAAAAATATATAAACATACAACAAAAAATATATATAAACATACACCTATATATATACACTACCGGTCAAAAGTTTTAGAACACCCCCATTTTTCCAGTTTTTATTGAAATTTAAGCAGTTCAAGTCCAGTGAATAACCTGAAATGGTACAAAGGTAAGCGGTAAACTGCCAGAGGTTAAAAAAAAAGTTTAGGTTACCAAAAACTGAAAAATAATGTACATTTCAGAGTTATACAAAAGGCCTTTTTCAGGGAACAAGTAATGGGTTAACAACTTACAGCTGTTCTGCAGCAATGGAAGTAAATTAAGCCTTGAAAGTTGATGCTAACAATTCCTACAGGTGTCCCAACTTTTGTTGATTACTTACAAACCCTCTGTCTGTATAAAAGCAGTGTTGGAACAGACTGTGTTACTACACCCTCTTAAGCATTATTTGGACAGTATTGTACTGCAGGAAGTAGTATACTGCTATCATAATGGCGAGAAAAAGGCAATTAACAAAGGAAGACAGACAGACCATTATAACCCTTAAAAGTGTAGGTCTTTCCTTTAGAGAAATTGCAAAGAAAGCCAAGGTGTCAGTGAGTACAGTTTCCTACACCATCAAAAGGCACTTGGAAACTGGAGGAAACTCTGACAGGAAGACCCAAAGCCACAACAGAATCAGAAGACAAGTTTCTGAGAGTCAACAGCTTGCGTGATAGGCGGCTCACAGGACAACAGCTTCAAGCACAGCTTAACACTGGTCGAAGTAAGCACGTCTCAGTTTCAACTGTGAAGAGAAGACTTCGAGCTGCAGGTTTGACAGGTCGAGTGGCAGTAAGAAAGCCATTGCTAAGATGGCAAAATAAGAAAAGAGGCTTGCCTGGGCCATGAAGCACCGCCAGTGGACTACTGAAGACTGGAAGAAGGTCTTATGGACCGATGAATCAAAATTTGAAATCTTCGGTTCATCACGCATGGTTTTGTGTGCCGTCGAGTAGGCAAAAGGATGGTTCCTCGGTATGTGACACCAACTGTCAAACATGGAGGAGGAAGCGTGATGGTCTGGGGGCTCTTTTGCTGGATCCAGAGTCGGCGACTTGCACAAAGTGAGTGGCACCCTGAACCAAAACGGCTACCACAGCATTTTGCAGCGCCATGCAATACCCTCTGGTATACGCCCTAGTTGGACAGGGTTCATCCTACAGCAAGATAATGACCCAAAACATACCTCCAGGCTATGTCAGAACTACCTTAGAAGAAAAGAACAAGACGGTAGGCTTCAAATCATGGAATGGCCAGCACAGTCTCCAGACTTAAACCCCATCGAGCTGCTTTGGGATGAACTGGACAGAAGGGTGAAAGCAAAGCAACCTACAAGTGGAACACATTTGTGGGAACTTCTGCAACAGTGTTGGGAAGAACTTTCCGAACAATATTTGATTTCCATTGTAGAAAGAATGCCACGAGTGTGTTCGGCTGTTATATCTGCAAAAGGTGGCTACTTTGATGAGTCAAAAATTTAGATTAAATTTTGTTAAACAAAAACGATTCCATGATTTCTTTTTATCTCCAATTGTTTATTTGTTCTATGCTTTAATTTCAGAGTACATTGAGACATTAAACTGCGTAAATTTCAATAAAAACTTGAAAAATGGAGGTGTTCTGAAACTTTTGACCGGTAGTGTATATATATATATATATATATATATATATATATATATATATATATATATATATATATATATATATATATATATATATATATATATATATATATATATATATACAGTATATATATGACGGCATGACAACTACTTGTTATTGTTTATATTCAAATCCATGATTTATTCTTACATGATGTAATGGTGTTCTATATATTGTGACATCATTTTTACTTCTATCTTTGAATCTGTATTAATTCTAATTAACATTAGTTTATATAAACTTATATTTATATTATCATGCAATGCTGGCTCTGAGGATCAGTCTTGATTTGGCCTCCCCGGCGCATCAGCATGCACAACTTTTGAATGAATTTTGTTTATTTATTTATTTAAATGTAATATATTTATTGAAGTTAATTAGTTCATTCTTTTCTGTTGAGTCCCGCTGGCATAATCGTGTTCAGTCTATTTATCCATTTACTTTCTTTTATTCTTCTGTATGTCGCATTGTCTAATTTTAGCTGTTCTAATACTACAAACTTTACATCATTTATGTCATGTCCTTGACTGGTGAAGTGCTGTACTATTGGTTCATTCATTTTTTTTATTTCAAATTAATGAAAGGTGGTTCTGAATTATTTTATATAAAGTTGTTCCAGTCTCTCCAACATATTTTATTTCATGACATTTTTCAAAGGCTATTCCATAAACAATATTGCTATTTTTACAGTAGTTTTTAGTTTTTAGTGGATATGTGGTGTTCTTATGTTTAATTATATTTTTATTTTTGTCCATGTATTTACACACTTTACATCTACTGGTGCACATGTTCGTAGAACCTATTTTGCCAGTTATTCTTTTATGTTTACTGTGAACTTAAATATCACCTAAATTTGCTTCTCTATTGAATGCTACAACTGGGGCCTTAATACTTTTTTCAATTTTTCTGAATTACGTGGAATCCGCAAGTGTTTCCAAACTATCTTAGAAATATTGGGCAAAAGTTTAGAGTAAGTCATTACTAATGGGACTCTTTTGACCTTTTTATCTCTATTTTTATAATCTAGTAGATCATCTCTTTTTAGTTTATCCACTCTGTCTCTATAATTATTTCTTTATATCCTCTTTAAGATTTGTTTTTAATACATTTCTTTGTTTTACATAGTCACTTTCTTTTGAGCATATTCTTTGTATTCTTATTCCTAGACCCTTTGGGAGTTCTCTTTTAGTGTGTATTGGATGTGCAGAGGACATGTGTAAATACTGGTGCATGTCAGTAGGTTTACAGAAGAGGTCAGTCTCAAATGAACCTTCTTCAAGTTTTACTATGGTATCTAAAAATTCTATTTCTTTTCTTGCCCATCGAAGGTCCACCTTAATATTACTGTGAATTCCATTTGCCATTTTATGAAACTGGAAAAGAGATTCTTCTCCATGTGTCCAAACCCCAAAAATATCATCTACAAATCGAATGTATTCTAAAGGTTCTCTTTCCGATTTTCTAAGTAATTATTCTTCCCATTTCCCCATGTATGTACTGGCAAAATGCATTCCTAATTTAGATCCTATTGCTGTACCATCGTTTTGTTTGTAATTCTTATCAACAAATGTAAAAACTACATTGATCATGTTCAGCACTTCTGCTGTTGGTATTGATTTATCTAGTCTATTATCTAGTGCTTTTTGACAAGCTTCTTTACGAGGGACACTTGGATTTTACATCCATGCAAAATAAAATTGTATTCTCTGGAAGGCTGTGCTTTAGTGATTCAAGTCTTTTTACAAATTGTGTTGTATCCTTAACATAGCTTGGTAATTTCTCAACGTGCAACCTAAGTTGTTTTTCTGCTATTTCAGCTATTATGTGTGTTGGATTATCAATCGTGCTGACTATCATTTGCATAGGGTGATTTTCTTTGTGCATTTTAGGATTTCCTCTTGCTAGGCCTGTTCTTGCATTATGTGGCTGCATATATTTTTTTAATTCTTTTGATATAATTCCTTTATTGTATAGTCTCGCCGTAGTTTCCTTAACCTCTTTTACCGATTTATTGATCTTATTGCTTTTAACTTCTTCATTTGTATCTATATTATTTAATTCACATTCTACAGATTTCATATAGTCATCTGTGTTCATTATCACTATTCCCGAACCTTTATCTGCTGGTCTTATACTTATATCATCATCATTTAACAACTCAGTCATAGCTTGTTCTTCAATATTGGTTAAATTAAGTTTACATCTTTTCTTTAGTCCTGCTATTATTTCTTGTTTAACTACTTCAATATACATATCTAACCATTTATCTCTTCCATCCAGAGGAGTCCATGTGCTTGTACTATTAACCTTAATCCCATGCTCATAATTACCCTCTGAAATCTGAGATATTTTCATTGAAAAAATATTCTGCTAATCTCATGCGTCTCTCCCGCTCCTTTAATTCAGTGGCCAGTTTATCTTTATCGACGTATTTTGTAGTCGGTGTAAACTTAAGTCCTTTACTCAATACTGCTTTTTGGGATGTGGTTAAAGTTTTACTTGATAAATTAAATACTATGTCTTCTGTCTTATCTTTAGTGTATTTGGTACCATTTCTATTTTGGGTCTCTTATCTTTCTGTTTAGAATTCTCTGTCCTAGTCATGTTTAATTCTCTATTTTTCATTTTATTATTTACTTTAAACTGGTTTATTTTTACTGTTTTAGATTTATTTTGATTATCTTTCTTAATTATGCCACAGTATTCAAATGTTCTTCCGGTTTCATTGTCTTTTAAATACAATAACTTAGAAATGGTTATGGTTGTATAAAAGATTAATTGGATCGTTCTTAATTTTAATAGTTTCTATTGTGCCTTTGTATTTAAAACCAACCATCTATGTACAGTGGCTCTCAAAAGTATTCACCCCCCTTGGGCTTTTCCACATTTTATTGTGTTACAACATGGAATCAAAATTGATTTAATTAGTTAATGAGTTTTTGCCACTGATCAACACAAAAAAGTCCATAATGTCAAAGTGAAAAATAAAATCTACAAATTGTTCTAAATTAATTACAAAGGCAAAACAGAAAATAATTGATTGCATAAGTATTCACCCCCTTGAGTCAATATTTGGTAGAGGCACCTTTGGCAGCAATTACAGCCATGCATCTATTTGGATAAGTCTCTTCCAGCTTTGCACATCTGGACACTGCAATTTTTGCCCATTCTTCTTTGCAAAATTGCTCAAGCTCTGTCAAGTTGGATGGGGACCTTTGGTGAACAGAAATTTTCAACTCTTTCCACATATTCTCAATTGGATTGAGGTCCGGGCTTTGACTGGGCCACTCCAGGACATTGACCTTTTTGTTTTTAAGCCACTCCAGTGTGGCTTTGGCTATATGTTTGGGGTCATTGTCCTGCTGGAAGATGAATCTTCTCCCAAGTCCCAGGTCTCTTGCAGACCAGCAGGTTTTCCTCCAGGATTTCTCTGTACTTTGCTGCATCCATTTTGCCCTCTATCTTCACGAGCTTTCCAGGCCATGACGCAGAGAAGAATCCCCATAGCATGATGCTGCCACCACGATGCTTCACGGTAGGGATGGTGTTCTCAGGATGATGTGCGGTGTTAGGCTTGCGCCAAACATAACGCTTAGCGTTGAGGCCAAAAAGCTCTATTTTGGTCTCATCAGACCAAAGAATCTTCTTCCACTTGGTCTCAGAGTCTCCCACATGCCTTCTGGCAAACTCTAGCCGAGATTTGATGTGAGTTTTTTTCAACAATGGCTTTCTTTTTGCCACTCTCCCATAAAGGCCAGTTTTTTGAAGCACCCGGGCTATTGTTGTTGTATGCACAGTGTCTCCCAGCTCAGCCGTGGAAGACTGTAACTCCTTTAGAGTTGCCATAGGGCTCTTGGTGGCATCCCTGACTAGTGCCCTTCTCGCCCGGATACTCAGTTTTTGAGGACAGCCTGTTCTAGACAGATTCACAGTTGTGCCATGTTCTCTCCATTTCTTAATAATGGACTTTACTGTACTCCGGGGGTTATTCAATGCCTTGGAAATGTTCTTATATCCTACCCCTGATTGGTGCTTTTGAAGAACCTTATTCCGGATTTGCTTTGAATGTTCTTTCGTCTTCATGATGTAGTTTTTGTTAGGAAATGTACTAATCAACTGTGGGACCTCCCAGAGACAGGTGTGTTTAACCTGAAATCATGTGAAACACCTTAATTGCACACAGGTGGACTCCATTCAACTAATGATGTGACTTCTAAAGACAATTGGTTACACCAGAGCTTATTTAGGTGTGTCATAGCAAAGGGAGTGAATACTTATGCAATCAATGATTGATTTATATTTGTAATTAATTTAGAACAATTTGTAGATTTTATTTTTCACTTTAACATTATGGACTTTTTTGTGTTGATTAGTGGCAAAAACTCCTAATTAAATCCATTTTGATTCCATGTTGTAACACAATAAAATGTGGAAAAGTCCAAAGGGGGTGAATACTTTTGAGACCCACTGTGTATGTGTATGGGCCTATTTAGGAGGTCTACAGCTGCCAGAACTTCTGCCTCTGTAGCCCAAGAATCTTCCATTAGTTCTATTACATTATGTCAAATTGTTTGATGGTCATTTTGTGAACCATAGAAAACCACACCTAAACATCTAAAGAAACAGTTCCTGTCCTTCTCTATTTGAACTATGTAGTAGCCGTCATAACTATTATACTCGCATTGCTCAAGCATTTTATTCAAAAGTGTTTCAGCAGTGTTTTCCTTATTCTCGGATTTGTTATGATTTGAAATTTGAAATAATTTTTTACAGACCTATTCTATTTTGTAATCCCGGTTGACCTATTAGTTTGTGTAATTTCATTAACTTTTTGTTGTTCAAATGTTCTAGTTTTTTGTTCTCCAGGTTTTCTACTTTACGAAATAACTGTCTAATTTCTGATGGAGGGAACATGCAATTCATGCATCCTGACAACAGTGGAACTGAAGCAAATGGAAATCCCATTGTAATCTCAACAGTGGAAGTTATTTCAGTGTGGATCACAACAAGTAGCAACTCTCTCTCCCAAATTCCAGTGCCCCTCTCTCTCTCTCTCTCTCTCTCTCTCTCTCTCTCTCTCTCTCTCTGCAATGAATACCTTTTCTCTGCTTTTCACACCACTCATAATTCAATTATCTTCTATGAAATGTTGCCTTTACCATCGTAACTTCAAAGATCATCTGTATAAACTCTCTTCTCTTTCACCCCTAGA
Source organism: Acipenser oxyrinchus oxyrinchus (assembly GCA_030684275.1). NCBI lineage: Eukaryota > Metazoa > Chordata > Actinopteri > Acipenseriformes > Acipenseridae > Acipenser > Acipenser oxyrinchus. The sequence continues at coordinate 17,761,382 of CM060262.1, forward strand.
TGGCGTTGTCCTGGTGGACCCTGAGCTCACGAAAGGAAAGAAAGGCATGAGCTCCTATAAAGAGACAACCCAAGGGTTAGGGCAGGAAAATTCCATACTGCTTTAGAAATATTACATTTGGTGCTATTCCCAAAATTTAACACAGAATAACACTGGTACATGCTAGTAGCACATTTCACTGATACTGCTGTTACAGCGAATCTTTTCTAACACGACAGTTCTTTAAGAACATAAGAACATTTTCAAATAACAGGAGGCCATGCGGTCCATCTATACTCATCTGGTTCCTAGTAGCTGATTGATCTGAAGACTTTGGGTCTTAAAGGATTTTCGTTATTTAACATCACCAGCTTGACTAGGTAACCCATTCCATACCCTCATCTTTATCAAATGGTTCATGAAAAAGAAAATGTTTTGTGTGTACACTATTGTTTTGTTTTTGTTATAAACTACTGTAAACATTTTTATAGTTGTGGTTGCCTGGGGCAGATTTAACTTTTGTAATCCAAGTAGTCCAAAGTGGTATTCAGCACATTACACCTGTTTTAAGGGTCATCTGTTGTATCTCTTACAGACGTTTACCAGTGTAAAAACATAGCAAGGTGTAAGAAAGCACAGGTACGCATTGAAAAGCCCAGAAGATGTATGGTAATGCCAAATAAAAAATATATATACAGTACTGTGCAAAAGTTTTAGGCAGGTGTGGTAAAATGCTGTAAAGTAAGAATGCTTTCAAAAATAGACATGTTAATAGATTATATTTATCAATTAACTAAATGCAAAGTGAGTGATCAGAAGAAAAATCTAAATCAAATCCATATTTGGTGTGACCACCCTTTGCCTTCAAAACAGCATCAATTCTTCTAGGTACACTTGCACAAAGTCAGGGATTTTGTAGGCATATAGTCAGGTGTATGATTAAACAATTATACCAAACAGGTGGTAATGATCATCAATTCAATATGTAGGTTGAAACACAATCATTAACTGAAACAGAAACAGCTGTGTAGGAGGAATAAAACTGGGTGAGGAACAGCCAAACTCAGCTAACAAGGTGAGGTTGCTGAAGACAGTTTACTGTCAAAAGTCATACACCATGGCAAGACTGAGCACAGCAACAAGACACAAGATAGTTATACTGCATCAGCAATGTCTCTCCCAGGCAGAAATTTCAAAGAAGACAGGAGTTTCCAGATGTGCTGTCCAAGCTCTTTTGAAGAAGCACAAAGAAACGGGCAACGTTGAGGACCGTAGACGCAGTGGTCGGCCAAGGAAACTTACTGCAGCAGATGAAAGACACATCATGCTTACTTCCCTTCGCAATCGGAAGATGTCCAGCAGTGCCATCAGCTCAGAACTGGCAGAAAACAGTGGGACCCTGGTACACCCATCTACTGTCTGGAGAAGTCTGGTCAGAAGTGGCCTTCATGGAAGACTTGCGGCCAAAAAGCCATACCTCCGATGTGGAAACAAGGCCAAGCGACTCAACTATGCATGAAAACACAGGAACTGGGGTGCAGAAAAATGGCAGCAGGTGCTCTGGACTGATTAGTCAAAATTTGAAATTTTTGGCCGTAGCAGAAGGCAGTTTGTTCGCCGAAGGGCTGGAGAGCGTACACGAATGAGTGTCTGCAGGCAACAGAGAAGCATGGTGGAGGTTCCTTGCAAGTTTGGGGCTGCATTTCTGCAAATGGAGTTGGGGATTTGGTCAGAATTAATGGTCTCTTCAATGCTGAGAAGTACAGGCAGATACTTATCCATCATGCAATACCATCAGGGAGGCATCTGATTGGCCCCAAATTTATTCTGCAGCATGACAACGACCCCAAACATACTGTGAAAGTCATTAAGAACTATCTTCAGCGTAAAGAAGAACAAGGAGTCCTGGAAGTGATGGTATGGCCCCCACAGAGCCCTGATCTCAACATCATCGAGTCTGTCTGGGATTACATGAAGAGAGAGAAGCAACTGAGGCTGCCTAAATCCACAGAAGAACTGTGGTTAGTTCTCCAAGATGTTTGGGCCAACCTACCTGCGAGTTCCTTCAAAAACTGTGTGCAAGTGTACCTAGAAGAATTGATGCTTGATGCTGTTTTGAAGGCAAAGGGTGGTCACACCAAATATGGATTTGATTTAGATTTTTCTTCTGTTCACTCACTTTGCATTTAGTTAATTGATAAATATAATCTATTAACATGTCTATTTTTGAAAGCATTCTTACTTTACAGCATTTTTTTACACCTGCCTAAAACTTTTGCACAGTACTGTATGTGTGGCTCGGGTTACACGATTGTCCCTATTTTTTTCCACCTGACCCTAAATATTTTTTGCTGATAACGGGCTACACAAATCCTACAAAGCTGACACCTCGGACCTTATCACCAACCCAGGCGTGGTATATATCATTGGAACTGCAGAGCCCGTCGTGGTTTACACCGTACATACAGTATATATAGATCGGCTATGTGTTGTAATATAACGTGATAAAACACATAATCCGAACGATTAAACAAACATCCATTAAAAAAAAAATGACTGCTATTTTTACGTTTCAGCTTTGTACTCATAAAAAGCCAATACAGGAGCAGAGTATCACCAATCTACCTTAAGGTGGGCGAACACAGCATGATCGAGTTCATCCTCACATTCTACCAACTAATACAGTGGAATAGAGAATTTTCGAATGACGTTTCAAGTCACGTGATCCTTATCGCGTGTCTCGAGCTGGTGGGCAGGCAAAGCGGTTTCAGACCTTAAATAAAGTTTCGAATGACGTTTCAAGTCACGTGATCCTTATCGCGTGTCTCGAGCTGGTGGGCAGGCAAAGTGGTTTCAGACCTTAAATAAAGTTTTGTTTGCTTTTATGAAAAAATGGTGAACTAGTTATTGGCAGTTACTGTAGGCACGGACGAGACAACGTTTCATTTTACAGGTTGCCGAGGGTTAAAATATAGAAAATATAAAAGACAGGCAAATGGCTAGCTAATATATCAAGGCAGACCTGAAGGAGTGTAGGTACTTGTCCTTAAGAGTGTGTTCACGACATTTCATTTTAGGTATGTCACTTTTATCGCATTACTAGATAGTAGTTAATAGTATTTATCTGAAATGTCCTGTTCCAGAAATATAATATAAATAAGTTAAATTAATATAAGCATATAAATTGCGCAACATATATTTTGTAATGATTAAATACCTCAATATAGTATTTTCTGTATAAATACCTCAATATATTAATAATTATGTTTGATTTTGTAACACGCAGAATGCAGTGTTATCGCAACGACGATTAGAAAAGAGATAATTCCAAGTAAACTTGCTATTTGTTTTAGTGTTTGGGTCTTTAAATGTTTGTGTAAATGTAACATGGTATCACAAATAAGATAATAATAAAAAATAAAAAAACGGTAAAAGTTACTCACTCTAGTTTTAATGACATAAAGGTTGTTTGTGATGCACGTCTTCACCTCTCTAACCCATCCACAGATAAACTGGTTGTGTATTTCCAGTCCTTTGTAGCATCTCAGATTTTCGAGGGTGTATGGGCTAGGTGTACCTAATCATATAATTTATTATGTCGGGAAAACAAACGCTTGGCAATAATTGCACGTCCTGGCTCCATCTTTGCTCAGAAATAGCATACGGATCTTGATTACTAATTATATGTATCTTTTCACTGTAGTTTTTCTTAATGCTCAACTATCTAATTTCCTAAAATAGTGAGAAAATGCTGCCGTTTCCGACATTGTTCAATGCAGGCCCACCGAGAGGGCCGGGGAGGACGGGGAAATTTCCCTGGGGCTCAACACCTTGAAGGGGGACCCTGATGAAGGGGGAACTTTTTTTTTTTTTTTTTTTTTTTAAATATATATATATATATATATATATATATATATATATATATATATATATATATATATATATATATATATATATATATATATATATATTATACTAGCCCTGCACAAGACCCTTTGCGTTCCCACCACCACATTAAAAAGAAAAACTGCCGTACTGCACACCGAGCCGATGTGCTTCTGTTGTGTAATGATTGTGTATCCAGGCGCTGTCAAACGCTTCCTTTCACACAATGATTTGAACTTTCGCATTTCATATTTTACTACACCAAAAAGCTGAAAAAAAGGCATAGCAATTTTATGTATTTTTTAAAGACTTTTTAAAACTTTAAAAGAACCCTAAAGTTGCACAATATATACCACAGTATAATTTATTCTATTATTAAGATCTATCATTTGCTCAAAACAACGTGGTGCAGCAGTTTGTTAGAAAAATTGTATGGTGTAAAATAAATAAAGTACTTTCTTCAGCTGGTGGTAAACACAATTAGTGAATGATCGGTTATATTGCTTAAAATACATATATATATGAGTGTACAAAACATTAGGAACACCTTCCTAATATTGAGTTGGACCCCCTTTTGCCCTCAGAACAGCCTCAATTCGTCGGGGCATGGACTCTACAAGGTGTCGAAAGCGTTCCACAGGGATGCTGGCCCATGTTGACTCCAATGCTTCCCACAGTTGTGTCAAGTTGGCTGGTAGTGGATCTCTACTCCGAATAGCTTGTTCCATCTCATCCCACAGGTGCTCAATTGAATTGAGATCTGGTGAGAGGGCAGGCCACTGCAGTAAGCTGAATTCACTGTTATGTTCGTGGAACCATTCCTGGACAATCCTAGTCTTGTGGCATGGGGCATTATCCTGCTGAAAAAATCCATTAGCAGATGGATACACTGCTGCCATGAAGGGATGCACCTGATTGGCAATGATGTTCAGATATCCTGTGGCATTCAAACGTTGCTCCACTTTTATCAAGGGGCCCAATGTGTGCCATGAAAACACACCCCACACCATAACATCACCACCACCAGCCTGCAATTTTGACACGCAGCATGATGGATGCATGTACTGATGTGGTTTTCTCCATATCCTAGTCCTCCCATCAGCGTGAAACAGCAGGAACCGGGATTCATCAGACCAGCCAATGTTTTTCCAATCCTCCAGTGTCCAGTGTTTTTGTTCCTTAGCCCACTGAAACCGCAGTTTCTTATGTTTTGCTGAAAGAAGTGGAACTCTGTTAGGTCGTCGGCTTCCATACACCATTCGTGTCAAGGTACGACGAGTTGTGCATTCTTTTATGGGTCTTTCGGCACCAATTTGTACTGGACTGTCAGTTGACTAACTGTAGCCCATCTGCACAATTCGTGTCAGCCTCCTTTGGCCTCTTTCATCAATGAGCTGTTTTTCGACCACTGGCCTGCCGTTGGCTGGATGTCCTTTGGGTGGTGGACCATCCTTGATACTCACAGGAAACTGTGGAGCGTGGAAAAACCCAGCAGCGTTGCAGTTCTTGACACACTCAAACCGGCGCGCCTGGCACCTACTACCATACCCCGTTCAAAGGCACTTAAATCTTTTGTCTTGCCCATTTACCCTCTGAATGGCACACATACAGTACACAATCCATGTCTCAATTGTGTCAAGGCTTAAAAATCCTTCTTTAATCTGTATCCCCTTCATCTACACTGATTGAAGTGGATTTAACAGGTTACATCAATAAGGGATCATAGTTTTCACCTGGATTCACCTCGTCAGTCTATTTCATGGAAGGAACAGGTGTTCCTAATGTTTTGTACACTCAGTGTATTTACCAATACAGGCTATTAGTTAAGAGCAGAGATGAGTGGTTTATTTTTGGCATGGGATAAATAGTGTATAGCAACACCATTAAAATGTAGTTTATGCTAAAAACGTGTGTTATTTGATGTTAAGTAAGCTTCCGATTAATGACTATTACACGTGGAGTTTGTACAAAAAAAATATTTATTCACTTAGCTAAAAAAAAAGTTTGAATACTGTAAATAAAATTGACATATTGAAACTTCTTGGCGTCGTTGACATTTTCCTTCAAACCCATTATCAAAATACTGTATCAGTTGAAATGATCTTCCTCAGACACTGCTAAGATTGCAAGTATCACTGCTTGGTTTAGAAGCTTGGTTTAGACTACAGTATACTACAAAGTCGGAGGAATGTAGTACCATGGGGGTGCGGGGGGGCAGCGAGACATACCAATCCTTCCCCGGTGCCCATGACAGCTCTTGGCGGCCCTGGTTCAATGATGCGTATCGGTAAAATTCACACATGAGCCCGCCAACAAGGCCGCCGTCTCTGTTAAGAACGGTTGCTAGGTGATTTATGACGTCATCGAAAACAATCTATAGTTGTATGCCTTTGTGTTATGTAGGTATTCATTTAAATTCAGGCCACTAGATTTCAGTTTACAAAAGCTCCCTTATTTTGAAAACTAAACGTTGACAGGTATGCGAACCCACTTTCGCAGTCAGCTATGCTCGCTGGAAGTGTTTCCACTGCGAGTATTTTTTCGTTTAGTTTTTCAACGTCTTCATGCACTGAATTAAGAATTATAATCCTTCCACCAGATAAAGCAAATGTTACGGAACGACCACCCCTAAATCATGTGAACGGGTCCTAAATTAAGTCCCGAGTTATTTGGTTTAAACTCAAATCAATATCAGTAACCGGACAACCAAGACGCCGGGAGGTGGGAAAGTAATTAAAATATAATAAATAAATAAATAAATAAATATGTAGCCTAAAATCGTTTTGAAAATCAAAATATAAAATTACCTTGACAAACTGTTTCCCCGGTACTCCATACAAATGTTTTACCAGTACGCAAAAATATCATTAAAATAGCTGTTTCACCCTTTGCAGGACATTAAATCACTGTGAACACATTTTCAGAAACTCGCTCAAAAACACTAACACACCTATATGTAGACATTATTCTTGAAAATGTTTCTTTGTTATGGGTTATCCCACTAGGTTGAGATGCAATTTGGGTCTATTTATAAATATACATATTCAATATATAACACAGTAAAGCAAACACGGGAAGCAACGTCTTCGAAAACAGGAACCATTTATTAAATACCAGCATCCAAGTTTGTTCTGGACACAATGGACGAGTCATCTAAATTACCCAATCAAACAAGAGCCAAAAAACTTTCGGTGCTTCCATTGGATGACACAGATGTCAGTGTAGCTGCTGATTGGTGCATGCGTTTTTACCTTTACTTTAATATGTACCGTGTACTGTAAACATTTTAAAAAAATACTTTGAAAGTTATGATGTGCAATTTCATTGTTTTAATTTGTTTGGATTTAAATTGTAAGGCAAATCTTATCTGCGTTACAGCATCACTACTTCAAAAACTCGGACTGATACCTGATGCGATGCCTGACGATTGACTCGAGGAGGGATGAGGATTGGCTCGAGGAGGGATGAGGATTGACTCGAGGGTGAGGTCTGATGTCTGACGATTGGGGGGAGGAAGGCAATTTATTGACTCGGATTTGCAGTGTTTTTTAATGTGTACTGTATGAATGCTAGTTCACTTTGACCAGGTTAATCCAACATTTTTCGTTTGTCAAAACTGAAATATGACAGATTTCAGATATTAATGTTGCAAATACATCATATAACTTGTTTCACTTAATTATTAATTAATTGCCACATCTATTTTTGTTATTTTCTGAGTTCCATCAAGATTACAGTTATTGCAGATTTGCAATATAACTGCACAACGTTGTCACTGTCAACTGTTATTAGGGATGACTTGTATTTGTTTGCCACAGTCAAATTATTGTTCACTGTCTGCTGTTGCTGTGTGAGGTCAGCTGAGTCTGTCTCCCGCTAGTGTACATCACGCTGTCCTGCACCTTCCACTATGGGCGTGATGACATGGATGTGCTGGGGATAGCGTACCGGCGGGATATCTACGTGTCGACCCGGCAGGTGTACCCACCGCTGCAGGACAGGAACGCCCACACCAAAGTGCAGGAGCGGCTGCTATGGAAACTGGGGGACAACTCCTACCCCTTCTTCTTTGAGGTACTTCAGAGTGGAGAGGGCCAGGCACTGCGAGGAGTTAAAACACATCATACAAAGAAAACTACTCTTAATCCCTAGTTAAATACAATGTGAAAATGTAACTAACACTGTCATTTTAGTGGGTGGGATCTGGAATGGAATCGATACAATTTTCTAACAGTTGGAATCACTACATATTTGCTCCACAGCAAAGTTTTCATCATGAAAGAAAGTTTCTAATCTCAATAGAAACCAATTCATTACAGTGGTGCCCTATGGGGAAAGAATGCTGACCCCTGTAGTTGAAACAGGGAATTACATTTGTGTGTTCTTTGCATTAATTTAAGCTATAGCATTGTAACAGGGCGAGCAGGCCTGTTTGTTTTATTTTAGAACAGGGTCCCTCTCCGCCCGTGTTATTTTGTGTTTGTTTGTTTGTGTGTTTATTTATTGTGTTTAGAGAGAGAGAGAGAGAGAGAGAGAGAGAGAGAGAGAGAGAGAGAGAGAGCTAGCTTTAAGTTTAAGAATAAGTCCAGGAACAGTGACGGCTACAGCTCAGCCTGACCTGGACCAGTTATTGTATTTCTTTTTTGTGTTCGTGACTTGTTTTTTTGTTTAACTGTTTATTTTGCTCGGTGAGCACAGTTTTCTCTTTTTGTTAAAACATTTGGTTTATTTTTGTTGTATTTTGAATAAAGACGGTGCAAACGCCATTTCACTACCTGCGGTATCCTTTTCCAGTTCCTGCTTCTGGCCTGACGTCATCACACACGCCATCCTGTCACAAGCATGTATAGTGGCTTGTTGGACATGTGGCTCTCTAAATCCTGGGGAATGGCAAGTGGTCGCGGTGACAAGCCCAACGTTGAAACTCCCTGAGCCTTGGTGGAAACCCACTTGTGTTTATGTTCGAGGAAGAGTTTTGATTAAGCGTGGGGAGAATGTAATGAATCTCCTCCTAGTGGGTGATGAGTTAATAATACTGATATCAGCATAAGACATGTAATTACCTCTCCACTACAGAGTTGGCTCTACAGTTGAATGGGAAGACATTCCTTTTTTTAACCTTATTGGTTTGCAGTTAGAGAGAGAGAGAGAGAGAGAGAGAGAGAGAGATATGAGGCCAGCAGTTGAAAGGTCTCTGTGTCACAAGCAGCTCAGAGCCAGGTAAAGACAGATAAAGGGAAACATGATGGGAACTCAGTATTGGAGCACCAGAACCCAGAACCGCTCAGAAAAGCTTCTTAAATGTGACCATGTGACCGGCTGTCTGTGGGTGAATGTAACGACTAATCTATGTCTCTGTCTGCAGTTCTGCACTGTCGAGTTTGAGGTGAAGGCCTTCTGTGCAGAAAACCAAGATGACAAACTCCATAAACAGTAAGGCAGCCGCAGATAAAATTAATGTCTTTCTTTTTCTTTTTATAAACCAACTTCCATTTTGTTTGGTGTCGGTTAAGTGTGTGCCGGTTTTGTACAGATCAGCCTGCAGCTGTGCCTGCTGGATTGTGATGGGATACTGTGGAACAAATATCCAGTGGCACAGCTGTTAAGGGACTACTTCACAATTTCCATAAGATTTGTATCTTAGGAGTACCTAAACAGGAATAAATTGAGTTGTTATTTCACTGTTCCCACACCTTTTTATGATTTTTTTGTAACTGTTCTGAATTACAATTATAATTATTCTCATTACTTAAATACTGTCTTTGATTTCTTGTGTTAAGGTGCTTTCCCCTGAGTTCAGGCATTGCTCTTCAGCCATAGATATATGTAACATTAGGCTAGATCAGCCAAAGTGTCTTAATAGAAGTAGGACACATCCAGTGATCTGCTACTTTGGTCCAGGTTTCCTTTTGGTTTTCTTTTCTGGCAATACACTAGCTGTCACTGGCACTTAATAATATAAAGATCCTTTGGCTGATCTTGCCTACATTTCATAAGTCTATGACAGGCAACTAGAACTTCAAATCAGCTCCTGTTCCTCATTGTTTGCTGTTAATCTTTTTGTTTGCAGTGTCTCAATGCTACATTTACACTCAGGGTTTTGTTCACCAAGGAGGACACACACTGACCTTCAGTTCTCCAGAGCTGTTGTTACGATGAGGAAGCATAATTATACATTCAAATTGGGGGGAACCTTGGGGGTAAAATAATTGGGTACACTAAATCAGTACTTATAGACATTTTCACAGCCAATCAATAGAGCACAGGCATGCGTGTTTCACTGGAAGACATCAGCTATGTGCACACTAAAACATGTTTCTGTCCTGTAAAAGGCAGTGAATTAGATTTAAATTGTCAACAAGGTACACAATAGTTGCAGTAGCAGCAGCCAGGCTTCGTCCCAGTGCCTGTGTGTTGATGCTGCTGAGAATGCGTCCCTGCCCCCTGCAGGAACTCAGTACGCTTGGTGATTCGGAAGCTGCAGTATGCCCCAGAGCAGTCAGGACCCCCTTCCCAAGCTGAGACCACCTGGGAGTTTGTGTTGTCGGAAAAGCCGCTGCACCTGGAGGCCAGTCTCGAAAAGGAGGTGAAGTGGGGTGAGTTGGGGTGGGGTGAAGTAAGGTGGGGTGAGCTGAGCTGGGGTGAGCAGGATGGTTTGGGGTGAGCAGGTTGAGGTGAGGTAGGGTGAAGTGGGATGAAGCGAGGTGACGTGAAGTGGGATGGGGTGGGGTGTGGTGAGGTGTGGAGAGATGGGATGAGCTAGGATGAAGTGAGGTGGGGTGGGTTGAGGAGAGGTGGGGTGGTTTGAGCAGGTTGAGGTGAGGGGATGAAGCGAGGTGACGTGAAGTGGGATGGGGTGGGGTGTGGTGTGGTGGAGAGATGTGGGGTGAGTTGAGTTGAAGTGGGGTGGGACGATTATGGAGATGAAACTGTACATTTTTCCACAATGTTGGAAGAGCACTGGTTGGTTTACCCTCATAAAAACAGAGGTCATTCAAAATGATCTAGACAGCATTCAGAACTGGACAGACACATCGCGAATGACATTTAATAGAGAAAAGTGTAAGTATTGCACGCAGGCAATAAAAATGTGCATTATAAATATCATATGGGAGATACTGAAATTGAAGAAGGAATCTATGAAAAAGACCTAGGAGTTTATGTTGACTCAGAAATGTCTTCATCTAGACAATGTGGGGAAGCTATAAAAAAGGCCAACAAGATGCTTGTATATATTGTGAGAAGTGTTGAATTTAAATCGAGGGAAGTAATGTTAAAACTTTACAATGCATTAATAAGACCTCATCTAGAATATTGTGTTCAGTTCTGGTCACCTTGTTACAAAAAGGATATTGCTGCTCTAGAAAGAGTGCAAAGAAGAGCAACCAGAATTATCCCGGGTTTAAAAGGCATGTCGTATGCAGTGGTATGCTAAAAGAATTGAATCTATTCAGTCTTGTACAAAGAAGACTACGCAGTGATCTGATTCAAGCATTCAAAATCCTAAAAGGTATAGACAATGTCGACCCAGGGACTTTTTTGACCTGAAAAAAGAAACAAGGACCAGGGGTCACAAATGGAGATTAGATAAAGGAGCATTCAGAACAGAAAATAGAAGGCACTTTTTTACACAGAGAATTGTGAGGGTCTGGATCCAACTCCCCAGTAATGTTGTTGAAGCTGACACCCTGGGATCCTTCAAGAAGCTGCTTGAAGAGATTCTAGGATCAATAAGCTACTAACAACCAAACAAGCAAGATGGGCTGAATGGCCTCCTCTTGTTTGTAAACTTTCTTATGTTCTTATGCTTGAGAAAAGAATAAAGGGGCAAGGAGTGTTCGGGTCAGGATTGAGGTGGCCATGGCCTGGCTGTAACAGGTGCCGTGTTTTCTTTACCTTCACCACCAAAAAAATACATACCAGTTAGCAAACCCCACTTGAGAGCAGAATAGTTAATTATTTTGCAGTGCAGCGGTAAAGCAGTGTGATTGATTGATATTAATACAGTGAGAGGGATTGATATTGTGTGTCATTGACATTATATTTTACTTCATGTAACATTTGTGTTGAAATGCTTTGGCAACATTGGATCACTCCAGTCCTGCTAATAAAGCCAGTTTGAATTTGAATTTGTGGTGTTGTTGCTTCTGACTTACCTGTATGTCTCTATTTCTCTTGACACCCGAGCAGATTTCCAACGTGGTGCTGTATTCTGATGATAAATACACCAAGCCTGTGGCTGTGGAAGAGACTGAGTAAGTACTCTCCCAGTAATGAAACTCGTTTTGCCAACCGCATTGCAGAACAACCCTATTTAATAATTGTAGTACAGAACTTGGGTGAAAACTCATCTTCTGCTTGATTATTATTATTATTTATTTCTTAGCAGACGCCCTTATCCAGGGCGACTTACAAGATATCACGTTATTTTTACATACAATTACCCATTTATACAGTTGGGTTTTTACTGGAGCAATGTAGGTAAAGTACCTTGCTCAAGGATACAGCAGCAGCGTCCCCCACCTGGGATTGAACCCTCAACCCTCCGGTCAAGAGTCCAGAGCCCTAACCACTACTCCACACTGCTGATACAGCTTGCTCACTATAAATACAGTGAAATACAAAACCAGCAAGTTTCAGATAAGTTTCTTCAAACAGTTCAACTATTGTCCAAATCCCTTTGACAAAGTTCTTTAAAATATTCAGATTAGGAGAGAGATGTATAAACCAGAATTGTGTCTGTATTTTGTTAAGCTTTTATCTTGTTTCAGTGACAAGGTGGCTGCCTCTGCCAGTCTCATAAAGGCTTACGCCCTTTTTCCACTGCTGGCTAACAACCGAGAGAGTTGGTGCTGGATGGCAAGCTGAAGCATGAAGATACCAACCTGGCTTCTTCCAGCATGTAAGTGAGAGAGACCGGTCGTATTTTCAGTTGTGACTCCACACCAAAGATATCAGACAAGGCCAGGCAGCAGTTTGAATCATTACACAAACTTGAAGCTGTTTAGTTTGTTTCTGAATGATGACCTAATGTCCGCCTTCTTTACCCCCGGGCTTCCCTTGATGCAGTGTGAAGAAAGGAGTCCTAAAGGAGGTTCTTGGGATCCTGGTCTCATACAGGGTTGTGGTCAAGATCATTGTTGGAGGGTGAGTGTTCTGGGATATATTCCCTCAACATGTATCATACTCAATTGCTCAAGGGGGGACAGTGTTCAGAACACAAGTTCAACAGCACAGTATAATCGAGGAAACAGACACATGGGCTTTGCTACAGGCTGTTTTCTGAGAAAATTAAATTCATCCTTTGGTTTCATATGCAGTATAAGCCCCTGCACCTGAATATAAGTGCCCTTAAGGTTAAATATAAGTGTAAATGAAAGATGTGGGGGAGATGTTTGTAAACCTGCTTTTCTATACATCAGCATAGGCTATATAACTGTTGAAAGAAGTATACAATTATTTTCCTTTTAAATTATTTTCTTTTTTTGATCTGCAGAAAAAGAAAACATTAAAATAAAATTCACAAATGCAAATATGAATTATGAAGTCCTGTAGCATCAACTTTTCATTGAAACACTAGTAAAAGACAGTCAGTTGAAATTGGAGGGCTGCTTTAAACTGTAAAGTAATTGTATGTTCTTCAAATCTTATTTCCTGTTTTTTTCCCAGGATTTTGGGTGACATTGCTGCCAGGTGAGAAGTGATTTCTATGTATTTTTTATTATGTACTTCAGAGGTTTCGTTAATAGGAGGCTTGCTGTAATTCTAGGGGTGTGGTTCAACCTGTTTCGCTAATCCTATTGGTTAACCAATACTATACAGACCAAGCCCACCTATCACTGAACGTTCTGACAGTCTGTCTCCCTCACCTCCCCCTGCCTCCTTTGCAACTGTGTTTCTGGGGGTCAATGGCCCTCCATCACCCAGCCTTGGTTGAGGACAGCTCCTGCCGGTCTAAGGCAAGATACTGGGCCAAACAGTGTAATTGTTCCATACTACATGTTATACTACAGCTATCAATGCTGTGCGCCTTCACATATGTGACTGAAAAGCAGGCTTAAAATGTGGCGAATTGCTTGTTGGGAAGGATATATCTAATTAAGGAATACCTCCAACATAAAAGCCAAAGGTGGTTGAATACTTGTTACTCCTCCGATTAGGGTAAATGACAAATTATTAGTATGATTAGTATTTATTACTATTTGTCAGATAAAAGGCATATATGGAAATAATGTGACACTATAAATATATATTTATACTTTTATTCACTCAGAATGGAAGAGCTACCGGGATATACAGTAATCCTTGTTTCTTATTAATGTAAGCAGGAACAGCAATAGAGGATCATACAGAACACTTATAATAAGATCTGAAACTGGCAATATTAGAAAAATATAGACTGTATATATAAAATATTATATTTGAAATTTCATGTACCCTTTCTTGGTTTCAAATAAATGGGACTTATTGGCTGTAGTGGCTTGTTTGGCCCGTGTCTGTGTACTAATCATAGTCTCCCTGTACAGTGAGGTCGGAGTGGAGTTGCCTTTCCGTGTGATGCACCTCAAACCAGAAGCTGGTAGGTTGATATGGAGCCAGGAGCAATATCTCATTCTAGGGCCCAGTTCAATTACAGGATCCCTATCCCAAGTGAACATTGTTTATTAAACATGCTTTACATCTAACTGGTGACTGACAATTATTTTCACAGTATACATGACAGATTAATAGCACTGCAGGGTGGAGCAAAAAGATAGAGGTGTGCAGGCTTCCCTTTAACATTTTTTAAGTCTGCAGAAATAAATTACATACATTAACTGCAAAACAAGAAACAATCCCTTTACTTCTTTCCAAGCAGTAAATTATTTTAAAAAAAAGAAAGTGAGTTTACTACTGGATACTGAAAAGCCAGGTATGAGCAAATGTAACATAACCATCTTTAAAGTATTATTCAGGGGGCGGAGCTATGCCACCTGGTAGTGTTTATTGACAGAGTTAGTGAACATATACACAAGGAGAGAGGGGCTCCGCCTCTTCAAGGCCCAACATTTACTTGATCGATAGACACGATAAACAGGAGGGGGGCCACCGCCTTTGAGGTGACCCGACATACGAGAGGGCACCGTCTCCGAGGTTACCCGACATACTGAAGAGGCTCGCGAACCGAAAGAAAACATAAAGTTAGTATCTGTTAAAACATGTAATGCGTGGTGTTCCGCCTCTTGAAGCCCAACATAATAGAAGGGGGTTCCGTGGCTGAGGAGACCCGACAAACAGGAGAGGGGCCACCGTCTTTGAGGAGACCCGACAAACATGAGGGATGCCACCGCTTGGGGACCCTCGCATAGAGGCATCAGACCTGAAAGAAGAATCCCAAAAGAAGAATCCCAAAAGAAACATACATGCAGATGGAAGGGTTTGGCCGGGGGTCCCCTCTGACTCATGGAGAACCCTCCTCTATGAGGTAAATGAAGCGGAGCTTAACAAAGGGTTGGAGAAAGTGGAATCACTAACCCCCAAAAGATGGACCCCGGCTCCTCGCTGACGCAACGTGAAGAAGAAAAAGAGAGAACCGCCAATGCATAAGAAAAGAGAAAAGAGAAAACATTTAGACGAAAGAAAACAAACACTTAACGTGACCAAGGGGTTAGTAGACTGTACCCTAATGACTATGTGAAGACCCTCTGCACAGTGGAAAGAAAAACCCCTTTCTTTTAATTTAATTTCTTAGGGGAAATCTTTGGAGGCCCAGGCAGAAAGGTCGTCCCCACTCGGACATACTAGCAATGGACTGATGTGCGGAGGATATTTCAGATGATGAAGAACGAATATAAGTTTCAACTGCTGATGAAGTCCAGCGCCCCATATTTTTAATTAAATGCTGGTTAATGTTGGCTTTTGCAGCTGAAGTAGCTGCCCCTATTCTAAATGAATGAGGAGTGTAGAATTGCGAAGGAAGACCTGCTCTGGACACCACGGTGGAAAGGTGTGTTGAAAACCAATGCCTTGATACAATGGACCGGCTTGAATTGATAAACAAAGGGTCGGAGGATGAAATGGCCTTGCGTTCTGCAATGTACTTCAACATGGAAGTGAAGGGACACAGAGGAGAGTTGATCTTAGAAAGCTGAATACATTGTCCTTGCCGCAGTTGATCTGTTTTGAAATGCGAAGAAATAAGATGAAATGAGAATCTGGGATGAGCTTGAGGTCACTGCAGCGGATACCGAGGGTAGGAAAGCTGGCAATGGAAGGAACTGTATATTCAGAACATCTCAAAAACCAAAAATGCAGATAGACATATGACTGCCATAGTTAAATCATCAAATGGAGAAAAACAGCCATGGCGGAGAATTGAAATCAAGTTACTGAGAATGTCTATTGAAATAGGCAGGCGAGCAGAAGAAGGAGCCGGAGAGCACTTGGAAATTCCTCGTAAAAGAAGACGAACCTCTGGAATTGATAATAGAGTTGGGGAATTGATGGACATCAAGTGAAATTGATGCTGAATTCCTGACAAATATAGTCTGATTGTAGCTGGTGCCAGATGTAGAGAGTCCTTTGCATGCACTATGAACGCCATGATCCAATCCTGGTTGAATGGAGTAGGATTAATCCTGCTTTGTAAACAGAAAGTTACATAACATGCCCAACCTGTAGAGTATGAGGATCTGGTAGATGGGGCAAGTGCTGATGCCATGTAATCTTGAGCTGAAATAAGAAGTTTATTAATAGTTGGATTTAGTTGAAAATCAGCTGATTGAACTGTGGCGTTGCTGCTGGATATTGCAGAGCTGTAGGCAGCAAACTGTGGAATTTGGAAATCTGTAAACGAGAAAGAGCATCAGCTGCAATATTAAAAATGCCCGGTAGGTGGCGAGCTTGTATTAGGAAATTATTAGAGACTGAAATCCATACTAGCCGACGCAGCAATTGCATGATAAGAGGGAAGAGGAACGACCTTTATTTATAATATGCACTGTGGTTGAATTATCACAGTAAAATAGTATTGATTTCTTAGACCAGAGATGACCCCATAGCTGGGCAGCTGCTACTATTGGGTATATCTCTAGCAGAGCTGTGGATTTTAGATGAGGAGATATGTTCTCGATTTCCTCAGGCCATGTACTGCAAAACCATTGATTGTTAAATAGACCTCCGAATCCCAGAGATGAGGCATCAGTAAATAAAGCCATATCGTGTGGAGCTGACATGAAATCATCATAAAACATAGAGAGACCGTTCCAGTGCTGAATAAGCGCAGACCACATTTTAATGTCTTTCCTAGCTTCTGAAGAGATATTTATATAGGAGTTCAGATTTTTGCTGTTGATGCCAGCGCTAGCAGTCGAGATATAAACGTCCTCCCCTGTGGAATGATACGTATTGCGAAGTTAAAGTAACCCAGCAATGAAAGCAGTGCTCGTTTTTAATTGTTTTACTGATCTGAAATTCCTGAATGAGATAACGAATATGTTTAAGTTTAGACTCAGGCAGGCTGGCTTCAAACTTTTCTGTATCTAGAATGATTCCAAGGAATTCCAAAGAATGAAGGGGACCGATTGATTTCTCTTCTGAAAGCGGAACGCCAACTTCAGAAAATAAGCTTTTAAGATTGGAAATCGCTTCTGCTGGTGCATCTGAAGGAGGAGAAATTACTAAAAATCGTCCAGCAAGTGGAGCAAGAATGGGACATGATAGACATTAAGAAGAATCCAGCATAATGCTTCCGACAGGGTATCAAATATCTTCGGGCTACTGCGGCGGCCGAAAGTCAATTGGGTGGCAAAATAAAACTTTCCTTCCCAGCATATACCAAACAGGTGACGGAGAGAAGGATGGATTGGCATTACTTTAAATGCGTCTGATATATCTGCTTTTGCTAACCAGGAACCACGACCTGCTAATTTAATTGAATGTATTGCATCTGCAATAGTGATGTAATGCAGGGAAAATTGATCTTGGGGAATTAATGAGTTAATGCTGCTGGTGCTTGACCCCGTGGTGCTGATAAATCAATAATGAGGCGCTTTTTCCTGACATTTTCCTCGTGGCAATGCCGATAGGATTAATTCTATATATTGGAAAAGGAGGAGCTAGAAATGGACCGACTATAAATCCTTTTTAATTTCTTTCTCGATGAGAGACTACACTGATTGTGGATCTTGAGTCGCTGAATAAAGATTTTTGCTTTTGAGCGAGGAAGAAGGAATTTGAGTAAGACCGGTTGAAAAACCATTTTTAATCCGTCTATCAGGTAATTAAGTTACTGTCGGGATGATTCTGTAATTTACTTGATAACGCCGGGATGTTTATAGGAGTAAAGACTGAGCAACGGGGAAAGTCACTTGCGTTTTAAAGGGCAGATTGAATTAGAGTGAGCGTCTCCGCAATTGCTGCACATGTGGATAAAATTGCATTGCCTATTCGAACAGAAGCCAGTATTGAAATTGTTGCAGATTTGTCTTCCTCCTGAAAATCTAATACTGCGCCCGTATTTGTCTTTCCTTGTAGACTGATCGAGGGGAGCTGAAGAATGTATAGGATTAGGTACTGAAGATCTGTATGAATTAGCGGCGAAACCGGGTGCTTTAGAAGTTGATGCAATTGCGGCTTTAGGGCAGAGGGATGTTGAGTGAGCTGTTGAAGCGCAGATCCCACATGCGTTAGCTCTTAGACCACCAAAAATTCTATTAAATAGATCTGTGTCGGTTTAGCCCAATTGATGATGTGATTATCTGCTGCCAATATCGCTGCTGCTTTTGCGGAGAATGATTTATGATACTCAAAAACATAGTCCCCGTATCTGACAGACAGCTCCACGATATAGTATTCGTAGGAGTCCAATTCAGCTCTGCGGTTAGGATAAACCGAGCATAGCACATCTCTGAATATGGAGAACGCAAGGACAAATTCCCCTAATGTAAGATTTTTAATCAGTCTGGGATCTCTGGATTTTAGAGTTACTGCCAAATCTCCACAATCCACTACTCTGTGATCCAAGAATTCCGAAGTCGTCATTAATAGTGAAACAAGATTAATGTCCTTACCTTCGAGAATGTTACGTCTGATTCGTGGAGATATAGTGTGACGTCTAGCTGCAGTTGGAGAGGAGGATCCGTATGTAGATGCAGTAGCGAGGTTGAATTGTGGAGGATCTGCTTCGCTGGCTGAAATTGGGGCTGGACCAGAAGAAGCTGTAGGCGGCGCTGCAGTGTTTGATGCTGGAATTAATGACAGCGCTGAAGATTGTTTTCCCTGTTCCATAATAGACACCCTTTTATTTAGATCCGACAGTTGAGAACTGACCGAAGATAGAGTATCGGAAAATGGCTGCATAAATGATTTTATCTCTTTAAATATTTGCGAATGTTGGATTTCCATGGCTGGCTGCTGGTTAGCGGTGCTAGTTGTGGGGGTGGTTAGATCGGAATAGACTGCCTGCTGTCTGTTTTAGGATGCTGAATGGCTGGGCGCGGCTGATTATGTTTTTCGGAGGAAAAACTGGTTCTGCTGATACTGAATTGCAATAGAGAATGAAAAGAGACTCTCTATCACTCCCTGCCGGAATCGCATTACCGTTTTAAGGAGGGTTTTATCAATTTATTCATGGGCCAGTCCTTCCAAAACAATCGATCCGGAGGGCGTCCTGAGGCGAAGTCGCTTGGATCGGCGCAGATTCGATGTTTGGGTGGCAGGAGCGGTAGGCAATACTTGAACTGGAACCTGATCGGGAGCCTGATCAGATGTAACTGAAATGCCAGAAGGGGAGAAAAACGGAGACTGGATGGGCCCTGGATTGAAGCTGGAGAAGAATGATCTGGTAATGATAGAAAATCCTGGGAATCCTCTGAATCCGATGACAACTGCTGTAAGTACTCCATTATTGAGGTATACAAAAGTTGATGGGTCTTGAAATCGCTTAGGTTTATGCCAAAATGAAAAAACACAAGACAGCTAGGTAGAGGTGACTAATGTTTAAATAAGGTAGATTTAATTGATGACAGCAGATGATAGGTTGTTGGTGCCTAGCTCCTCCCCCTGAACCCCACCTATAGGTTAACATTTTCTGCTCTGCATTGAGATCAATACAACAATAACAAGATGGAGTGTAATATGACTAGCTACATCAGTTGTAGGGATGGGCGAACACTAGGCAAGCCTGAGTGTCATTCCTGAATGCTTTTATTTGTTTGTTAATCAAGGTTGCTCAAAAATGTTTTAGGGTAAAGAAAGTAATTTGTTATACTTGCACTTTCTGGGCCATTTTCCCAATAGGGAAGGAAAGCAGCTGATTGACAGGAATAAGCCAGTGCAAATGGAGTAACAGATATTGTGTTGTGTTTTAAAATAAAAATATATATGTTTACATCAACGTTTCTCAAAACTGGACCTATCAGACTTGTAAAACCAATGGAAATGCACGACTAGAAAAAACTAGTAGGTACAGTACCGTGTCAGATTTCTGGCTCCAGTCTACTTTATTTTGACTGCTCTTGGTGTTTGGGATGGGGGGTATGCGTTTGTGTGTGTCAAATTGCAGACAGTCTTGTTTGAACTAGCATACCTTTTCACTGTGTTCTTAACAAACCCCAGATTTAGTTTGAGCATATTTCTTTGTTTTGTTTTTATTCAGAATTAGATGACAATGCATATTTAGGAGGCAGTGCATCCGATTAAACGGTAGGACAGGTGAAAACTAATTCAAGATTTTCATCACACTGAATTTTGTATAATCTCATTTATATTGTTTTATTAAGCATATTATACATTAAACTCATGTGCTGTATGGTTGTTGGTTTGGAAAAAAAATTGTTGGGAAAAGAAGAAATATACCCCCGTGGAAGTCAAGTGGGTATTCCTTGACAGAGCAGGTATAAAGCAAGGGTTTACAAAAAAAGCTGAAAGAATATGGGACAGACCTGAAGTCACAGTTTGTACCCCAGGTGAGGAAGCTTAATATTTAAGAGCAGGTGAGGCAAAAGCTTAAGAGAAGTAAATATATGATAAGATTTACACACAATACATCCAATCAATACAGGTTTCAATGCAGACCGTTAGGAAGGTCACGTGAGTAATATGGAAAAGGACTATTACCAGTTCCACTGCCCACTATTTCCCACAGTAAATATGCATTGTAAATTTGCAATTGCCCCATGCTTTTCCCATCGTTATGCTATTTTCAGCACAGCTCCTAGTGGATGTAGAAATACATCAGTAGGAAATACCTCATAGAACTTTGGTCGCCTTCTTGGGATCCCCCCATTTTATGTAGGAGTACTGCTCCGATGTTATACTTGTATTAGGACCTATCTTCACCTAGAAGTAAAACAACACTTATTTAAAAGTGGCATTCCTTGTATTTGCAATTCATATTTTATTGATTTTTAAGCAATAAAATAACAAGAAATATTTGTCCATCTGCTTGAATGCGATTCATAATGTTACAGTATTTCATAGTGTTTTACAAATGTCATAGTTATTGGTTATACAAGAAACTTTTTTTATCCCATTGAGAATCTGTGGCACTATTTGAAAATTGCGGTCCACAAGCGTCGTCCAACAAATCTGAACAACCTGGAGCAAATCTGCCAAGAAGAATGGGCCAAAATCACTCCGACACTGTGTGCAAAGCTGGTACATACTTACCCCAAAAGACGTAAAGCTGTTATTGCAGCAAAAGGTGGCTCTACCAAATATTAGTGTGTGGGGTTGAATACTTATGCAAGCAAGATATTTCAGTTTTTATTTTTCTTAAAAATATTTCCCAACATAAAACCAATGTCACTTTACAATAATTGATTTTGAGTTTCAGTGTTTTAAAATAAAATATCAAACAGAACGAAATTTCAATGTACCATTTGTAATTCAGTAATATGAGAGAATTGGTCAGGGGTCTGAATACTTTTGCAAGGCATTGTAATATATATATATATATATATATATATATATATATATATATATATATATATATATATATATATATATAGTAAAATAATCAGTGCATACATACTGTTTTATTGGTGCTTTTCAAGAGTTTGATTCAAGATATTTAGATTGTCCAGATTCTGGAACCTTTTTTTTGTTGCACTTTCCAACTCCTCCAAGAGCTCTTCAGGTTCTTCTTCCATTAATGCAGGCAATCCTGCAATGAATAAGAGTAAATACAAAGCAAAGCATGTAATCCCACAAGTACTACTCCAAACGTACTTAATATTGATATTTTCCTATGAATGTACAGTATGTCATTTAACTAACTGCTGAACCATGATATACAAAGTGTGCCAGTAAGTTTAATAAATGATAGGTACAGAAGTGTATAAGTAGTAAATTAAAGAATACATCTTATTTACATTCTCTCTGTTGTTTATGTTTTAAAAAATGTCAGAAATGAAATATTAGGAATATAGTAACTCATTAGTTTATTATGCCGCTAAACTCAGATTGACTTACCTTGTTGTTTATTGATTTTGTTTTCAAGTGCATCAATTTTTTTATAAAGGCCATGAACTAAATCTTTCAGTTCTGCTATTTCAGAACCCATCTTATTTTTTTTTCAGTTTTTAATCTTAAAATGTCCTCATCTTTTTTGGTGCATTCATCACATTGAGTAGCAGATCTCTAGCATGAGAAAAGAAAATATGGTTTAAACCGTCTTTCAATGCTTTGCTTTTGCACATAAACTCTTTAAAGTATTATACAAACATTTATTTTCGTTACAAATACTGAAAAATGTCTCCTGCAAACTCTCTGAGGGTACACATTTTCTCTCAGTTTTGTAAAATATTGATGATGAGCTGGACCATTTTACAAAAGTGGTTACTGTGTCATATTGGTACTCTACTCATAAGTTAATGAAGGGCCACAATAACACTGACACATGCTAAAATTAGAAGTAAAGTGGTTATTTTGAAATCAACCAATAAATATACACTTAAAAACAAAACAAAAATTATTTGATCATTAAAACAGTTATCTGTAACTCATCCTACCTGTGTATTAATTTTGTCCTCCTTATATTTTTGTACAATCTTCTTTGCATTATTGCTCTTTGTATTCATAGCATTTCTTTTTGCTTCAAGCTTTGCAATCTTGCATTGAAACCCCTAAAGAAAAATTGGCTGATATTAGTATAAGTTGCTAAACCTTGACATTAAAAAGTAATACATCAAAACATGTACCAACCTCATCCTCAGTCTCACTATCACTGTCTGTAAATTGTTTTACATGTTTATCACGAAATCCTCTGCCAAGAGAAGTTTCATCAGTTCTGAGTTCATCAGGGATTTTCAGTGAATTCTCTATTTTATTCAATTCTTTCATTAGTGTTCCCCGAGTTCCTGTGGACAAAGAAAGTCACCAATTAGTGTTGCAATTAGAAAAAACAAACAACAAAATCAGTTCCATATAGTCAGCAGAAATAGGCTCGTTCTATCAAGACACACTCTTTCAGGTTTATACAGTATACATCTGAGACACATCTAGTAATAAAGAGGTAACAACAAATTAAATTCTCCCAAATCTTAATAAAATAAAATATTTAAATCGATAAAATATCCTATTAAAGCATTAGGAGAATAGTTCAAAAAATGTATACAGTAGCCACTAGAATTAATGTAATTGGTTTTAGCAAAATAAATGCAAGTGTACATTCAGTATTGTTGCATAAATAAATGAGACTAATAATTGCATATTTTTCTTAGTTTTAGGTGTTCAGATTTATTCACCTGTAAATTAAAATGCAGTTATTTTGGACAGACATGTTTTTGCGATATCCAATACTGTGTTTTACAATTTTTCATGTGTTTTTTTGCTAAAACCCACTTTCAGTTACACTGTATCAAGGGTATGAATAATTCTGGAGGCTACTGTATTTAGAAAGATAGGTCTACTCACCAATCTTGAGAATTTTTGCTGGACCACTTTCTGTTCCATAGGTCACATCGCAGATGTTGCCCACAATGCAGTTGCCATTTACAATTTTTACAATAGGCAAAACATCCCACGTTGGGGGGTCTTCAATCCACTGAATTAGCATATACTGTGCCATTCAAGTTTTTTTTTTAAACTGAAAAAATATGAAAAAATCCAACCAACAACCACATTTACTATTGAAACAAAATACAATTTTAAAGATACTTTAAAAGAACAGATTAAAACTAAAGTGCAAGAATGAAGACAAATCGAATCAGGAAGAAGAAACAGAAAGGAGCGATTTCCAGGTAATTTATGTATATTATTAAATATAATCAAATGTCTCATTTTAGTTTTGTGTGTGTGTGTGTGTGTGTGCTGCGGCATATGCACAAGACAAAGATAAATAATTATTGTCTATTTTCTAATATGTGCAGGTAAAAGCAAAAGTTAGTCAAAGGCCTGGACCAAATCAAAGTTTGACATACCCGCTAATCGCAAATTCCAAACCTGGTACTGATGGCGCTTTTTTATGTTATTCCTTCTACCCCAGAGGGAACCCGCTTAATACTGGGTTTGTAATTTGCGATTAGCGGTCCAAGCCGAAGTCAATATTAGCTCATTCATCTTTTTAAAATATGTTTACCATCCCCAAACATTATACATTGTTTCAAACCTATGCACCGCAGTTTATGATACAACGGTGTTAATTGAAGCTGCAGGATGCACTCCAGTAGATACAAAGTCGCTATTCAGAACAGCAGATTTCCATAGCTCGGTTACCAGTGACGCCTAACTGCAGCACGCGCAGACAATAAAAATGTAACGTCTTTTTTTAAAGGGATTCAAAACATTAAAGGATATCGGTAGGTATTTATATACGTGTATGTATATACATTTGTACCGTCCGTATGTGTATGTATTTAGCCTATAAATCTGGCAATTACAGTTCACTATGCTACAGTGACAGTCGCGCTGTCCCAGATTAACACTGAGTGTCATTTTCATCACTGCTCTTATTTGTACCATACTAATTTATAGAAAATTATTTTTATTTTCATAGTTTAAGTCAAAAAATATTTTAAAATTGCTTTACTAAATTATGATCTTGTGTATTCCCATTCAGTGGAAAGAGTGTGCAATGCAACAGAACAAGGACATTCATAATCGGAAGAAGGATGCAAGATTAAAAGCACCTTATAAAAGGTATGTGGTCACTTTGTAACATAAAAAATGAATCAAGAAAACTGCCATATCTTTTTGTGCCCTGCGCCGAACTGGCAAGTGTGAAAAGCCCTATAGTAAATATGTAGTTTACTGGAGTTTTCAGATCTGTAGACCTTAAATTCCATGCAGTGTTTCACGTGTTTAAACCAGTATTATAAGAAAAATACTGTATTTCAGTGTTTGTAGATCATGTCTTAATTAGATCACAATGAGCATTATCATTTTGAAATATTTTTTTGTTTTCTAATTTATATATATATATATATATATATATATATATATATATATATATATATATATATATATATTGGGACACCAAAAATGGCATGGCATGACAACTGCCCACATATATATTATTCTTTCACATGTGTTGCTTCTTGCTAGATTATATTATAATATTATATCAATGTTTGTTTTGCACAGATTTCTGGATCCAGATTTTCAGGAATGTTCACTCCCAAAGACTAGTAGGTGGAGGAGAAAACTGTCTCATCATGACCACTGCGAAATTAACATTAATTCCGATAATCATGGTACAGACACAGATGAAAACATAAGTATGGATGATAATGGCCAAGGTGAAATCCAGCATAATGATAAGGAACATAGATTTTGCAGTGACAATGAAGGTAATCATGATGAACTTTTTATTAGAATCAATGAAGACAGCCACAGTGACAGCCATGACAGTGATGAAGAGGACATATTAAACAATGTATACTACACTGGTGGACAAGAGAGTGGTTTAGGACAGAGTTTTAACAACTGCAGTAATGACAGTGAGCAAGCAAGTAGTGGGAACTTTGAGGATAATTTGGGGGATGAAAATGGTTTTGAAGGTGCTTCAGGTATTGAGTTTATGAAGCAAGTTCTTTTTTCTGGGTCTGAATTAACAGTTGCACAGTCAGCAGTGCTTATTCTTTCATATGCACTCAGGTACAGTTTACCTGCCTGTGCATTGGAGGACCTGTTAAGATTAATTAGTCTACATCTGCCAAACAGCAACCTCATACCACAATCATTGTTCATGTTCAAAAAGATGTTTAAAAATCCTTCAGACTCCCTAAATATACATTTTTATTGTAAAATGTGCAAGGCTTACCTGCCTTCTGAAAGCGCTCAGTGCTGTGAATGTAATGAGGAGTGGAATAGAGAAGGTAGCATGAAAGAGGGTCATTTCTTTGTAAGTTTATCACTCAAAGAGCAGATTGCTAATATATTAGAAAAAGAAGAATGTGTTAAATCTGATGGGGATGAAAGAAATGCTGCTAAGAGTGACATTTATAATGGAGCATATTATAAATCAATCCTCCAGTTCACAGAGAGTGACATTTCCTTACTATGGAACTGTGATGGGGTACCTGCATTTAAGTCATCTGCATATTCTTTGTGGCCAATTCGGTGCGTGATTAATGAATTACCACCAACTATTCGTTTCAAGCATGTGCTTCTTGCTTGTATCTGGTTTGGAAAGGAGAAGCCTGAAATGTCAACATTTTTAAAACAGTTTGTTGATGACATTGAACAGATAAATACAGAGGGTGTCAAATGGGTGCATCCACAAACTAAGAGCACATGTGTTTCAAAAGTGTACCCTATCATCTGTTCTTGCGATGCAGTGGCTCGATGTATGCTTCAAGGCATCCAACAATTCAATGGAGCCTATGGATGCAGCTATTGCTTAAACAAAGGTATAGTTGTACCTAAAGGAAGAGGGTTCACAAGGGTTTATCCACCTGATGAAGCTGCAGCAAGAACCCATGAGCATCTTATAGAATGTGGTGAGAGAGCCTTACAAAACAGAGAAACGCATGTACTTGGTGTTAAAACAGTATCACCATTAATTCTGTTAAATCCATCAACAGGATTTGATATGATAGAAAGCTTTCCTGTCGATTATATGCACTGTGCATTGTTAGGTGTCACTAAGCAGTTTCTTGATATGTGGTTGAATAGCAAGAACCATGAATTTCCATGGTACATTGGCACATCAAAAAATCAGATAGACCAAAAGTTGCTCTCCATCAGACCACCTGCTGATATAACAAGGCTACCACGGAGTGTGACAGTAGCTCAGAAATGGAAAGCTTCAGAATGTCGTAGTTGGTTACTGTTCTACAGCCTGCCTGTGCTAGACAAAATACTACCAAAGCGATTCCTGAGACACTGGGTGCTTGTAGTCAGTGCCATATTTTGCTTTCTTAAAGAGACTGTATCTGAATATGATTTGGCAATGTCAACATCTAAAATTAGCAAATTTGTGAAAGACATTCCTGTAATGTATGGCATGTCATTCATGTCATACAATGTACATCAGCTTATACATCTGTGCAATGCTGTTAAGGTGCACGGTCCCCTTTGGTGTACTTCTGCCTTTCCTTTTGAAGGGCACAATCAGAAACTTAAAAGTTGTTCCATGGAACAAATTATATTCCTACACAGATTGCACATCAGTTTGTAACTTTGAAGTCTGTGCCTCAATTTTTGAGAAAATCTAAAACAGAGAATGACATTTCCCATGTAGTTGAAAGGTATGTCAATGAATGGGTGCATGGATATCCTTTAATTACAAATGCAAAAGTCTTGGAAAAAAACCTTGTACTACTTGGCAGTCCCACCCTAAGAACTCTGAACGCATCACAGAAACTAAGTTTGCTACCATTATGTAGTGCAGCTGCCAATGACAATGTTGTTGGAATGGAGTTCTTTGACAGAGCTATAATAAAAGGAAAGATTTTCTGCACAGAAAATTACGGAAAGGGCACAAACACAATAGCTATACAGTTGAACTGAAAAATGGGAATATTGGTCTGATAAAGTCTATAGTGCATGTACCATACTACCAGGCAAATTTGTCTTTTATCTTGGTACAGTTGTATGAAACTGAGATTGCACCTTTTGGAGTGATGTTAGCACAGGAAGAGCAGCAGCATCTCATATCAAATTAGCTGTACTGAAAGAGACTATAATTGCTTTAAAGCCATGTGATATTGTAAGGAAAGTTGTCAATATTGGAAAAATTGATAGAAGTAACAAATGCTATGTCTCATTGCAACCCAATAGTATTGAGCTTGATTAACCCTTTGCAGTACATTGAGTCCTTGATTATTTTCTTTTTCTGTGCTCAGAAAGTATTATATGGACCAGAATAATTTAAATATTTATAACAAATATTTTTTTCCAGGCCCTGTCAAGGAACATCTCCATAATTATAGATAGTCAGTAGCAGTAAGAAAGCTATTTAAAAAAAAAAAAAAAGTTTATATATATATAAAATGTTTTGCAATGTGTGTGACTCCCTAATGTAAATGGAATGAATCTGATGAAGCTGCACCATTTAAAAAATAAATTAATGTATATTTCTAAATCCTATGTTAAACATGATGTGTATGTGTACGGTAACGTTACAATGTGTAGGTTTGTGGTTGTGGTCAATTTTCAATGTGAAATAAATTATATCACCTTTATATCACCTTTACATGTGTTTAGTATTTTTGTTTGACTTTAACTTTATCAAATTGCAGACACTTTCACATATGTGTATGTATGTGTGTGTGTGTAAAAAAAAATATATATATATATATATATAGGAATGTTCGGCTACACCTTTGAAAAGCCCCCCACATACACATACTACCTAATTTAAATCTATACCTTTAAATCTAATGTTTAAATAATACCGCTTAAAAAAATACTACTTTGTACTCTACTCACCTACTACTGAATTCCATTTAAATAATCCTATTGATATAAAGATCTTAAAGTAACCTTATAGCAAATCAAATAGAAACTAAAAGAATCAAATAGGATTATAGATATCCTATTGGACTGTACTGGAAAAAAATTAAATCCTGTATGAACCTTATAGAAAATCCAATACAAACAAAAAGAATCCAATAGGATTATAGAAATCCTATTGGATTGTACTGGAAAAAATGAAATCCTATAGGAACCTTATAGAAAATCCAATAGAGACTAAAATAATCCAATAGGATTATAGAAATCCTATTGGATTGTACTGGAAAAAAATGAAATCCTATAGGATTTTTTGACTAGGGATTTCTTAGATCCAGCAGTGTGCTGCAGGGGGGCAGGTAAACGGTTCAACTCTGGTGTACCAGCAGAACTTACTTAAGACGTGTTTGTGAGGCCTTTGAGTTTTAAAAGTCTCCAGGATGTGATGACCGAAACAGAAAACGCTATTCAGAGTAAATCTAAACAGGAAGAAGAAGAATACATTGTTGAGATAAGATATACAAGATGCGATATTTTGTTAACTTTCCAAGCTGCTCTTTACGATTAGTTTGTTGTATTTTGCAGGGAGTGTGTTAGGATGTTTCCAGAAGTACTGGGTGATAAACAGTGTGTATTGTCTACTTCAACTTAATCCATGCTCATCCTTGTTTTATAAAAATGGAACTGTGATGGTAGTCTTACTCCTAGTGGTTGGCTTTTGGACACTGATGCCAGATTAACTGTGTCAATAATTGAACAGTAACAATCATGAATTAAATAACCATAGAACAAGATCTCTTAAATATCCTGTAGGGAAGAGAGTTTTACTTTGTTGGCACTAAACAGTCACCAGAAAGGTATGTGGTATTTTAGTTGCTATAACCTGGTTTTGTGGGTTCGTTTCAACCTTCCCCACTGCAAATAGCTGTACTAATTCTGCGACTTGCTTTATTGATAGGGTTGTCTACTCGGTTTAGTGATGTGTACTGGCTGGTTGTGGTCTAAACTACAATGCTTCAGAAGCAGAGTCGTTTGGGTTAGGGTTATTGTGACAAGGCTGGCTGCAGGGAGGAACTCAGACCAGAACTAGAAACACACAGAGCAGACAGAGACTTGGGGTTTTGGTGAAGCTGAGCGCGTGATCGCGCTCAGCATTTAATAAACAAAATAATAGAACACAAAAAACAGGACACGGCACTTGCGCCAAAATAAATAGAGCGAACAAAAGCGGACTATCAATTAAACAAGCGGTGGACGGACAGACACACAAACACGGTGAGTAAATAAATAAACAAGTATCGTGCTGGTCCTCCAGCACGCGATAGCAATTGTTTTAAATATTACTCTCCTTCTTTCTCTCCGTTCTCCACTCAACAAACACACCACCCGAGTGAGTGAAAACATACAGCTTTTATGCAGTTGTACCGAGACTTCGATTGCTAGTCAATCATTCAATTGGAATCTCGGTACAACTGCACGTGAATTAATTAAAGTGCAATTCCCGTGCTCACATATTATTACTTTTACTTGCACGTGATGTGATTTGTGCCCTCCTCGTGCCTAAATACAAATCTACAATTTAAACACATGTGAAACACAGACCGCTTATATCCCGTGTACCAATGCCTATACACCAACATTTACACACAACACGTAACACAAAATACACACAGGGGGCACTTTGCCACATATACCCCCTTGTGCAAAGCACACATGGCCTCAATGGCCACCTCCCCCTCAGTCCCAAAGTCCCGGAAGAGGGAAGCAAGTTGTTTCTGGGGTGGCCATGGTGGAATGTCCGGCACCCCCAATTTTTCGTGGCGGCAGCTCCCTCTTCCGGGCTTCAGCCACACTATCTCCTGCCGAAAGTGCAGCTGGGGGAGCTGGTCTCCTGACCTCCCCCTTCTTCATGGCCAGCAGTTCCCCTCCGTGGGGCTCCGACCACACAATCTCCGGCAGCGAAACTGCTGCGGGGAAGCTGGTCTCCTGACCTCCCCCTTCTTCATGGCGGCAGTTCCCCTCCGTGGGGCTCCGGCCACACAATCTCGGCAGCGAAACTGCTGCGGGGAAGCTGGTCTCCTGACCTCCCCCTTCTTCATGGCGGCAGTTCCCCTCCGTGGGGCTCCGGCCACCCAATTCCGGCAGCGAAACTGCTGCAGGGGAGCTGGTCTCCTGACCTCCCCCTTCTTTGTGGCCGCCAGCTCCCCTCCGTGGGGCTCCGGCCACCGTGTTCCTGCCACGGAAATGCGGCTGGGGAGCTGGTCTCCTGACCTCCCCCTTTCTTCATGGCCGGCAGCTCCCCTTCATGGAGCTCCGGCCACAGTGTGCGACCGAGGCAAAGCAGAGGCCCGGCGACCCAGGCGAAGCAGGATCCCTGGCGACCCCAGGTGGCGGCAGCAGCAGCGGACCCTCGGGAGGCGGCGGCAGCAGCAGCGGACCCTCGGGAGGCGGCGGCAGCAGCAGCGGACCCTCGGGAGGCGGCAGCAGCAGCGGACCCTCGGGAGGCGGCAGCAGCAGCGGACCCTCGGGAGGCGGCGGCAGCAGCAGCGGACCCTCGGGAGGCGAACTTCGGGAGGAGCCCCTGGCCATAGAGGCGGCAGCGGGAGCTCCACTTCTCCCTCGCACCCTGCACCCTGTGTGGAGCAAAAGGCCGCCCAGGCGTCGCGGGCGACAGGCAGCCCCAGGCGTCGCGGGCGGCTGGCAACCCCAGGCGTGCGGGCGGCTGGCAACCCCAAGCGATCGCGGAGCGGCTGGCAACCCCAGGCGATCGCGAGCGGCTGGCAACCCCAGGCGATGCGAGGCAAGCATCCTTGGCGGCGAGGCAAGCATCCTTGGCGGCGAGGCAAGCATCCTTGGGCGGCGAGGCAGGCATCCTTGGGCGGCGAGGCAGGCATCCTTGGGCGGCGAGGCAGGCATCCTTGGCGCAGCGAGGCAGGCATCCTTGGGCGGCGAGGCAGGCATCCTTGGGCGGCGAGGCAGGCATCCTTGGGCGGCGGGCAGGCAGTCAGGACAAGCTGGGGTGCGGGTTTTGGCCCTCTTCTCGGCCACTGCGGCGGGCGGTTCTTCCCATGCTTTCCTCAGCAGCCTATGCAAGGGCTGCTGAGGACCGCCAGCATCTAGTCCTGGTCCTTCTGGTGGCGGGAGAGGCAGCTCCTGCTCCTCTCCTCGTGGCGGTGGGGAAGTGATACCAGCAGGCATTCATCCTCTGCTGGTGGGGAAGTGATACCAGCAGGCATTCATCCTCTGCTGGTGGGGAAGTGATACCAGCAGGCATTCATCCTCTGCTGGTGGGGAAGTGATACCAGCAGGCATTCATCCTCTGCTGGTGGGGAAGTGATACCAGCAGACATTCCTCCTCTGCTGGTGGGGTTGGCGGAGGCAGAGGCAGCTCCTGCTGCTCTGCTCCTGCCGATGGAGGTGGCGGAG
Organism: Acipenser oxyrinchus oxyrinchus; assembly: GCA_030684275.1. Lineage (NCBI taxonomy): Eukaryota > Metazoa > Chordata > Actinopteri > Acipenseriformes > Acipenseridae > Acipenser > Acipenser oxyrinchus. Next base: position 17,793,548 of record CM060262.1, read on the forward strand.
GCAGAGGCAGCTCCTGCTGCTCTGCTCCTGCCAGTGAAGGTGGCGGAGGCAGAGGCAGCTCCTGCTGCTCTGCTCCTGCCAGTGAAGGTGGCGGAGGCAGAGGCAGCTCCTGCTGCTCTGCTCCTGCCAGTGAAGGTGGCGGAGGCAGAGGCAGCTCCTGCTGCTCTGCTCCTGCCAGTGAAGGTGGCGGAGGCAGAGGCAGCTCCTGCTGCTCTGCTCCTGCCAGTGAAGGTGGCGGAGGCGTGTAGTCTCCTGGCGGCGGAGGTGGGAGCAGCGTGTAGTCTACCCTTGTTTCAGGGGACTGGTGCGGCCCTCCCCCTCTTGCAGGGGACTGGTGCGGCTCCGCCTCGGAAGGGGAGACCAGCAGGCATTCACCCTCTGCTGGTGGACAGGGACCCAGCAGGCATTCACCCTCTGCTGGTGGACAGGGACCCAGCAGGCATTCACCCTCTGCTGGGGGACAGGGACCCAGCAGGCATTCACCCTCTGCTGGGGGACAGGGACCCAGCAGGCATTCACCCTCTGCTGGGGGACAGGGACCCAGCAGGCATTCACCCTCTGCTGGGGGACAGGGACCCAGCAGGCATTCACCCTCTGCTGGTGGACAGGGACCCAGCAGGCATTCACCCTCTGCTGGGGGACAGGGACCCAGCAGGCATTCACCCTCTGCTGGTGGACAGGGACCCAGCAGGCATTCACCCTCTGCTGGTGGAGGAGGCAGAGGCAGCTCCTGCTGCTCTGCTCCTGTCGGTGGAAGTGGCGGAGGCGGGACCAGCAGGAATTCACCCTCTGCTGGTGGAGGTGGGAGCTGCAAGCAGTCCTCCCATGGCAATGGAGGTGGAACCAGCAGGAATTCACCCTCTGCTAGTGGAGACTGGGGCGGTGGGCGCTCTACCTTCCCCTTTTGGGCGTGGGCGCACCGACTCCTCCCTCTTGGGCTGTGGGCGCACCGACTCCTCCCTCTTGGGCTGTGGGCGCACCGACTCCTCCCTCTTGGGCTGTGGGCGCACCGACTCCTCCCACTCAGGCGTGGGGCGTTCGGGCTCCTCCCACTCAGGCGTGGGACGTTCGGGCTCCTCCCACTCAGGCGTAGGACGTTCGGGCTCCTCCCACTCAGGCATAGGACGTTCGAGCTCCTCCCACTCAGGCGTGGGGCGTTCGAGCTCCTCCCACTCAGGCTGTGGAGGCAAAACCAGCAGGCATTCTTCCTCTGCTGGTGGAGACTTGGGCGGTGGACACTCCGCCTTCCTCTTCCCCTTCCCCTTCTCTGCCTCCTCCTCACCTTCCTCTCCTGGGCCAGTTCCTCCTCTCCCTCTTGGTAGGGGCAGTGCACCACTGGGTGCCCGAACTCCCCACAGGCAAGGCACCAGCCTTGGTCCTCTAGACCACCGAGGAGGACCTCCAGATCCTGGCAGCCATCTCTCCAGTTCCAGCCTTCCATTTTTCCCCTTTTATTTTCAAAAAAACAAAACAAACAAACAAAAAAACTGCGGTTCCCGCTCTGGCCTGAGTCCTGGAGGCTGTTTTCCCGGTTCTGACACCACGTGTGACAAGGCTGGCTGCAGGGAGGAACTCAGACCAGAACTAGAAACACACAGAGCAGACAGAGACTTGGGGTTTTGGTGAAGCTGAGCGTGATCGCGCTCAGCATTTAATAAACAAAATAATAGAACACAAAAACAGGACACGGCACTTGCGCCAAAATAAATAGACGAACAAAACGGACTATCAATTAAACAAACGGTGGACGGACAGACACACAAACACGGTGAGTAAATAAATAAACAAGTATCGTGCTGGTCCTCCAGCACGCGATAGCAATTGTTTTAAATATTACTCTCCTTCTCTCTCTCCGTTCTCCACTCAACGAACACACCACCCCGAGTGAGTGAAAACATACAGCTTTTATGCAGTTGTACCGAGACTCGATTGCTAGTCAATCATTCAATTGGAATCTCGGTACAACTGCACGTGAATTAATTAAAGTGCAATTCCCCGTGCTCACATATTATTACTTTTTACTTGCACGTGATGTGATTTGTGCCCTCCTCGTGCCTAAATACAAATCTACAATTTAAACACATGTGAAACACAGACCCGCTTATATCCCGTGTACCAATGCCTATACACCAACATTTACACACAACACGTAACACAAAATACACACAGGGGGGCACTTTGCCACAGTTATCAAGAGGGTTTTTTGATGGTTTTGGGTTGTCACTAATAACTGTGTAAATGGCTTAATTGTGTCGAATTCCAATCCCTTTGTTTGTGTCCACAGTCCTGGGGCTGCCAATGGTGATGTCATTCTGGTAGCCTCTTCATCTCCTACCACATACCACTAAACAATTGTCCTTGACCCTTATGTCAGTAGTATGGCTTCCTGTTAAACCCTGAGTCAGGTCAATGTAGTGGTGGCACTGGCCGCTCTGAGCCGTTTCTCTTTTCCCAGACTCTCTGAATGTGCGCTATGGTTATGATTGGAAAACGATTATTAACTGTTTAACACTGATTACCACTAATCTGGCACTACCTAATGTTATCTTAGATAAGGTAATCTGTGAAACCGGCCGAAGAACAATGTCTATGGACCTAGAGTGCATATAACTTGACAAGGAAAGGCACACTGTGATATTGTCTACAGTAGTTTGGAAGCTTGGCATGTACTGGACTGATGCAAACGTTGGGGTCACCATTCATATTTACAAGGATATAGGGGAATATTAGGCTGCAACCATCATATTCCCCTATATCCTTGTAAATCCTTTTATTAAGTATTCAAGATTATCAAATCATTTTTAACCAGACATGAGATCATAACCTGCTCAGGGTAATAGAAATCACTCTTTATTTGTTGTGGCTGTTACATGTTTTTAAAAATGTTTGCTTGTATATCTGTAGCTTGCTATTTCTTCTTGGGAGTTGCAGCTGATCTTGTTGATATTTGTACAGTGAAATACTGAAATACCTGCAATTCTGCTGAGCTGTACTGTATGTACTCATTGGTAACTCTCATTCTGTTTCCTTTCCTTGCTTCCCCTGCACAGTGAAAGAAAGCTAAGGCTTTATTATTGGAAAGCCCGTGCATCAGATTCACAAGGGCAAGACAAGTTTGGTTTCCAACCTGCACTTCCTCTTGCAGCCGTCAGCCCGACCACCTTAGCATCAAATCTTATTATCTGTCAGCAGCTAATCAAGGCTGGGCCTGGATGGGTGTCCTCCAAGTAAGGGAGCTGCAGAGTATGAGGTGGTGTTGAGTGGCCAAGTAGACGCACTCTTCCCTTTGGGTCTGAGCATGGTATTTGAGGCATTGTGCTGTAGAAGTGCCCCCCATGGAACTTCAGCTTGGCTAAAATCTCAAATAAAGTCCCTTCCCCAGTAAATAACACTTAAGAACAAGAGAAGGTCATTACGCCCACCAATGCTTGTCGGTTGTCTAGTAGCTGAATGATGCCAGAATGTTGTCAAATCGGTTCTTAAAGGATCCCAATGATTCAGCATCAGGAACCCAACCCTTCAACACTCTCTATGGCAGGGGTGGGCAATTCCGGTCCTGGAGGGCCGGTGTCCCATCTGGCTTTTGTTCAAACTTTGCCCTAAATTACTTAATTGGACCAATTATTACCAATTATTGGTCTAACTAAGTAATTTAGAGCACAAGTGGGTTGAGAAGGGGGAGTGGTTTGCTATCACCAGACCAAATCTACTCAATTCCAGCTATAAATCACAATCTCAAACTAGAATACTATCAAAGAACGTATGACTGTTTTAATCACTTTAAATATATTAACTTTTAGTTTTAAACATTTGGTTACTCTCTAAAGTACTCCAACATGTTGGCCTACACAGAAACATTATGAAGCCCAAATTCTCGGCATATAAGAACAAGCCCATCGTTCCAGTACAAGGGAGCACATTTTGGCTATACCGTGTCAGCATGCCAAGCGGTCCCCTCGAAATGTATAAATCCATGTAAATAACAAAATTATGTAATACGTATAAAAGTCATCTCAGAGTTTTCGACAGAGAATTGTATATTCGACTTCTTATTGTATATAATATGTACCAATATTGATCCTGATGACAGTGTTACATTGGTTTTTGGATGTTCTATTTACCCCAAGGTTTTTTTTTTGTTTTTTTTTAAATCTTCGTTCTTGTGCAGTTAGTATGCAGCCTTGTGCACAACAGGGCTCTAGGCAGCACCGTGCCAGTCGGGTATGAGGATGCTGGCATTGCATGGTGCTGGCACAAGCCAGGGCATTTTACAGGGCAGCAGTGTGGAGTAGTGGTTAGGGCTCTCGACTCTTGACCGGAGAGTCGTGGGTTCAATCCCAGGTGGGGACACTGCTACTGTACCCTTGAGCAAGGTACTTTACCTAGATTGCTCCAGTAAAAATCCAACTTTATGGGTAATTGTATGTAAAATAATGTGTAAAAAAAATAATGTCATTGTATGTAAAAATAATGTGATATCTTGTAACAATTGTAAGTCGCCCTGGATAAGGGCGTCTGCTAAGAAATATAATATATGGATTTTTATGAAAATAATGTGGTACATTTTCATAACAGTGACAGAAGAATGCAGCACGATGCTGCAGACGTCGTGGAAACGAGGTAATTGCCAAGTGTGTGTGTGTGTTTTCTTTCAAACTCACGTCCGTATTTCTCAATATTTTACACAATAAAAATAAAAGCAGGCAATTATTATTATTATTATTATTATTATTATTATTATTACTATTACTACTACTGGTAGTTGTATGTAATAGCATTCACTGATATTCAAACGAAACAGTAGTAACACAGACTTTTATTTTATTTTTTTCTGCCCTGGCTGTCTTCGCCTGCCTTTTCGCATGTTACCGCCTTGTTTCCGCCCCTTCAAAATGTCACAAATACCGGCTGGGATTTACATAATGTTTTCATGTTGCTTTCATGTTGCTTTCGGCTGTCCCTCCTACTGTGAAATATCTCTCTGACCATTTCGTGGATTGGAAGTTGCTAGTTTTGGTTTCATGATAAAGAAAATGCGATATGGAAACTAGCGATATTATTGCATAAACACTCTTTCGCAAGAGCGATCAGGCTTTGATTTGGTGCGGCCCATAGTTTTTATATGCAGCAAAGAATGGGAGAGTAAGGTTCAGGTTGGTCCTAGTACCTTTAACAAAAAAGTGCCCATAAAAAATTGGGCAAGACCAAGTGAAAAACAGCAAAACATGGGACAATGTTGTTATGCTGATGAGAGGGAAACACATGTCTTTTAAAACCTTGGTTGTTTTCTCCTTCTTTAACGAAACTGTATTTCCCAACAGCAAATCAGAAGAGGATATAGTCTTTCAGGAATTCAAACACTGTTACCTGAAGGGACTTGTAGGTGAGAAGGAAGATGAAGAGGATTGAAACATCTCCTCATTAGAGTGAGGAAACGTGGAGTCACGTAGAATAGCAGCGTGTGACACATAACCTAATCTCATGTCCTGTTGTGTGTCTAGTTACTGGAAACCACTTACCATATTTTACTGTTAGAATACTAAATAGGGTGCTGTTTTAGTTCCTGGACCTACAGTACACTTTTGTTTAAAATAATTTGACTAGGAATGACACACTGGGGTATTTTCTGTAACAGCTTAACAGTAGCAGACCAACATTTTTCAACAGCATAATAAGAAGGTAAGTTACTGAATCCATTACCCCATTCAGGAATGGAGCACTAAGTGTCAACTGTATTGATTTATTTTACAGTGGCTCTCAAAAGTATTCACCCCCCTTGGACTTTTCCACATTTTATTGTGTTACAACATGGAATCAAAATGGATTTAATTAGGAGTTTTTGCCACTGATCAACACAAAAAAGTCCATAGTGTCAAAGTGAAAAATAAAATCTACAAATTGTTCTAAATTAATTACAAATATAAAACAGAAAATAATTGATTGCATAAGTATTCACCCCCTTTGCTATGGCATATTCAATGCCTTGGAACATTTCCAAGGCATTGAATATCCCCCGGAGCACAGTAAAGTCCATTATTAAGAAATGGACAGAATATGGCACAACTGTGAATCTGTCTAGAACAGGCCGTCCTCAAAAACTGAGCATCTGGGCGAGAAGGGCACTAGTCAGGGAGGCCACCAAGAGGCCTATGGCAACTCTAAAGGAGTTACAGTCTTCCATGGCTGAGCTGGGAGACACAGTGCATACGGCAACAATAGCCTGGGTGCTTCACAAAACTGGCCTTTATGGGAGAGTGGCAAAAAGAAAGCCATTGTTGAAAAAAAAACTCACATCAAATCTCGGCTAGAGTTTGCCAGAAGACGTGGGAGACTCTGAGACCAAGTGGAAGAAGATTCTATGGTCTGATGAGACCAAAATAGAGCTTCTTGACCTCAACGCTAATCGCTATGTTTGGCGCAAGCCTAACACCGCACATCATCCTGAGAAAACCATCCCTACCGTGAAGCATGGTGGTGGCAGCATTCATGCTATGGGGATGCTTCTCTGCGTCAGGGCCTGGAAAGCTTGTGAAGATAGAGGACAAAATGGATGCAGAAAAGTACAGATAAATCCTGGAGGAAAACCTGCTGAAGTCTGCAAGAGACCTGGGACTTGGGAGAAGATTCAGGACAATGACCCCAAACATACAGCCAAAGCCACACTGGAGTGGCTTAAAAACAAAAAAGTCAATGTCCTGGAGTAGCCCAGTCAAAGCCCGGACCTCAATCCAATTGAGAATATGTGGAAAGAGTTGAAAATTGCTGTTCACCAAAGGTCCCCATCCAACTTGACGGGGCTTGAGCAATTTTGCAAAGAAGAATGGGCAAAAATTGCAGTGTCCAGATGTGCAAAGCAGGTAGAGACTTATCCAAATAGACTCATGGCTGTAATTGCTGCCAAAGGTGCCTCTACCAAATATTGACTCAAGGGGGTGAATACTTATGCAATCAATTATTTTCTGTTTTGTATTTGTAATTAATTTAGAACAATTTGTAGATTTTATTTTTCACTTTGACGTTATGGACTTTTTTGTGTTGATCAGTGGCAAAAACTCCTAATTAAATCCATTTTGATTCCATGTTGTAACACAATAAAATGTGGAAAAGTCCAAAGGGGGTGAATACTTTTGAGAGCCACTGTAAATAAAAGACTCTTGGTAAGCCTGGTTCATAATAACAATGTCTGGTCATGTTGCTGTTTACTGATTAAGATCCATTGAGGTAAATGTGGAAGATTTAGATCTAGAAGGATCATACAGTAGGGATTTGGATGGTAAACCATGCTTATTGATTGTATTTCTTTAAACATTTCTCTGTTCAGTTACACTTACTCAAAATTGTAGCTGCTTTTGTTACTTTAATGAAGCTGTTAGCAATTTGAAACTCTGTTATAGAGAATAAGAGGCTATGGACTGTAATTGGAATTAAATGTAATCTTACGACACATGTGTCTTGTTTGTTTATTGATGCAATCTGAGTTTTCTTTACTGCAGAGTCAGAGAACAGCTTTATGCTGTGTCGTCATGGTAAGTCCTATTTTCAGCTTGAATTAGTCTGGTTTAATTGCTGGGCCCAATTCACTAAACTTGTGCAGGACATCATGCAGTCAGGGGCTCAGGTTAATTTTCTGTCTGTGCCAAGTTGCCTATCCTAGCTGGGGATCCCACGGGTTGTGGAGGTACAATTGGCAGAGGCAAGGCTGTCTGTAGCTCAATGACATCCGCTGTAGAGCTCCAGGGTGTAAAAAGGTGATTGGCGTGGTGGTGGGATCATAAGACACCCACTGACCTTTAATTCTGTATTCATTTTCCAGCAGAGGATATAATGGAGTGATATGTCACACCCTCATTTTTGCATATATCTAGAAAACTGCTTCTTAAATTGTAATGAAACTTGGTGTTAACATTTTTAACTTATTAGGAGTATCAGATTGTGGGGATATATACTTACATTTTAGTTGTGTCTTGAAAACACAAGAGTTTATTCCACATACTGCAGATTAGTCAATTTTACTCATTCAGTCAATTAGCACCTTATTAAACACTTAATGACTGTCTGTGAATTCCTCTGCAAAAATCAGCTATTTGAATGTGTGTACTCTATACAAAATGACAATGTCATTCCCTAAAATGAATTCTAGGGAGTTGATTATATTGGTTGTGCTACATTCTCTTTAGACACAAGAGAATTAGCGATTTAGCGATTTGTTTCTTCATTGTCCATCTCTACCAAAGCTCTTGTTAGATGATGTAATGGTTTCATGGATTAAGATCTGGTTGTTATCATTTTAGAATGTACTTCATTGATAAAGACTCAAGCAGACGCTAGTGTTTTACCTTTTTCCTCAGAACATACTTCCCTGGCTAGGATTATCATAATACCACTCCTGCTTTTTACTTTTTATTTTTTTATCTTGCTTGTCGGATTCTAACCCAGGCCTCAAGAATTTAAAGGCAGGAGAACCTTGTAAATTAGCTACTGTTCCACCTTAAACAATAGTATTGATTTTTATATAGTCTTTTTTATATTTGATATGTTGCTAAGTACACCCACAAGGATCTGCGTATGACTTACAGATTTCTTTTTTTTCAAATAAAAATCTATTTGCTGTTTTTCTGTTGCTGCAAAGTTTAACAAAGACAAATATTTCACATTCCAAACTTACAAACAAATTGTAAATATAAAACATTAATGGCTGATTTCAAGACTAGAGCTTACCAGGATCTGTGAAACCAGCCGAAAGTGAGATTCAAACAAAAAAAGCAGTACATTTAGTGTAACAAGAACAAGGCATCCAGAGGTGAGAAGCATTCGGGCAATATTGTAGACGACAACGGATTCCAATAGCTTTCTTGAAAACTTTATTTAGTTTTCTAGTATAGAGAAATTAAACACAAAAATACAGAGCAAAACTAAATTACAACAGCAAAACAAAAACAACAGTACAAGCGATGCTAATGAAGTCCTTTTACTTGTAAATCAATCTAATTAAAAAAAAGTACTGAAATGGGAAAGTTCTAATTAGGTTTGCCCTGCATGCCTTGTGTGGTTTCTTATACCAACCTGTTGAAGGCATAAAGGTCAGAGTCTGTACTGAAATGATACACTTTCTCAAATCCCTCGGTCAAAACATTGTTATTGCTCATCAGCTTATTGCAAATATATCATATCTGATGGTACTGACGCTAATCAGTTTTGTGAGTTTCTAAGGGGATAACATTCATTCTGCTTTCTGTCAATAAATGTGGTATTAACACACTCAATACATTTTACGACCGAACAATTTAAATGCAGATCATATACACTCAGGCTTAACCATCAAGTCTAAAACCAAGCAATATCACGTTTAGCTCTGGATTCAAATTGAAACCAGCTGCTTCCTGGTACTAAATCACGGCCACTGTCGGTCATCACTAGAAGTGCTTATGAATAGGTCTTCTGTTTTTCGGGTTTTATTAATTGCATTTTTAGGTGCTTCTTTTTAGCTATTTTTGAGTTTTATGTAAATCTTTTTTTTTCGGGGCTTTCGTTTTTGATATACTGTATGAAATTAGTGTTTTTGGTTACTTTCCAAAATGCTTGAGCGTTTTTTTTTTTCTGTCAAAATATGTAGTAGTAACTCGACAGTACTTGAACACTTAAGTTGTACCTTCTTTCCTTTGCTGTCTTCCACAATTAAATCCCTGCGGTCACAGGCACATTCTTCTGGGGTTTTTGTGTGTACGCATTTTTGTACATTTCGCCACAATTCTGTTTTAAATCCTCAATATCTTAATTGTAATACAGCTTTAAATCCTGCTAACAAGCCTCCATCTTGATTGCAATCCCGTTTTAAATTTCGCAAGCGGTGTCTCCAATAGAAATGTAGGAATGTGCTGTCACTCAGTAGTTGGGGTGGGTTTAAAGTATTCAGAACGAATCAATGATAGATGCAAGTCTGGAAGGCGGGACATTGCCCAGCAGCACTGGGAAATGTATTTATTATTATTTTTGTAGTAGGTTTTATTTTTTAATGGGAAAAGGGTAAAGTCAACGTGAATTGATTAACCATTTCCAAAGTTTTTCCAATGTTTTCCGTTGTTTATTGGCTTTCCACCGATTTAATTTTTTTTGTATCGGGGGTGTTTTATATAGGTTAAAATCGAAAATCAGAAGCCCTAATTATGAACCAGGAAGCAGTAGCAGCTTTTTTTTAAAATATGTGCACATCCTCAGTTTGACTGGGTTAAAGCCATGGTTCAATTCTTTAAACATTTTTATTTTTCTAGTTCAACACATTTTTGTTACATTTGTTTCAAAGATCTAAAATCATTTGTTAACCACGTAATGACCACGTTTTCAATAATGATACAGAGCGATACTCATCCCTGCATTATATCTTAGCACAGAATACAACTGCTTATTTAACACAGACTGCCATTAGGGTCATATAAGACTGTGTACCAGAAAACACGTCAATTCTCAGTCCTTAACCATTGTTTCCTTATCAAAGGTGTCACTGAAGAAGAATTAGAAATAAAAAGTCAAATTTACATAGTACAAAACTTCACTTTAATTAGACACAGTTTTGAGTTTTCCTATAGAGGGAGCGCTGAACATAAAAGAAACTACTCAGCTGAAGAAAAGGTGCCAAAGTCTGCTTCACTTCAAGTCCTTCCCGACCCCCTCCCAACCCCCGGCCCCATAAGTAACAAAGGAGTGCCTGGGGTTCTAAACAGGACAGTCCCACAGCTCAGCAAGCTCTGCAGTATCTGAAGTTTTAAACAGGGACAACGAGAACGATTAAGCAAAACATGCCATGTGTACTTTCTAAAGAAGAGTTTCCATAAGATACAAGATATACCTTAGTAACTTTGGTAGAAACCAATGACTGTTTTCAGTGGTATTTGGCTGTTTTATTCAACCAAGTTGGGAGGAGGGGAATCCTGTTTCAGTGAGGAGTTGGCACCTTTTTTCCAGGGTGAGGGAGAGAGGCAGGCTGTGGCGTTAGGGTGAGGAGGTACTAGAGCCGGGGGTGGGCTTGCTTACGAAGTTGTCATCCCCCCAGCTATAATCAGCATAGTCACTGTTCAGTGGGAAGGTTCTGCTTAGAGGAGCATCACAGGCATCTGGGTACAGCAGGAAGCCAGAGAAGGTGCTGCTGCTTTCAGGGCCTGCGTACATCCCATTGGTATTGCTGTCTTTAACCTGAAGCCAGAGCCGTTCCCCGGCACTCAGGTGGAGCACCACCATCTGAGATGCCTCGCCCAGTTCATCAAGTTGTGTGGTTTTGACAACGGACTTGTAGTCCCGGAATAAGCCCACCGTGAGTACCTTACTGAAGGTGCACAGATGGTAGGAGAAGACATAAGTGCCGTTTACTGGCGCCATGTAGATCCCGGACTGTGGGTTATAGTGGCCTTGAAGATTATAGCTCACCTCTGTGAAAGGCACTGGCAGGTTGGGCCTGGGGTAGATGTCTCTCAAGGATGCTGAAAATGCAGACTGAACAGTAGGTGAGCAGGGTCCCGGTATCCCTCTGTCCCCCATATCTCCCTTCTCACCCATGTGACCATGGAGCCCTTCATCCCCCTTTGGACCTGGCTCCCCCTTTAACCCCTGAGGCCCCGGTGGACCCACCTCTCCCTGAGGTCCCTTATCCCCATCTGTGCACTCACACACCCCTTGCTCACCCTGCTCCCCTTTTGTGCCATTCAGCCCCGGCTCCCCTCTGGGACCCGTTTCTCCCAGGTCTCCCTTCTGCCCTGGCACTCCGGGGGGGCCAGCAATGCCTGATTCCCCTTTATCACCCGCTGGCCCTGCGAGCCCTGGCTCTCCTAGTCTGCCCTCTCCGTCGCACACGGCAGAGCACTGCCCGGGCATTCCCTGGGGTCCTCTCCCTCCTGGCAACCCATCTCTGCCCTCGTCGCCCTTGTCACCTGGAAACACAAGGCATCTCATTCAGCACTTGTTTCTGGATTCCAAAATTCCAAAGATACTATGTTCCTATACTAGGGTGGGTAAGGACAATGCAACACAATATAGCATTCAAGATGTTTAACAAAGCTTTTGCAGCCTCTATCATCGATAAGCCTGTAAATCAAACTGCTGAAACCAGATCTAAGTAAATGAATTCATACCATAATAAGAAAGGGTCCAGCATTCAAACAGTAAAGTACACACGCTACATCCTCTGCCCTTTTAACAGCAGAATAAATGCACAGATGCTAAGAACATAAGAACATAAGAAATTCTAGAACGAGAAAAGGCCATTCAGCCCACCTATGCTAGCTTGCTTAATGCAAGGGTGGTGTGTTAACACTCAGGAAAGGAAAAACAATCTTGACTTGCATATAAGCTTGTTTTAAAACAGAAGCTAACATCAGCCAAACTGAATGTATGGTTTGGTTTATGTAATGGCTGTTGGCTACCGTCACACTCAAAATGACTTAAATTCTCTAAAAATATATAGTTCTTCTGTTTAACTATTTATGTGTTTCATACACATGCTTATTTCGTATGTGTATTTCATATATGCTGCACCCCTGTCCAAAATGACAACGTAGGAGCCCTGAAAGAGGACAAGTAAAGATATTTACCAAGATGTTGACCAAAATATTTCTCCTTTTATTTTATGCTTTTATTTTCCGATGATTAATGAGGGATACCATTTGGGGAAAGGAAGGGGGGAGTGTGCGTTGGCCATTAGATGGGACAGTATGTGTTAACCCTGAGACTGAATCTAGCCACCCTGAGAAGTACAGTCCTATAAAGGAGGTGTTACCTTTCAGACCCATGTCTCCCTTAGCACCATGCCACCCTCTCCTCCCTCGATCTCCCTTCTCTCCAGTCTCGCCTTTCTGACCTGGAAATGGAAGAAATGTCCAGGGTCATCAAACTTCATCAATAATTAGTCTTTAAATAGCTCTTCCAAGCTTTGTGAATAGGGTCCACTGCATGACAGCAGTAGTAATCCGTCACAAGAACTTCCATGACACACATGTATAAATAATTATTTGTTCAAATGTGTGTGTTAGCACAATCTGTCTATCTATCTTTATTTACATTAGGACTGAGGACAGAGGGTGGGAGATACTTCTTCACACAGTGTGGTGAGAGTATGAAATAGTCTACCTAGTCATGTTGTTGAGACAGAATCACTGGGATCCTTTGAGACCCAACGTGACAAAGTTCTGAGTTCAATCAGCTACATGGAATCGGACGAGATTACATGGGATGACTAAAGTCACGTTTCTGTCTGACATTGGGATTGACTTGAATTCAGAATTGTTCGTTTCCATCAGCAGCAGATCGAGATCAGATCATTTTGTGTAAGTTCCAGTTAGGAATTTAGGAATGGACACCAGGGGCAGGTTTAAAAACCTGGACTGCAGATTGTAGACTGAAAATGAAACTGGCTGCAGCCCCTGTTTGATATTGGAATAAGATAATTCTGTCTGGTTTCATGGTTCAAATGTGGCTTCTTCCTCGGGTTTAGTTTATTTCTATGATAACGTTTCATTACAAACCTTTGAGTCCCTGCCGGCCGATAAAGCCCCGAGAACCTCGGAACCCGGTGAACCCTCGACGCCCGGGGCTTCCTGGAGGGCCTGTCAAAATACAGGAGGCAGAGGAGGACGGACATTGCCATGTTTCATTTAAGGAGTGCTACCCAATATAGTGGGCAGGACCACAAGATACTTTACCCAGCAGTCGTTGTTACTATATTATAGCTATTTGAAATGAAAAATGTCCAAAAATATATATATATATATATATATATATATATATATATAAAGAAAAAAGAAAAAAAGAAAAGGATATCAATTACAAATCAATTATCAGCACTGTTTTTTTGTATTCAGCCGATGAAGGACTTGTAGTCCGAAACGTCCTGATAATTGATTTGTAATCAATTATTCTACCTTTTTATGTACCTGAAATATCCTTTTCTTTTTTTCTTTTTTCTTATTGATCATTTTGGTACACAGCAGTTTTCCCTTTTCTCAAACTATATATATATATATATATATATATATATATATATATATATATATATATATATATATATATATATATATATATATATAACAGCAAAAGTGCACAGAGTACAACATGAATACAAACATATTTGGGACGTTTCAGACATAAGAGTCCTTCATCAGCTAAAATGACATAGAATCCTGTGAAAAACAACTCACTGGACTCTATGCTGCCTTCTAACTGGTTCTGCGGTATGAAGGGGCAGCACTGGCCAGGTATCTGGCCAGGTAATGTCCAGGTATCTGGCCAAGTAATGTCTGAATGCTACTGCATTACAAAAAATAATGCAGTGAAGAAGATATTCTGTCCCTCCTGTAAAATAGGTAGCAACCTTACATATATCCTTGAAAACACAGTGTTCTGAATCCACTAGACAAGATGGAGTCTTGATCATACCATGCTTGATTGTACCATGTGGTAGGTGTCGGAGGTATGTTTGACAGTATTTCGTGTGCAAGACGTACAGCATCAAGTGTATAGAAAATTGTGTAGATTTAAAAGGGTTTAGACAGTCTGGCACTGTAAACATTAATGAAACACAAACCAAAATGAATATAGCTTTGAGGACCAGTAAATAGACCAGTGGTTTTCATAATACAACCCACAGGCCACACGAAGTCTCTGATGTCTGGTTTTCCAAAGCAACAGCAAATAAATCGGAAGCATTGGTGATCTGCTGAAGGAGCAGTTCAAGTACAGTAGAGATTCATTGACTGATAGTATTAAGTGATGTTGCAAAAAGACTTGAAGGTGAACAAGAGTTTTACTAATAAAACCCTTCCATGATAAATCTGCACATGGTTAGAAGAAGGAAGACTACACGTGTTCACTGCACAAGGCAGCTCTGAACTGTGGTTGCAATACCTGGAAGGCCCATGTCTCCTTGATCCCCCTTGGGCCCTGCCGTTCCTTTGCAGTGCATGCAGAGACAGAACCAGGGAACACTCTCAATGGGCGGGGGCACTGGCGCCTCCATCAGGACCTCACAGTAGGAGTAGTCTGGTTCGGGCCCCTGTGGAGGCATGCCCTCCTCGTTCAGAAGGAAACTGCGCGAGCCGAGTTCAGTGAAGTTCATCCCAGGGGGTGGGGGAGGAGGAGGAGGGAAGTGAGGGGGCTCTGGCCTGATTGCGGTCGACATTGACCCATCAAGCACGGAGAGCAGCCCCAGACACAGCAGGACACTTCCACAGCTCATTCTCTGAAAACAGACAGGCACAAACAAGGTGGGTTCTTTCTAGCTTTCTTTAAATTTTTTGCCCAATTATTTTACCCCCCATTTAGAATGCCCAATTATGTTCCCTCTCCGCAGCCACTCCCCAGAACAGCCAAGGAGAACTTAAAAAAAAAAAAGCAATACAATTTGAATATCATTATTTCTATTAAATCAATTCATTCAGAGATTATTTTACCTGGTGCTTTGATGTGGATTAATCTTCTGGAATTTAAATAATATGCAGGCAGATTGGTAACTGGCAATCGGAGTCCAAATCCAAACAGCGATAGAAATTTGCAATTATTTAGACATTTTAAAGTTGTTATAAAACACGTATCGGTGGCAGTATTGTTTCAACTACCGACACGGAGCTCCTACATTTCAGCAGCACACCACTGGTCCCAGTAAGCATGTTAATTAAGTAATTAAATGGAATAACAAAAATGTATCCCACGCTAGATATAAATACCCATGCTTGTGGTATATAATGTGTTTCTTTTTCCAATGTGATTATTTTAATTCTGAAGGGCTGGACACACACACTCGATACTGAACGGTTCAGAGGTCCGGTATGAGGAGAGGTACAGAACGACAGGGTGGTTATTGTTTACAAATAGACAGAAAATAAACGGTGCAGATACAAAACAAAATGAGGTGTATGATATCAGCTGGGGTCTTTGTGGGGCATTTAAGGAAAATAGAATCAGTTATTGCAAAACAAGAAAAAACAAATAGCTAAATTCTTCTAAATGTTCACAGGTTTCCTCCTGAAAGTGTTGAAATGGTGATTAACCCCTGAATCCCTAAACCCTTAACCCTTTTACAGAGAGTTTTTGTCATAGTAACCCCACAGCCAAGCATTTGATGACGTTTTTACCACACTGTCTTTAAAGTGCTATAAAAAAGATATATTTGAGACAGTAGAGTGAATATCTTTTTTGATTTCCAGACCCTTCCCAGAACACGCTACTACATTTTTACCCAAACAAAACTTTTTTTCCCCCCGTAAGATCATAAAACATAAAAAAGTGAAAAATTAAAAACTATTAGGGGGTATTTTTTTCAACAATAGCTTTTTTTTTAAATAAATTATGTTACCAGAGGTACCATGGCATAAACTAAAGGGATTTATTTTCACAATTTAATATTAAACCCATACATTCTGAAAAACGGCTATATAACCTATATATACTGCAAAAATAATTATTAATCTGGCATTGTACAGTATACAATCAAACATTGTTTATTATTGCTGTATGCCATACCGGGTCCATGTCATATCGTGCAGGTGTGGCCGGCTAAAATCAATATGTCTGAATTTTTCCATTCCGTACCTCAGCGCATACCAGGCCTCGGTACCGCTCCACATCATGTGTGTGTCTAGCCCTTAAGCCAGTGGTTCTCAACACAGCTTACAGTTCTGTAATCATGGCTGTCCAATAGCAGGCACATGAAGGGAAGGATTGCAGTAGGAGGAATAAGAATGCAAGGCCAAACCATGAAACAACACAGGCTTTTTGAAAGCTACATAGGAGTTACCAAAATGCTTGAAAGATTGACGAAGAAAGAGACTAGTGGGGTCTGCTGTGACTGCACAAAACAAGTCTGCCAGCTGCCAGATTTTAAAATGGAATCATCTTAATTGATAAACAGATATCTAGATATTTATCTGCTAACCCACCCATAACTGTCAAGTTGACAATGTTTTGGCTGGTGCCTTTTCAGTGGAAAGGTACTAGCTTAAACATTTTTCTACTTGAATCAGTTTCTATTTATTTTTCAGGTAACTGGTTACAATTTGTAAGTTTCAATTCACATTCTTATTTTGTGAATCCTTTGCTCTTCCTTAAGGAACACTAAAACACTTAATCAAAACAACTTTTTCAATGAATAGATGACAACAAGAATAAAATGCACATAAAGAAAATATCTTACCTATCCAAAGGGTGCGTGGTGTGGTGCGTACTAAAAATGGTGATCACAGAACCACTGGAAAATGAACACACAGGACTGGGAATTGATCAATTTATAAACCTCTCCCAGAAACCGATAGCTGCAATCTGAATCGAGCCTATTATGCCCACCCCACTCCCCTTAAAAACAAAACAAAAAACACCTATTTAACACCACCTCATTGTGGACACTGCAAGAGAAGTGGGTCTTTTTTCTGTAGGCTCCTATTGAAGTTGGTAAGATGATTCCAGAGCTATTGCTCATCTCAGGCTAATAAAATCAATAGCCTTTTTATATATAAAAAACTTCCTTTGAACAAGATGTTGATGTTCCTGAAAAGATAACACTGTCTCCCTCCCCTTCCCATCAAGCTACAAGGGGCTATTTGTGTTTATCCAGTTTACAGTATTTGCTGATTTCATAACTAGGTTCTAGGAAACTGTTTTTGTGGGTAAGGGTGAACTTTGTGAATAGTGGGGCAGTGTTTGTCCTTGTGTGAGTATGTGTCTGTGTTTCAACCATCAGGTGAATCTTTTTTTAAATACATACAGTACTGACACAAATTATGGAAACAAATGATTTACAGCAAGACTGCCTGTGGGGATTTAATGCCCATTTTTCCTCACCCAGAACCCTTAGTTACTAAATACCCTGGAATGAGCAATTTATCTCACAAGTATAATAGTATCCAAAATGCTCTCCTGTTTCTGGGAAAGCAGTAAAACTGGGGGAGAGGGGTTTACTGCTGGACAATCTCACACAGACTACTTGCTCACAAAATATCTTGGTATCCCTGAATAGATCATCGTCTCCTCTTTAAAATAATGTAAATGTGTAGTCTGTCCCACAAGTGTAGTTGTTCTGTAAATTATCTGGTGTTTCCATAATTTGTGTCAGTACTGTAGCTCTAATCCACCATAGGGTGTTAACAATATGATAAACTGTTACTGAAGGCTAAAGATGAAGAAATAAGTGATTTTCATCATTCATTCCTTGAAACTATTCACAAAGCTTCAAGTTACTTAAAAAAGTATGAATCAGGTTTGATATTTGTAAAATGGTTCTGGACTATTGGCCAACAGTACAAAACAGTTTCAGTAATGTCAAACTTGATTTTATTCATAAAAACAGACTTCTTTAACAACTCATGGGTTCAAGTTTTGTGAATGAAAATCCATAATTCTCTGGTTTATTAAAAGAAAGTCCTCCATTCCGTGGTGTACTTAATTAACAGATTGTGGTGTCTTCCTTTTGCATGAAGTCTTCCACTATACCACAGTAGAAATATGGTTGAATGAATGTGGTCCACTTCGGTATAATTGATGCCTTCCATGTTTTAGTGAATTAGGCGCAAAGTCAAGACTTAGCCATGGAAAATAACTGAATAAAAGATTTATAAGAATAAGTTAGCTTCAGCTTCCTCAAGGGAAGTATCAAGTACCTGGAGGTCAGAGAGACTTCTCAAGAGGATAGAAAATGGGGGCAGCATGTATCACAGGGACACGCATCCTTACAGGGGAAACAGAGCTGATTCTATTCATCCACATTCAATGTGGAGGACATAATGTAAATGAAATATGAAGCTGGGTCAACAAATGAACAATGCACTCCTAACAGTTACACCTAAGACTTGTCCTCTTTATGGAATAACAGTGTCACCCTCTTTACACTGGCATGCTACAGTAAAATATCACCTGTTTGTAGTGTTTCAGTAACTGTGCCTAGAATCATTGAAAGACATGAAGGAAAGGGGAGCCAAAGCATGAAGCTTCTGGGAGTTCTTGCAAAGGAAATAAATGGCAGAAATGTACATATATATATTGGGCCATATTTTCAAAGCATTTACTCCAGTCTTTAATTAACGCCTATTTTTTGAAGAGGTAAAACACCTGTTAATTTTACAAAACTAGAAGCAAACAACTAAGTTGCATATTTCAAGTTCTCTTCAGCCCTCTCAAGGTGCTTTTTTCTCATTTTGTAACAGTAACATGATTTTCTCTCCTTTAAAAAAATAGGAGTTGATTAAAGGATGGAGGAAACGCTTTGAAAATATGGTCCAACCTTAACGTTCTGAATTGATTTTCCAGAAGCAACTCATGTATTTTTAATCTTGCTTCCGTTCCTTCATTGCAGGAAGTGTACAAAAGACGTTCAGAGGTTTTTTTTAATTCTCTAATAGCTTGAAAACATGGTGAGAACTACAGTATGACAGGTGAGGTATCTTTGTACTTAACATTCACAATGTGTTTGTTCCTGGGGAAACCACTGATAAGTGGTTGATGCAATCCAGGAGAATTCTCTATTAAATCCAGGGATGGATTGATTAACGACCCATTCCTTTTCAACTGTAAATCAGAATTGAGTAAACTAAGTTACAGATGAAGTTGTGTAATTGAATTGATTTTCCCATGGAATGAGTGTTCCAGACTTTAGCCTTTGTGGAGTATATAAGCAAATATGAAAGTGGATCTGCTACCACCATAGCATGCAGAATGATGGAAATAATATTAAGAGGTAAGCTTGAAGATTCTTTATATAGTAACAATATGATAGGAGATAGCCAGCAAGGAATCAGAAGAGGAAGGTCCTGCTGAACCTTGACTTTTCTGATGATCTTACAGCCAGTGATGGCAGTGCTTATGATATAATTTATCCTGATTTTTAAAAAGCCTCCCACATAAAAGACTGATACTTATATCAACAGGAATAAATGGGAGGAATACAGGGGAGGACATGTAATTGGATACAGAACTGAATAAAAAAAAGAAAGCAGAGACCAATTGTGAGAGGTGTAAAATTGGATTTGGAGGATGTACTTAGTGGGGTACCACGAGGGTCTGTACTTGGACCCTTACTGTTCCTCATTTATATAAATGACTTGGACCAAGATACACATCAAGATTGTGCAATTTCTAGATAGTACCAAACTTGGGGGAGAAGTGGACTCAGGCAATTCAAAGGATTTTGGCCTTCTCTGTAACTGGACATAAGTGTGGCAAATTAATTTTAATGTGTGTTGGGCATAACAATCTAGGTTTAAAGTATAACATGAAAATGATGGAAACAGGGAACAAAGCCTTTGACATCTATCTTACCAATGTGGTGAGGCTATATTGCAAAATGTGTGGAATACAAGTCTAGGGAGGTTATGCTAAGATTATACAGTGGCTCTCAAAAGTATTCAAAATGGATTTAATTAGGAGTTTTTGCCACTGATCAACACAAAAAAGTCCAAAGTCAAAGTGAAAAATAAAATCTACAAATTGTTCTAAATTAATTACAAATACAAAACAGAAAATAATTGATTGCATAAGTATTCACCCCCTTGAGTCAATATTTGGTAGAGGCACCTTTGGCAGCAATTACAGCCATGAGTCTATTTGGATAAGTCTCTACCAGCTTTGCACATCTGGACACTGCAATTTTTGCCCATTCTTCTTTGCAAAATTGGATTTGCAAAATCAAGTTGGATGGGGACCTTTGGTGAACAGCAATTTTCAACTCTTTCCACATATTCTCAATTGGATTGAGGTCCGGGCTTTGACTGGGCCACTCCAGGACATTGACCTTTTTGTTTTTAAGCCACTCCAGTGTGGCTTTGGCTGTTTGTTTGGGGTCATTGTCCTGCTGGAAGATAAATCTTCTCCCAAGTCCCAGGTCTCTTGCAGACTTAAGAAGGTTTTCCTCCAGGATTTCTCTGTACTTTGGTGCATCCATTTTGCCCTCTATCTTCACAAGTTTTCCAGGCCCTGACGCAGAGAAGCATCCCCATAGCATGATGCTGCCACCGCCATGCTTCACAGTAGGGATGGTGTTCTCAGGATGATGTGCAGTGTTAGGCTTGCGCCAAACATAGCGCTTAGCGTTGAGACCAAAAAGCTCTATTTTCTTATGCACTAAGTCTGCTTGACTTAGTTTAAGTTTTACCATTTTGATTGAGTCTTTTGAAGTTACGGATACATTACCTAAGTTATCAGCATGAACAGATACCTGAGAAAACTAATGAAGGCACTAGGCAATAGGTTTGTATACTTGACTTAGTTTAACCTTTTATTTTCATTGAGTGTATTGAAGTTTTGTAATTACTCCTGCAGTGTGTTTCAATGATCTTCTAACTTACTACTTACACTAACTTACTATATTTGAGAATATGTTTGTATTATAAGATCGCACGTATGTTATTTAAAATTGTAAAAAAAAATTATTTATAAATAAAGTAATAAGCTTTTTGTCTTGCTCACCTATTATATCTATTGTACTGGGACGCCGTTCCTTACCCAAGTGTGGTTGTTAAGAGCCACGTTATCATGTGCCAGTAAAGGGGTTTTCCACAGAGGTGTGGAGAGGCAAGGATCATGATCTTTTTTTAGTAATGATTTAACTACATACCAGGATTTGAAAGTGACATCTATAGGTGGGGATTTGGTAAAGTTGAGCTTATCTGCCACAAGCATAGTGGTCAGTGACACAAGGGGCCAGTTTTTCAAAACTTTTAATCTGGATAACAGTGATCTGGATTTGGAATCCCATATTTTCTAATCAAATGTACTTTTATCTGGATTGTTTTTAACCTTTTTTTTCCAGAAAATTTCATTGCTGGATTACATTTAGTAGCAGCATTTTCTGAAAAAAATGGTCAGAATGATCAAGTTAAAAGTAAACTCGATCAAAAAATATGGGATTCTAAATCCGGATCACTGTTATGCAGATTAAATGTTTTGAAAAACTGGCCCCTGGAGATCACAACATGATCAGTATTATCTGTTGTGGATAGAAGGGGTGTATCTTTGAACCAAGAATAATTATGACTAACTCTATTATTTGTTTATTTAGCAGACGCCTTTATCCAAGGCGACTTACAGAGACCAGGGTGTGTGAACTATGCATCAGCTGCAGAGTCACTTACAAGGTTAAGTGACTTGCTCAGGGTCACAGGGTCACAGGGTCAGTGGCTGAGGTGGGATTTGAACCGGGAACGTCCTGGTTACAAGCCCTTTTCTTTAACCACTGGACCACACAGCCTCCGTAGTTGCTAGTGTATAAAAATAAATATTCGGCAGTGTGCATATTCTGCATGTATGTTTAAACACAGCTCATGTAACATACTTTGAGTATTATACGAATTATAGTGATTTATCTAGGTTTTTTTGTTTGTTTGTTTATTTAACCAATATAAGTCAGCTACTGTCAATAAATGACTATTTCACATACATGACACTATTTTGTTTTTAAATTACCCTGTGACAGGGTGGCTGTGAGGTGACGTCAGGT
Source organism: Acipenser oxyrinchus oxyrinchus (assembly GCA_030684275.1). NCBI lineage: Eukaryota > Metazoa > Chordata > Actinopteri > Acipenseriformes > Acipenseridae > Acipenser > Acipenser oxyrinchus. Next base: position 17,816,007 of record CM060262.1, read on the forward strand.
CAGAAGCAGGAAGAGAAAAACACTAACACCAGGGAAGTACTGCAGTTCAAAATACCAAAGACGTGGCGGCGCCATTTATTTAAATACAAAAAAAAATAAAAGGTTTTAACAGAAAGACTTTCTCACAGAGTGAAAATAAAAGTTTAAACAAAACAAAATCACAAACACAAAATAATACATGTCAGGCTGGGCAGTCGCTGTCATTGTTCCTGTATACTTCAATTTTAAATAAGTTTCGTTTCTCTCTCTCTCCTCTCGCTCCTCTCGCTCCTCTCGCTCTCTCCGCTCTCGCTCCTAACACACCCACCCTGAGTGCCGAGAGCTGCAGGCTTTTATGCAAGTGACCATCTCCCGATTAGCAACAAATTAATCACTTAATTAATTCAGGAGATGGCCACCTTTTGCACAAGTTTTTTTTTTAAATTATTCCTGGCAGAGGACGAGCACCAATCTCATATAAATACAATAAAATACAATAATAATACAAAACAAATACAAAATAACACACTGCACAGGGGCGGAGGGGGAGACCCCGTTCTAAAAATAAACAAACAATAACTGTACAGGGCTCCTCGCCCTGTTACATACCCATCCATTCCTAACTCACTGGCTTTCAATTTCTGGCAATATTGCAGTATGAGATACTCCCGGGACAGCTTCAGCCCCCATTCTGGGGCCCGGCTCCTGCAATAAATAACACTCTTATTATAAAAATATTAGTTAAAACATTTTACAAACACATCAGATTGTTAATGTAACCTAAGAGACTCTAGTGCAGTGATAAAGTCAGGAAATCTGTAGCAACTACTTATGACTGAGTGTGTTGTTAGTTTCAGAAACAGTGCTGTCAAATCCTGATTGCTTAGACATTAGTAAAGTGTATTACAAGTAACATAAGACAGATGTGTGCTTCTAATGAAGGGCATTATACATTTGTAAGGCTTATAAAGAGATTGCTGTAAAATATTCCTCAGACAGGCCATTGCAGTGACCCTGGGCATCTGTAAAAATGAAAAATGTTTTATTCGAGATACAGAGATATAGACACCATCGCCGTTCATAGTCCTGTAGTTATTCCACAAACCCATGAGCCCTGAAGGGGTTGAAAAAGTAGTTATAGGCATTTTCTAATGATGTACTGCACTTTGGGGTTTTCACTGAAGGGTTTTTTTTGTTATTCTGTTTGTATTGTATTGTATTGTATTGTATTGTAAAGTCAATTCAAAAATGGAAAATAAAATGACAGCGACTGAGAAACCATCTGTTTGCAGACATTTGAAATGAATATGTTGTAGGTATTACAATGATATAAATAGAAGATACACCATGGATATTCATAGCATGCTGTAGTTTTTCCATGAATGAAGATAGCCGAATAAGCCACGAGCCCCCCAAGGGGTTGAGTGGGTTGTTTACAGCTCTCCTCATGAGTGAAATAACCACAGCACTCTATAAATGTTCATTGAGTATTCTGTTTGTATAAGAAGTACAGTGTTTGGAAAGAAAGTATGTTTAAACCTGGAGCTGATATCAGAGGATAACTTTCCTTGGATCTGCTTAGCATCGCATCGTCATTTACAACAGTGTGATTCGCCTGGCCATTCTGCCGTTCCAAATGTGTTTTATGTTTTATGTGGTGTGTATGTATTGGTGCACAAGGTATAAATTTGGCTGTGTAGCACAGGTGATTTAAAATGTATATTTGTATGTGGACACAAGGATTGCACAAATTAGTTCTGTATATATAGAGGCACAAATCACTCACCCGGGGTTGGTGTCTTCGCAGTGGAGAACGGGGGAGAGAGAGAGAGAGAGAGAGAGAGAGAGAGAGAGAGAGAGAGAGAGAGAGAGAGAGAGAGAGAGAGAGAGAGAGCATGCACACCACAAAAAGAAACTTCAAACGTGATCAGATTTCAAACGTGCCTTCGATTCAATCTGGCATCCAGGACTTTTCATGAAATTACTCCAAAGTGGAATTGGAGGCAAAGTATATGATCTCATTAAATCAATATACACAGGCAACCAATGCAGCGTAAAAATGAATAACAGGAGGACAGATTCCTTTACACAGGGACGGGGAGTGAGACAGGGATGCAACACTTTTTAACCTGTATATAAACCAGTTGGCCACAGATCTGGACTGACCATAGACAACACAAAGATCAAGTGCCTCTTATACGCAGATGATCTGGTGTTACTGTCACCCACAGCAACAGACCTCCAGCAGAAACTCATAACACTAGAGCAATACTGTAAAACTTGGGCCCTAGAAATTAATCCTGAGAAAACTAAAATAATGATTTTCCAGAAAAAAAGCCAAACTGCACGGAAATAAATTCCAGTTCACCCTAAATAATAATGTAGTGGAACACACAACAAACAACAACTACCTGGGTCTATTAAAGAGTTCATCAGGCAGTTTACATTAAGCAATAAAAAATCTCACAGAAAAAGAGACACATTTATCAATTAAACCCGTCAATAAAAATGTGAACAAAACTATTTGACAGTGTGATCCTTCCCATTCTTTTATATGGCAGTGAAGTCTGGGGTCCAGCTCAATGTTAATTTTGTCAACGAAAATGGTGACGAAAATGTTCGTCAACGAAGGGTTTTTTGTTTTAGTCAACGATGACTATGACTAACGAAAATGATTAAGAAAGACGACGACTATGACAACACAGCAAAAGTGGTTTGCATGACAGACTGAAACGAGACAAAATCTTGTTTGACTAAAACGCTGACGAAAATCAGTTTCTTTGTTTTTCTCCGAGTTTCCTGATTGGTTCACTGACCGGCTGTCTTATTTAGCGGTCCATTTATTCAGCGCGTCTCAGGCGCGTCAGGTCCAATTTATTTTCACACGCGCAGTTTATTTTAGACGTGCTGTTTGAAAGTATTTTCTTCACAGTAAAACAGTTTTAAAAGGCACTGCATAATTACGGGACACTCAGTACTGCATCTCCAGCCCCGCCCCACCCCTTTTCGCTGTATAGTAGTGCATACCGATAAATCATCTCCTGATCACTCTTTTTATCACCAAACTCCTCAATAATGCGACCCAAGTTATTTTTTTACTATAACATCTAAAAAAGCTCTGCAAATGTCAGTGATATTCTTTGAGCGCTGGATGCAGAAGCAGCTATCTTGCTTGTTTATGTCCATGTTATCTATGTAGTGCCGGGACTATCTGTATTCATGAGATACACCCCCCACCCCTTTTTTTTCGGGTTTTTCTCTTGTTTTTTAGATCCAACAGCAGCTCATTTTAATCCACTTGTGGCCGCAGCCTGCTTCCTAGACCCTACTGTTGCAGTAGAGACACTCATTGAAAATGAAGACAATGAGTTACAAGAGGTGCTGAAGAAAGCTGAAGAATACATTGCTGATTCAGCCCAAACTCTTTCTGACAATGACAGTAGCACAGAAACAACTTCATCTGCTGAAAGACCCCAAAGTTGTCCCTCACCAAAAAGAGCCAGATTCCATTTCTTTTCAAAAGCACCACAGAAGTTACCAGTTTCAGGATCTGCTCCTTCAGTCAGGCATGAAATCAAGAAGTACAAGCACATTGTGTCAGAACTCTGCAGCAATGATCCAAATGGAGTTACACTTTGGAAATCACAAAGTCCTGTTACTTTTCTAGTCCTAAAGCCGTATGCACTTGATTTACTTGCCATGCCAGCCTCTCAAGCATTTGCTGAAAGAGTGTTCACCATTACTGGTGATCTTACACAGGGGAAAAGAAACAGAGCCACAGTTCACATGGAAAGATGTGCATTTTTAAAAACACTAAAAGTTTCTATTTTGTATATTAGATTTTATCATGATTTAAAATATCAAAGCTCATAACCTCTACCATCCACGTTTACTTTAAAGTGTGTACTCCAGTTATCTAAGGAGTTGCCTTAACCTTAAATACAGCATCTTAATAGTTCCATGGTAGAGGAGATTTCTAACTCTATATAATTCATGACAAATATGCTGTATTTTTTGTTTTTCCAACTTTAAATGCTTTGCAACTTACAAGGGCTCTAAATATGGTCTGAAATATGATGATTATTCTGACACATTAAAAGAATAAATATATCAAAGAAATCTTTAAAATGAATAAGTGTATGAGTTGTTTTCTTTAAATTATTCATATTGTTTCTGCCTAATTGACTTGCTCTTTAAATTGTTTTGGTGTGTACTTTAATAGATAAGGATTTTTTCAAAAATAAATGTCATTAAACTGATATGCTGCACAAACCTGTGGTTTCACAGACCCTGATTAGCACAAATCCTGGACAACCTAATGTTGATTTTTAGGTGTTAGTCTAGGACTATTGCTAATCAGAGTCTGTGAAACAATCTTGGACTACTCAATGTTAATTTAGGTAGGATAGTCCAAGATTAGAGCTAATCTGGGTCTGCGAAACCATCTTAAAGTATATATGGACTAAAACACGACTAAGTTCTTGGCAATAGACTAACTGACCGACTAAACCAATATCTATGACTAAGACTAAATCTCTTGACCATTTTCGTCGACTAGACTAAGACTAAAACTTAATTAAATTAAAAGACTAAAACTGGACTAAAGTTCTACAGGCTTTCGTCAACTAGACTAAGACTATGACTAAAACAAAAAATGCTGAGAAAATTAACATTGGTCCAGCTCTATTTCCTCATCTTGAAAAATGGGAAAAAAGCCCAGCAGAACAATTCCACCTGCAATTTTGTAAGAACATCTTACAACTCCACAGAAACGCACCCAACAACGGCTGTAGAGCCAAACTTGGACATTTCCCTTTGATGCTTGCCATTCAAAAAAGAGCCCTCAAATTCTGGCTCCATCTAAAGCAGAGTGACCCAGACTCCTTCCAGTTCAAAAGCGAGCAGAGCCAGGAACTGAGCCCTGACACAGCTCCTCTCCTCCAGTTGACTCTGAGACTCAATGAGCTGAGCCACACAGAAAAGCACGGAGCTGCTGAACACCACAGAGAGCACACAGCCTCCCCAGCTCAAGACAATAGTGTCTGCTTTAAAAACCAATTACACAGCCACCTGGAGAGACCAAATCACAATGCAAAACAAACTGGAGTGTTACATTGCACTAAACAGAGAATATTCCCTCACGCAATACCTGGGGGAAATAAAAAACCAAAACGGAGAAGAACATTGACAATGTACAGGCTTAGTGAACACAATCTAGAGGTGGAAATGGGTCGTCAGGGCCGCCGAGAGCCGTCATGGGCCCCGGGGAAGGATTGGTATGTCCCGCTGCCGACCCCCCCCACCCCCCCCCCCCATGGTACAATATTCATCCGACTTTGTAGTATACTGTAGTCTAAACCAAACTTCTAAACCAAGCAATGATACTTGCAATCTTAGCAGTGTTTGAGGAAGATCATTTCAACTGATACAGTATTTTGATAATGGGTTTGAAGGAAACTGTCAATGACGCCTAGAAGTTTCAATATCTCAATTAAAATCTGCAGCAGGATAGTTTACTCTTTCTCAAAGTAGTTATGTTTAAGTTATTTACAGTATTCAAACTTTTTTTTTAGGTAAGTGAATAAATATATTTTTTGTACAAACTCCACGTGTAATAGTCATTAATTGGAAGCTTACTTAACATCAAATAACATATGTTTTTAGCATAAACTACATTTTAATGGTGTTGCTATAAACTATTTTATTTATCCCATGCCAAAAATAAACCACTCATCTCTGCTCTTAACTAATAGCCTGTATTGGTAAATATATATTGTATTTTAAGCAATATAACGGATCATTCTCTAATTGTGTTTACCACTAGCGGAAGAAAGTATTTTATTTATTGTACACGATACCATTTTTCTAACAAACTGCTGCACCACGTTGTTTTGAGCAAATTATAGATCTTAATAATAGAATAATTCATACTGTGGTATATATTGCGCAAATTAAGGGTTCTTTTAAAGTTTTTAAAAGTCTTTAAAAAAATACATAAAATTGCTATGCCTTTTTTTTTTAGCTTTTTGGTGTAGTAAAATATGAAATGCGGAAGTTCAAATCATTGTGTGAAAGGAAGTGTTTGACAGCGCCTGGATACACAATCATTACACAACAAAAGCACATCGGCTCAATGTGCAGTACGGGAGTTTTTCTTTTTAATGTGGTGGTGGGAATGAAAAGGGTCTTCTGCAGGGCTAGTTGTTTTAAAATATTTTATATATACAGTACTGTGCAAAAGTTTTAGGCAGCTGTGAAAAAATGCTGTAAAGTAAGAATGCTTTCAAAAATAGACATGTTAATAGATTATATTTATCAATGAACTAAATGCAAAGTGAGTGAACAGAAGAAAAATCTAAATCAAATCCATATTTGGTGTGACCACCCTTTGCCTTCAAAACAGCATCAATTCTTCTAGGTACACTTGCACAGTCAGGGATTTTGTAGGCATATAGTCAGGTGTATGATTAAACAATTATACCAAACAGGTGCTAATGATCATCAATTCAATATGTAGGTTGAAACACAATCATTAACTGAAACAGAAACAGCTGTGAAGGAGGAATAAAACTGGGTGAGGAACAGCCAAACTCAGCTAACAAGGTGAGGTTGCTGAAGACAGTTTACTGTCAAAAGTCATACACCATGGCAAGACTGAGCACAGCAACAAGGCACAAGGTAGTTATACTGCATCAGCAAGGTCTCTCCCAGGCAGAAATTTCAAGGCAGACAGGGGTTTCCAGATGTGCTGTCCAAGCACTTTTGAAGAAGCACAAAGAAACGGGCAACGTTGAGGACCGTAGACGCAGTGGTCGGCCAAGGAAACTTACTGCAGCAGATGAAAGACACATCATGCTTACTTCCCTTCGCAATCGGAAGATGTCCAGCAGTGCCATCAGCTCAGAACTCAGAAAACAGTGGGACCCTGGTACACCCATCTACTGTCCGGAGAAGTCTGGTCAGAAGTGGCCTTCATGGAAGACTTGCGGCCAAAAAGCCATACCTCCGGCGTGGAAACAAGGCCAAGCGACTCAACTATGCACGAAAACACAGGAACTGGGGTGCAGAAAATGGCAGCAGGTGCTCTGGACTGATGAGTCAAAATTTGAAATATTTGGCTGTAGCAGAAGGCAGTTTGTTCGCCAAGGGCTGGAGAGTGTACATGAATGAGTGTCTGCAGGCAACAGTGAAGCATGGTGGAGGTTCCTTGCAAGTTTGGGGCTGCATTTCTGCAAATGGAGTTGGGGATTTGGTCAGAATTAATGGTCTCCTCAATGCTGAGAAGTACAGGCAGATACTTATCCATCATGCAATACCATCAGGGAGGCATCTGATTGGCCCCAAATTTATTCTGCAGCATGACAACGACCCCAAACATACAGCGAAAGTCATTAAGAACTATCTTCAGCGTAAAGAAGAACAAGGAGTCCTGGAAGTGATGGTATGGCCCCACAGAGCCCTGATCTCAACATCATCGAGTCTGTCTGGGATTACATGAAGAGAGAGAAGCAACTGAGGCTGCCTAAATCCACAGAAGAACTGTGGTTAGTTCTCCAAGATGTTTGGGCCAACCTACCTGCCGAGTTCCTTCAAAACTGTGTGCAAGTGTACCTAGAAGAATTGATGCTTGATGCTGTTTTGAAGGCAAAGGGTGGTCACACCAAATATGGATTTGATGTAGATTTTTCTTCTGTTCACTCACTTTGCATTTTGTTAATTGATAAATATAATCTATTAACATGTCTATTTTTGAAAGCATTCTTACTTTACAGCATTTTTTCACAGCTGCCTAAAACTTTTGCACAGTACTGTATATATATATATATATTAAAAAAGCTCCCCTTTATCAGGGCCCCATTCGAGCGTTGGGCCCCAGGGAAATTTCCCCGTCCTCACCGCCCTCTTGGTGGGCCTGTGTGTCTGATACATCCTTATTTCAGGGTTTTTTTAAATCAACACAAATGATTAATAATAGCTTTTACCCACCTGTCAATAAATTACTTTGCGTTGTGAAGAAGGTCTCTTTCAAGATAGATATTCTGTAGCAGTTGAAGAACAACTTCATGGACCAGCGTGCGCTGTTAATTAAAAATATCTTTAACTTTCTTTGGCAGCGATATACAGTAAACAAATAGCAGAAAGTGTTTAATGTATGTGCTTAAATATGAAATATATAACACGCATACATATAATAGTATGCATTTGTATTTTATTCTATTTGGCAAATATTATCTTATCACTTTTTTTTTTTTTTAGAACCTATGCTATACAAGATCATAACCATTTACAGTATTGCGTTTACAAGTATTGACAGGCTTCTTTCTTTATTCGTATCTAGCAGGCAGTATGTATTTATTTTATGTGAATCAATGTGTTCCTTGACGAACAAGAGTTTTGTTCAAGTGTAAAGCTGTCAGCCAGGTCATTAGTTTAACAAAGCAAATTACAACTTTGATAGAAACAAATAATCACAAACCCAATAACAACGATCTTCAATAAACAAAAAGCAATTGGAGTTTAAAATAGGAGGTATCATAACAAATACATTGTAGGCCTTATTATTTTTTATCCATTTGGTAGACGCCTTTATCCGAGGCTTACATTTTATTATTTAACTTGTGCTTAATTTGTGCCAGGGCTCTCCAGGGCTGAGCCACGGCACCTCTTGGTTTCTCCCTTTAGTTATGAAAGTTTTTTTTTTCCGCTCTGAAATGTGTGTTGTTTTTTTTTGTTTGTTTTTTTGTACGTTCATTCTATTCAAGCAGCAGCAACGTACAGACTTGAATTTTAAATTAAATTATTGCTGGAGCCCCTCCATCCCTGTCATTACAAATTAAGGACTGGTGAGCAACAATACAACCCAGCTAACAGGGTAATACTGTAAAGTGCCACTGCATTCCCTGTTTCACTTGTTCGTTTCTCTGACCGCTGACACTGTGACAGTTTCGATGAACTCCCGACCGTATCATAAAGTGAGGGGGGGGAAGAAGAAAAACATATTTCCTAAATTAACAAATTATTATTAGTTTCCCCAGTACTGAAGGCACAAATACTAATTATTATCAATGATTACCAGTTTTATCCAGACAGAAACACAGATCTGACCCGTGTGTGCTGAACTATGTAAGAAGTGTTGAATTTAAATCAAGGGAAGTAATGTTAAAACTTTACAATGCATTACTAATACCTCATCTAGAATATTGTATTCAGTTCTGGTCACCTTGTTACAAAATGGATATTGCTGCTCTAGAAAGAGTGCAAAGAAGAGCAACCAGAATCATCCCGGGTTTAAAAGGAATGTCGTATGCAGACAAGCTAAAATAATTGAATCTATTCATTCTTGAACAAAGAAGACTACGTGGTGATCTGATTCAAGCATTCAAAATCCTAAAAGGTATAGACAATGTCGACCCAGGGACTTTTTTTACCTAAAAAAAGAAACAAGGACCAGGGCTCACAAATGGAGATTAGATAAAGGGGCATTAAGAACAGAAAATAGGAGGCACTTTTTTACACAGAGAATTGTGAGGGTCTGGAACCAACTCCCCAGTAATGTTGTCGAAGCTGACACCCTGGGATCCTTCAAGAAGCTGCTTGATGAGATTCTGGGATCAATAAGTTACTAACACCCAAACGAGCAAGATGGGCTGAATGGCCTCCTCTCGTTTGTAAACTTTCTTATGTTCTTATGTTCTTATAGGCTATTCAATGTCTCCCTATTCAGTGAAATGGAACAGTCGAAAGCAACGCTGCCAAGCACTGACCTCAGACAGAAGTGATGTCAGACTGTTATCTTTATGGTTCAATTTCGGTAAAACCAGGACCCCCCCGAAAATATAAATACCCCGTTGCACACTCCCGGGACTATGTGTATGCCAAGTGTGGTTCCTTAATTAGCAGTACTTTTTGAGATACAGGTGTATACAAAAGCGTCTTAATTTTTCTTTTTTTTTTAAAACAGCTGTTTTTATCGCCACTCTGTATCTCACCAAATGCTACCCCTTTTACAGGGTTTGTTGAGCATGTCAATCCGACCACACACACCAATTTTCATGCATATCGATGGGGATTTACCCCCCTTTTGAGCTGGTTGTAAAATCGACTTTAAACAGAACCTTTGTTTCAAACCTTAACTATGTCTGCACGACCGCACAGACATAATAATAATAATAATAATAATAATAATAATAATAATAATAATAATAATAATAATAATAATAATATTATAAATTAAAAAATACAACAACAAATAATATAAACTAAAAGTTCATGTGTAATTACCCTAAAAAGTATAGTGGTTATAACTGTTCACTTTCAAAATAGCAGTGGCAGTTGGAAGTGACTGTTTGAAATTGCAACTTTAAGTGTAGCAAGTTGTTGCAATTGCCATGGAGACCAATCAGAGTGCAGGCAGCAGAGAGCAGTACCCTGCAGAGCTGAGCAATGCACAGACCAGGAGGCAGCACAGCGTGCTGAGAGACAACCCTGAATGCCTGTACTCCAACTACACTAACACAGGAGGAAAGAAGATAAAAAACAACCTCATCTTCCACACTGAACACCCCAAAACCTGGCACGCTGCTATATGTAGCAAGCATGGAAACATTAAAAGAAGAGGGATCTGGCACGGAAGACAAATTGTTGTGGGAGAGGACTCAGACCCAGACAGCACAGTCCTAACTATAAACATATACCACAATCGACTGTGGTGAACCAGGGAAATGAGGCCAGCCTCAACTTCTTCGAGGAATCCTTTCAACCCCTGAAAGAAGAGATAGAGAAGGAAAAAATACACCCGGCAACCACCGACCCCGACTACCTCGACCATGAAAACACAGCACCAATTGCAGAGGACACAACACCCAACGCCAGCCAGCTACCCAGCTGCACCCAACACTTGTGGGAGCGCCTGGCCCAGCTGGAGCTGGAGTTCGCTGAGTTAAGGGAGCTCACCCTGGCTAGCTTGTCCTCACCCAGCCTCACCCAGCAGTTGTGAGACAAGGTGAGCCAGGTGAAGATAGAGAGCAGGGTGGCTATCAGCAAACTGATTACCGAGGTGAGAAACCTGCAGCTGGAGAATGAAGACCTGAAAGCCCAGCTGGCCAGTATCATGGAGGACATGAAGTGCAGAGAGAGGACCCACACCAAGGAGCTGCAGGAGCTGAGGGAGCAGCTCCACAGACACACAGCCCCCCACCCCGCACCACACACACGCACAGCCCTCACACCCCCACCTCCCCCTCCCCCCTGACACACTCCACTCCCCCACTGACACTGACAATGCCCCCGCTCCCACTGACACACAGCCCCACCCCTGAAACACAGCTCCCCTGACACACAGCTCCCTCCGACATACAGCCCCCCCCGACACACATCTCCTCCCAAACACACCAGCCATAAAGAAGACCAAAGCAGAAGTGGCCCTTCTCATTGACTCCAATGGGAAATACCTCGACACACGGAGGCTGTCCCCGGCAGTCAGGTGAACAAGATCCGTTGTGTGAACACGAAGCGAGCCCTGCAGCTGCTGGACCTCCACACGCTGGGGAGCCCAGCCTGCATCGTCATCCACACCGGCACCAGTGACCAGGGCCCGGAAGAGGGTGGGCCATGAAGAGGGTGGCAGAGAGAGCCTCGCTGGAGTTCCCTGACTCCAGAGTGGTCATCTCCACACTGCTACCACGAGCTGACACCCCCCCACACATCATCGACGCCATCAACACAGAGCTAGTCAGGGGCTGCGCCACCCTGCCCAATGTGCATCTGGCACACCTTCCTGCTTTGGGCCCCTGGTATCTGTACAACAAGGTGCACCTCAACAAGAAGGAGATATAATATATATATATATATATATATATATATATATATATATATATATATATATATATATAATTAAAATAAAAAACTCTGTACATACATATATATATATATATACTTATATACTGTATAGATAAGTACCAAAAACTATTTGTTGTGTTGTTGCTTGCAGTCTATTTCATTAGATTAATTAGTATAAAAACAAACAACAACAACAACAAAAACTTTGTATTCCTCGGCTTTCGGACCAAAGAGCACAGACACTGAGTTTATTAAAAATATAAATAACTTAGACATTGTCATTTTGTTAGAGATGTGGTGCTGCACAGACGTGATCACTCACTGTCCATCAGGCTACAGGGAAGTCATTGTGCCATCCATGAAACTCAGCACAGTCCGGCACGGCAGGGACTCCGGGGGAATTATAGTGTGGTACATCAGCCCAGTCAAACAAGGACCAACACACACACATGGCTCAGAATAAATAAGGGCATAGCCCTGTGTAACAAAGATATATACCTATGTGCAGCCTCCACACAGAGATCGGCCACTTTCAGGCCCAGGGAAAAGTGCTGCTCTACTTTGAAAATCTCTATAAAGTAATTCCCCAAAAAGATTTAAAATTGGAACAAAAATTAATTCAGGAAAAATTAAAAATGCTTGAGTCATCAATTAAAAACAACCAAAATCCACTAGACACCCCAATCACCCTGCAAGAGTTAACAGAGAAGCTCCAAACACTTAAATGCAGAAAAGCCTGCGGCCCTGACAGCATCAGAACTGAGATGCTCAAATACAGCAACCCTGAGCTGCAGAAGGCCTTGCTTAAATTATTCAACCTGGTACTGAGTACAGGCTGTTTCCCTGACATCTGGAACCAAGGGCTTGTGTCCCCAATTTACAAGAATGGAGACAAATTTGACACCAACAACTACCAGGGCATCTGTGTGAGTAATAATCTGGGGAAGGTATTCTGCAGTATTCTAAAACGCCAGAATACTGGCCTTTCTTACCGAACACAATGAGTAAGAGTCAGATTGGGTTTCTACCAAAACACAGCACTACTGATTATATTTACACCCTACACACCCTTATTAATAAACACGTCCACCAAAAAAATAAAGGCAACATTTTTGCATGCTTCATTGATTTTAAAAAAGCATTTTATTCTATTTGGCACAAGGGTTTATATTATAAAATTCTCCAAAGTTTATGATATAATTAAATCAATGTATTCGGAAAAGAAGTGCAGAATAAAAATTGACAACAAAATAACAGAGTTTTCACAGGGGCGTGGAGTGAGACAGGGCTGCAGCCTGAGTCCAACGCTGTTCAATATTTACATAAATTAGTTAGCGATGATGTTGGAACAGTCTACAGCTCCTGGCCTCACTATACATGACATGGAAATCAAATTCCTGCTGTATGCAGACGACCTGGTCCTGTCGTCCACTTAACAGGGGCTGCAGCAGAACCTGCCTCTGCTAGAGCAGTTCTGTCAGACCTGGGCCCTGGTAGTGAATTTGAAAAAAACAAAATCATGATCTTCCAAAAAAAGGCCAGATCTCAGGAAAACAGATACCACTTTACTCTAGGCAGCACCGCCCTAGAACACATATTGAATTACAGTTACCTCAGACTAACAATCAATGCATCAGGGAGCTTTGGCCTGGCAGTGAATGCATTAAAAGAAAAAGCTTGCAGAGCTTTCTATGCCATCAAAAGAAGGCTATATAAAATAAATATACCCATTAGAATCTGGTCCAAAATTTTTGACAGCATCATCCAGCCCATTGCGCTATATGGAAGGTCCACTCAGTCAGCAGAACTACACAAAATGGGACAAGCATTCTGCAGAAACCCTGCATGCAGAATTATGGAAAAATATATTACAAGTACAGAGGAAAACACCTAATCATGCATGTAGGGCTGAATTAGGTCATTACCTACTGCTCATCCAAATCCAAAAAGGAGCACTCAAATTCTGGATGCATCTCCGCACAATCCCCGCAGACACTACAGTACAAGGCCCTAAAAACCCAAGAGCTCAGCCCAGAAAAGAGTCCCCTCAGTCAGCTGGTCTTGAAGCTCACTGCACTGACCCCCACTAACACTAACCAGCTTCAGATCAGCACTGCTAACCAGCTGCCAATCAGAGTCAACCAAATTATAAAACAAAACAAAGCATCTTATCTGGAACATTGAGACAATGAAAATAAATCCCAAATAAACTTGATTGCTATCGGGCCTTGTGACAGAGATCGAATGGTGCTTGGTGTTAGATCTCCCCCTCGACCTGTGAGGGCACTGTGTAACGGGAACAGAGTACCCTTAACTAAATGGCACGACAATTTATTCCGTAGGGTAGGTGGAAGTTGGTCATTTAGGAAAGGGGCGCAGCTACGGTATCCAAACTCAATGACCCAGACGGTAAACGGAGCGGCATCTGAGGATTGGAGGAGCGGATGCGCTCGTTAACCTAGGGGTCATGAGTGAGGCTATAAATAGGGGACTTAGCATACGTGACCTGTTCCTTGGTAAATGGTTAGTGCTAAAAACCTACAAGGAGTCTGTGTGCTGTTTCGTGAACCGTGAGTTTTGTCTTGTGTTTGTTAGTGTTTTGTTAACTGTCATCTGTTTTTTAATAGACTACCAGTTGCACGATCCGGAGCTGTAGAGAAAGCCAGCATAAACCCGGACATCACTTTCACCCCTGCATTTCACGGAGAACTGTATTACACCACTTAAACATATTCACTATCACTAAGAACTGTGTTTGTGTTTTGTGTTTAGTGTTGGTGTGTAAAACTGGACTTTTTGGTTACGGGTCAAACCCGGGGAATTACAAATACCGAGTGATACATACCGCTGTATCACTCCAAGATTATTATTTACAGGTGTTTGCCATAAGGCTCTGGACATTGTTAATTAAATCAATAAACACCCTTGCACCTGGAAATCAGTGTCTGTCTGTTTTATATTCGCTCTGCACTGCACTCACCTGTATTCACGCGCCACTTTGCCACACGTGGTGTCAGTAGTGGGATGGACTACGCAGCACTGTCGGTGCTGCTGGAGCGAGAGGTACGGGGCACTAATTGAGAGGTTCGGACTGGGAGCACAGACAGCAGCGGTACCCGTCATGACGGCCCCAAAGGCGAGGACTCACAAGATGGAGGTGGAGTCAGACCCAGAAGCCTACTTGGTGGCATTTGAACGGTTGGCTAACACCGCGTAATGGCCCCGAGAGTTCTGGGCAAGCCAATTGGGACTCTGCCTGATTGGAGGGGCACAGGCAGCTTACCAGGCTATGATGGATGATGACGCCGCTCAATATGACCTGGTGAAGCTAGCCATCCTCCGCCGTCTGAATATTACGGAGGAAACCCACCGAGTGAGGCTCAGGGATTTCAAGAGGTCCCCGAATACACACCACAGGGTGGTGGCGCAACAGCTCTGTGACCACATGGTTCACTGGTTCACCCCAGCACTGAAAACAAGTGCGCAGATGGGTGAGGCCATTGTTATCAAGCAGTTTTGCCATGTGGTCGGCACCGAGACTCAGGCGTGGATATGGTGCCACAACCCCACACCCTGGACCAGGCAGTAAAACTCACAGAGGACTTCAAGGACTCCCTGGTGTCAGCCCAGTCCGGGCTACTCACCACTCCAACACCGCGGAGCATCTGAGCACCACCCCCTCTCTCTGCACCTCCACCCCCACCACCGGGACCGGCTCAACGACCTTCTAGACTGCCAGCCCCAATGGGCAACCTTGCCTCTCCTCCATGGAGACCAAGGTTGACCCCCAGCTGGGGTAAAGGTGCTGCCCCCGCCCCGTTGCCATACCAGCAGCGGGACAGATATCTAACCTCTGTGCCCTCCTTTCCCCCTACCTGTTTTAGGTGCCACCAGCCGGGTCATCAGGCCAAGTCATGCCCATCTGCGATGGAGTGTGATGTGGCCGTATGCCATGCGGGTAAGCGAGGGGAAAATGGTCGGGAGGAGCCTTGTATTGTTAATGCAATTTTGGGAAATGTGAAAACCCATGCATTAGTGGACACAGGGTGTGGTCAGACCTTAATTAGAACGTCTCTCTTGGGCGGTGTGTTGTGGCAGCCACAAGGTCAGGTGGCGATCTCCTGTATCCATGGAGACACGGCGGCATACCCCACAGTCAAAGTATATTTATCGGTAGGACCGATAAAACGTCACCTGATAGTGGGGGTGGCGGAAAGGTTACCACACCCAATTATTCTGGGTCGAGACTGGCCAAACTATAGAGAACTGGTGAAATTAATGACAGTCCCGACCGCACACGTAAATGTGGCAGAGAAAGACGAAAGGGAAATGATTGGTAATGTGTTTCTCTTTCAAACTGAAATGTTTTCTCCCGTTCCGCCCGAGAAAAACAAATAAAGAGAGAAGGAAGCGGAAATGGGAGGGAGCATTAATGAGACAAGGCTGGGAGCTGGTGGGAGCCTGCTACAATCGTAACAAACGCCAGTCAAAGGGGGTCGGAATGCAGTGTGACCGAGAGGGCGAGGTTACTGGGCCATCAAGGGCAGATGTTACTCCCACCCCTCTCAATATACCGGACATGTGGCACTCAAGCACGGACATAGTGTGGGGCCAAAATAAGACCCCTCACTAGTGCACACTTGGGGACAGGTCCGGTCTATTGAAGGTAAGGATGTTGAAGGCGCTGGGGCACTAGTATTTCCACATTTCATTATCAAGGGGCAATTACTGTATAGGGTAAACCTTGCCACGGGCACAGGACAGCCTGTAACACAATTATTGGTTCCCCCGTCTTGTCGACTGGAGGTCATGAGGCTGGCACATGATATCCTTTTTGCGGGGCATCTCGGAGCTGACAAGACAAGGGAGCGAATACTGGCTCGATTTTATTGGGTAGGACTTCATAAAGATGTGTCGAAATATGTAGCCACATGCCCAGACTGCCAGCGAGTAGCGCCGGGTCGAGTGCGCCCCGCTCCTTTTGTCCCACTGCCGTATATTTCCACCCCCTTTGAACGCATTGCAATGGACATAGTCGGCCCTTTGCTACCTTCTGACTCCGGGTATACGCATATATTAGTGGTAGTAGATTACGCAACACGATACCCGGAGGCAGTTCCATTGAGGTCCACTAGTGCAGATTATGGCAGATTATGGCTAGAGTAGGGATCCCCAAGGAGATCTTGACTTATCATGGAACTAACTTCCTGTCTAATACGTTACAGCAAGTATACAAAATATTAAAAATACGTCCCATCAGGACGTCTGTTTATCATCCACAGACGGACGGTTTGGTGGAACAGTTTAATCAGACCTTGAAGGCGATGCTGAGACGATTTGTGAATCAGGAGCAAAAACATTGGGCATCGCTTCTCCCCTACCTCCTTTTTGCAGTGAGAGAGGTGCCACAGAGTTCGACAGGGTTCTCCCCCTTTCGAGCTCTTGTACGGCCGACAGCCTTGTGGCATCCTCGAGAGAAGGGGGGGAAGAGCACAAAGGCTCGTCCAAAAATGTAGTGCAGCATGTGCTCCTACTTAGAGATCACCTAGATTTGGTCGGTCGTTTGGACCAGGACAATCTCAAATCGGCTCAGCACCGACAACAACAGCATTACCATCAAAATGCATTAATTCAAACCTTTCGACCTGGAGGTAATGCTGCTGCTTCCCTCCTCAGAATCAAAACTATGTGCTAAATGGCAGGGGCCATATGAAATGATTCGGGCTATAGGAAAGGTGAATTATGAAATTAGACAGCCCGATCGCTGTAATGAAAAAGAAATTTATCATATAAATTTATTAAAGCTCTGGCAGGCAAGGGAGGCCTTATTTATAGCCCCAGGCAATATAGAGGATGATTTGGGCCCTGAGCTAGAGACCTCTAGCACAAAGGACATTTCAATGGGGGAACAGTTACTTCCTGATCAGCAACAGGAGCTGTGTATGTTAATTGAGGAATTCAACAATGTTTTTTCTGACATGCCCGGTAGAACTAACCTTGTTGAATATGCCATTGTCTCTCCCCCAGGTGTCAGCAGCGGCGGACCCTCGGGAGGCGACAGCAGCAGTGGCGGACCCTCGGGAGGCGCCCCAGGCGGTGGGGAGCAACAGGCAGCCCCAGGCGATCCAGATGTGGCATCCCTGAACGGTGCAAGGCAGGCATCCTTGGGCGGTGCAAGGAAGGCATCCTTGGCCGGTGCATAGCAGGCATCCTTGGGCGGTGCAAGGCAGGCATCCTTGGGCGGTGCAAGGCAGGCATCCTTGGGCGGTGCATGGCAGGCATCCTTGGGCGGTGCAAGGCAGGCATCCCCGGGCGGTGCAAGGCAGGCATCCCCGGGCGATGGCGAACTGGCATCCCCAGGCGATGGGGAACTGGCATCCCCAGGCGATGGCGAACTGGCATCCCCAGGCGATGGTGAACAGGGCAGCGGCGTTCCCTCAGGAGGCGACGGCGGCAGCGGACCCTCGGGAGGCGATTGCAGGAGGGGAGACAGGACCAGCAGTTGTGCTGGGGTTGGCCCTCTTCTCAGCTGCTGCGACCCAGTGGTTTTCCCCCTTGCTCGGCTCAGCAACCTATGCAAGGGCGGCTGCGGACCACCAGCCTCCTGTCCCGGTCCGTCCTGTCTTGAAGGGAGAGGCAGCTCCTGCTGCTCTGCTCCTGGCGAAGGCGGCAGGGGCTCCTCCCCTTCTGGCTGAGCAGGCGGCAGGGGCTCCTCCCCTTCTGGCGGCGAAGGCGGCAGGGGTCCTCCCCTTCTGGCGGCAGCAGGGAAACCAGCAGGCATGCTCCCTCTGCTGGTGGAGGTGGGAGTGGCCAGTCGACCTCCCATGACGGTGGAGGCGGAACCAGCAGGTACTCTCCCTCTGCTGGCGGGGGTGGGAGCGACACACAGTCATCCCACGGCGGAGGAGGTGGCACCAGCAGGTATTCTCCCTCTGCTGGTGGAGGCAGGAGCGACAAACAGTCCTCCCAGGGCAGTGGAGGTGGAACCAGCAGGTATTATCCCTCTGCTGGTGGAGGCAGGAGCGACAAACAGTCCTCCCAGGGCGATGGAGGTGGAACCAGCAGGTAATTTCCCTCTGCTGGTGAATACCTGGGCTGTGGACGCTCGGCCTTCCCCCTCTTGGGCTGTGGGCGCACCGACTACCCCGTCTTGGGATATGGACACACCGACTACCCCCTCTTGGGCTGTGGACATTCAGGCTCCTCCCACTCAAGCGCAGGACGTTCGGGCTCCTCCCTCTGAGGCGCAGGACATGGCCGGGTCTGGTCCACTGCCCAGAACCACTCTGCAGCGTCCCCCACCAGACCCTGGTTCCATGCCTCTTCATACTGGGGGTCCCCGTAAGGGCAGTCCTCCTGGATGTGCCCAAACTCGCCACAGACGCCACACATGAGAGCCCCTTCCATCCTCCAATGGTCCTGCTCGGCTGCCCAGTCCGGGGGCCCAAACTTAGTTGGCACCCGGGACCACCACCTCTTGCTCTGCTGCTGCTTCTCTTGGCAGCTCTTTCTCCTTTTTCCTCCCATCCTCTCTTCTCACTCTCCTTTTCACTCCACACGTAATAATAAAAAAAAATGAAAAGTGCAGTACCCGCGCTGGCCTGTCGGAGGCTGTGGTTGATCCCATGATGACACCACGTGTGACAGGATGGTCAAGTGGTGACGTCAGGCCAGATGCAAGAAGAAAACACTGACACCAGTACTGCAGGCAAAAGACACGACATGCGCCGTTTATTTAAATAATGAAACAAAATAAAATATTTGAAAAAAAACCCAGTTCTCACAGAGCAAAATAAATAGTTAAACCAAAACATGAACACAAAATACAATAGGTCAGGCTGGGCAGATTGCTGTCACTGTTCCTATTCTTTTGCTTTGGTTTAAATTTCTTTCTCTCGCTCCTCTCGCTCTCGTTTCTCCTCTCCAACACCCACCCGGAACCGAGAGTGCTGCAGGTTTATATGCAGGTGACCATCTCCGGATTTAGCAACAAATTAATCACTTAATTAATTCTGGAAATGGCCACCTTCTGCACAAGGTTTTTAATTATTCTTGGCAGAGGACGAGCACCCAACCTCGCCTCTGCCAGAACACATTTAAAATAAAAACAAAACAATAACAGACAGCTCCGCCATCATATTTATAAATAAATAACAATAACAATAACAATAACAATAATACCACAAAACAAATACAAAACCCTGAAGGACGACACCTTGCTCATCCTATATAATAAATACATAAATCATAAAACAAATACAAAATAACACAAATGAGACACAGGGGCGGAGGGGGAGACCCCGTTCTAAAAATAAATAAACAAATACCTGTACAGGGCTCCTTGCCCTGTTACAGACCCTTTCTCACAACGATGGGAATGAAAATGCAGAGATGGGAGCCAAGCTAACAAGATTTAAGTTTTTGCAGGTATCAGGCTGATCTTTGGGATACAAATTGAACATTTGTGAAACTGCAACAAATATTGTAATGACTGTAATGTGTTTTAAAGAATATGAAACCAGTAGAAAATATTATTAGCAGATCTGTGTAAGGCCTGTGTGGGGAAGTTCATTGCGGTGAAGGTCAGACTGACCTGCTGAAAGTTCGAAACCTCCATTATGAGGCAAAAGCATCTTTTTTAATTAGACTCAGTCTCAAAACATTCTGATCCAGCGAGAGCAGAATGGCAGAATCTATGGAGCACAGTTAATATGCTAGAAGCAATTGAACTAGGTTTGATTATAGTAAGAAAAAACAAAAGTATTTAAATAAATAAGAAACCTAATATAATAATATTAAGTAAATGAAAGAGCAGTCCTAAGTTTTAATATTCTAGGTTGCATTTGCTTTTTTGCATTAACCTCTTGCCTTCTGTGTATATCAATCATGGGGTTTCCATGCGGGTCAATTTACACGTGAAATGGTGATGCGTGTGCACGTTTGGGAGAATTACTCATGTAAATCAGGTTTGTGGCCGAAAAAAAGGCCAAAGAGAGGGATAGGGTAAATCTCATTTACTCGTATAAATGACGAAACACATGGGAAAACCACGCCCAGTTTTGCATGGAAACCCGCATTCCACGTGTAAATGTTAATGAGCATGTTTATCCTTAACTATAAATATTGTAAGGGAGCAGGTCAGTTGTTACTATGGATTCCAAGACAGCAGAAAGTAGTGGCTGATGGGCGATTTTATGGTTAGCAGTGAAGTAGTTCACCTTAATGCTAACGAGGGCGGTCTTTTTTTATTATTGTTTTTTTGCTGTGTCTAGTCTGTCATGTTGTGCATATCTTATGGGTTTACGGTTCTGTATAAAACCACTTACCACGAACTGTGTTATGCATTGGTTATGGTATTAAAGCAGCTGTTTTGAGAATACCCTTGCTGTAAAAACTACGCTAAAGTTAAACACGAAGAGCAAGTGAGCTGCTTAACTGAATTAATTCCCGTCCTTTTTTTGATCACAGCTATGTCCAAAGACAACGTGCATCTGCCCTCCACGTTAATAAATATAGTTTGTGAACTGGATGTCATAAGCCAGCTCAATCGCCAAAAAAAGCGCAACAACATCCAAGCTGTTGATGCTCTCTCAGAACTGATCAAATAAAATTGCAAATGATTATGTTTTATTTGTTTGCATCATTAATATTTAACACAGCAGTAAATCCAACACAACTTAATGAGTCATCAGATAAATTAGTTGAAACCGGATTCAATACTAATGACAAGCCAACCCACCTGACATTTGAAAAACAATTTGGTCAAGAGCAGTAAAACACATTATTAAGCAAGCAGGCACAGGGTATTTTGCTTTATTACAGCAGCTTAGATTCACTCGTGTACCAGTTCTCTGCACATGGAAACCACATTTTCACAAAATGTCACTAATAATCTTCAAAAACAGCACGAGTACTTTACACATAGCTAATATACATATCAACCCCCACCTTTCCCATTCATTTGCATGACGTCGGGTGAAAAGCCTGGTTTACTCGAGAAAAATAAACTGAGCGAATGGAAACCCAAAAAAAGCATTTTACACAAGACATTTTTCTCTGTAAATATCTCGAGTTAAAAAAAAATTGCATGGAAACCCCATGAATGAAGTAAAATAGAATTGCAGTTTATAAGAGATTGCTATATTGACATATCTGAATTAAAACTACATGTTATAAAATCATTTAAAGTATAAACTGTAACTCTAATAGTAAACATACTGAAGGAATACAACTCATGTTGTAACCTCGTTCTCATCTGCTTGTGGTACAGGCAGTGTTGAAGATGACTCATTGGTGTTGGCCGATGAAGCAGGGATTTTTGATTGTCAGCGATTTAAAAGCCAAGATCCTCTCTATAATGAGCGATCTCGTTAATATTAACGAACGGAAATACCTTTCGGATAACAGAAGATAGGTGTTTATCTTACAATAATTATTTTCTATGTATAACAGAAATGAATTAGAACCTGGCAGGAAGAGATTGGAATGGAAAGTGTAGGATGTGTTGATACGTTAAGTTAGTTATTGGTTTGAAATAATGAGTATTGAAAAATGCTTACGATAGTGTTTCATATTAATCAACCCTAAAATTGGCAAAAAGCAAAGGTTGTCTTAAAACCTGCTTTGACTGGATTTTATATGAACAGTGAAGAAGATCAGACTTAGTTCAGTCACTGTAGCTCTATTATTATTATTATTATTATTATTATTATTATTATTATTATTATTATTATTATTTATTTCTTAGCAGACACCCTTGTCCAGGGCAACTTACAGTTGTAAACAAAAATACATTTTAAGAATCACATTACAAGTAATAATACAATTAAGAGCAAGATAAATACAATGACTTTGGTTCTAGCAAGTACAAGTATGACAATTGCGTGTGTCGCCTCGCCTCGACCTCCCCACAAGTCTGACTGAGCCGGTTACATTTAACTAGTATAATATATATAGTGCTGTGAACAGGATGGCTTCAGTGATGACGTCAGACCAGAAACACAGAAAGTAGCGGGTGAGAGCAGAAACGCTACGGCGTTCAGCTCCTTTTATTAAATAATAAACAAAAATAAAAGACTTAAACAGAACAACAAACAAAAGGCACAAGGGCAAAACAAATAAGTCTTGTGCTGTTGAAAACCAGCACGCTTAGCAGTTGTTTTGCTTTTAAATAACTCTCTCCTTGCTCGCTCTCCCTTACTCTCCTCTGTACACTCTCCGCTAGGGTAGAGAGCTGCAGGTTTATATACAGTGACCATCTCCCGATTAACAACAATTAATCAATGAATTAACTCGGGAGATGGTCACCGCCTGCACAAGTTTAGTAAGGATGCGTGACTGTAAGCAAGTTAAATAATCAGTAGGTTTTTAAAATCTAAAACAATAACAAATACGCGGCTTTTATCCGCGCCGCAAACAATAATACAAATAATAACAAAACAGTGCACAAAAATGCTTACGATAGTGTTTCATATTAATCAACCCTAAAATTGGCAAAAAGCAAAGGTTGTCTTAAAACCTGCTTTGACTGGATTTTATACAGTGAAGAAGATCAGACTTAGTTCAGTCACTGTAGCACTATGGCATTATTATTATTATTAGTGCTGTGTTGGCGGTACTCGTTCCAGCGACATGGCAAATCTTTTACAAATCGGTTTTCTACAACTAAGCAACCAATAAGCCATAAGGAAAGCTCTGAAATCAATAAATCATAATAAAAGTAATTATGGAAAAAAAAATTAAAACAAACATTTAGAGTGGACGCTTCATCTGGTTCATTATGACAGGGCAGCTGGCTCTTTGAGCTAAAATATATATATATACTGTATATATATATATATATATATATATATATATATATATATATATATATATATATATATATATACTATATATATATATATATATATATATATATATATACAGTACTGTGCAAAAGTTTTAGGCAGGTGTGAAAAAATGCTGTAAAGTAAGAATGCTTTCAAAAATAGACATGTTAATAGATTATATTTATCAATGAACTAAATGCAAAGTGAGTGAACAGAAGAAAAATCTAAATCAAATCCATATTTGGTGTGACCACCCTTTGCCTTCAAAACAGCATCAATTCTTCTAGGTACACTTGCACAAAGTCAGGGATTTTGTAGGCATATAGTCAGGTGTATGATTAAACAATTATACCAAACAGGTGCTAATGATCATCAATTCAATATGTAGGTTGAAACACAATCATTAACTGAAACAGAAACAGCTGTGTAGGAGGAATAAAACTGGGTGAGGAACAGCCAAACTCAGCTAACAAGGTGAGGTTGCTGAAGACAGTTTACTGTCAAAAGTCATACACCATGGCAAGACTGAGCACAGCAACAAGACACAAGGTAGTTATACTGCATCAGCAAGGTCTCTCCCAGGCAGAAATTTCAAGGCAGACAGGGGTTTCCAGATGTGCTGTCCAAGCTCTTTTGAAGAAGCACAAAGAAACGGGCAACGTTGAGGACCATAGACGCAGTGGTCGGCCAAGGAAACTTACTGCAGCAGATGAAAGACACATCATGCTTACTTCCTTCGTAATCGGAAGATGTCCAGCAGTGCCATCAGCTCAGAACTGGCAGAAAACAGTGGGACCCTGGTACACCCATCTACTGTCCGGAGAAGTCTGGTCAGAAGTGGCCTTCATGGAAGACTTGCGGCCAAAAAGCCATACCTCCGACGTGGAAACAAGGCCAAGTGACTCAACTATGCACAAAAACACAGGAACTGGGGTGCAGAAAAATGGCAGCAGGTGCTCTGGACTGATGAGTCAAAATTTGAAATATTTGGCTGTAGCAGAAGGCAGTTTGTTCGCGAAGGGCTGGAGAGCGCATACCGAATGAGTGTCTGCAGGCAACAGTGAAGCATGGTGGAGGTTCCTTGCAAGTTTGGGGCTGCATTTCTGCAAATGGAGTTGGGGATTTGGTCAGAATTAATGGTCTCCTCAATGCTGAGAAGTACAGGCAGATACTTATCCATCATGGAATACCATCAGGGAGGCATCTGATTGGCCCCAAATTTATTCTGCAGCATGACAATGACCACAAACATACAGCGAAAGTCATTAAGAACTATCTTCAGCATAAAGAAGAACAAGGAGTCCTGGAAGTGATGGTATGGCCCCCACAGAGCCCTGATCTCAACATCATCGAGTCTGTCTGGGATTACATGAACAGAGAGAAGCAACTGAGGCTGCCTAAATCCACAGAAGAACTGTGGTTAGTTCTCCAAGATGTTTGGGCCAACCTACCTGCCGAGTTCCTTCAAAAACTGTGTGCAAGTGTACCTAGAAGAATTGATGCTTGATGCTGTTTTGAAGGCAAAGGGTGGTCACGCCAAATATTGATTTGATGTAGATTTTTCTTCTGTTCACTCACTTTGCATTTAGTTAATTGATAAATATAATCTATTAACATGTCTATTTTTGAAAGCATTCTTACTTTGCAGCATTTTTTCACACCTGCCTAAAACTTTTGCACAGTACTGTATATATATATATATATATATATATATATATATATATATATATATATATATATATATATATATATATATATATATATATATATAGGGGCGGACACTCCCACACATGCCCCCACCTTGTGCGCAGCACACGTGGCCTTTTCGCCACCTCCCCTTAGTCCCCAGGAACAGGGGCAGCAACGGGCCAAAGATGTCAGCCACGGTGGGATGTCCTCCTCCCACCCAAACAGCTATAGCATCCCGGTGGACTGCGCACAGGCCGGCTCCTCTGGCCGGCTCCTCCGCCCTTTCTTCATGGCCGGCAGCTCCCCTCTGTGGGGCTCCGGCCACCCGTTCTCCTGCAGCGAAATTGCTGCGGGGGGAGCTGGTCTCCTGACCCCACCCCCCCTTCATAGCCGGCAACTGCCCTCCGTGGGGCTCCGACCACAGTTTCTCCTGCCGCGAAAGTCTGCACGAGTTTAGTAAGGATGCGTGACTGTCAGCTAGTTAAATAATCAGTAGCTGATCAATCACGCATCCTCACAAGGTTTTTAAAATCTAAAACAATAACAAATACGCAGCAAACAATAATACAAATAATAACAAAGCAGTGCACATATATATATAGGGGCGGGACACTCCGCCACAAGTGCACATGGCTTCTGTTTCATGAATCCAGGAAAATGGGCCAGTGTGCCAAAAATCTGAAAATTAATTTACAAACCATTTTTTAACAACATAACTACGAACTAATCCTAACTTTCCCGCACGTCATATTTGTTGTACAGTGAGACTCTGAGACTGCGTACTGAAGTGCTGTGTTGGCGGTACTCGTTCCAGCGACATGGCAAATCTTTTACAAATCGGTTTTCTACAACTAAGCAACCAATAAGCCTTAAGGAAAGCTCTGAAATCAATAAATCATAAAAAAAGTAATTATGGAAAAAAAAATTAAAACAAACATTTAGAGTGGAGGCTTCATCTGGTTCATTATGACAGTGAAAAAAACATTCTGCCTTGTTTGGCATCAGTTTCCCAGACTTGCAGATAAAACAGCAGCTTTATTTGTTGTGAATTCAACATTTCGTTTACATCATATCCAGTCTCACAATAAGATGTTCCATTGGATACCCAGATACGTGATCGAATTGTCTAAGTTTTTGATTTGGGATCCGACGTGTTCAGGTCAAAAATGCCATTCACAATCTTTCCAGGACTCGGATCACTCAGCAAGCTTGGCGCTGACTTGGAAGAGGCTACACAAGCGACAAAACTCTGAGAATGATTGTTCCCTTTCAATTCGAAGACGACTACCAAAGACATTACGTATGGGATATGCCTGCCCATTGGGTAGGTATCACTGAGCTCTATATACCAGAGCTGCCGATAGGCCCCTTCCTTGGATGATGCACTCGGTCGCGCCCACCGAGGGGATAAAACTGCTATCCAAAGGAAGCCATTTCTCTTTTTCCTTCTCAAGCTGAGTGTATTAATAGAGAAGAGCTTCTCGAGTCGAATCGAGAAGCCCCGTGGAGGAACTGTGGCTTGCCGCTTTCCCGGAATCAACGACTTTG
The DNA here is from genome assembly GCA_030684275.1 of Acipenser oxyrinchus oxyrinchus. Taxonomy (NCBI): domain Eukaryota; kingdom Metazoa; phylum Chordata; class Actinopteri; order Acipenseriformes; family Acipenseridae; genus Acipenser; species Acipenser oxyrinchus. The sequence continues at coordinate 17,842,889 of CM060262.1, forward strand.
AAAAAGACTGAGCCGTTTTGCCTTTCTGTCTTTCAGCGGCCTCCTCGTTTGCTTGGTAGGCCGCTCTTTGTATCTGTCTGTTGTGTGTGAGCGACTGCCTGTGCAGTCATCCACGAATGGTTGTCTATTCTTCCAGGGAGTACACAGTTCCTCCACGGGCATAGGCCTTGCCGTATCCCCGCTGTCGAGTAGACCCTGCGGGCTGTGTAGGCCCGCCCACCTCGGTGAGTTAGACCTTTTAAACAAATAGTGTTCTCTCCTTTTTACTATCTTTCCAAGTGTTTGCTGTCTGCTAACACGTCCACATCGGCTTCGGTCTTGTGTCCTCCTGGTACAAGCTACGCGCTGACCAGGTGTGTTGACCACGGGGTTAGGGTAGGCACATTGCGTAGCGGCCTCCCCGGTGCTTTGGTACCGCGGCGCACGCATAGCCCTTGATACTCAGGTATCTCAGTGCACGGGTGTTTAGTGCATATGGCACACTGTGCCCAGCGCCTCAGCGTCAGTGCATGGTCACAGTGCTGCGCTGTACATGGTGCACATAATGCTCTCGGTACTCGGTGAGCACGGTGCTTGGTACGCACGGTGAAGGTGCTGCATGCGCTCCACGACCGAAAAGGGTGAAGCATTCCAAGCAGGCAAGGGATATTATGGACCTTAAGGCCCAGATGGCCCAGGTCTTAGAGCTCTTGGCTAAACAGGCGCCAGCGGCCCAGGCCCAGGCCCGTTGCAGCCCCACTGCCATACCCCTCCCCTAGGGGAGTTCAGGGGTGGGAAGAGGTGTCTCAGCCGGGCGCAGAGGACAGCTCTCCATAGCGGCCTCTGGAGAGGAGGCCTCCTTCTCCTCTGACATGCAGGTGGACGAGACCCCTGGTTTTGAGGTGGCCTCCGAGGCCAGTGCTCCCCCCCCCCCCGTTGTCCAGCTCAGTTTCGGCTCTTATGGGACGCGCTGCAGCTTTCTTGCAAATCCCTTGGACGCTAGCAGCAGAACCACGCCGGTCCGTGTTCCAGACGCAGGCAATGGCTCCTCGTCCTCTGAAGTTCCCGGCATTCCCAGACTTCATGGAGGAGGTACACTCCTCCTGGGACCGTCCGGCTTCGGGTCCTAGCGTGCTGAAACATGCCGCATCGCTTGCTTCCCTAGAAGGCGCAGATAAGCTTGGCCTAGCGGGGTTCCCCCCGGTGGACTTCACCTTCACGGCCCTAGTTAAGGTCCTGCCGGTTGGTGGATTGGCTAGAGACCAGGCGTGCCCGAACCCTACGCCCTACGCCCTCCTAGGAGGACTGTTCTCCCCGAATGGAGCCTCAATGCTGTACTGGAGGCTCTCACGAAGGCCCCGTTTGAGCCCATACACTCCATAGAGTTGAAGTACCTGTCTATGAAGACAGCCTTACTCTTGGCTATCACCTCCACTAAGCGGATCAGTGAGCTGCAGGTACTGTCTGTGCACAGCTCGTGCATGCGTATTTGGGAGGATGGCAGCAGGGTGTCTCTGCGCACCAACCCTGCTTTCCTCCCCAAGGTGATCACAGCCTTCCACATTAATCAGTCTGTGGAACTGGAGTCCTTCCATCCACCTCCGTTTGCTTCAATGGAGGATGAGAGATTGAATTTCCTCTGCCCAGTGTGGGCATTGAGATGCTACATGCATAGGACAAGAGCTCTGCGTCAATCTGACCAGCTCTTCGTCTGTCACGGGACACGGACCCTAGGACAGCCCCTCTCTAACCGGGTTCACAAAGTGTACAAACAATGTCCAAGATGAAATTTCTTCATTCAATACCCTAGTTCCTTAGGCACAAGTTTTTCCTTTTGTTTACTGAATTAAAATACAGAACTCAATGAGTAGCAACGTCACAGCGCGTATCTCTTCCAATTAAAGCAACAGTAGCATAATATTGCGCAAACTACCAAATAATAATTTTTGCTGTAGTGTATTCTCAAAAAGCTTGGCGAATGTCTGCAATATTTCTTTGAGCGCTGGTTGCAGAAGCAGCTATCTTATTTGTTTATGTCCGTGTTATGTCTGTAGTGAAGGGACTGTGTATTGTTCAGATCCGCCTCTGTTTTTTTCCGGCTTCTATCGGCCTCACTCGGCTATTGAAAGCTTTTCTTTGCTTTTTCTGGAGAAATGACTTGGGATCTGTGCTTGACGTCTTTTTGATGATGTCAGACAGGGTCTGACATCGGACCGGAAAGGAAAAATTGTAATGTCGGATCTGGTCTGTGGGTGGTAGCTGGTGGTGGTTTTACACACCTCTGCTAGTAGCTGGCTCGTGAACTGAGGTCCATGGTCTGAAAGAATGTGTTGCGGTGTTCCCCATCTGGTGAAGATTTCCTGTGCCAAAATGTTCACAATCTTCATGGTCTTACTGTCTCATAACGGAAACAGCTCAACCCATTTTGTGAAGCAATCAACAATGAATGCAAGTGTTACCTTTTTTATTTCTTGGCAAAGGACAGTAGTGGACTGGAGTTGACCTGCTGGTTTGGTATTAGAAGGTTTGTACTTCTGGCAGGTTTGACACCTTTATGTGGCGCCATGTATCTTTACGGATGGGGGGCCACAATGGCAACCTCCAGCATGCGCAACAGGGTCTTCATCCTGCCCAGGTGACCTCTCAAAGGGTTGTCGTGGTAGTGGTGGAGGAAGGAATCCGTCAGCTGTTCCGGAATAACCAGCTGGTATCGGAATCCTTGTTTAGGAATTATTATTATTATTATTATTATTTATGTATTTATTTATTTATTTATTTATTTATTTATTTATTACTTTCTTAGCAGATGTCCTTATCCAGGGCGACTTACAATTGTTACAAGATATCACATTATTTTTTACATACAATTACCCATTTATACAGTTGGGTTTTTAATGGAGCAATCAAGGTAAAGTACCTTGCTCAAGGGAACAGCAGCAATGTCCCCCACCTGGGATTGAACCCACGACCCTCCGGTCAAGAGTCCAGAGCCCTAACCACACAAGTCCCTGCTGTTGGATGAAGGAGATGCGGTTATCATTGTCAGTATTGAAAGCAATGTCGTTGATTATGTCAGAGATGGCTGAGTCTTTGGACTGAGCAGCCACTATCTGGTCCATGGTGGTGGAAAGATTCATGCTACTCGCAGAGGCATTACTAGGTCACACTGCTGCAGAGGGACTTGAAGATGGTACAAGAGGAGCTCTGGAGAGTGCATCATGTACAAGATTCAGACTGCCTTTCCTGTAAATAATGGTAAATACAACTGTTGTAGGCGAAGAGTCCAGCGGGTCAGTCTGGAAGAAGTTTTGGGGTTATTAAATGCCCAGGATAGTGCAGCGTGGTCAGTGACAACCTCAAACTCCACCCCCTCCAGATAGTGCCGCCATTTTTCTACTGCCCATATGACAGCGAGACACTCTTTTTCAGATGTAGTGTAGTTCTTTTCAGCAGAGTTCAGTAATTTGGTAGCATAGGCTATTCTCATCATCTCCTTCAAGCTGGGTCAGAACCACTCCTAGTCTTACATCGCTGGCATCAGTAAAGACTTGGAATGTCTTGTTGATGTCTGGGTGAGTAAGGACTGGAGGATTGATCAAAGCTTCTTGTAGGAGTTTGAAACTCTTCTGGCACTCTTCCATCCATTTCTAGGGGACATCCTTCTTTTTCAGGTTGTTAAGTGGTACAGCAATATCTGCAAACCTGGGGATGTACTTGTGGTACCACCTTGCCAAATCTAGGAACCGTTGAACCTCCATTAAGTTGGTAGGTACAGAATATTCCTGGATGGCTTGGATCTTGTGGGGATCAGCTGCTACACACTCACCTGAAACCACATGACCAAGGAAGTGAAGAATGTGTTTGATGAAGTGGCAATTTTTAAGATTGAGAGTCAGACGGGCCAGATTAAGTTTTTGAAAGACAGCTTCATGGTCCTGAAGATGCTGTGCTGAGTTTGGTGAAGCAGCACCACTCAGGGACTCCAGGATGTCTTGAAGGAGGGGAATGGGGTATGCGTCAAAGACGGTCTTGGCATTTAACTTCCTGTAGTCCTCACAGAACCGGAATCCACCATCTTTCTTATCTGTGAGAACCACAGGAGAGGACCAAGGGGAGTTGGATGTTTCAATAACTCCGTCCAAAAGCATGTCCTGGATGCGTTCCTTGATCATAGCTCCTTTCATCGGAGACATCCGATACGCTCGACCCTGGACAGGGATTTCGTCTTCAGTGGAGATGAAGTGACGGATGACTGTGGTCATTCCCACCTGGTCAGTGCAGACCGATGACCACTTCTGCTGGAGCTTCTGGAGTTGTAGCTCAACAGAAGATTGTTCTGCTGAAGTGATGGTCATGTTCACCTTTGCCGGTTGGCATAGCTTTGGATCAGAGGTGGAAGGTGGCTGGCAAGATGAATGAAAGTAGAGGCTGACACTTGTGAAGGACCTGTCCCTGAAGCTTCCCACTCATACCCTGGTGAAAAAGGATGATAGGAGAAATCCTTCTGGTGTTTGACAATGTCAATCTGGGTATGAGTTTTCTCCAGGAAATCCAGGCCTAGTACAAGGGGAAATGTCAGATGACAATCCTCCAGGAAATATGTGCCTAGAAACCAAATCTCTCCATGGAGAAGGTAAGTGAGGCAAACTTGACCTTTGGCCTGGTGGGACTGTCCATCCGCCAGCGTGAAATACTGGCCCAGTGCAGAATCCAGCTCTTCACCTGGGTGAGCTATCTTCCTCCAGAGACTCTCTCTCATCAGAGTGAAGGTGCTCCCAGTGTCCAGGACTGCAGGCCCTTGGAGCCTTCGGATACCCACCTCCACTATCAGCAGAGTCAGGCTTGCTGCAGGAAACATTTTCTTCTCCTCCTGGCTTCTCACCATGCTGACCTCTGCCGGCTTTTTGGCAGCACCTTTATGGCCCCTCTTGTCGTGGACGGCTTTGCTGGAGTTTGCCTTGGCCCAGTACTCTCGCTAGGCAGCATTGTCTCTCTCCACCTGGGTCCCGATGCGCACCAGTTCTGCCACCGTCTTCACCGTTCCCCTCAGACAACTAGCCAGTTTGGGATTGCAGTTGTTGAGGATATGATGACCCACTTCGGCCTCCTCCAAGTCTGGCTTCCAGCGCAGACATAGGGCATGATAGTCATAAGCGAAGTCAAGTATGCGTTTGTCAGACAGGTGAACTCTGGTGCGGAGTCAATCTTCCACTTCTGTCTGGAAGTCGGACGGCAGAAAGGCTTGACAAAAAACAGTCTTGAACTGTTCCCAGCACTGAATTCCTTTGTGCTCCATGACCCACCAGCCCTTTGCCAAGCCTTTCAGCACATGGACATAGTTGCCATGATTTCAGACAGCGTCATGGGCCTTAGTGCAAGGAATTCATTGCACTTATCCAGGAAGTCAATGGCATCGCTGCTGGGAAATTGATTTTAATAGGCAGCTTTGCTTGAGGAAGACTTCCATCATTTCTGGAGCCACGGTAATCAACCGACCAACCCTCAAAGGAGAATTGTTGAGGTACAGACTGCCTTCCAGATGAGAAAGATGGCAAAGCAAGCGGCAGGCGAGGGGTGTTGGTCTTGAAGAGTTTCTTCAGCTCTTCTTCCCACAGAACATCACGCCTTTTAACCCTTTGAAGACTGTGAGAATTCTAAGTTATATATTACATTGGACCAAATTCATAAATGACAAAATGAAAAAGGAACCAATAGTGTAAAAAAAATAATTGAAAAATAAAATAAAGGGTAATGCTAACAACAGCAAAGTCTGATGCAATATTGTAAGCGTAACACAATAGCCTACACTAAACAATTGGACAATGTACTATCCTTAGTCTATTTATAATCAGGGCTTATTTCACATAACTAACATCTATTGAAAACTAAACAAGCAAAACCGGAACGTTCACAGACTCATCTACTTCAGAATCTTCATATCAGTGTGAAGAAGTTCGGAATTCAGCGGATATTCTTCTCCTTCTGGTATTCATTCCATCAATATCTTCTATAAAAATGTGTTTTACCGTATTTATTTTATATCAGTAAGCGTTGTGGGTAACCCCTCTGGTAAAGAATTGCACTTTAATGCCGTGGTCTAAAGTAATCTCGAGTAAACACTGCAACCATAGATACTAAAATGCTGCACCCCATCCAAAAACTCAACTCTATTGGTTATGGGCTTTAGTGAAATGCATTTTGATTGGTTTGTGATGCCTGAAGTTTGTCACACAGATATTTCACTACAGTAAATGTGTTGTTTGTTTATAAACATTTTGGGTGATTTAGTATGCTGTCAGGTAATTCTTTGTACTTGTAGAAAGCATTGTGATCGCTGAATTGCTCGGCAGAAAAAAAAAAACGTTGCTAAAAATGAAATAAAAATGTCTTGAACTACTCTTGTTTGTTTGATTGTCTGAAGTCTGACGAAGGTTTTTATGCTAATAAGAAAAAACAAACACACTTGTCACCGCATAGTAAGCAATTACATCATCGATCGAAATTATAAAGGGCCGTCTGCAAAAGGTTAAGGCACTTCACCACTTCTAGATCCATTTCTTCTATGGCCTCTTTCCTGCGCCTGTCCAAATCTGAGAAGCATCCTTCAATGTATTCTCTCCTTTGATTAAACCTGCTCTCCTGTAAATCAGACAGCTGTGTTTCCAATTGCTCAACCCGTTCTGTGAGGTGGGAACAGTGCTCAGTCAATTGCCCTATTGCATCACTGTCAGTAAGATTACCTTCATCATCATCGACTCCAGAAAGATCTGCCCCTTCGCGGGAGATGTACAGGTCACTAAGGCGGGTGGTTAACTCTGTGACAGGCTCTCTGAAAGTCACTTGGGGTCTATCTCCAATCTCAGAGAAGTTTAGCGATGACAAGGTCTGATTTTCCATTTCTGACATTAGGTTCCCAACAATTTAAACTGATGAATTTGAATATAAATTTAATGAGACACAAAGGGTCCCTGTATGGGCCTCCAATTCTATAACGGTCACTCTACACAACTGAGAAGCAGTTGTAATGTCCTCCCTAAGGAGATACTACTGGCCCTATTTCCTATAACTAAATAAGTCAGCAAGAGTGACAGACAGCAAACGCAGGGACGTCAGAAGTGTCAGTTTCACGAACAAACGGTTTATTGTTGTGATTTCCATTACACGAGAGTAGATGTTAAAACATTCTGATTTGAACTCGGCTCTTGCCAAGATAAGCACCAACTAAGACGTAGCTTTACAGTAAACTAATGTGATCCATATGTGTCTCCATCCATTTGCACTTCCTTCCATATGATGATGTAGATATCCTTCTGTCTGGTGTTGATGGCTGAAGTGTAATGCTGGCCCCAGGGATCAGCTTATTGCCTCCCTAGCGCATCAGCACACACAACGGCTGCGATGCTGGCTCCGGGGATCAACCAAAGTGCGGTCTCCCCAGCGCATCAGCATGACAACCGTCTGGATTGAGCTAAGTAGGGTACATCTCTGGGGTCTTCAAGTGGGCACCTTCCATCCTCTGTGTTTCGTCGACTAGCTCATGACACCTCAAGAGGGCTCGACAGTGATTCTGGCATCCCAGCATCACCCCCCTCCGACCCCCACTCAACTCAGCCCAGCTTACTTACCCGTACATCAGCTTTCCTTTCTATTGTGCTTGAGATCCACAGCCAGAATCTTTCCGTCTCAACCACAGCCAGTTGCTGCTCCTTTCTGCTGCTTCAGATAAGTTCTTCACTGTGCGACACAACTCTTGGCCACTGAATCGGACGTCTCTGAGAAACCGGGTTGTGGAGTGTGCCACAAATCCTCGACAACCCACCTCCACTGGGTAAACCCGGACTCTCCAGCCTCGCTGTTCCACTTCCGTGGTTAGTTGAGCATACCGCAGTTTCTTCCTCTCATATGCCTCATCTACAGCATCCTCCCATGGCACTGTTAACTCTACCAGGTGAACAAGGCGTGCTGATCCAGACCACAAGACAATATCTGGCTGAAGGTTAGTGGTGGCAATCTCAGGTGGAAAAATAAGCCGTTGACCAACATCTGCCAGCATTATCCAGTCTCTAGCAGCTTCCAGTTGTCCTGGGCGAGGATTGGTTTTAACACCTTTTCTTGGTGGTTGCTGTCCTGGGCAGAGGAATGTTGTCTTTTGTGTGTAATGTTTTGATGGAACAGGTGGCAACTTATTGGTCATGTTACGATTGTCATCCAATGCTAAGGCCAAACATTGCAGCACCTGGTCATGGCGCCAAGTAAACCGTCCTTGGCTAAGAGCCACCTTACATCCTGTCAAAATGTGCCTTAATGTTGCAGGTGATGAACACAAAGGACATGAGGGATCCTCTCCTACCCAGAGGTTTAGGTTCTGTGGTGATGGGAGAACATCATATGTTGACCTGATGAGGAAACTGATCCTGCTCTGTTCCATTGACCATAGGTCTTGCCAGCCAATCTTGCATTGTTCCACACTCTCCCGTCTCATCCATTCTCCCTGCTTGACCTGGGAAATGGCCTTTATACACCTCATCCTCTCCTCCTGCTTTTGCACCTCGTTGACTACCAGCTTCCTCCGTTGAGCTGGGTCTGCCTTGTGCCATGTAGGAGGAGCTGAACTGAGACCAAGACCCCCTCTTCCATGCTGAACTTGCCCCATGATATTACCAATTCGAAGGGCAGCCTTTGCATCCTCCACAGCTTTCTTTGCCGCCCACTTTCTTCCAGTTTTCAACACAGGTGCCGCCTCCCTTACGCATTTGTCGCGTGACTCTACTAATGTCATTTCCAGTCGGACCTTGGCGCACTTAAACTCCTCAGTTAGAGCGGAGACTGGTAGCTGCAGTATTCCTTTACCATAAAGTCCCACTCTGCTGAGGCAGCGTGGAACTCCCAACCATTTCCTGATGTATGAACTGATTAAAGCTTCCAGCTTCTCTACTGTTGTCAAAGAAACCTCGTACACAGTCAGTGGCCACAGCAACCTCGGCAGTAGACCAAACTGAAAGCACCAGAGTTGTGAATGATAATGTCAACAAATGGAAAAAATGTATAAAAAGAGGAAACAAAGTAGCAAATTAAAGAGAAAAAAAATCCAAACAAAAAAGGAATGATCTCACCAAATGATAAGTCCATCAAAGAGTCCAGTAATGATGGTGATTGTAGAAGGCTGAAAAAATTGAGTATGCTGAAATTGAATCTGTCCAGTAGTGCTGAGTAGAATGGTGACCAGTACTTGAAAAAAAAAAATGAAGTATTAACCTGGCCAGGCTACTGACCCTAATTAAAGTGACAGGTGGGTGAAATTTACACCGACATTATGTGGCATGGGGATTGCTATAGTGTGTTATACTTGAGTGCAGTCTACATGTGTATTATAAGTCACAACCCATTTTAGTTGAAGCTGTCAGCAAAATCTGATGCAAAAGCCTTAAGTTTGAAGAAACAGTACAACTAAAATTCAAATATGTATATTGGTGTTGTTTGACTTCATAACAAGTGCACAGTTTATGCTTAATGGATACATAACTGTTATACACTAAAAATTGCTAAATTTAGAAATACTGAAAGAAACATAGTTTCCTGGTTTTTATTGCATGAGAATAGCTGTTTACTTCATGATACTATTGGACTCTGCTTTTGGCAAGATAAAATGCGATAGTAGTGGTGGGAACCAACCAAGATGTAGCTTGTGTCAATGCTGTGATTAGGGCAACCAGTGGGCCAACCCTATATTAGGTGCTGGACCTAATAAAGTAACCAGTGTAAAGGGTTCCAGATGTTTCAGATTTCAAAAGACCTGTATCTAGCAGTCAGTATCTCTGAATCAGTAACCATGGCAGCCAGCGCTTTCAGGTTCCCAGGATCAGTCACCAGGGCCCAGACACAACATCATCTTTCTACATTAACACAGGATTCCTGTCTCAGTTTAATGATCAATGCTTTAGGACAACAAGATTGAAGTTCCAGGGACCATATGAACCGGTAAGAACTGATCCAACCTTAAAATCTGCCTAAAATCTGACTAAGGGTACAACGACTATTAATTTGACAGAGTCAAACAGCATGACTTGTCGCCACTTAAAAAAAATACTGTATTAATAAATCCTCTAGTTTGGTGCTGTGTCTGCTCTGTTTGTGAATGTACAGTTTCGGAACTGCTTGGAATTTGTATTAATGTTCTAAAATGTAATTTATATATTAATGAATTAGAACCGCAACTACATGTCCATCCATCTGAAATCGCGCGTTTCAGTTAATTCAAAATCATGTGACTTTCGATTAGTCGATTATCAGTTTCTGAGTGTCAGTTTTCTATCAAACTAGTTGACTATTTGATGCTACCACTGCTTCAAACCACGTAAAAAAAAACACCTTAAAAACCCACTAAACCCACAGTTAGGAGGTAGAATTAAGGGGTAAACACCCATTAAAAAGCATGGAAATTAAAGAGGGAGTAGTGGGGTTCTGAAAAATACAGCATTACACGTCCCCACGTGTTGCTACAACTGTTTAAATAATGTACCTGTCATTTTATTTTCATTGTTACCATCCTGACAACTTTTTCCACTTATAACTTTAAAGTTCGTTTCAAAGCTATTTTTAAAATGCCCGCTCTTACTGCACTAGGGCTTGAGATCTATCCTCTAACTCACTGCAGGAATTAAAAATAAATGCATAAAAAACATAATAAGTGCTCTGGCTTTTCTGTTCTGTACCACATCATGGATCGTTATTGCTGTGTTACCAATTTGACAATCTGGGCAATAATCCTTACTCTAAAAGTTGTCGTGTTAACAATTAAAAGAAAAATTACAGGTACGTTATTTAAACAGTTGTAGCAATACGTGGGGGTGTATAGTGCTGTGTTTTTTGGGAACCCCGCTACTCTTTAAAGGAATATTAATGGAAATTAAGGTAATAAATAAATCCCTTATTTATTCATTAAAATTAGTATTAAGGTCAATTGAAAAATTTATGATAAATAAAGGTAATTTTAAGAGAAATAAGTGATTGGTTTCATAGTAATGGGTCAGAAAACGGGGCAGTCTGCTCTGAGCAATGCAGATGTTGAGTAAAGCAGAGTATTTCAAATTTAAATGTTTTTATTGTAATGGATGAGTCTGCTAAGCTTTTATTTGAAACAGCAGGCTTAAATATGAAACACAATTTTTGTACATAAGTGTCTGTTAAAAAATGAGTGTTATCCATATTCAAATCTCCGCTTGACCTATTTTCCCCATAGAATCAATGTCAGTAACCCCTCGCATGCGAGGCCTTGAATTCTATAGAAAAGAGCAGCAGACAAGTGTTGATTATTTTCTAAGGTGTAGCAGGGCGGCAGAGAGAATTAATTAGGTGATTTAATTTGCTGCTAATCGGGAGATGGTCACCTGTATAAAAAGCCTGTAGCTCTCCAGCTCGGGGTGGGAGTGTATGAGAGAGAGCGAGAGGAGCGTAGAGCAGGGGTGGGCAAAGTTTTAGGACTGAGGGCCACATCAGGGTATGGAAATTGTATGGCGGGCCATATAAATGTATACTTAACAAACGAACCAATCATGTTCAAACAGACACAAAACAATTTTGTGGTAAAATCATCATAAAATGGCATCATTGAGTTGTCTTTTGATTTTACGTGCTCAGTTATGTTGCCCCTGTCTCAACACAAATTATGTGCATCGCTCATAATTCTCAGTGTACTGCACTACATACGTTTGGTAGTTTTCCTGTTTATTGCTATAATGAGCTTTTTTGAACCATCAATGTTTCTTTATTAAACTGTTGCAATGACCAAACATATTCAAACCATTTTAGCTTAAAAGTAAACCACAAAGCAATGTTGTTGTTAATTGATTTAACTCTGAAGAACAGGTATTAAAATAAAGGTAGATATTGGGGGAAACATACAACCTTATTATTATTATAGATATATCATCATAAAAATGCATTACAAAAATAAAGGAAACAAAGAAAACCCCCTTTTTTCGCTCTCTTTGCTGTTAATGTGAACAATGCAGTTGGTCGCCCTTCTTTACGATAGCATCAAAGTCCGGTGCTATCCTTGTTGTTGAAATCCGCAAAACAGAGCTGAGATGCTGGTCAGTTAACTGGGATCTGTAGCGAGATTTGTTGAAATTCAGTAGTGAAAATGTTTGTTCGCACACATAGGTGGAGGCGAACAACACAAGAAGTTTCTGGCCACGCTATGGATATTTGGGAACTTTGTTTCATTCAAAGAGGCATAAAACTTGTCCAGTGTTTGTGAATGGTACTTTTCCTTCACAGTGGAGTCGCACTGGAGTTCGATGAGCTCCAGTTGTAATTCTTCTGGTGTTTTCTCGTAGTCATATGAAAGTGGGCATGACACCAGCTCCAGTGTCTTCTCGATCTTCTCAAAGTCAGAGAATCGACGAGAAAATTCTCCATGCAAGTCACTCAGAATGTTGCTGTACCTGTCTGCCCGCTCCGACGACACTTCCAAACGTTTAAGTGTTGGAAAGTGAGCGAACAGTTTGCTCTTCATTTGTTTTGAAAACAAAATGAGCTTGACTTTGAAAGCTTTCACATTGGAATACAATTTGTGAACAAACACATCCTTGCCCTGCAGCTTCACATTAAGTTCATTTAAATGTGCCATGATATCCACACCAAAAGCGAGGTCGCACACCCAGTTTGAATTCCTTAATTCAGCGAAATCGTTTTCTTTCCCCTGCATTTCCAAGAAAATGCTAATTTCATCTCTAAGCTCCCACACTCGCTGCAACACCTTTCCTAAACTAAGCCAGCGGACATTCGTATGATAAAGTAAGTCCTGGTGTTCAGCATCAGTGTCCTCAAGAAGGGAAATGTGTGGTCCAGTGGTTAAAGAAAAGGGCTTGTAACCAGGAGGTCCCCGGTTCAAGACCCACCTCAGCCACTGACTCATTGTGTGACCCTGAGCAAGTCACTTAACCTCCTTGTGCTCCGTCTTTCGGGTGAGATGTAATTGTAAGTGACTCTGCAGCTGATGCATAGTTCACACACCCTAGTCTCTGTAAGTCGCCTTGGATAAAGGCGTCTGCTAAATAAACAAATAAAATGAATTGCCGATGATTAAGCCCCCTTGCTCTAATGTAGTTCACTATTTTCACTGCTGTGCGAACAACATGATCTATGGTATGTCCAGAACATTTTTGCAGAGTGCCAGTGCAGAAAAATGATTTCTTTCTCAGAGTCTACTTACTTTTACTTTGTCCTCAATTCTTTTTAAAAGTCCTACGTTTTTCCCAGTTAAATTTGGCGATCCATCTGTGGTCACGTTTGCGAGTTTACTCCAGGGGAGCTTCAGACGTTCAAGGCAACCAGACACCCTCTCATACAAATCCAATCCCTTTGTTGTGCCTTTCATTGATTCCATAGATAAAAATTCCTCTGTGATTTCAAATTTGTTGTTAATTCCTCTCATAAAAATCAAGAGCTGTGCTGTGTCCTTTATGTCAGTACTATCATCGAGAGCTAACGAAAACAGTGTGAAGCACTGTGCTTTCCTGTTCAACTCAGAGGCCAAGTCTTTATCAATTACTTCAATACGGCGAGCAACAGTTCTTCGTGACAAACTAATGTTCTCAAACGTATTTTTGTATTCAGGACACAGCATGCCAGCAACATCGACCATGCATTGTTTCAAAAACTCCCCTTCAGTAAACGGCTTATTTTGTTTAGCTATCTTGAATGCCAAAACATAACTTGCCTTCGTAGTGGCTTCCTGAACTGCAGCTTGTCGCACAAAAATGTTTTGCTGAGATTTTAAATTAGAAGCGAGTTTCTGAGCTTTTCTTGACTTTTCTTCTGTTGTTAAGTTGCTGCCATAATTAGGATGTTTCGTTGTAAAATGGCGATTCAAATTGTACTCCTTGAACACAGCGATGCTCTCTTGACAAATCAGGCATACAGCCTTCGAGTCGACGTTTGTGAAAAAATATTTCTCAATCCACTCTTTTCTGAAAACTCGACACTCACTGTCCACTTTTCTTCTCTTTGAAGTGCTCATTTTTCTTCAGAAAGCATATTCAAACGGCTGTTTCGCAAGCTTGCATGCACTCTAGCAAAGATGAATAAACGTCATACACACACTGTGCCCCACGTGAGACGTTGCAAAGCGCTTTGTTTTGGCAATGCAATCTCTGTCTGTGTCAGTTGTGAATTAGCCTAGTAAATTAGTTATTTCTAACCCAAATCAATCAATAACATGGATCGATTTAATGGATTTTTATATTTGTACTATTTATAGTAATCTAGTACTTTTATTGTTAAAACACAAGGAAGCTCGCGGGCCGGATGAAAAGCTCTCACGGGCCGAATTTGGCCCGCGGGCCGTAGGTTTGCCCACCCTGGCGTGAGCGTGAGTAGAGCATAGAGCTTAGAGAGTGGAGAGAAACAAAACAAAACAAAAAGAAAATTAAAAGATTCCAGGAACAGTGACAGCAACTGCCCAGCCTGACCTGGGATCGTATTATTTTGTTTGCGAGATTTGTTTTGTTAACCTTTTTTTATTTTGCTCTGTGAGCAAGTGTTTTTTTTTTGTTTAAACCTTTTATTTATTTTTGTTATTTGTAAATAAAACGGTGGCCAGCTGCGTCTTTCTTTTCAAACTGCAGTGCCTGGTGTCAGTATTTTTACCTTCCTGATTCTGTCTGACGTCACCGCCCAGTCACCCTGTCACAGAAGGGCTGTGGCAATGTGCCCTGCCCGTGTGCATTTGTGTGTTATATGTTGCATGTAGTGTGTAAATGTTAGTGTATTGTAGTTGGTACACGGGAAATAATGTGAGTAATGAGCACGAGTGTTTAAAATGTATAATTGTATTTAGGCTCAGGGATTGCACTTCACGTGCATTTAAAGTTTTTAATATGTGAGCACGGGGTTGCACATAATTAGTTCACGTGCTGGGATTCAAGTGAATAATTAATTTGTAATTGAATCCCATCACAACAGTATATATAGATGCACGTTTTTCTCACTCAGGTTGGGTGTTTGGTGAGTAGTGAACAGGAGAAAGAGAAGGAGAAATAAAGTAAGAAATAATTGCTCTTGCGTGCTGGTGGGACCAGCACGGTACTTGTTTGTTTATTTTTACTCACCGTGTTTGTCTGTTAGTCCATCGTTTGTTAAGTGTTAGTCTGTTTTGTTTGTCTATTTATTTTGGTGTAATGTGCCATGTCCTGTCTTCTGTTTTGTTCAACCTCTTTATTTTCTGTGTGTTAATAAAACACTGAGCGCAGCAGCGTCTCAGATTCACTCACCACTGCTGTCTGTCTGTGTACTCCTTTCTGGTCCGACGTAACCACTAAAGCCAGCTTGTCACAAGGGCATATTGGCAATTGACACAATCCTTTGCACAGTTATTTTGCAGTGCTTTTCATGTGGTAATACTGAACTTTCCCCTCCTGTCTAGTGACATTCAGACAGAGAATGTCATAAGGAGGGGGAGATTAAAGGGAAATTGTTGTGGTCAACTGAATTATATGTGGTCTAAGATAGCTTTCGAAGAGTGATATGGAAAAACTCCAGATCAAATAGACTGGCTTTTACCATGCTTTACTACATTATGCAGTTCTTTACTGTGCTTTCACAATGCTTTACCACATTCTGCTGTGCTTATGCCACAGCACACTGGCGGTTGTATAATAAACTGTTGGGACTGCACTCTGTGTTCAATTCTGGTCCCTGCAATACAGAACAGCAGCCCTACTAAGTTATGAAGATAGACTGAGGAAACTGAATGTATTTAGCCTAGTAAAAAGGCAGTTAACCCCAGACAATGCTTAAGCACAGGACAGAAACCAGGACGAGTGGTGAAGGTATGGAATCGGTTACCAAGCCATTAAGACCTGACTTCCTAATTTTTATTAGGAACTACTAGGAACAGTACGGGCATTGAAGCTCTCAATTACTTAACTAAACCTTTAATTGAACTAATAATTTGCTTGATTGGAACTTTTTACTTGTTTTCAGCTCTTAAACAGTTGCAGATTTTAAGCTTGCTATAACATTTTATAAGTAACTTGGACTCTGTAATTTTTTAAGCGCTGAGAACAATTAAAAAGGGCTAATTACGCAAATTATTAGCTCAATTAAGGGTCTAGTTAAGTAACTGAGAGCTCAGTTGGAATGAAAACCAGAAGACACAGGGGCCCCAGGACCAGGGTTGGGAAGCCCTGGTGTAGGGGTTGCTGAGTGTGCCAAGAAAAGACCCCATTGTGAGGGACATACAGGTAGTAGGTTACTTATGCTATGATAAGAACAGCTACCGAAATGAAAGACTACTCTACTACTATAATACAAATGAAATGTGGCTAATTAAGCATCCTGCTGGTAAGGTTTGATTAGTATATTTTATCCATGACTATTTCACCGAATAGTGCTAGAAATACTCAAATAAACTTAAGAAATTCAAAGACATTGTGAATAGAAGACTTTTAGTCCATGCCGTTGTCACTGATAAATGTAGTTAATGTAAGCCTAGTGTTTTAAAGACCAGTTTAAACCAAAAAAACCCTGAAATTAGTGTTGCCATCTATCCGTTTTCCCTGGATCATCCCGGAGTGGTCCCAGAAATTCAGCATGCCTTCCCGTGACACTAAATGTCACCAGTACCATAAATTGAGCAGATAAATCAGGATACAAAATTACTGCAAAAGACGCACAATATTAATTAGTTGTCGATGCTGTGATATTATCAATGTGTCTTATTGGATGAACATAGGATTTGTAAACAGAGTTTAAACTGTTAAACCCCCTTAAGTTCGGAGGTCCCGGTTTTTTGTACCTCAGATGTGGAAACACTACCTGAAATATGTTTTAGTTACCAACTCTGCTGGTAAGATAGTTCTACTTTTCTAAGATAGTTCTACTTTTCTACTATGTTATAATTCTAAGATATTATTGACAAGCCGAAACGTCTGTTTCTACATTCATGTCCTGCAAGAGACGGTTTCCCGATGTACCCACAAGATGGCGATAGTGTATGCTCTTGTACGATTCTGTGCTCTGTCCACCCGGTGGCGCCGGCGTCCCTTGGTTATCAGTCCCCGGGTTGAGTGTTGGGATGGCGGCAGCGGCTGGAGCTGAGGCCGCGGCCCGGTGCTTGGAGGAGTCTTCGGATAGCGAGCCGGAGCAGGAGCCTGGAGCTCTGCAGAAACTCATACGCAAAGTGTCTACCTCCGGCCAGATCCGCAGCAAGGTAACGCTAGTGGGGTTGGAGAAGCAGGGGAAGCCTGGAAAAATCCAGGGAACTGGCCAGAGTACCAGGCCAAGCTGCAACCCTTGGAAAGCCTGACCATTTCCTACCGGACAGCCCCCGGGATCTTGAGAGACGGGGCCTGATAGCTGCATGATGGAGCCGCCTCCAGGCAACTCTTTGGAGATTGAACAGGTTTTAGTGCAGGGGTATGGGTGAGGGTTATCGAGTTAGCTGATGCCGGTGCAGGAGTGGAGAAAATTATCTATCTGCATACACGACCATTGCCGGCTAACGTCGCCCACTTACTACCCCAACTAATAATTAATCTTACAGTTATTATTATTATTATTATTATTATTATTATTATTATTATTATTACGAGAGAGCAATATGTACATGTCGAAATGATTACCTCTGTTCTACATTGCTGTTCGCATTTGTTTTTGGTGTGAAGTTTAAGAATATGGAGCGTAACTGGTGTTTAAATGCATAATAAATAAAGCGGCTTCTTTAATGCGCCGCTACACAGGAAAAAAAAATCGGGGGGTTGCATTTGCTAGATAATACATTGAGCTCGTTTTGTTTGCACTGGGTGCTTGGTGGTTTATTAAATTGTTCGCTGGTGCTTGTTTTTAATTTGCATTTCATCTGATAACTACTCGCTCTGCTCCCTGTCTGTCCAGTGAACAATACTGATTTCAGATAACTATTTACGTTCCATTTCCCAAACAAATTAATAACAATAAAGCAGGAAGAAAAAAGTTTTACTATTGTATGAAAACAAAAATGAAAAAATCCCGTACCATCGGATTGGTTAGTGTACAGTGCTCTGTTCCAGTCCTCAGTACTGTACAGTCTTGTAATTTGGGGGGACTGGAGCGTTGGCTTGACCACTGTGTACTTTCTCAGTAGATGGGAACATTTCAATATTTTGTAACCCGTAGGCCATGAATGAGGTAGGTCTGGTTTATCTCCACTTCCCATGCAGATGGTCCCACTAGACCAGCTGCTTCTGTTTCAGAAATGTGTCCTATTTCATTCTTTATTTCCAGTTTTAGATGCATTATAACAGTGGCTCTGAAATAAACTGGTGTACAGATCCCCCAGAGTTATATTGCGGTTTCAAGTGTGGGTTAATGTCATGGTAAAGTATTAGAATGAGTGATTTACAGTATGTGGACTAACTTCTTGTGTTCTTAGGATACATACAAACATGGATGTGTGAATACAGGCAGAGAGACACCTCTGTCTATACTTAACATCTGATAGATAGATATTCTCCCACATAAGCTGTCTCACATTTTAATACTGGAGCCATTTACAAGTTCCTTTTTTCCACTACCACACATTACGATGACAGTTTGGTTTTAGTCCTACAGCATTACCATCAAGTCGTGGTAGTCTGATGAGGAGGACGTCCTGTGGTAAATTGATTTGGGGTTTATATCTCTAACAGGTAAGCACTGCACACACACCAAAATTATGGATATAGTTCTTAGTCAACATGGTGCCCCCCAAACTAGGGTTATAATAGTCTCTGCATATAGGAACACCTCGTAAGAGAACACCCTTGATTTTTTCCCCATTGTAAGTGCTCCGTTTAAAGGAACAAGCACTTTGCTTAAAATACACCTTTTTGGCCCCGCTAGCGATTCGTTCACAACTGATACAGTACTGTTTTATAACCTGAAAACTCATCAAACTTAAATTCAAATAGTTTATTAAATCATTTCAAATGTGGCTTGTCATCGCGAGAGTGTCTTCAGGCACACTGATTGGTTTATTAAATCTTTCCAGAACCGCTGTCATATCGTTGTCTCGTTTTGTATTCTGATTTCCAAGAGTGCACCTCATCGCTACAAAATGGCATGTAAACGAACCACGAAATGTGCTGCTGTTTCTCTTGTTACAGAAAGTTGGAAATTCTTCGAGCTCCTGAAAAAAAACCTGAATCAGACACAAGTCGCGAGTAATTTGGTGTTTTCCGTTCTGGTGATTTGCTTCACCATTCTGTTAAATAATTTTGTGCTTGTCTTGAATATTGCTCCTGTATAGATATTCATAATTAATCTAGAGCTGCTGCTGCATTTTTTAACATGTTTAGGGGTGCTGTGTTAATTTAGTTTGGTAGTTAGTTTATTAACGTTAGTTTGTCTGTTACTTTTATTATTGTTATAGCTTATTAACATACACTTGCCTATTGCTTTTCTCATACTTGTTAATTTCATATGTTGATGCCAGGATTGGCAATTTTTTAATTAAAAAAATAAATTTAAAAAAATCGGATTTATTTGATTTAAATCAGATTTTTTATTTTTTTTATTTACATCAATTTTTTTGATTTCTTTTTTTTCTTTAATTATGGATTTTTTTTTTTTTGTAGTACCATAGTTGTAGTTCTACAGTACCTCCAAACTGTAAATTTAAGGATGTTGGAAATGGTGGTTTGTAAATAGTTACATACCAAACTAAATTACTCAGTCTTGAATGAAAACATAAATAAAGCAAATTGTTTATCATTGTGACATCCTCTAAATGTGAACTACAAGAATTTAGCGATGGAGTATGCCAGAGAAAAATACCCCTCACTCACCCCGGTCATTCTTTTCTTTTCTTTCTTTGATTTCCTCTTTCTGTGTCAGTCCAAACACACGCAGCTGTTACAGCGGGTCTTGACACAGTGCTCAGTTGTTTATTTGGGACCCCATTGCACTGTCATCAAAATCGCTTCACCGAATATGTTAATGATGGGGCAGGCGCTCTAACGGGGCAAGACATCCATTCCACGTCTTCAGAATACCAATTTTTTGAAAAAAGCTTGTACAGTAAATATTTCTTTTCATGTCTTGACTTGAATTTCAAGAACGTCAGATAAATGTAATACTTGATGAACTATTACAATTCATCCCACAGCTACGAAATAAAAGGTACAGTTGCCTGTAGGACCTGCTCTACATCCCATAATAGTACTTCGCTTGGCTGACTGAAACTGCAGTTTAATTGGAAAAACATAAGAGATGTTGCTATGTACATTGCAGGGGGTACGTTCGCTGGTTCCCAGAGCGTGTATGATCTTTAGATAATACCACTGCATAGACTCCGGCACACACTAATACAGGAAGTGTCAGCTTTCTTGCAGAATATTTAAGACTATCCACAATATGTTGTTAAATATCTGTTTATGAAGCACTTGTCCTACGAACCATTAAGAACGTTGAAAGCACTTTGACTGCCTCGGGCAAACGGACAAGCCTTAAAATCAAGCCCTGATTTGCGCTCCGCCTTATAATAGATGACGGTGCTAGTGGAATGGCAGTATGGGGCAAATGGGAGCCATGACCATACTGCCTTATAACAAGTTCTGCTTTATAAAGGGCAGCCTTATAAAGAGAGCACTGTACTGTTTTGTAAGACTTTGCTGTTTGTGCACTGTGTTTAAAAATGGTGTGGCATTTTATTAAACAATTTATTAATATTCTAAAAACTTAATTTACATGTTAAGCCGGCCATCTGAATCTGCACACTTTACAATCATGTGACTAGTCGACTATCAGTTTCTGAGATTGACTGTCACTTTTCTATTCGACTGATAGTTAGTCTAGTATTCTGTGCTTGAATGTACTGGTTGTAAAAAGCTATAGAAACGGAAGACCACAAGAGCTCTATCTTGATTTCCCTTACTGTCACAGGCCTTGGGGGCTGTGGGGTGGAGTGCCCGTTTAGCACGACCAGACCTTCTCTGAGGCTGTCTTTCCAGTGCTCAGCTTGCTGCTCACATTGCTTAGTTCTCAAGAAAGGGCAATCTGGGCTTGTATCTTGCTTGTTGTCGCAATTTTTTAAATCGCAGCCTATTGAAGGTACCCAGAGATGGATGCTGCAAGCTTTGGAAGAGAGGTTTGTTACAATTATTTTGTCTTTCAGCGGCTGGTTGAGCAGTTCTATATAGGCCTGTATGCTAGCCCCTGCAACAGAGTTATTCTGTAATATAGGAAACTGCATATCTCTGAAGAACTGCTCATGCAATTGTGATGCAGCTTGGTATGGGGTCTTTGCAGATGAACTGGACCAGGTTTTAGCCCAGTTTCCTTCATCTGTGGTTGATGACTCGTAGAACACTGTGATGAAGTAAAGGGTTCCAGGGCAGTGATGCAACAGTTCTTACTCATGCCCCCCACATGGTAAGAATGTTTCTGAAGAGAATAATGTGCCTTTTCACTTCCTTTTACCTAATATCTTCCCATGGGGGTGAATAACCTGTACAAATAGGGTAAGTATAATTTTAAAGCATGTTTCATGGGCTTCTCAACAATAATTCATTGATGGTAGTCATTGATTGATCAAACAACGCCTTGGTCCACCTGAGCTGTAATGGGTGTACCTTACACAAGTTCTTGAGGGTACTGTACATGCATAGAGAATCACTCGATCCCTTACAAATACATGGGTTCTGGCTTGTGCTAATAAATGCTATTGGGGGCACAGACCAGACTTATTTGATTCCCTCTTGTTGGGGACCCATACCCTTGGCAACAGGGATATAGTCTGCATATGTCACAATCATTCTTTAGAGTTTAAAAATAGCAGTCAAATATTGCTAATATGGCATGGGCCAGGCTGAATTACTATATCTAGATCATTATTCCTTGTATTATAAACTTGCAACTTACTAGCAAATCTGTAAAACAAGGTGTTAACGTTGTTTAATGTTGCCATGCCCAGATGAAAGAAGTTAATAGTTTTCATCTACAATTTGCTAACAGATTTCCGATATGATGACTCTTCATAACATCCCTTTTTGTGCTTGTTTAGTACTCCTCAAGAACAATTTCTTAACCTGGATTTGACAGTGGAAATGCAGTATCAGGCCTCAGATAGTGTTGGCACAGTACCTGCCTTTTGAGCCATTAGACTTGAGGAAAGGGAACACACTGTGCCACACTGAGTTTACCAGCTTGTATCCTTCCTCCTAGACCATTATTAAAGAGGGCATGTTGATGAAACAGACAAACTCCTTTCAGCGCTGGAAAAAACGGTACTTTAAGCTCAGAGGGAGGACGCTCTACTACGCAAAAACAGCCAAGGTACATTTTTGACATCTATTTTCAGATTTTAACACTGAATTGGAATTGCACCCTGCATATTTTAATCTGCTGACATTGCAGGTGTCTGCATGTTATGTAGGTATATTAACTAATGTGTGTTTTAAACTTTCAGTCCATCATCTTTGACGAGGTTGACTTAACAGATGCCAGCGTCGCTGAATCCAGCACAAAAAACGTCAACAACAGCTTCACTGTGAGTTTATACTCTTAAATAATATAAATATGTGCTATTACTTAGCAAGGACTAGAGCTTTAAGCAAAGCATTGATGGGGAGTATTCAAGAGAGACTGTCATCTGGCTCAGGACTGCATTCTCACAAAATGTTCTGAAAGTGTGAAGGCTGAATATTGAAGATGTGTGGCTTCCTAGTGCTTCAAGGATTGTAAGGCAGTGTGAGCTGAGGGAATGGGGGGCAGTACAGCCAAATAGTTAGGGCAGGGGTGTCCAATCACGGCCCGGAGAATGATAGAATTAACTCATTCTGGGTCTTAATGGAAATTGGTTCAATAAAACAGTTTGTAATAAGGATGGAACAAAGACCTGACATGGAAGGGCCAACTTTGACCACCCCTGGTTTAGGGAAGGTTGGAAGTTAAATAGTGTATCACTGTTGAGCCACACAATATCAGTAACCTTACTGACCAAACTGTGGAGTTTATATAGGAGATGTGGGTAGCCTCCTCTTTTAATAAGCTTGTCCCACCCTGAACTCTATTTTTAGAGTGGAACTAGCAGCTCACATTTTTGTGGTCTGTTGTGCTTAAACCTGTTATCCGCCTCTATTGAAAGAGCTTTAGTTACTAAAGCAAGAAAATGAGCCTTTAAACTTTATACCCCAGGGGAGGAGAGGAAGCTGCCGATTTATTCCTGGAACGTTTATATAATTGTTACCAGAGATACAGAAAATATTTATGATGGCAGGAGAGTTGAGACGTACACACTTTTGCGATGGCTTTGATAACAGTAAAAGACTAGTTTATGTCCAAAAACGGCACGTGTCAAAACAGTGCTGGCTATTTCGGGCATATAATTACCACTTCACCGTTCCCATGCTGGGACTGGATAGAGTACAACAAGTTCCTCCCTGTAGCATGGCACTGAGATAATCTGACCTACTGAAGAATTAAACATTTCTGTTCTGGATTTCTGCAAAGAGGATTAGTTTCCTTCCTGAAAAGTGGGGGCAAATGTATTGGAACAGCAATCATTTATCCTACTATTACTGATTCCTTTATTGTACTGAAATTATTGTCAATGATAATTGTGTCTTTGACAGTTATCTAAATATAGGTAAAACCTGATTCAAAGAGAATGCTTTGTTACACCTCCTATCTTGTATAATTTTAAATTAAAAATCTAACAAGCAAATAGCAGACTGAGGGGAAAAAAGTAAGAGATTTAATGAATGACATTTTTAACATGAAACATACTAGGAGTTAAAACAAGATTTAAAATGTTACAGAATACCCTGCGAAGTTTACAAAAAAAACATTGTTACCTTTGTTGTGTGTATCGCAGTGTTATATTGTTAAACATATTGCTGCTTCTTTTGAAATTTTCAATCACATGTCACTGGTCATAAATCAACTGGGGAATTTATATCAAAATTTACTCAGGAGTGTTCGGCAGGAGAAAAAAAAAATATAATGTAAAGATGGCAGTGTCCCCAGTTCACACTCCTCCTTGCAGGAATGCTATCTTTCTGTTCCCACAAGCATTTCAGATAATCATAATTATCGTGATCATTTTGTGCCGACAATCGATAATTCAGAATGTCATTATTGTCCAACCCTACAGCGCACACAAAGTAATGGGATCTTCTTAAGTGTATTTTCTTAAAATACTTTCCTAAAAATGTGGAACCAAAACGGTACAAAATAACTGACAAGCATAGTAGTGCTGTGTTCGGTACAGTTTCATAGAAGAGGCTGGCTGTTTTCTTTGGAAACGGAACATCTTGTAAGGTTTATTTTCCCCTCCAGTTGGCTTAGGGAAATTGTTAATGTTGGCACACTGCTGACACAGAAATATGTTTATTTTCTATTGAAAGTAGAACACTGACCTCAGACAGTGTGCGTTTCAAAGCTGGTGACTCTTTTTTTCTTGCTCTTGGTTTGTCAGTTTTGTGCAAGCCAAACTACTCTATAGGGTTTTGGTTTAAACAAAAAATATACTGTATATAATGTGCCCAAAATGTTGGTGCTTTACTCCTACACCTATAGTTGCCAAAAACTACTTATGGGACCAATAAATAAATAAATGCACATACTATGGAGTATGGAGTAGTGGTTAGGGCTCTGGACTCTTGACCGGAGGGTCGTGGGTTCAATCCCCAGTGGGGGACACTGCTGCTGTACCCTTGAGCAAGGTACTTTACCTAGATTGCTCCAGTAAAAACCCAACTGTATAAATGGGTAATTGTATGTAAAAATAATGTGATATCTGTATAATGTATAATGTGATATCTTCTAACAATTGTAAGTCGCCCTGGATAAGGGACGTCTGCTAAGAAATAAATAATAATAATAATAATACTGGAAATCAAGATTTTGGAATATAGGAATACATTATAGCAATTTTTAAAAAAATATATCCTACATTAACAATTTACAAATGACTGCTTCAATAGTAAGCTTCAGATTATAACCAACTTAGGGTATATTCATGTGTACTGTATGCGTCATTAATGCATTCCTAACAATGAATTGCCTGCTTAATTCCCATAGTAAAGATGAATAATGAAGGGGATATAGTGAGGATGGTGACATGACATATGTGCGCATGACATACACATTTTTCCTTTACCTGCAGAGCTGCTTAGCCAGTTGTCATAAAACTTGCAATTAACATTGTTTTGTGTTACATTATAGAAAATATCAAATTCTGGAGATATAGGGGGTGTCTGTCTGTTAGTTCATCTATTCTTTTGTGTGTCAAATTTTTCATATTTTTGCATATATTTGGAGAACTTCTCCAATTGTCATGGAACTCGGTATTAACATTACTTATTGAGAGTTATCAAATTCTGATTGAATATTTAATTGCTAATTCTTCTTCTGTACTATGTTGTCCATACTGTTGCTGCAGTGCGTCATCCTGATAGCTCTCATTTTGAATTTACAGTCGTGTCGGGGGAGGTATGTCAGCGGTGATGTATAATGTATGAATAATGTCTCTGCAGTATTTAATGAGATTACCTTTTTGACAAAGACTATGAGCAGGTTGACCCACATTTTCAGGTCACGGTGTTCTAATATTCTCAATGTTTTTTGTTCCCCCACACAGCCACATCTCCTATTTTTCTGGCCATTTTAATTGCTGAATGCTCTAGGCCTTGTATACTACACAGTGAATAATGTGACTCGTCATGCGATTCGGCTGTTTTGTTCAAAACGGGGACTTTATTTTCTAGTTCAAAAACCCACTTCCTTTTAAACACTGGGGGGAGGGGGGGAGTGCATACATGTATTGTGTGTGTTTCCTGTGTCTGCATGTGTGACACTAATTCTCCAACTCTGGTCTGGTTTTCGTTAAATACTTTTTAACCACTGAGGCACCATTTGAGCAACATGCTTTAATATTATCTGAGCAGCAAGTTACATTTCTGGAGGGTAAATCTTGTCATGTTGGGACTGACTGATGATTAGAAAACAGCTGAGTCACAAACCGGACTAGATAGCAAATGCTGTCGATTTTATATTCTGTCACTATTAAGAGGCTCCACAATCACTTAACTTACTGTAGGCTCCATGTGCTTGGTTAGATGTTTGGACTAATTTGTGTGTTAATTTGATAGGGTTGGACCTACGAACGTCCTGTTATTGGGATGTGTGGTAGTATTATACTGGTTATTATTCATCCCTTGTGTTACACAATGTATCCAATATGTGTGTATCTGAAAATATGGGAATAATGAGTTCTTTGAATCTGGATTTCAACACAGGTGGTCTACTTCAAAAAAAACTTTTTTTTTTTAATTAAAGATATACAGTACTGTGCAAAAGTTTTAGGCAGGTGTGAAAAAATGCTGTAAAGTAAGAATGCTTTCAAAAATAGACATGTTAATAGATTATATTTATCAATTAACTAAATGCAAAGTGAGTGAACAGAAGAAAAATCTAAATCAAATCCATATTTGGTGTGACCACCCTTTGCCTTCAAAACAGCATCAAGCATCAATTCTTCTAGGTACACTTGCACACAGTTGTTGAAGGAACTCGGCAGGTAGGTTGGCCCAGACATCTTGGAGAACAAACCACAGTTCTTCTGTGGATTTAGGCAGCCTCAGTTGCTTCTCTCTCTTCATGTAATCCCAGACAGAGTCGATGATGTTGAGATCAGGGCTCTGTGGGGGCCATACCATCACTTCCAGGACTCCTTGTTCTTCTTTACGCTGAAGATAGTTCTTAATGACGTTCACTGTATGTTTGGGGTCACTGTCATGCTGCAGAATAAATTTGGGGCCTATCAGATGCCTCCCTGATGGTATTACATGATGGATAAGTATCTGCCTGTACTTCTCAGCATTGAGGAGACCATTAATTCTGACCAAATCCCCAACTCCATTTGCAGAAATGCAGCCCCAAACTTGCAAGGAACCTCCACCATGCTTCACTGTTGCCTGCAGACACTCATTCGGTATGCGCTCTCCAGCCCTTCGGCGAACAAACTGCCTTCTGCTACAGCCAAATATTTCAAATTTTGACTCATCAGTCCAGAGCACCTGCTGCCATTTTTCTGCACCCCAGTTCCTGTGTTTTCGTGCATAGTTGAGTCGCTTGGCCTTGTTTCCACGCCGGAGGTATGGCTTTTGGCCGCAAGTCTTCCATGAAGGCCACTTCTGACCAGACTTCTCCGGACAGTAGATGGGTGTACCAGGGTCCCACTATTTTCTGCCAGTTCTGAGCTGATGGCACTGCTGGACATCTTCCGATTGCGAAGGGAAGTAAGCATGATGTGTCTTTCATCTGCTGCAGTAAGTTTCCTTGGCCGACCACTGCGTCTCACGGTCCTCAACGTTGCCCGTTTCTTTGTGCTTCTTCAAAAGAGCTTGGACAGCACATCTGGAAACCCCTGTCTGCCTTGAAATTTCTGCCTGGGAGAGACCTTGCTGATGCAGTATAACTACCTTGTGTCTTGTTGCTGTGCTCAGTCTTGCCATGGTGTATGACTTTTTGACAGTAAACTGTCTTCAGCAACCTCACCTTGTTAGCTGAGTTTGGCTGTTCCTCACCCAGTTTTATTCCTCCTACACAGCTGTTTCTGTTTCAGTTAATGATTGTGTTTCAACCTACATATTGAATTGATGATCATTAGCACCTGTTTGGTATAATTGTTTAATCATACACCTGACTATATGCCTACAAAATCCCTGACTTTGTGCAAGTGTACCTAGAAGAATTGATGCTGTTTTGAAGGCAAAGGGTGGTCACACCAAATATGGATTTGATTTAGATTTTTCTTCTGTTCACTCACTTTGCATTTAGTTAATTGATAAATATAATCTATTAACATGTCTATTTTTGAAAGCATTCTTACTTTACAGCATTTTTTCACACCTGCCTAAAACTTTTGCACAGTACTGTATATTTTTTTAACTGCTTGGCAGGCAGCTTGGCATAATAAGAATCTTTAAAAAATAAATAAGTATAATTTTATATAATATATATTCCACTGTGTGTGTGTGTGTGTGTGTGTGTGTGTGTGTGTGTGTGTGTGTGTGTATATATATATATATATAGTTTATTTATTTCAACATGAGATGTATTCCCTAAAATAGCTAATTGGCAGTGAATCAATAGCACAGCCAGTAGGTCAATAGAGATGAATATGTCTATAAATAACCCTTGATGCTGTAACGTAGGGGAAGTGGAGGTGTTCGCTGAGGATGTTTGTGGTTGGAAAGTGTTACTTCTGGTTCAAGGCCTCTGAAGTGCATCAGGGATTCAGCTTTGAAAACGAAGGCGTTTAATTCAGAAACCAAGCTCCACTGGTGTGCTGCAGGGCACACCTCTATCTGCTTTCCAGACTGTTACCTTGGAGGTGTTTGACCTAAGAGACTGGGGGGCATTGTGGCCAAGTGGTTACAGCAGAGTGACTGGGAGGCAGCGTTGCCTAGTGGTTAGAGCAGAGGGACTGGGAGGCAGCGTTGCCTAGTGGTTAGAGCAGAGGGACTGGGAGGCAGCATGGCCTAGTGGTTAGAGCAGAGGGACTGGGAGGCAGCATGGCCTAGTGGTTAGAGCAGTGGGACTGGGAGGCAGCGTGGCCTAGTGGTTAGAGCAGTGGGACTCGGAGGCAGCATCCTGGAGGTTCATCCTGAGTACTAGGAGGTGGTGTAGAATGGTAAGTACATTGAATTACCTGGTACATGGGTTCAAAGTTAAAGCTCATATCCATTTACGGCATGGAAAAATCCAGTATCACAGGTGTGAGGTTTAGCCTATTACTGTGTATCCTGGCTCTGAGTACCAACTGAGAGCCATCAGTATAATGAAAATAAATGACTGTGACCTACATCCTCTGTATGCACATTTTAAGTTTACAGACAGGTGCCTTCATATTCCCCCACACTGTTATAGTCTCAATAACTTGTGCTAAAGAATGTCCTAAGTAAGTTTCATCACAGTTGAAAAAGCGCTTCTTTAGATATATCATCCATAGCTACTAAACAGTAGTGATGAATGTATTGAATAAGACTTCTAGTGTTTTGCCATTGAATGTGTTTCTTTTAGTGCTTCTCTACATATACTCTATGTAGAAATGTAAGTGTGATATACAGATTGTACAGACTGCTGCATCCACTTTATCCACAAAGCTGGGGAACATAGTTAACTGTGATGTACATAGTCATTATTTTACTCTACATCCCTAATCACTAAACAGACTGGTCCCAGACCACCTTAACTAAAATCTGGCTGTGTCCTTCTATTATCAGTGGGTGTGACTTATGGAATTTAATGAGGCCAATCTGTGTGCTGCTACTCAAAGTTCAGAAAATCTCCACCAATGTGCTCCCCTGCTTGTAACTCCTCCTCCCCCTGGTTCTGTGTGTGGCAGCAGGATATGTGTGTGCGAGTCAGAGTGCCAGATACAGGAGGGGTCTGTTCAAGAATCCAAACTCATTTGTAGGAGTAGTTTAAACTGTCAGAGCTCATACAGTCAGTCAGTCAGGCAGCCAGACACAAAGCCGGCTACTGGTGAAGACAGATATTTACATTCTGGGCTGAATTATTTTGGATTAATTTATTTAATTCTGAAAGAACTTTATTATAGCCAGTGAATCATGGAAAATCTACACCAGTGAGTTTCTTTGGATTAGTTAGCAGACTTCCAGGACCTGAGTGGCATGTTGCTTTGTTAATTCAGGTAATGATTTCTCTTGTAAAGTCATGTGAGATGTCTGGAGGGGATTGTTCAGAAGAAAGTTCATGTTAAAATATATTGAGTGGCGACGGTGGTTCCTTCTGGCTTGGCAGGGGCAAAAGTAAGAATCATCTAGACATTGGATCTCTGACTAAACAAACTGTTTTTTGGCTGGTTAAAACCCTACAGGGTGGATTTCATTTTTTTTTTTTTTTTTGGGGGGGGGGGGGGGGGGGGGAGTTTAAAGACCCTAAGGAGTTTGTTGCGATTCAAGAAGCCGCCCTATGGATTACGGTTGAGATAGTATTGTTGTGTTATTTGGTGGAGAGCCTTCTCTCCTTAAGTCTGGGGTGTTTGCACTAGCAGGGCTTGTCCTTGTGTGTGTGTTAGTTTTTTTGTTTGTTTGTTTTTTGGACTTGATTTAATCCTTTTTTTCCCCTGTTCTTACTGAAGTCTGCTCAGTGAAAAAAATTTTGCCAGCTACAGTACAAATGTCTTGGAGAACCCATTTTGCTGTCTGCCTTTTCGAAAGAAGGGTGAAGTTGTTTGTTGCCATGTCACTCGGGTAAACTACAACAAATTAATGATGTTGCAATTGCTGTTGTGCATTTGATTTGCAAGACAGATCAGCTACATTACATTCTGACTTGTGGTGACATAATTAATCCTGGAGGCGATCCTGTTTTACCAGTGGAGTCAAAAACATTTAGATTCAGGAATAATACTGGTGAGGCCAAATAATTTGCATACAGTTTGCTGAAGTAGAACCACCAACATGGGCAAATGATCTCATACACACATTAGGTCAGCTCCTGGGCTTTAAACAATTCAGTCACTTGCAAGCTCTGTAGAGACCAGTTTCCCCAAGCTATACAAGTGTGCAGGAACTCGGAGCAGAGATAGTTGCTCAGATCAATACCTGTCCAGAGGTGGGTGCCCTCCGGCAGCAAGAATCCCAGTGAAATGTGTCCTGTAATAAGAGGTCCAGTGATAGTAGGTTATGGCTAATACAATATTAGGTTTTAATAGTAAGCAACCTCACAATGTCTGTTAATAATGTTTTGAAATCTGGATGTATAGTGTGTTTTTGAAGTCAAGGTATTTTAATTACCTTGCTATGACCCACAGCATCACTGAAAGCTCTGCCATTGCATCTACAAAGATCAATTTCAACAGCTCATGGCGATTCTATTCTGTTATGTTAAATTAGATACAGGGTCCACAGTTCTTGTTCATAGTAGTTCCATAGCTATCAGAGCAAGCTGCTTTATTGCTGTATCAGTTTCTGCTTTGAGGCCAAATAATTTGCATACAGTTTGCTGAAGTAGACAAGTGTATAATGCTGTTAACAACTGAAAAGTCTTAGTGGAATTCCTCAATGAAGGTCTTCATAGAAATATAATTCTGCTGGTATATAATCCATTTCCTCATTTTCCTTGAAATTACAGTTTTGAAAATGTGGGCCATCAGAAACCTAGATGAACATTAGATTAGGGGTGTGCAAAAACTTGACTTAAGTAGTATTTATCTGCAGGTATTTAACAAATCCATTCACTACTGTGTTGATTTACCTGACTACCAATAAATGACAATTCACTTCCGCATTGAGTGTTTTAAAAGCATCTGGGGCGTTGACATTTTTACTGGCATACTGAGGCTGCCAGTTTTCATGCAGTATTAAGCCTAGAAAGTAGAAAGTTTGGGAACTTTTCATCCCAAAGACAATAAACATGATGAGTGCTTCGGTAGCCTCACATAGTGGATGGGCAAAGCCAGGATGCAAGCAAATCCAGGGGGGAATAATATTAGAAGCTCTCTTTCTTCACAGCAATGTGCATCGTTTTGACACAGGTGCTTACCTATGGCTTGGACGATTGTCTATTTTTAGAGTCATTTATTTCTGCAGTTTTTCTAAAGGATTGAATTCAGACGTTGCACATGGTACACACAGCTATATTTAGTATGTTGACCTTTTTATATTAAACTTGCATTAAAGCAAAGGCATATTTTTCTTGATTAGTCACTGAATTGTTTTTGGTGAATGTACCCTGAAATATGACTGACGTGCTGCGACATGCATTCAGTGTAGTGCCAGTTTTGATTGTAACTCTTGCAAAAACTAAGAATAAATATCAAATGGGGTACTATTGATTATCAATTCACGGATATCAAACAGGGAACATATACATCACCAACATTTCTCCCCTGCACTCATCATGGTCCCAGTACTTATGCCATGTAATCTGTCATTTTTCATTGTCAGATTATATGGAAGGCCTTATTACAAATAACAAATGTGAAATAGGGGTCCTTAAACTTCACTGGTTTTATATTTTTTTTTGCAACGTCTGGCTTTTTTCGTACATTTACCCTTGTTGTTTCTTACTTGTCTTGTATTGGTATCATGATTCTCTTTCCCACTGGATATAAATGTGATTATGAAAGCCTAACTCAAGCTTGTTTGTACCTGCTTATAAAACTGGAAGCTGTTTACCTGGCATAGTCTTTCATTACAGTTCTCTTGGACTTGGTTAGCTTATCAGGGAATGCTGGGCTATAGATTTTATGATTCCAGATGAGCTCCTGAGAAGCATCTTTCAAGGGCTCAATCGAGACTGAGCTTTTATGAATGATGTGAATCTTCGTCAACTGCAGCTGTGGTCTAAGTTCCTTTAAGCGGCCTGCAACGATAAAGTGGGAAAGGAAAGGCATGTGACTATTTATTTATATCGCCTTCAGGAACACAGGGTTCTTTGTCTTCAATTTCAAACAGAGGAAGTTGGGTGGGAAACTGACGTTGTGACTGTGGAAATTGTATTTCTTGCTGCTTTGCCGTGGAGAACTTGACCTTCATACAGACACTATGCAAGATACAGAGAAAAAAGAAACCTATGCCCTCATACACAAAGGAACAGGCATCGACACAAATGTGTAGCACAGGAGATGCAAGTGTGTCAAAATAAATACGGTAGAGTTAGAACATTTGTTTATTCTTGATTATTTATTGTACTGAAGTTACTGCTAATTTTATTAGTGTAAATAATGCTGTTTCTGACAGTCCTAAGGCGATAAAGGATCTGCACACTGCCACCACAGGGGTGGCTAATTTCTAAAAAAAAACTTGTTGTCCAAGGGACAAAATGCTAGAAAAATCTACTTGTCCTTCTTAAAAATCTACTTGCCCCCCTCCCTGTCGCACAAAACACACACAAAAAGAAGACTATAACTTGTAGGATTTTTGGTTTAATTTAACAGTGAACACAATCAATCAATTAGTGATTAACAGGGGCAGGTCTATCCTTGTAGCTTGACCGGTTCACTAAATTCACAAACGGTTCCCTGTGACCCCAGCTCACCTCAAGAAATTTATACCATGCTTTAAGGAAATGTTTCTTTCAGTGCAGTTTGGAACACATTTACTACTACATTTAAGTAACATACTAAGAGTACAACTATAATAAGCAATACTTGGGAGTTATTCAAATATAAAAATAGCTTCTGCCTGTTTTTTCCACACTTTCTCTATAAGCTGAATTCAGCTTCTGATGTACAGGTGTTTTAGTTTGTTGCACTACAGACACAAATGCATTGCCAACTATTACTGCTGCTTTGTGGATTTCTGATTTTCTTGACGTTCTTTCAGTTTTGTAACTGCTGAACACCAGATTTATAAAGAACGTGTGTTTTTCTACCAAAATGCACACACTATTTACAGTAGGCTCCATCAAGTACTGCAGACATAAAATGTTTTTTTTTTCTTTTGTTTATTTAAAGGATATATTTATTTTACTTTATAGTACTATACTTATAATTATAAAAGGGGTGTTGGAATGCTGCATACTGATTGATCCATCAGTGTTCCAAGCCGTTACAATATCAAGCACAATGTCACGATTAGGAAATACGTAGGAACAAAGGCAAATCACTGTACCTGTGCTAACCACGTATCACTGCTACCAAAATCAAAGAAAACACCTGTCAAAATACCTTCTGTCATGGAAGATACTGAAGACATCAAGGTGTCTTGTCATGTCTTCCAATTTATATTAATTTGCTCTACGAACCAGTTTGCTATTTTAAACAAGACGCTGTTTTTTGGTATTTTATTTGTAGTACATACCAGTCATTTTCTGTAACTTCGGTCAGATCCAGTTGTCAGATATTCAGTTTTATTTTACTTCCGTTTAGTTGGAATCAGCCGTTGTTTTGTTTAACTGACTTAATTAATTTTTAACCAGATATTTTAATATTTTTCGACAGTGCACTCACTCTTTACAGGTACAAAAAAAAATTGAAATGAAATTAATACCACATAAATTGGGCTGTTAAATGCTTAAATCACTGGCTTTTTTAATACAATTTGACTTTAATTACTTAATAATTAATAATCTTCATCCCAACAAAGCATCTTAACCTCTTGGGAGTGAATTACCTAGCAACAGCGTTACGTAGAATATGCAGGAAGACAGCACCTCACAGATACACACATAGCAAGGTTTTTATAGTTATTTAAAGTCTTTATTTAAAAAAAAAAAAAGAATTTTTACTTGACGACAACGCACCAAGAAGTCACCGTATCCAGCACAACCCATGCATGCCCTCTCGGGCCTTACTGCTTAAGTATTTCATTTCTATTATAAACATATTTGTCAATCTTAATGTTTTAATAGTTTCACAAATATATGGATTGTGCATGTCCAGTACATAAGTTATATATTTATTTAAAATAGCATTTAAATATACAAAAATATATGTAAATATGGTAAATGGCAAACTAGGTTAGCAACACTAAAATCGAAAGAAAAAAAGAATCATTACATTTTTGACCAGGGGAAGTTTGTCTTGAAATGCTTTTTTTAAACATATTCCCAACAAGTACATGCTTGACCACGAAGTGTTATATATAAATTAGGAAACACAATTTTTTCTAATCCGCGACTGGTGTTTTATTTATTTATTTATTTATTTATTTATTTATTTATTTAATTTTATTGATTTATTTTTGTGGTAACTTTACTAGATTGCTGCATTTAAATGTCAGGTTCATCTATTAAGGAAGCAGTGTCACTTATTTTTAGGAAAGGGAGGTCGTATCTAACAAACCTGCTTGATTTTTTTGAGGATACAACATCGAAAATGGATAATTGCAAAGCATATGACATGGTTTATTTAGATTTCCAGAAAGCTTTTGACAAAGTCCCATATAAAAGATTAATTCTCAAACTGAACGCAGTAGGGATTCAAGGAAATGGATGCAGATGGATTAGGGAGTGGTTAACATGTAGAAAACAGAAAGTACTGATTAGAGGAGAAACCTCAAAATGGAGCAAGGTAACCAGTGGTGTACCACAGGGATCAGTATGAGGTCCTCTGCTATTCCTAATCTACATTAATGATTTAGATTCTGGTATAGTAATAAAAGTACTATATGGGGCAGCAGTGTGGAGTAGTGGTTAGGGCTCTGGACTCTTGACCGGATGCTCGGATATATTGTGAAAAGTGTTGAATTTGAATCAAGGGAAGTAATGTTAAAACTTTACAATGCATTAGTAAGACCTCATCTAGAATATTGTGTTCAGTTCTGGTCACCTCGTTACAAAAAGGATATTGCTGCTCTAGAAAGAGTGCAAAGAAGAGCGACCAGAATTATCCCGGGTTTAAAAGGCATGTCGTATGCAGATAGGCTCAAAGAATTTAATCTTCGCGGTGATCTGATTCAAGCATTCAAAATTCTAAAAGGTATTGACAATGTCGACCCAGGGGACTTTTTCGACCTGAAAAAAGAAACGAGGACCAGGGGTCACAAATGGAGATTAGATAAAGGCGCATTCAGAACAGAAAATAGGAGGCACTTTTTTACACAGAGAATTGTAAGGGTCTGGAACCAACTCCCCAGTAATGTTGTTGAAGCTGACACCTTGGGATCCTTCAAGAACTGCTTGATGAGATTCTGGGATCAATAAGCTACTAACAACCAAACGAGCAAGATGGGCCAAATGGCCTCCTCTTGTTTGTAAACTTTCTTATAAATATTCGTGCCATGGAAGCCCTATACTGTACACGACACGCCTAACCCTACAGTCAGTGCACTTACAAAAACATAACGTTTCCAATAGCTTTTGGAAACATAATTTTTTTTTTTTTTCAGAAAACACCTAGAATTGTAGATATTATTCCAAAAACTGATAGAATTGATGCCATTTTAAACACTCTGTTCAAAGTTGAAATTGAAATGGAAAAAAGTGCTGCTACTCATATTTAAGGGGGTGATTTACCTTATTGATTCCATTTCCTATACCATTACTGCTGCAATTTATGTTTTTTGTAATTGTTTACTTGAGTGGTCAACAGTCAAAACCATCGTTTTTGCTTTAATGTGGTTCGCACCATTGATTTCTGATCATTTCTGTACCGGTGGTCACTCACGCTGAAGCCAAGACGTATCTTTGGCATCACAAAACACCGTTGTCTGGAATGTACTACAGTTAAATAAAAATAAAAACTCAACACATGCAGCACTGCATACTTACAGTATAACTGATTGTAAAAAAAAAAAAAAAAGAAGCTATTTCTGTTTAAAAAGTGTCAGTATGCAATGATAAGTGCAGGGGTTTCGTACCGTTTTGTCTCAAACTCTTAGAGGAAGATGGTTTAAGTAAAACTCGTTATTATAACAATATCATTTACACCGCACTAGCCTGTACCAGACGTGGGGTCTATTATAATTTATAATTACCATTACAATTGCAGCAGAATTGTTAACTGAGATTACAGTTGCAATGCCATTTTGTTCAATTACAATTAGTTACAATGATGCTGCAGTAATTGCAATTACAATTACACTAAAAAGTAACAAATAGGCCTAACTACACACAAACATGTTTATTCTACCAAGCAGTAATCACAGGTGCAAATGCAGAGACATACTAAAAAAAACTAGGGCTTCTGATTTTCAGTTTTAACCCATAAAACACACAAAAAAATCGGTGTTTAGCCAATAAACACCAGAAAAACAGTGGAAATGGTTAATCAATTCATGTTGACTTCACACCTGTCCTGTTTAAAAAACCTATTACAAAAACAAACTACTGTTCCCAGTGCAGCTGGGCAATGTCCCTCCTTTGTGACTTGTGTCTATCATTGATTCATTCTGAATACTTGAAACCTGCGAAACTTTGCTTGCAAGATTTAAAACGAGATTACAATTAAAAGGCTTGTTCACATAATTTAAAACTATTACAGTTAGAGTAGAACAGAATGGCAAAATGTGAAAAAAATGCCCAGACACACAAAAACCCCAGAAGAAGTGTTTGTGGAAGACAGCAAAGGAAAGAAGGTACAACTTAAGTGTGCAAGTACTGTTGAGTTACTACACCTATTGTGACAGAAAAAAATGCCCAAGTGTTTTGGAAAGTAACCGAAAAACTGTAATTTCATACAGTATATAAAAAGCAAAAGCTCAGAAAAAACGATTTACATAAAATTCGAAAATAACAGAAAATAAGTAATGAAAAATGAAATGAATAAAAACAGAAAAATAGAAGTCCTATGATATGTTTTTCAAACAAATGGGGTCATTTAAAGTAAAACACAACATGGAATTGCAATTACAAATGACAATTGCACTTGTCATTGACCGCTCTGGCCTGTACTGTAAATAAGGAAATAAACTGCAGTTACAGTACCTTCAATGTTGGGTTACACAAACATAGCTTTTCATATGTTTAAACCCCAATTTGTCAGGTAATTTGATCCGTATCTACTTCGGTGTATAATTGAGGAAGTCTTGATTTTGACCTGTACTTTTATGGGACCTTGTTTTGTTTCCTGCTTAATTTTAACATGCTTTTTTAATATAATAACATAAGATTTGCATGGTGGTTTCCTGGATGATTAATAAAACAAAACCTGGCCCTTTAAGTTTGTATGCCTTTCAGAATTCACACAATAAGTTAAATGGAGTTCATCTGTGTGCAATAAAAGTGGTTCACATGATTTCAGATTAAATACACCTGTCTCTGTAAGGTCCCACAGTTGGGTAGTGCATTCAATGCAAAGATATTACCATGAAGACCAAGGAGCTTTCAAAACAACTCTGGGGTAAAGTTGTGGAAAGGCACAGATCAAGGGAGGACAGTCAAGTCGATCATTAAGAAGTGGAAGGTATATGGCACCACCCAGAATCTGCTTAGAGCAGGCCGTCCTCCCAAACTGAGCAGCTGGGTAAGAAGGGCATTGGTCATAGAAGCCAGCAAGAGGCCAATGACAACTCTGAAAGACCTACAGCGTTCCATGGCTGAGATGGAAGAAACTGTCCATGTCCTCAGGTACTCCATAAATCTGGCCTGTATGGAAGAGTGGCAAGAAGGAAGCCATTTTTGAAAAAAGCCCATGTAAAATCCTGCTTGGAATTTGCAAAAAGGCATGTGGGAGACTCTGAAAAGATGTGGCAAAAGATTCTGTGGTCCGATGAAACAAAAATTGAACTATTTGGCCTAAATGCAAAGCGTTATGTCTGGCGCAAACCCAACACAGCACATCACCCAGATAACACCATCCCTACTGTGAAGCATGGTGGTGGCAGCATCATGCTATGGGGATGCTTTTCATCGGCAGGGACTGGGAAGCTTGTCTGGGTAGAGGGCAAAATGGATGGAGCTAAATACAGGCAAATCCTTGAGGAAAACCTGCTTCAGTCTGCAAAAGACCTAAGACTGTGATGGAGATTCACCTTTCAGCAGGACAGTGACCCCAAGCACACAGCCATAGCGACACTGGAGTGGCTTAAAAACAAGAAAGTGAATGTCCTAGAGTGGCCCAATCAAAGCCCGGACTTGAATCCGATTGAGAATCTGTGGCAAGACATGAAGATTGCTGTCCACCAACGATCCCCATCCAACTTGACAGCGCTTGAACAATTTTGCCAAGAAGATTGGGCAAATATTGCACAATCCAGATGTAGAGACTTACCCCAAAAGACTTACAGCTGTAATTGTAAAAGGTGGTTCTACCAAGTATTGACTCAGGAGGGGTGAATACTTATCTAACCAAGACATTTCAGTTTTTTTATTTTTCAGTAACTGTTTCACAATAAAAATTCTCTTGCCTCTTCAAAGTGTTGAGTAGGTTGTGTAAATTAAAGGAAAAAAAATCCCAGGTGCATTATCAATTTTAATCCTCTTGGATCTTAGTGCGACATTTAACACTGTAAATCACGAGATCCTACTTGATAGTTTAGAGTGTTTATTTGGCATCTCTGGCACTGCCCTCAACTGGTTTAGATCATATCTAACAGGACGTCAACAATTTATCTCCCTGGGTGGGTTTAGTTCTGAGGTTGGACCAGTAACTTCTGGTGTTCCGCAAGGCTCTATCCTCGGCCCCCTGTTATTTAGTATTTATATTTCCCCTCGGCCTCATTTTAAGGTCTCATGGCATACGCTATCATTTTTACGCAGACGACACTCAAATCTATATTAATTCTAAACCTGATATCAATGTTGCTGCCTCTGCCCTAACTGCCTGTATCTCTGATATAAAAAAATTTGATGTCGCAAAATTTTTTACATCTCAACTGTGACAAGCCTGAGGTAATGCTGTTAGGTACTCCCCACCAGCTAGGAAAAACCAATGCTTTAAATCTGTCTGTTGATGGAACAATGCTTGAGTTCAGATCTAAGATGAAAAGTTTGGCGGTGATTTTCGATCCTGGGTTAACTTTTGAATCGCATGTGCTGAATACTGTCAAGGTTTCTTTTTTTCACCTTAGAAATATTGCCAGACTGCGTCCCATGCTTTCTCTACCTGCAGCTGAAAAACTGGTTCATGCCTTTGTTTTCTCCAGGATTGATTACTGTAATGCCCTGCTCTCTGGGGTGTCTAATAGCATCCTCACTAAAATTCAATTTGTTCAAAACTCTGCAGCCAGAATTTTGTCTCGGTCCCGCACAAGAGATCACATTACTCCTGTCTTGGAGGCCTTGCACTGGCTGCCTATCAGATTCAGAATTGATTTTAAAATTTTAATGCTGACATACAAGGCTCTTCATGGGCGAGCTCTGACTTATCTGTCAGATCTTTTATCTTTTTACACTCCCACTCGCAACCTCCGCCCTGCTGATCTCAGACTGCTGTGTGTCCCGCCTGCTCACCTGTGCTCTATGGGCGACAGGGCCTTCTGTTGCTATGCCCCCAAATTATGGAACTCTATTCCACTAGAGATCAGGGACTCCGCTTCTTTGAGTGTTTTTAAAGCTAATTTAAAGACTTACTTTTTTAGAAAGGCGTTTTTATGATTGTTTTATTTCCTTGTGCTTTTATGTATAATCTTTTTTATTGCTGTACTATTAATTGTGAAGCGCTCTGAGATGATTGCTTTTAAGGGTGCTATACAAAACAAAGTTTATTATTTAAATGCAACACAACAAACTGTGAAATGTCCAAGGGGGGTGAATACTTACTATAGGCACTGTACTTGTGGTATAAGGTGTATATGTATATACCTTATACCGGTATTCTAAATAGGATGTGTTAAGTAGCTTTCCCTTTGAATGAGAGGTTTTACAAAGGTATAACATTTCCATTACTTGTAAGGAAAAAAAACTGTTAAATTAAGAACAACCTTCTTAAATATAGCCTGTAACCTTTTAAATAATATATGATGACGGGTTCCCTCTGCACATGTCACCCTGTGCATGTACAGTACATACATTTTAAGCTATAAAAAAAAAAAAAATAAATAAATATACAGTACTGTGCAAAAGTTTTAGTCAGGTGTGAAAAAATGCTGTAAAGTAAGAATGCTTTCAAAAATAGACATGTTAATAGATTATATTTATCAATTAACTAAATGCAAAGTGAGTGAACAGAAGAAAAATCTAAATCAAATCCATATGTGGTGTGACCACCCTTTGCCTTCAAAACAGCATCAAGCATCAATTCTTCTAGGTACACTTGCACACAGTTTTTGAAGGAACTCGGCAGGTAGGTTGGCCCAAACATCTTGGAGAACTAACCACAGTTCTTCTGTGGATTTAGGCAGCCTCAGTTGCTTCTCTCTTCATGTAATCCCAGACAGACTCGATGATGTTGAGATCAGGGCTCTGTGGGGCCATACCATCACTTCCAGGACTCCTTGTTCTTTACGCTGAAGATAGTTCTTAATGACTTTCGCTGTATGTTTGGGGTCGTTGTCATGCTGCAGAATAAATTTGGGGCCAATCAGATGCCTCCCTGATGGTATTGCATGATGGATAAGTATCTGCCTGTACTTCTCAGCATTGAGGAGACCATTAATTCTGACCAAATCCCCAACTCCATTTGCAGAAATGCAGCCCCAAACTTGCAAGGAACCTCCACCATGCTTCACTGTTGCCTGCAGACACTCATTCGTACGCTCTCCAGCCCTTCGGCGAACAAACTGCCTTCTGCTACAGCCAAATATTTCAAATTTTGACTCATCAGTCCAGAGCACCTGCTGCCATTTTTCTGCACCCCAGTTCCTGTGTTTTCGGCATAGTTGAGTCGCTTGGCCTTGTTTCCACGCCGGAGGTATGGCTTTTTGGCCGCAAGTCTTCCATGAAGGCCACTTCTGACCAGACTTCTCCGACAGTAGATGGTTGTACCAGGGTCCCACTGTTTTCTGCCGGTTCTGAGCTGATGGCACTGCTGGACATCTTCCGATTGCGAAGGGAAGTAAGCATGATGTGTCTTTCATCTGCTGCAGTAAGTTTCCTTGGTCGACCACCGCGCTTCACGGTCCTCAACGCTGTTCGCTTCTTTGTGCTTCTTCAAAAGAGCTTGGACAGCACATCTGGAAACCCCTGTCTGCCTTGAAATTTCTGCCTGGGAGAGACCTTGCTGATGCAGTATAACTACCTTGTGTCTTGTTGCTGTGCTCAGTCTTGCCATGGTGTATGACTTTTGACAGTAAACTGTCTTCAGCAACCTCACCTTGTTAGCTGAGTTTGGCTGTTCCTCACCCAGTTTTATTCCTCCTACACAGCTGTTTCTGTTTCAGTTAATGATTGTGTTTCAACCTACATATTGAATTGATGATCATTAGCACCTGTTTGGTATAATTGTTTAATCATACACCTGACTATATGCCTACAAAATCCCTGACTTTGTGCAGGTGTACCTAGAAGAATTGATGCTGTTTTGAAGGCAAAGGGTTGTCACACCAAATATGGATTTGATTTAGATTTTTCTTCTGTTCACTCACTTTGCATTTAGTTAATTGATAAATATAATCTATTAACATGTCTATTTTTGAAAGCATTCTTACTTTACAGCATTTTTTCACACCTGCCTAAAACTTTTGCACAGTACTGTATATTTTTATAATAAGTATATCGTGTGAATTTTGACTTTTACAGTCCTGTTTTATTGAATTTGACCTAGATTAGCATTATGTGGTGGTTCCATGGATAATTAATTAAACAACCTGGTATGCTTTGTACCTGTAGTATAAAGCCCCTTTCACACTGGCACTCCTACTCGGTTCTGGACCTGGGTTCTTGCTACCCAGGTCACAGTCTCGCATAGTGTGAAACCATCGCATTTGGTCGTACCCGGGTTAACCCGGGTCCCAGCAAACTACCTCAGGATATGGGTCTACACTCTTTGACCCAGGTTGAGCGAGACAAAATACATAACAGACGCTCGTGAGCCGACGCAATAACAAACAGCCACGCCTGCGTGAAGGTTTCACTTCTGCAAGAAACATTTCTGTTTATTCTGTTTAGCCATATTTTTGTTGATTTGAAGCACAGCATGAGCCAGATTGCAGCAGGGATGTAGAAACATTTGCTCTAATCGGCATTTGTGCCGACATTTCAATCCAGAGAAGCTTGGATGGAAGCGTCCGTAACAAGCTGCTTCCGGGGCATTGATACGCGCATTGTGTACTTGTGTCTGACACACAGATCAACAGTGCTTTATCAAAAGCAGTGTGAAATCGCTTACCCGACCCGCATGACGCTGGGTCCTGACATGCCAGTGTGAAAGGGGCTTTTGATGTAGCTGTCGGATATCCATGAACTTCAGAAAGTACTGTAGTTACTCCACAAATGAGCATCTAGGACTGTGCTTGGAAAACGTGTTTAACCCTATATTGTACAGCAGATAATGACTTGAGAGATTGTGTAATGCACGTTGAGATCACACTTGGACATTGTGTCCAGAAGACAGACTAATTATTT
This sequence comes from Acipenser oxyrinchus oxyrinchus, assembly GCA_030684275.1. NCBI lineage: Eukaryota > Metazoa > Chordata > Actinopteri > Acipenseriformes > Acipenseridae > Acipenser > Acipenser oxyrinchus. The sequence goes on from CM060262.1 coordinate 17,885,750, forward strand.
GACTTAAAGAAATGCATTATGAAGATAGGTTGAAGGAAATTCATCTATTTAACCTAGAACAGTGTGAGGGGGGAACCAGAACCAGAGAACACAGCTGAACTTATACAGTAACTGGTGACAGACTTGGGACTCAGGGTAGGAAGAGAGCGATGGTGTTTGGAATGGGTTACCAAGCCATGGTGTTGCTATATTAAAGGGATTCTTTAAGGACCAACTAGACAAAAGTTCTGGGATCAATCGGCTGCTGTACTAGGAACCGGATAAGCATTGAAAGGCAGAATTAGCTTATTTGCAACTTTCATTGCGTTCTTATTAAGATTCCCAAGTGTATGGAAGGCTGGCTACACCTGATTACTGTAACACTGATTTTTGTGTGTGTTGACAAGGGAAATGTAAGCCAAAAGTATAGTTACCATTATGAGGAGTAATGTGGGCACTAAGTTCTAATTTTTAATGTAGTTTTTAAACAATTTATATCACAACATATTGTCTGGTTTAACTCTTCATTTTCAGAATGAATGTACCCAGAATTTGCATCTAATAAATGCTACTTTGAGTTTTGTCCAAGCACACACTCTGGTTCTTAAGTTGTTTTAAGTTGTGTTTTAAGATGTAAATGTTTTCGCCGCTGTGCTTTAGCTTGCGTCCATCTACAGTTTAAATGTTTAAAACTGCATCAGGGCTGGGTACAGAGTTTGAATGTATGTGGCTGTCGCATTGCCCTTTGTAATGATTGCAGTCTCTATTACATACTGATTTTTGCATGTTAAACAAGTAAATAAAAAAGAGCTATCTGCATAAAGATGGTGACCATGATGTCTGTTCACAATATTACAGAATATAAAATAGCAATGAATTATGAAAATGTAATAAGTGGTATTAAACATGGATTTGTAGCTATTATACATTATTGATTTGATGTATTTGAGTATTCAGATTACTCATCATCAGGCTCTGATATAATGGGCTAGCAATCACTGCAGTGCTGGCAGTGCAGTACACCTGAACGAATGTTAAAGGGTACTGTGGAGAAGGATTGCACGCAGCATTGCTGTGGGATTGTCACAGTACTGTGGTGCTGTTTTGATATCTAGTGGATTAAGGAATGAGACCCCCGAGTGGCTCGCAATGTTTTTCCCACAGAATCTTGGCAGTGTGTGTCGAGCTGTGAATCTCCTGGCTTGATCGAGTTTGTACATGGTGTCCTGCACCCACACTGCAGCTATTCCACTCCAGAGAGATTTTAGGTGAAACTGGGTTAGTTACCATGATTTTCCTGTAATCTAGACATGAAGTGTGTTCGAGTATGGTTACATCATCCTTCTGAGATACCGTCCTCCACTAACCCACAATGCAGTATGTTTCAGCAACAACCAGGTTAAACTAACCCAGTTTTATCACTGCAATCTTGAACATGGTTGTGCTAATATGGACAGGCCCTTGGAGAATCGGGATATGTGGAAGCAACTTTGTCTGATTGTATCAATTGCCAACAGTAAGCTTACAATATACCTAGTCAGAACCTGTTAAACTTCACTTCTTCCGCTGTACATTAACTGATAGCTTCAGTTATCTTTGTGACTTGCATTTGCCTTAGCTTGCCTCCTTTCTCTCATTTAAGATTAGGCTCTGTATTTAAAAGCTAGATTCTATATTTAAATCCATTATAAAATGAACAAGAGGCTTTTAATCTAATGGATGTTTGAATTACCTGTAATCCGTTTTTTTTTCCCCCTTGAGAGAGTGAGTCTTAGGAAATCTTATATTTTAGCAAGTGTTAGAGAGAAAAGTGTGTTTTACAATTGTATACATATATTGTGTTGGCATCAAAACAGTATATGACCACCTATCTCCAGTTCCCTCGTCAGTGCCCAGGGTTTGTACATTTACATGTTTAATTCGTAAGATGATAAAGATGCCTTTCACTGAAGACCCCTTTTTAAAAGGTTGTGTGTACTGTACTACGCGTGCATGGCTTGTTTTTATAAAATGTGTAAGGCACTCCTAGTGTTGAGGGTGGGCATTACACCCTGGGTAAAAAGGACTTCCAAAGTAAAAAGGAATCCCAGTGTTTCTGTCTTTTTTTTTTTTTTAACATAATCCTGATTTTGTTTTAATATTTGTATTCACACATCATAGGTAAATCAACTAGGGAATTACTTTTTTTTCAACTTTTACTCAGGAATGTTCGCCACGATAAAGACTGGGGGGGGGGTGTACCTAAAGCGATTGTAGTGCTTCAGTAAAATATGTACTGACTACCTAGTGTACAAGGCAGTAAGAGAAGTCCTATGGTAGAATATGTTTGAAACATACAAAATATATGCTAACACTAATCATTTTAATTTAAAAAACCTGAGCACTGTCCGGCCCTCCCCCCTCCAGCTTGTGCTATCCAAAGACAGAACTTTCTTCACTTGCCATCTCGACAGCAAAGCATTGTATAGCTTAAGCTGTACTGAAAGAAATGGTCTCAAACCCTCTGCTGTTTGGGATTTTTTTGCCCAGGCTTAACCAAAAAGTTTAATGCTAACTGTGCAAGCTACTGTTGATGTATCATCGAGGCACAACCAATCTACGGGGTCGCTTGACAAGCATAAGTTCATATTATTATTATTATTATTATTATTATTATTATTATTATTATTGTTGTTACTATTTTTAGCAGTAGTAAAATGTGACAGACTGATAACCTGCTTGGAACGATGACTGTTATTAAAGCTTTGTTGCAGTTCTTTGTATTGGCAGCAATAAGGTGCTGCTGCAGTGCAAGCTTACTGTATATATGGCAAGCAGCATCAATTACGTGTACATAAACGTGTGTTTTTATTTAAATGATAAAAACATGATTACTGTCCTATATAACATATTTGGAATGTTTTATTCCATTTATATGGATTACCTGTAAAATAGGACTTTCAATCAAATATAAACAAGTAGTTATGGTGAGGTCACCAGTAAATTATGCAAATTAGTACAATCAAAGGTTCGAACCTTCCTTCAGTAATGTGTTCCGAACCTTCGAAGGCCAATGTACCGTCGTTGTAGTGGTGCAACAAGTAATCGATGCATCGATTTATTGATCATCTGCCCTTAAATTTTCCGAGCTTCGATTACATATTGGTGAATTGATATATCAAATTAGAACCAAATTTGAAGTCTCCTGTTGCCCGTTTACATTAAAACCTGGAGTGCTTTTCTTTTAGTGCTATTACGGTAGATAAACAATGTCACCGCATTGCTAGGATACGCAATCTTTTGTATTTCTTTTTTATGGTCGGAAGTGTTCTAATTGGAACGTAAGTTGTGCCTTTTTTAATCAAATAAATCCATTGGATGGAAAAATATTTTGTCTTGCATTCACAGGACGCGCAGAATGAGAGGGACGTAGACATGCATATTCACGGTAATCTATTACATGGCAGCAAAATGACCGTAAATACTTAAAGAACCGTACTCAAACGTTTGAATTAATCCAGCTCAAAGCATCCACACTGAAGTACCGGTTCATGTTTGGTCGGGCGTAATGCACACACACAATATTACTATTAAAATAGTTGGGTTACAGTTCCCAGCAGCGCAATGAACAGTGGAAATGAATATGATAGTATCCCACCATGCACTGTATTTTAGTTTAAAATAAATATATTATGCCCCATACATGGGGCATTCCTATGATTCGTGTAGAAATGCCAAAAATATCTGGGGGGTGGGGTGGAAAACTGTAATGTTTTTGCACGTACTTGATGACTTGTGACCTTTTAGTATTTTTCTCCTGTTGAACTGTAACTTGATTGAGACCGTAGGCACCTAACCCATAGAACACAGGGGAGGCAAACTGTATATTTTGCCACTCTCCTTTTTTTTGCACTGTGTAAACACACTATTTTGTTGTGGTTATGTTTTGTTATGGTTTTACCTATAAACAGTTTAAAATGTAAAACAAACAAACAAAAAAAAGTCATTCATAAGACGCCATAAGTCCAACATTAAAAATAAATAAAAACCCACAATAAAACAGCCCCTACATGAACATTGATCTGACCCACCACAGTCCGCTCTGCACTATTTACAACAGCTAACATTAGCAGTAGTGTGACTAGATGCTGGGCAGTTTGGAGACTACAAAAAAATATTAATTAAATATAGGCTAGGCAATTGTTAGTTTTAGTTTGTTTTATTCTCTATTAAATAAATTGTTTGCTTTATTTATTTATTTATTTATTTATTTATTTATTTTTTTTTAAATAAGGACGTTAGTAGGTTCAAGTTGCTGTGGGGTCATGAACAGGTTTAAGTTCAACAACTCTAAAATGTTACTGCTATTAAGCACTGGTAATAATCTGAAGCAGTGGTATTGCAAAATAACAGAATCTTGTTTTTACTTTAGGGGTTCAGTCAAAATGATCATTGGCCACTTTCACCCATGCCCATGTTGCTAAGAAATAAAACAAGTATTTTGGAAAAGTAAATGCGAACACACAAGTAGAACTTAAGTTTTCAGGTTTTTATTTTTAATCGGGTGACATCCCTTTAAACAAATCTAGCTGATTCTGTTTCATAATTAAACTCAGAAAAATCTGTTAATTACAAAACAATCTTTGCTTTTACCTTCATATCTTGCCTGAGCCTAATTCTGGTCCCTTTTAATTTTATTTCAAACAGAGCTGACAAATGACGTGAATTGTTCATCCCCGATCCTACTTTTAACTCGCATTTCATTTTTGAAGTCGCCTAATTTAACATTGTGCTTTTGTTATTTTCCCCACTAGTTTAACAGGGATGTCCTGACAGATTTTAAGCATAAAAATGAATGTCTAGTGCGGAGTGTACACTGATAGCAAGTCAGTTGTCAATCAGAAGTTTTTTTGCTAAGCACTCAGCATCTTCAGGGGATTCTCATGAAGAAGATCACCCAACTGCATCTCAGCCACCTACTTCTGACTGTATGAGCACTACAGTGACCGAAGCAGCTGCAAGCAGTAGTAATGCAGAAAAATAGAAATTTTGAATGGGAGATGAAGCATCCGTGGCTTGTTTATCGAGACGGCAAGATGTACTGTAGTGTGTGTGTGTGTGTGTGTGTGTGTGTGTGTGTGTGTGTGTGTGTGTGTGTGTGTGTGTGTGTGTGTGTGTGTGTGTGTGTGTGTGTGTGTGTGTGTGTGTGTGTGTGTGTGTGTGTGTGTGTGTGTGTGTGTGTGTGTGTGTGTGAAAGAGCTGCTGGGCAAAAAAAAAGCAAATGCAAGCAGATGTACAGTTTTTCAAGAGTCTGCTTGAAAGACACAGACACGGTGATGCTGTTGCTGTTTTTGGAATGCAGAAAAATATGAATATATCAATACATAGACAGAGATTGTTTAAACTACTGTATGGCATAGAATTTAAACGTTCATAAAAATGTACTAAAATTCACATCCCTGGAGTTTATTAGCGTTTGTGTTAACAATAGTTTAGTATTTGTGCATTTCCTCTATTATCAGGGAAGGTCATACCATAATATTTAGGAACTAATTGTGTTTCTGGGGAGGATTGAGGGGTTTTGGGAGAAAGCAGCGAAAAAACTAGTCCAGGATGCAATGGCATTCCTGTTTGTTTATTTATTTATTTATTTAATTATTTAATTATGTAATTTTTTCTAATCTAGATAATTACTCCGTGTCGGAAACTGATTCTCTGCGCAGAGAACCGGAAGGAGATGGAGGACTGGATTGCGGCCCTGAAAAGCGTCCAGACTCAGGATCATTTTGAGGTGAGACTCCTCTTCAAACTGTTTCGGATGTACAGTAGTATAACTTTGAAACAGCAGGGATATGACTGCTATAATGCCAATGCCTCCTTTTTGAAGTCTTAACAAGATGTAGCTAATAGAAGTTGATTTATGGAATTATTTTCTTAGCCACCATTACTTTTTAAATATAGAATTGTATAAAATGCATTTTGTTAGTACAAAACAGGTAGAATTATTTTGTTCTCTACAATAACTTCTCAATCTTTGTATGTATCTCTGTGTTCCAGTCCACCCAGTACAGCATGGACCATTTCTCAGGGATGCACAACTGGTATGCTTGTTCACACGCCCGCCCCACCTACTGCAATGTGTGCAGAGAAGCACTGTCTGGTGTCACCTCGCACGGCCTGTCCTGTGAAGGTAAAGCTCCCGGCATCATCCCAAAAACACCGTACTATTAGTCACTGAAATACGTGAACATCCAAACTGGCCAAGGATGAGTTAGAAACTTCTAATAGAGATGTTGGCCATCAAGTTTATTACGTTTCTTTTACTATTTCTAAATTCAGCACTATTGAGTGTTTAAAAGTTATGGATGATACCCAAGGATAATTCATTGTCCCTTCTTATTTTATGGTGTTATTATTCCCCCAGTTGGGATGAAATCCCCTGTGGAGGGGGTCATACATATGTCACACTTCACACATTTTTTCATATATCTAGAAAACCGCTTATCAATTTGTAATGAAACGTAGTAATTCTTATTAAGGATTGTGGCAGGGTGGCTAAGTGATGACATCCGGCCAGATGCAGGAACAGAAAACTGACACCAGTACTGCAGTGAGAAAGACGCTGTGGCGCTGTTTATTCAAATAACAAAAATAAATAAAAGGTTTAAACACAAAAACACTTGCTCACAGAGCAAAATAAAAAGGTGAACAAAACAAAATCTCGAACACTAAACAATACAGGTCAGGCTGGGCAAATGCTGTCACTGATCCTGTATTTTAGTTTCGTTTTCTTTTCAGTTTACCTCGCTCTCCCGCTCTCGTTCACTCCTCCGAACACCCACCCCGAGTGCAGAGAGCTGCAGGTTTATATGCAGGTGACCATCTTCCGATTTAGCAACAAATTAATCACTTAATTAATTCGGGAGATGGCCACCTTCTGCACAAGGTTTTTTTAATTACTGTGGATGGGCTTCCCATCCATGCTATTACACAAAACAATAACAAACCCTCGGCTACGCCGTCAATACATTTTAAATAAATACAAATAAACACTAACATGGCTTTCGCCGTCATATATTTACACAATCCAAACAAAACAAATACCAAATAATAAATTGTGGAGGGGTACCCCGTTCTAAAAATAAATAAACAAATACCTGCACAGGGCTCATCACCCTGGTACATGGACTAAAGTATAATTTGTACCATATTACAGTTAAAAAAAAAAAAAAAAAAAATGTCAGGAATAAAATGAACCTGGTACCCCATGAAATGAAAAAGGAAACACTTGTACAGTGCAATGTGTATTTCAGACTTCATTTATTGCATTAGTTTACTTTGTGATATCTTTTTTTAATACAATATTTTATAAATTCTGTAATATGAACAGTGTCATTTTTGGTACAGATTACATTTCAAGCAGTGTTTGTTCAAATATTCTGGTATTTTGTCCCAGCACAAGTTATTACTACCAAATATATGACTTTCATTTGGATTATTCTTTAATTCTGTGTGCTGTATTAAATGTAGAGCGGGTGTAAATAACAGATATTCTACAAACTGGTGCTGAGGTGTATAGTGGAATAGTGTATAGTGGAAGACCATCCCCCCTGGAAGACATTATATCAACACAAGGGTATAATAGTTTTCCATAAAACCTGAAATATCCAGTCTGTGTGTTTTTTGCTTGAAAGCTTTATCTGCATTCTGTTTCCGGTTGGCAATGCAGAACTCTCTCAGAAGGTGGTTCAGCTCTTGAAGCTCGTATTTCTTCATGATTTTTCAAAGTCTGTGTTTTTGGAGTGGAGATATTGCTGAAAGATGCAGATAGATGTTTCTGTTAATGTTTGTGTTTTCAGTGTCTTTTTCTTCAGAAAGCTGAGGTAAAGCTGCTTCTACTCTATTTTTCCTTTGTGATGTGAAAGGTGAGCACGTCAGTCCAGTTCAGAGTGGCAGCAATGTGAATATGTACCATTGCTATGAATGTAGACCGTTGTTAAGGACTTGCTATAATCTGTCAACACATTTTAAAAGCGATGTTTAATGAATTAGTTTTATTTGCAGCCATTTGATCTTGGGGACTATGTTGAGGGTGCTATAATACACAAAGAAATGTACCCTCTGCTTGACATTTGTTGCAGATCATGACAATGTTTAGTTTTAATCCAATACAATATTTGACAGTTGTTTTCATTCATTTCAATTGCCAATAATTGAGTCTACTCGACAAGAACAGGATTTGATTTTCATTTCTGAACTGTCGTGTATTGTCTCTTTCCTCAGTCTGCAAGTTCAAAGCCCACAAGCGCTGTGCAATTCGGGCTACTAATAACTGCAAGTGGACGACCCTCGCCTCCATTGGGAAGGATATCATTGAGGACGAGGACGGGGTGAGGCCGGCTCCCAGGATTCTGTCAATCCTGGAGCACACCTGAATTATTATAGTTAATAACAGAAGAAAAATAACATGGAGCACACCTGAATTCTAGTTAGGGCTTGAATTTTTTGGTTTTTATTTTTTGTTCAGTTCAGGTGGGGTATAATAATAATAATAATAATAATTGGCAAAATCAGTCATTTTTGGTTATTAAAAATAAACAACACTCAAACACATCAATTTTCAGTTTCTAGAATACATTGAATGTACATTTCACTAATACAAATGTTAACTTACTGTGTTGCAGTGAGGATGTCCACATTAGGATTCTGGCAATGTAGAACTCTGCATGCATTTTGAATCCAAGAATTGTGAGAAGTAACAGATTTAATCTTACACCCATTACCGCCCATGTATCTATCACACTACAGTTCATGTTTTGTTTTTTCTGTCCACCGTATCGTATGACCACAGCGTACTGTAGTAATTAATCTCAGCATACAAGAAGTTAATTACATTTTGTTCTTAAGATTAAACATTCATGGCACTCTGATTTAAGGTCTGATTATTTATGTAGCAATAATAATAATGGTAATAATAATGCAGTCGTTATACACAAGAAAAACTTGAATATGCATTAGCAGAAGCATAACTGTACAGCAGTTTTATATTTACAATAACTTTCAGTTCATCACTGAATAAAACCGTAACCATGTTGCTGGTTTGTTTGTGTTTGTGGACGTTAAGCCCGTTGCTAAGCAAATGACGTATTGATGCAAATGACGCATACAGTACAACATCGTATATCCGACCCCCTGTGGACTGGGGTACAGGCGGATATGTGAAAAAGTCGGATTTGCGAACATCTATAGAAAAAGCATTTACACATCCATAAATAGGTTAATGAACAAAAATAACACGCAAACTGCTTTAAACATGGGGAAATGTTTTGCTTTAAAAGTAAGCAAACGTAATCGAGATTAATTAGGCTACAAATACACAGTGTTGCTATGCAGTTTGTTATAAGCCATCCCCACGCAAAGCTTTTTTTTTTTTTTTTTAAATACAAAGCAAACGGTAAATATACAGTAACCTGCAACTGATGGTTTCTTTCTTCACTCTAGAAGTCCCTGCCTCCCTGGTTCTGCTTTATTAATATCTCTGTCACGGTACTTTGCGCTCTTTCTTGATATTGCCAACAGCCGATAAGCAGCTCGGTTTGAATATTGCTTCGGCTATTTTAAACAAACAGCTGATAAGCATTGCGTTTATGAAGCTTGCTTTGTTTAATTCAAATGCATTTAAAAGCTACAACATGCTGCCAATCTCTGCAAGCATGCTCTCCATCATATAAACACATTGCACAAAAAAAAAGCTTACTCAACTGGTGTATTGAAACGTCACTGCTACACCCAGCTGACTGACACACGCACACAGCCCGCCTTTTGAAAAATAGGTTAATGCAAAATGCTAAGGATCTGCAATTTATTGTAGACATGACCTAACTAACCATGAATTAAACACATTTGTGAATAGCTGAATTGGGACATAAAAAGGGAGCTCTGTTACCCCCTGATCAACACAACTATTGTGAAATTGTATTTTAAAATTTGGTACCACAAATTGCCCACTGATCATAGTATTGTAATAAACTGCTTTTCTTCTCTCTTGTGCAGATCTCGATGCCCCACCAGTGGCTCGAGGGGAATCTTCCTGTCAGTGCCAAGTGTACAGTGTGTGACAAGACCTGCGGCAGTGTGCTGAGACTGCAGGACTGGCGTTGCCTGTGGTGCAAAGCCATGGTAAGAGCAGTATTCCTTTAATAGCCTATGTAATTGAATAACACATGTCACTGGCATGTGTTATTCAAGCAGTTTCTCTTTTTCTGGGAGTGTGTACCCTGGTGCTTAACAGGATGTGTTCATTCTCTGGTGTGTTTCAGATACATACTGCATGTAAGGAGTTACTGTCCAGCAAGTGTCCGCTAGGGCAGTGCAAAGTGTCTGTGATCCCTCCCACCGCCCTGAACAGCATTGATTCTGACGGTGAGTATGCGGCCCACACAAAGTCAGATTGTTGTTTCACTGAACATAAAACCGCATTCATGTTAAGAATGTGCATTTTAGTGCTGGGATGAACCATATGTTTTACATGTTCAAATATTTCAAAATGTTCAGATATTCTTTGATTTTGAATGGGGTAGAAAACAGAAGCATGAAAAATTCCGCTGCCCCATCAAATTACTTAACTAAAAAAGACACACTCTTCTGCACAGTAGAATGTGTGCTATTTACTGTATTTCAGTATTTATTTATTTATTGGTTTTCTTTGCATGATATCTTTTTAATATAGTCGTTTACAGAAATCATTTTTGCAACCGAATACATTTCAAGCAGCGTTAACTGTTAACTCAGTGGTAACTCTGCCGGTGTTTTGTGTCTGTCAGGTTTCTGGAAGGCGTCGTGCCCCCCCTCCTGCACCAGCCCCCTCCTCGTCTTCGTCAACTCGAAGAGCGGAGACAACCAGGGCGTGAAGTTCCTGCGGCGCTTCAAGCAGCTGCTGAACCCCGCCCAGGTCTTCGACCTCATGAACGGGGGGCCTCACCTGGGGTATGCAGCTTTATCACCTCCTGACCTGTTCTTGTTTGTTTGTTTTTTTTTATAAATCTGGCTCCACCTTTTGCCCAGTTCCTGTTTGCAGCTTTTCATATTCTCAAGTCAGTCCTGAGTTTCTGTAATAGCAGTTGTGTGGATGGAATGAGGTTTCTATTGTATCCTGGCACTGCAAACCCTGTTTCTCAGCCTTGGCTGGTTGGCTGTACTCACAAGGGTCCTTTTTACAGGATGTGCAAACTAGACAGGGCATCATCCAGATTGAAGCTTGGGTTTTTCCTCACACTGGCTTGCCATTTCAAAATCAACTCCGCTTGTTGGTCAATCTGCTTGTTTTTTTTTTTTTTCCACCAATTGATATTGCATTTTTATGAATTCGTATCAGATGTAATATTTTCTGTGTGTCTGTGCCTGTAGCTTGCGTCTCTTCCAGAAGTTTGACACGTTCCGGATCTTGGTGTGCGGTGGGGACGGCAGTGTGGGCTGGGTCCTGTCTGAGATTGACACTCTCACCCTACACAAACAGGTACCTCGTCTGCACTGCTATATCCACAGCACCTCTCTCCTGTAGGAATTGCAGGTCCCCTGTACGAGATTGTTCACTGACCTCCAAAGCAGCTTTTGTTTAGGTTGTAGTACAGAGCTACCCATGAAAAAATGTCATCCATTTATTGAAATACATTAAATTAAGTTAAATGTATATAATTAAGTTACAGTGAATATATTTTGATCTTTTAGCTACACCATTCAAGTTGTATAGCTTCTGTTCTAGCAACATATTTTTGTCTCCCGCGGGGTATACATATATTGTATGTTTAAAAGTGTTTGTTGCTTTGTCGGGTTGGTCATAAAAAAAAAAATGCAAGAGAAAGTACACTCTCAACTTGATTAGAGGCCACTGAACACCTTTTAAACCTACTGTGAGTCAGTAAATCTAAATGTAAAACAGATAAAGCCAATATTAACATGTTTAATCTGTTTATGTAGATTCTATTGTGGTTTTAAATGTGTAGAATTCTTTGTCATTAACATTAATTAATGTAAGATCTACACTCCATGTAGTTGCTCCTCTAATAGGTTCCAGTGGGTGTTCAGAGTCATTAGTTAGTCTGGCTGTTCAGACAGTGTTATGATGATCTTCCTTTTCCTCTTACTGTTGGCTTTAAATTTGTATACAAATAGGAATGTCATTGACATGCTTGTATATACTGGTAGTTTATATTGCATGGTTTTATTTCTTAGACTTTACTGACCTCTAGAGGAGAAATGTTGCAACACAATATAAAGAATAACAATGTAATTGTGGAAAGGGTTAGAAACAGACTCAGCATGACAACTACTAGGTGGGAAATGTCAATTAAGTTAACGTGAATATATTTGTACCTTTTAGCTACACTATTCAATTTGTACTGAACAGTTTGTGCTGTGGGCATGTAATAGGATGTGTATAAAATACAACAATCCAAAATAAAATGGAAGACTAGAGTGTCACTTTTTTCTTATGAAAAAGAATGACTGTGAAGAAAATGACTGAATTGTCTGTGAAACGTATCAGTAGATCTACAGTGTAAACATGTTCTCTAGCTCTCTTGAGGATGCGGTAGTTACTTATATGCCTTTAGCTGGCACTTGCTGAAAGGTTGCCTACAGTAATTGTCCTGGACCTCCTCTCCTCTGCAGTGTCAGCTGGGCGTGCTGCCGCTGGGCACAGGGAACGACCTGGCGCGGGTGCTGGGCTGGGGCTCGGCCTGCGATGACGACACGCAGCTGCCACAGATCCTGGAGAAGCTGGAGAGAGCCAGCACCAAGATGCTAGACAGGTGAGCTCTCTAACAATCAGGAACACCAACCACATGCGACACTCTGTCACTTTGTGGAGCATTGTATTGGCTCTGGTGCTCACATGGGTTAGGGGGCAAAACCGTCAGGGACTGTTTCTCCTCCTCATCATCATACAGAGGACCCTACTGGTCAGGTGCCTTGTGATCTCAGACGGACACCTGCAGGGCTGGCCTTTGTCCTCCAGAGGCTGGTAACTGACATTCGCTTTTGAGTGCCTGGGTGCAAAGAGGAAATTGGCTCGTTCGAAGAACACCTACTGACCTTCAGGTCCCCTGAGCTGTTGTGGGGAATTGCTGCAGTGTGAGGGAACGTAATTGGACATTCTAAATTCAATCCTTACATTTATGTGACTTACCATTCCAAACTGGGTGTGGTATAGAAGCGGTGAGTACCTGTGTTAACTGGATTTGTTCAATTCCCTGTTTTGCAGGTGGAGCATCATGGTGTATGAGACAAAGCTCCCTCGACAGCACTCCTCCTCCACCGTCACAGAGGATTACAGTGAGGATTCAGAGGTAACGGCAGCTCTGAGTAGCATCAGCAAGCTACAGATAGATTAACTTACTACATACATTAAGAGGTGGCATTTTAAAAACAGCAGTGCATAAACACACAACGCTGCATTGACAGTAGTTAAAACATTTGGAACAAAAATTTGCTTGATTGCTGTTTAGCAAAAAAAAAAAGATTTTGGTGGAACAAACAAATTAAATGTCAATGTCCGCTTGATTTATTGTGACTGTTCTGTCCCCTTGTTCAAGGTCCAGCAGATACTGACATATGAGGACTCGGTTGCTGCTCATTTGTCTAAAATCCTGACGTCTGATCAGCACTCGGTGGTAATCTCTTCAGCAAAGTGAGTTTGTGCCCGCAATCAGAACATGACAACTTCATAACGTATATTGATACAAGAACATTCAAAATTACAAACGAGAGGAGGCTCCTTGGAGCCGATTGATCCCAGAGTCTAGTTTAGTTCTTACTTTAAGGATTCCAGTGAGTCAGCATCAGTGATGTGGCTTTGTAACCTACTCCATACACTCACCACTTCCTTTGTAAAAAAGTGGTTTCTTCCCCGGTCCCAGGTCTAGTAGTTCCGATGACGCTTGCTTGAAGGTTTGGTACATATTGGTATGTGACCTGTGCCCCTCTGTCTGTCAGGGTGCTGTGTGAGACGGTGAAGGACTTTGTGGCTCGCGTGGGGAAGGCGTACGAGAAGACTCCAGAGAGCTCAGAGGAATCTGATACCATGGCCAAGAAGGTGAGGGCAGATATCTCTGCTTTTAAATTCATAGCAACTGGGGATCCAAAACATTAGTGGTGCACTTTTTAGTGCTACTATACAGGATATCCTTCTAATTTATTACATGCAGGCGATACTATGGTGTCATCAGCCTTGAAACAGAATGACTCTGGTGGGGCTTTTAACAATTGATATTCATTTTACTCTTGTTTCTGCGAAGGTGACAGCCAAGACTGGTACACAATTCAATATGGTATCATTCTTGCAGACACCATTATTGAAACATGTTTTGGGGTAACTTGCTTATTTTAGTAAGTAAGGAAACATGGATCCATTGTTTTTAATATGTGTTTTTTCTTAATAAACCTAGTTTTTCATTGATACTAAAATTCTGATCTTGTGTCCCAGATGTTTAATATATTTATCATACTATATATACTATATATAACAGAGAAAGTTTTGAAAATGTGTGGTAAAAGCATCCCATTAGATCCATGCATGTCAGTCATTAGTGGAAACATCAAGGTGTTTAACAGGAAAGAGAATTACATTCATCCAACAAAATCACAAAGGAAATGCAAGCATAGCAGCATTTTTGTTCAATTTGATATCTGTTTTGCAATTGAAAGTTCATGACAGCTAAGATGTTTGTATTTATTTTGATAGCTATAACCACTTCAGTGAATATGGCTGCAATTCATATTATTATTATTATTATTATTATTATTATTATTATTATTATTATTATTATTATTATTATTATTATTATTATTATTATGTGCCTGAAATATATATATGTGTAGGACATTATTGACAGCATTAAAAATGTATCTCTGCCCTCACTTTATACCTTAATAGCAAGCGCTTGCACAGTTTGTAAAGTTTATTAGTTTGAATAAACACACGTTGAAACAATGTAAAAAGGAAAGGAAGATGTATGTATTTATGTTGTTAGCTGGTTAGCTCTAACCACTCTGGTGAACATGGCCATAGTGATAACCTTTGTAACAGGAGGTGCCTCTGTTTGTCTCTCTGGCAGTGTGGTGTACTGAAGGAGAAGCTGGACTCCCTGCTCAAGACTCTGAATGAGGAGTCTCAGGCCTCAAGCTGCCTGCCCAACCCACCACCCACCATCGCAGAGGAGCAGGAAGAGGGCGAGGGGCTGGGGCTGCAGGAGCCCCTGTGGAGCGGGCATGCTCCCCAGCCCCCTGCCCACCCAGGACCAACCCGGGCATCTTCAAGCCCCGCGAGCAGCTCATGCTGAGAGCCAACAGTCTGAAGAAGGCGATCCGGCAGATCATTGAGCACACAGAGAAGGGTGAGGCAGCCTGAACGGGAGCTTTTTAAAATGTTCTTTTTAAAAGAATGCGTGTTGAAAAATCTGAAAAGTGGCATCGCTTATGCTTTCTCACACACCTAATACCTTCTCACACGCATGAGAAGAAACGCAGAAACATGTGGGAGGTTTTACATGCAAAAATAATTAATTGGTTTACAAAGAAATGTCACTAAGTCAACCAAATTTTTTTTTTTCTGATTAACTGAAACCAAACGAGTGGTAAATTTAATTTCTCTAGGGCTCCCGAGTGGTGCATCCAGTAAAAAGCACTCTCTAGAGTGCAGGATGTGCTCTATAGCCTGGACGTCACCGGTTCGAGTCCAGGCTATTCCACAGCCGACCGTGGACGGGAGCTCCCAGGGGGCGGCACTCAATTGGACGAGCGTCGTCCGGGGGGAGGGAGGGTTAGGTCAGCCAGGGTGTCCTCGGCTCTCCGCGCACCAGCGACCCCTGTAGTCTGGCCGGGCGCCTGCAGGCTTGCCTGTAAGCTGCCCAGAGCTGTGTTGTCCTCCGACGCTGTAGCTCTGAGGCGGCTGCACGGTGATTCTGCAGAGTGTAAAGAAGCGGGCGGCTGACGGCACACGCTTCGGAGGACAGCGTGTGTTCATCTTCGCCCCTCCCGAGTCAGCGCAGGGGTGGTAGCGGTGAGCTGAGCCTAAAGATAATTGGGCATTTCAAATTGGGGAGAAAATAATAAAAACTAATTGGCAAAGTAAAAAATAAATAAATAAATAATTTCTCTGTAGGTCCAAGACTCTTGTGACACCATATTCCCAGTTACAGCCTTTTAAAACCTTTAAAATCCACCTAGTCCACCACAGATTCTTTATATCCCTGCTGCTTTGAACAAATGTTCCAATAAGGGAAAAGGTGTCTGGGGTGTATGTATGCTAAAACAATTGCTGTTTGTGGTTAAGAATTATACGCAGAGAAAGGACAAGATGTCAGCCGGTGGAAAGAGCAGTCTGATGAGTCGTGTTGCCCTTGTGAATTGCTCTCTGTCTCTTGGTGTTAGCGGTGGATGAGCAGAATGCTCAGACTCAGGAGCAGGAGGTGTTCGCTCTGGGGACCTCTTTGGAGGAGGAGGGGAGGAGCGAGGACAAGGTCTCTCTACAGTCCTCGCACAGCGGAAACAACTCCTGCATCAACGCCAAGGGGAGGGGGGCCAGGAAAGGTAAGGAGCTGTTGGAAATACATGCAGGAAAGTAGGATCCAAAATACAATGAACAATAAAACAATACCAAACTTGAGCCCCTGAGTCTGCACATGTTTCCTAACTCAGGAATCACTCACATATTCAAGGCTGTAGTATACAGACTGTTACTGTTATCCTGTGATGCCTTGAAATATTCTGTTGCTGTATTTCTATAGAAATTGGACATCCCCCTCGAGACTCAGTTAAGTGTTACACATTAACCCCGTGGAGGGAGCAGTTGCCTAGTAACCCATATCTCATGGCTCTGCTTGTTGTTTTTCTGACAGTCTCCAAGTCTCCCTATGAGAAGCTCATCAGCAAAGGAAGTGTGTCGTTGGGCAGCTCTGCATCACTTCCTACACAGACAGGAAACCGGGACAACATGCCCATGCTGAGCACCAAAATTCTGTATTCAAGTAAGTTATCATTACACCCCTTATGCAAAAACAATATTTCAGTATTCTTTGTAGGTCTGTAGATCATATTTTATGATACCAACAATAATGAATGCTTAAGTAACATTAGAACTAGATACCTGCCTGATTTATTAGGTCCTCATTCAGTCCATCCGTCTGACTATCACTACATAGTGAACATGATAACTGCCTTGATTTTGCAACAATCTTTGTCAAACTTGTATCATACACTTCTATAGATGTTTCAGATTACAATTGGCTATAATCCAAAATATGCCTTTTTTTTGTGGCTTCTGTTCATTTGATTTGATTCTTGTCTTCTCTCCCTCGGCAGGCTTGCGTGCCAGTCTGTCTGGTTCCCTCCCTGGCAGCTCTGTAATCAGCCGCTTGCTGGTTAATGCTGATCCCTTTAACTACGATCCTGAGAGCCTGTAAGCATCTGCCTGCATCGCCAACATAGTGATCTCCATTTATGAAGGTTGATCTCGATCTTGTGATCCAGATTGGGGAATTTTTTTTGTTGGTACACAATAGTAGTTACACTGAGCATGCTACTGTGTTTATGTTTTCCACCATTCACAAAAACATCTAGGTTTTATCTATTATATTGAGTCATGTTCCCTTTGGAGCCTACCAGCAGCAACTACACTTAGACTTTCACTGAGAGTGTAGATCTTGCACACAGAATGTCCATGACAAAGCATTCTAAAAGAGTATACCACAACAGGTTCTATATAAATGGATTCAATATGTTATCTGCTTTTTATTTTTTTTACTTCAATTTAATGACTTGTATGTTTGTGTTCGGGTACCTCTACAAGTTGAAAGTGTAATACCGTCATTCTCACTTGACTAATGCACTCTTAATGTGATTAAAGGCAGCCACGGAGCACTAAACATGAAAATCACTCATTAAAAATGAAGTATGAATCAGACATCGTGGTATACCCAGACATCCTTTATAATTATTATTGAAAAACAATTGTGTTCTTTCTGGCAGTGACTGTTACACAGAAAAATGTGTGATGAACAACTACTTTGGAATCGGACTGGATGCAAAAATCTCGCTTGACTTTAATAACAAACGTGACGAACACCCAGAAAAATGCAGGTAAAATTCATCTAGTAAGAATAACCCCCAAGATACTTATGCATACTCTCACGAGCTTGTATCTGTGTCACCAACAAGCTGATGTTTTCTTGTTAAGGAGCCGAACAAAAAACATGATGTGGTACGGAGTGCTGGGGACCAAGGAGCTGCTACACAGAACCTACAAGAATCTGGAGCAGAAGGTGCTGCTGGAGGTGAGGACTGCCTTAATTGAGACCTATAAAGTATCTTGTACAGTGCTGGCCATGAATTTTTCACACTGTGTGAGAATCGCTGAAACATGCAGTTACTGTTTGTTTAATACAGTTCAGTGCATTTTCTGTGTGACTTATTTAAAAAAATTAATAAGAAAATTCACTGTTTAAATAGGTAGAATTTTATGTGGATTTCAACAATTTAGAATGACTGCTTCAGCTAGTCTTGGCGTTTTGATCACAGTCTGGAGGCCATGGGCACTTGATTCTTGGATTGTAGTGCAGTTTTACACTTCAGAAACTTCAGTCCAACTCCTGTGATAAATAGGGGTGTAACGATACACTAATCATGATACGTATCACGATATGCAGGTCACGATACTACTTGTATGATGCAGAATAAGATCAAATGGTCATGTAATGATGAACAATTTCATTAAAAGACAAACATTAAATGAGATGAGGAGAGTATGTATATATCCATACCAACTATAAACAGTGGTCGGAGTGTTCCGTCTATAGCCTATTTTCCGTCTTAAATATTTGGGGAACTGTGAAAAATAAGTGTGTGTTTGGAATGTGTACTGTAGCAATGGTGGCCGTTGGCAAGCCAAGAGCTGATTTCGTAAGTAAAAGTGAAAAGTTGTTTTCAGCTTCTTGCAATTTACTGTGAAAAATATACATTTTATTTTCCTTGCAGCATTTTACACTGTAAAGTCATACTTTTATCAGAGCCGCGCATTTGGTTACAATGGCAACGGGGTCAAACAAATACCGACTTCACGATTGGTGTTCGAGTTATACTTATACTAGTCTGTATATTGACCTAGCGAGTCAATGGCATATACTGTATGATGTTACAATTTACTAATAATTTGAAGGTATCTGTGATTTAAAACTTTATAATTATTAGAAATTAGAAAAAATATAAAAGTGTATTAGAAATTTGTCTGGTTGTTATGTTTTGTTACAGCCAACACATTTACAGAACATTGATACATTTTTAAAGGTGGTTTCAATAGCGACTCGGGTTTCAATGTTTGACCTTTTGATGTAGCACAAATACTTCTAAGGTTAGCTCAAAGATATTATATTTATATTTAATAGAAATAGAATATCTGGTTAGCTGTACCTGAGAATGCAGTGAAAACGAGCAGCCATGTTTAGCTGGAAACGAGATATTCTCAGCACAGTAATAAGCTTTTAGTTTTGGTTTGAAGGCAGCAGGAGCATAGGCTGTTTTTTTTTTTATCTTTTTGTATTTGCTTGACAGATGCCCTTATGCACTGCCACTTAGAGGTAACGAAACAAGCAACACAGCTTTTTTTTTTGGTTTCTGTTTGCACTTTTTGTAAAACGAAACGGTTTTTGCATTATTGTGCACAGTGTGTTTGTTTCTATAGGTTGTATATGCATATTTGCTTTGTATTTGTAGTGTATAGGCTATGTGCAACTACTGTTAAAATATAAACTGCTAAAAATGTTTTCCTTGCTTCACTTGGCACCATACATTTTCAGTCTTGGCTACTTTGCTCTGCTCCCACCCCTGTATAAAACATGTTTAGTCCTAATTCAAGGATCATTTGGTGTTCTACAATGAATTTTATTTCACCAGTCAATAAATATGTTAACTGCCCTTCTTGATTCTTTAGCGTGACTGTGTGCTGTGCTCCACCTTTTGAATTTTAAGCATGCCTAATTGTAAACGTAATCTATCTGCCTGATGGTAATAATGCCTGTAATTTTGCCCTTGCACTCACTTTTGCCTTAATGACAACTCTGCGCTCCCTGGGTGTTGAATCGGCAGAATCCATTATATATCGTGTAAAGAAAGAATCACAACTCAGATACCCAATGGATAATTTACACCCCTAATGATAAATATGTTGAAATGCAAAATATTCAGTTAAATCTAAAACATTTTCTTCAAACTTTATTAAAATTATAAATACATTTACTTTGCCCTAATATTACAGAACTTAAAGGTTTCTATTTTACTATTACTAAATTCTAAATAACATGAGAATTCTGAGATGGTTTAAGAAGTAATACTAAAAATCTGTGAAATGCAATAATGCATTTTGAGTAGAAAGCTAGTCAAGTTCAGTATTGCATTAACCAGGATAAGAAAGTCTTGAGACCACAATCTCATTTCCAAGGGTGCCTGGAAGACAGCAGCAGCAACTCACAATTGCACTTGCATGGGTTATAAAAATGA
Organism: Acipenser oxyrinchus oxyrinchus; assembly: GCA_030684275.1. Taxonomy (NCBI): domain Eukaryota; kingdom Metazoa; phylum Chordata; class Actinopteri; order Acipenseriformes; family Acipenseridae; genus Acipenser; species Acipenser oxyrinchus. The sequence continues at coordinate 17,906,255 of CM060262.1, forward strand.
TCAGTATCATGTTCTAAAAATGTCAGTCATGCAGGCAATTTGTTCCAATTTACGAAGGGCTTGTTATGATCTGATTTGAAGCCTGTCTCTCTCTGCCAGTGCGACGGGCGCCCCATTCCTCTGCCCAGTCTGCAGGGCATTGCAGTGCTCAACATCCCAAGCTATGCTGGCGGGACCAACTTCTGGGGTGGCACCAAGGAGGACGATGTGAGTAAATGAACTTTGAGCAATATGTCATTTTAAATGTACTGCTCTACCATTGGGAATACAGGGTGTATTTGTATAGGGGTGTAATGAGAACTAATGTCACTGTAAGATGCATATCATTATATGCAGGTCGGGATACAATATGTATCATGACACATCTAATGTTCTTGATGGGCTACTTTTATAATAGATAAAATGGGCATTTAAAGAGGGACGTTTTATTAAATTAAATAACTAAGAAACAGTTACCCTTCATTCAAGAACCATATGATAAACTACAATGAGCTGTGTCTATTGCGATACTTACCTCTCTTATGGTACTTCATGGAAAGAAAGTATCACAATTCGTTGATACACGATGAATTGTTCCACCTCGAATTTTGAATGTCATGTGTATTTGGCAAAGCTGGTACGCAGGGTCATTTGGAGCGGAGTGTGATATTTTAGTTGCCACTTTCTGTTTTAAACTGTACTGATGTTTCAGTGGTTAGAATCATTTTGTAAAGGTTGCAATACTAACTATTGACCCTTCTGGGGAGATAGCATTTGTTTTGTACAGTGCACTGAGCTGGAACATATTACATGGGGAATAAAACTGAACTGAATGCTAAGTATAAATATTTAGATAAGCCATGAGTACGGTGTCTGTAATTGTAGTATTTGATGCATTGGATGTGTCTCATTTAATGACAGTCTCTATTAACACTAGCACCGCCATAGCCGCTTTTTGAACGGCTTTTGCAATTCAAATTTAAATATCTATGCGTATGTGAATATCTTGCATGTCTGTTCTTAAGTGTTACTAAATATTTGAATTAAATACCCATACTGTGTTTCAGCTACAGAATTATAAAAATGAATAAGTTATAAGCACTTGCTTCTTCAACCGCCAGACCCGCAGTTCATGCGGCATATTGAAATCAATACAATATAGCCGACAATTTAGTCTGGGCTTTGTAATAAAATCAAAGTCCTTGTGAAAGAACATATTATATACTCCTGTCGAGTGCTGAAACACTAATGAAAGTCATTCTACATATCAATTATTATTATTAGCAGTTGTCACAAAATACACATTGAATCACAATACAGTGTGATATAGCTATGCTAGTTTTCTCGTCTGCCTGTCCTCTGAATCAGCTCAGCAAGTTTGTAACTGTCCTTCGTAATTCAATCTTGAGAACGTTGCAAACCCAGGTGTTGTGATCAATGCCTTGATCAGTCACCTCTTGATCATCAGGGCTGGCGACAGGCTGGCTGGTGTTAGCGTTTATTAGACTCTGCTGTGGGCACTCCAATTCATTATTATCTGTATACTGACTGAGAAGATGGGTCAAAGACGAGTACTGAATACGGAAGAAGTGCTTGAACTGTTACAAGATTTGGCTGAAAGAGATTCTGATGGCGGGGTCAGTGATAACGACAGCGACGTATCCTAGGCTGTCGAAACCAGCAGTTCTTACAGTGAAAGTGATGTAACCGAGCCGGATTTACCTGCAGGTCAAACACAAGTAGTGCCAACCAGGGGGAGAGGGAGAGGGAGAGGCCATGGCAGATACAGATCCAGTACTGGAGAAACAGCTGCTGTCCCTGCGGCTCCTCCTCTATCTGCCGCTTCAGCAACACCAAGGACAGCTACACCTGCTGCATCAGCTTTCCAAGCGTAATTTAGGAGACGGGCAAAGACGGGACAGTTTGTAAAATTATAAATCCCGGTGATGAGGCTTTGAGAAAACGCACATCAGAAAATGTTTTGTCTGAAGCTTCAGGCCCAACACCACACGCAAAACAAAACATAGATACCCCACAGTGCATTTCTGTTGTTGATCTCTATGCAACTACTGCTTCACATTCAGCGCTGAACCCTGGCAGAGGCACAGCGGGTACTGAACGTTGACCCCTGGGAACTGTCTTTGGAGGAATTACAAGCTTTCATTGCAATCCTGTATGTGCGTGGCACATAAGCAGGCAAAAGCATTTATGTGGAGAACTATTGGTCACAAGAGTGGGGTCTTCCCTTCTCAAGGAACAATGTCACAGAATCGCTTTCGGGAAATCCTGAGATTCATACGTTTTGATTTGAGAAAAGGAAAGAGCAGCCTGATTTATTACAAACAAATTAACCATGGCATCAGAGGTTTGGGACAGTCATCACAAATATCATTGCCTGCTATAAGCCTGGAGCTAACATCACTGTGGATGAGCATCTGTTTCCCACAAAAGCATGGTGTCGCTGGATACAGTACATGGCCAACAAACCAGACAAGTTGGCATCAAATTCTGGCTTACAGCTGACGTGGATTCCAAATGCCTTGTAAATGGTTTCCCCTACCTGGGAAAGGATGAAACGCACCCTGCTGGTGAGAGACTGGGAGATTGTATTGTGCTGAGGCTGATGGAGCCGTACTTGGGCAAAGGACGAAGTGTCACCACTGACAATTTTTTTTGCTTTTCTACATTTGGCCAGGGAGTTGAAGAAAAAAAAAACCACCTTGGTAGGGACTGTGAACAAAGCAAGACGAGAGTTACCACCAACAAACGGTTGTCATCTTGACTTATTTTCGTAGTTTACCTGATTTCAGTTCGAGCCTTAGCATTCTTCTTCCTTTTGTGTTTCAGACCTTCACTGCTCCATCGTTCGATGATAAGATCCTAGAGGTGGTGGCAGTATTCGGGAGCATGCAGATGGCTGTGTCGCGTGTGATCAACCTCCAGCACCACCGTATCGCACAGGTAAAGTATATCAGCCAGCAAGGGTCACACCAGCCTGTCTGGCCTGAAAACCTCCCTGCATTCAAAACATCTGACTATTGCATGGTGGCTCATTATCTTGCAATACAAAGATACAGGTGAATGCATCATAAGAGTGTACTATGGGAGACCTCCTAGTTTTGGTCACTTGAGAATATTGGCAATGTGGGATCTCACCTGGTAATGGCACAATTGGGTGATGTGCAGGGTGAATTGGGGGTGCACTGACTTTTTTTTTAGTTCTCTTGAGCTGTTGTAGGGAGTTGCTGCGTTGAGAGAATTGGAGGAATTGGTACAGATAAGATAAAAGTGATTCCATTTATATTGCCACTTGCAGTATACCAATGTCCATGTAGTGATCACTGCTTCGTCATGATAGAACCAAGATGCAAAAGCTTATTGAAACGCAGTAGGATCTCGGCTTTCTGCATTGGTTAAATTGCTTCAATAACTTGACTACATTTTGACACCCAGTTTTGTTCCTCAGTGCCGGACAGTGAAGATCACAGTCCTGGGGGAAGAGGGAGTCCCAGTGCAGGTGGACGGAGAGGCCTGGGTCCAGCCCCCTGGGTACATCCGGATCATACACAAGAACCGCACTCCGACCCTCACCAGGGACAGGGTGGGTATCTTGCACACACTCACACACACATGACACACACAATCATACTTTCCACCGTGTACTATCATCTAGATGTAGGCTTTCTCCTGTTTAACTTTATGAAACCCACTGCCAAGGGGACACATTTCAATCCGTGGGGTCCCCGAGTGGCTCACCTGGTAGAAGCACAGCTGTGTGGTACAGCATTTTCAGGTCCTGGCTGTGCAGTCTCCGGTCTTCACTGGGGAGCATCACATTGGCTCTGGTGCTCCTGTGGGTTAGGGATGCAAAACCTGCAGGGACTGTTTCTCCTCATCACTCTACAACGAATCCTGCTGGCACAGTGAGCTTAAAGGCCAGTAGCTCGCTGACATCTGTCTTCGAGTTCCTGGGTGAAAAAGGAAGCTGGCTGGTCATGGGATCGGAGGACACTCATTGAACCTTCAGGTCTCCTGAGCCATGTGGAGAATTGCTGCGGTGAGGAGAAAAAAGATTGGGCATTCCAAATTGGGAGAATCGAGGGGAAAATATTAATTTGACATTAAATGAAAGAAGAGCAAGCCTATATATTTTGAAGAGAGAGACTGGAGATGCAGGTAGTGTGGTGGATACAATCACTATTCGGGCAGTTTGAATTTTAGTATTGTGGTAGTATTTCCATGAATGACTACAAAGCTTATGACTGGTTTGATTTGAAGAACCTGGCAGCCGCATTACAGTGACTGTATGCAGTAATGCCATGCTGTCAATTTGTTAGACAACGAAGCATGGCCATTGCCTAAACGTGGGCTGGACAATCCTAACAGAAAAATATGTTGCTGCTCAGTAAGTGCAGGAATGTTAACTTGCGCTTCCTTCTCCCCTGCCCCAGGCATTTGAGAACACTCTGAAATCCTGGGAGGACAAGCAGAAGTGCGAGTTTCCCAGGCCCTCTGCCCAGCTGGCTCTGCTCCCGGAGATCGTATCGGAAGAGGAGGAATCGCAGATCAACCTGTTCGGACAGTCGGCTGGAGCCCTCATACACAGGTAGGGGGAAGCCTTTATATACAAGTTACTTCTCATGAGTACGAGCACAAGCTCTGGATTGGGCTTAACCTTCTGCACAACTGACCTTAAGTATGGTTATAACATATCCCACTACAGGTGATAGTCCTGATTGGCTCCTTGTATCATGCATAATAAGATCAAATGATCAATTAGTAAAGGACTGTTTTGTTAAAAAGACAAATATATAAAAAGACAGATTATGTATTCATAAAGAATCATTTGGGGAACCACAATGAGCTATGTTGTTTTGCTTTCTTGCTGACATGTCAGAAGCAGTTGTTTGAAATATGATCCCCACCTTGTTAAAATGTTCAAATGATCCTAATTGTCGTCTGTCTTCCCTGTGTGTTCAGTATCCGCGAGATTGCCCAGTCCCACCAGAGCATGGAGCAGGAGCTTGCACATGCTGTCAACGCCAGCTCCAAGTCCATGGATGTTGTCTACGCCAAGTCCAAAAACACAGAGGTGCGTGCAACTCTCCATGCCTTACTGCTGCTTCTCAAGCTAACCCACACTTTTCATTATGTGAAACTATTCTGTTCTGTAGCCTTCTGTAATGTGTGCTAGGACAGTGGTTCCAAAGCTGGGGGAAGCAAGGTGGTTTCTGGGGATCCACAGCAGATGCAGATATATTTTCCTCTCAAATAACCCAGACTGACAAAGCAATGTTTCCCCTCAATTAACCCTCTGCGGTCCCATAATGGACCAGGTCCGACATTACAATTTTCCCTTTCCAGTCCGATGTCGGACCCTGTCCGACATCACCAAAAGACGTAAAGCACAGGTCTCTAGTCGTTTTTTCTCCGGAAAAAGCTGAGAAAACCATTCAGTGGCCGAGTGAGACCGATAGGAGCTGAGAGAAGCCGAAAAAAAGGGAGTGGATCTGAGCTATACACATAGCCCCGGCACCACAGAGATAACACTACCATAAACAAACAAGTTTGGTGATAAAATGAGTGATCAGGAGATGATTTATGAGTTTATACGACTATAAAGAGGCATGTGAAAAATACAGTGAACAAGGGGTGGGGCAGGGCTGGAGATGCAGTACTGAGTGTCCTGTTGATATGCAGTGCCCTTTAAACCTATTTCACTGTGAAAAAAAATACTTTTAAACAGTGCGTGTGAAAATAAATTGGACCTGGCGCGCCTGGGACGCACTGAATAAATGGACCACTAAGGGTTAAAGGGTTTGTAGCAAACAAAAAAATTGCCATATCATGGCAAAAAAATTTTCCATGTCATGCACATCCATTCACTATCTAGGTCTCAAATGTGTATTTTTAAAAGAAACCTGTTTTAGCAAACATGTATTTTCATTTTAAAACATATCTGGTACTACACTAGGTTAAAGAAATCTCTGTTTGCAAGCCTTGCATTCTGGTAGTCCTGCACTTTCCTGGTTGGTTTGCCTGGGGAGTGAAATTGTCCCCACCCCTTCAGGTCCTTCTTTCCTGTCCGTTTCCAACCAGCTGCTTCCCGCAATGACTGACATGCTTTGCAGCCAGTAACGTGACCCGGGAAGATACTGCTGACAGGAAATGAACCAGGAAGTGCAAGCAGGATAGATTTCCTGACAAGACAAGCAAACTGAAAACTTTCTTTAACCTAGTGTAGAACTACGTGTCGTATTTTAAATGCATGTTTTCTATGCGTGTTTATTTCAAAACTGCACATTTCAGACCTAAACATGACAAGGTAAGATTTCTGAAATTACTTTGTTAGCTACAACTAATTTTAATCGAGGAGTTTTGGGTTGTGTATTTAAATTTAACATTTACTACTCTACCTTGATGTAAGCTGTTGGTGGTAGCCTGCATTCATACATTTCTATGCCTGAGCTAACAGAACTCACCATTATACATTAATAGGTTTTTAATACATTTTAATGAACAAAATATCACATTTTGGGAAAAGAATAACAAATTCAACAAAAGTATTTTTAATTACCACATTGTGTCCATTACAAAGGATGTGTTATATTCCATCTTGCAAATGGTTCATTTAAAGTGCTGCTTATATTACAAATGAAATACTTTCCCACTGCTCAAATAACCGGGTTATTAGCACAGGTTTATGTACAGCAAAGAAAAGAGCTTGCAAGTTCCTGGTTAATCATGTCATCAGAGAGGTGTGTTTTTGATTGGTTGCAGGGTCTAAACTGCAGTGTGGTCCTCGAGATGGTGAACAATGTGAAAGCACTTCACAATGAGACTGAACTGCTGCTGGCAGGCAAGATGTGCTTGGTAAGTGTGACGAGCATGTTTGCTGTTCATATCTTCACTGTTTTAGCAGTGGGAGGGTATTATTATTTATTTAGCAGACGCCTTTATCCAAGGCAACTTACAGAGACTAGGGTCTGTGAACTGTGCATCAGCTGCAGAGTCACTTACAATTACGTCTCACCCGAAAGACAGAGCACAAGGAGGTTAAGTGACTTGCTCAGGGTCACACAATGAGTCAGTGGCTGAGGTGGGGTTTGAACCGGGGACCTCCTGGTTACAAGCCCTTTTCTTTAACCACTGGACCACACAGCCTCCATAAAGCATGCCTATTGAGTGTCCGGCACGGTTTGTAACTAACCAAGAAAAGTGTAGTGGGCCCTTATTTGTAGCTAACAAAATAATTCCATTAATCTTATGTGTTTTGCACTTCTGTCTTCATTTTACCCTCAAATAGGTTACTGGGTCAGGACAGCACTACATTAGATAGTGTACCAGTCTTGGCAGTCCGCACTTGAAAAAAATCATTTTTTGGGTAAAATGGAGAGCAAGTGCTCCACCCAATAAAATCCTATCTAATCAGGAATACCAAGATGTTTAGTTAGCAAGTAGGTTGAGGGAAATTATCCGGCAACAAACTCTCCATCCCCAGTTGTACTACTTTCTTAGATAAAGGAGAACATTCTGGTGTACTATTCTACTTGTGATATGTCTTGCTCATTACAAAATGATTTCCAGAACTACTTTTGGTAAATTTTTATTAACGCTTAAACTCTTTGCAACGTCAGCGTTTAAATCATATCTACATACACACACAAACACACACACACACACACACACACACACCCACACAATTTATATTACATTCTGATACTGACAGCCCTGGTTAGTATTTTCTAAGCAAATAAACCCTAAATAAGCAAATAAAGTTTTAACATCGCAAAGGCTTAACTACACAGTAATAAATAAATAAAACACCTACACATCAAAGTATATATTGAAATGTTTATATTTTTGGTTGTAATTAAAGTTGCTAGTGAAGATATAACTATATTTCAAGTGAAAAAAGCCTTCCACCTATGGGAAGATTGGGGAATGGGGTCCACGAGGTAATTGCAGCTTTTTCTCCCTTTTGAAAGTTTTGTATGAACAGCTGCAGCACGATTTTCTTTTAAGTTTTTCCAGCATCACTGTTATTGTTTTATGGGTCGGCACAGTATTGGGATAATCTTACATCGATTTCAAAACTGCAGCATTCACGATTCACACATACTGTCCTCAGGAGATAATATTATCACGCCCAGTGTTCAGCCAAATCTATAGCAAATGTTGTTATGGATATTTGCTTTTTTATTGCAATCAGCAACTCCATCCACAATAATTGGGAATGTTTTCATTTCAAACTATGAAGCATTGAACTTGTGTTTTTGTGGTATGGTAATTTTGTTTGGTATAATTATTTACATACCACGGTCTGTTCCTCAAAATACTTCCAAATGTGGCTTCCTTTGTTTAGAGATGCCATTTTAAATATAGAACCAACTAAGAGAAAAACGCTGGTCATTAACGTTATTTAACCCTGCTGTGAAATTGATACCATACCACACCTACTACAGGCATAAACACACACATTGCACCAATGAAGCGCCAGATTGACCGAGAATAAAACACGCCCCAGTGTCAATCTTTCTGTTGCACCGAAAAGCTACTTGGAGGCAATTGCCAGACCCCTTCCTTTTTATAATATCCGCCCTTACTGTGGCACTAGAGCAGTCTCATACGCGATGGACTACTGATGATAAATTACTAAACCTAATGCTTAAAAAAAATATGCGTTTTGGTGACGTTTTTCATGTGACCTGTTATACGTCTAGCGTATTATTCAAAGTTTTACCACTTCTTTACAGTTTATATGTTTTAAACGTTTAAAATTCCCATCCCTACTGTGGGTGGTGATTTTATTGCCCATTTTCCCCATTAAAAGGTGTTAAAAGGTTATCCCCTCCTATCTCTCACTCCCCTTCCTGAAGCAGCTGGACCCCCCTCAAAAGGAGCAGCTCTCCAGCGCTCTGGGGATTGTGGACCTGCAGCTCCGCAAGCTGACCGACATATCCTGGCTGTGCCAACTCTTGGAGCCCTCTGATGAGGAGGTACAGTCTGATTGTGTGTGTGTGTGTGTGTGTGTGTGTGTGTGTGTCACCCTGGCTTGTGTGTTGCCTTGATGTGTTACACACATGCTCTCTGCATCTGTCTGTGTGTAAGTATACAACATCATTGATACCTGGTCATTTGTTTACGTTTAAAACTCTCAGAAAGCTGTGTTAACCTCTGGTTATCACATTGTGCCCTTGGTGTCCAACAAAGAGCAACCAGACTAATCCCAAGGCTTAAAGGAATGTGTTGTACTTTTTATTATTACTAAAACATCTCCAAGGATAACTTGTGACCATGACATTGACCTCTGGCCTAATCATTTGACTGAAGTTTCTGGGGTATAGGCAGTAGAGTAAGAATTAGGGTTTTCTCAAGTAGTTAAGTATTACTGTGTTCTAGTAAAAATTGTTTCACTGCCACTACTGTTATCCAGTTAATATTACCAATTTCAACTGCCACGCTGCTTGGTTTAAACACATTGCGGCACATCATGCATTGTTGACCCACATCCTGAGATGGGTCGCTTACAACCCAGCTACGTGGTTTAATACTTGTGGGATTGTGACCCGGGTAGGAGCAACAGTGTCAAAGGGACTCAAGTTGATTCTGTGTGTGTCTATGCTCTCTCTTCTCCCTCACTACTATTCTGTTTCTGCAGAGTCACATGATGGAGCTCTCCAAGCCCAGTCGCAGTGCAAAGTTCCGCCTGGTGCCCAAGTTTAAGAAAGAGAAAAACAACAAGAACAAGGAGGCCAGCGGCAGCGTGGTCCTGCCAGGTATGTGTCTTCTGTTGTGAATGTCATTCCCCTGAGGCAAGTTGCAGAGTGTGGCTCTGCTCAGTGAACAGCAGATGTCACTGGAATGTGTTTACGTTGGCAGCTCAGGGGAGATAAAAAGATGCAGATCTGCTGTGTCCCTTATACACAGCTCTAAAAATCCTATAAATCCATTTCACTGCAGGGTAATGGTTACAATTTAATGATTATGTACTTTTGTGACATACATCGAGGTATATTTGGTTGAATTTAATAAAACACTGGCAGCTCTGACCTTGAGTGGATGAAGATCAGCTTGTATCTTACACAGAAGCCTATACTCTATCTTTTATAATATATAGTTCTTGGAATAAACTGTATTGCTAATTTTAATGTGATGTAATTTCTGATGCAAAGATGTATATTTCTTAATGTGAAAAAACATCTTGCACACATCTGAAGATGGGATACTTGAATTTTAGATACTCTTCTCTCAACCTACACATGAGATTCTACCTATATCCTGTCCCCTATGTATTCAGTACAGAGAACACAATGTCAATGCAGCACATCACAGAACGTGAATAAAATAGATTTTAACATTCAAGAGATAGCATGAACTACTGGAAAGCCATAAATATTTGCAAGCCTTTTACTATGCGTTTTTTATCCCCATTTTTGAAAATAAACTGCAATCCATTTTTGGCACGAATATCAAATTCCACTAACAATACATACTTCATATACTGCAACAGGTCGGCAGCCATTCTGGCCCAAAAAGTTTTACGGGTGTGATTTGCCAAATATTTTGGTTGCAAATATTTTATGGATTTACAGTATGTGTAAATGAAAATTAGGAATGTCTGATTTGTATAATAAACATATTTGCGTACACAGTAATAATAGAACCTGAATTTATAAGCTGACAAGCTCCTACGGTTCAACTCAAATAGGACCCAGACTAAGTTCTTAGATATTTGACGGGCAATATACTTTACTCTTTCCCTTTTCAAATGCTTGTCCAGCAGCCTGGCTGCAGCGGAAGAGAATTGGGAATTGGAAATGGGCTTGTTTATTTGTGGTCTAATCTTGCACTTCTTTGCCGTCTCTGTGTGAAGGAAGCCTCCAACAGTGGAAGCGATCCTGGCTTTGTGCGACGGGGTGACTGGGGAGCAATCTCCTTCCAGTCAGCAGTTTCTAAAGCCCCATTTAAACACTACAGCAAACAGTAGACAGTTGAGAAAAGCTGTTTTGCTGGAACAGGAGCTTCAGGTCCATTAGATTTGACTGTGTAATTCCAATGGGGTCCTTGGAGCTTAAAAGTGTCGTTGAATCCAAGGTAAAGCTATAAGAAAGTCCAGCAGACAATCGCTTCAGCTAGAGCTGCCTTCAGTACACTGAAGAAGCAAGCCAACACATTTGTCTCCTTGACTTAAATTCTTCTAGTCTGATTTAAGTGTTTTGAAGTTCTGGATGATATCATACAAATCCAGTTTTATTTTAATTGCTTTTGGCAGTCATTAAGATGGCATCAAAAGAAAAAAATGTTCTAGGGCTAAAGAAGCTTAATCAAAGCCTCCTGTCTCCATTCTGTTTACTGTAATGGAGTCCTCACACCGAGGAATGTTGCAAAAACACACACACTCTTTCCAGATAATATGAATTTGATTAGTGATAATTACAAATTACCCATGGCTGTCACTAATGTATCTTTCCACATGCAGTGGGTCCAGAAGGAGCAGCTGAAATTAGGTTACACAGGATAGAAGTTGTCTGTCTCTCCTACCAAAATACTTGTACTTTGTACCCAATTTACTTTTATCTTTTAATTTTTACAACCCTAAATTCAATTGGCTCCAAAACCCTTTCATGAATTTGTTGTGTTGATACATAATTCATAAGATAAAAACAAAACATCATTCCCTTCCGAGTCCGAATAGTGCCTGTAGCCCCAGGTGGTTGTGGTTCTGTGGGTGTCTGTCTCTTTCTCTCTGCTGTGGGTGTGTGGGTACTGAAGGGCTCCCTTTCTGACAGTGCATCTCTGGGGCACGGAGGAGGTGGCGATCTGGCTGGAACTGCTCAGCCTGTGCGAGTACAAGGACATCTTCATTGGGCACGACATTCGAGGAGCTGAGCTCCTGCACCTGGAGAGACGAGACCTCAAGGTATCTCTGCCTGCTTCCTCACTCGTGCTCCTCTGCTTTGCCTGCACTTGCACTTTCAACAAAGGCTTGTCAGATCAGGCTCTAGTCTGCCAGAGGGACTGACCAGGGTTAGAGTTTGAGGATTGAGAAATGGCTATAGCAGAGGTGTCAAACTCGCTTCCTGATGGGCGCAGTGTCTTCTGGCTTTCGTTCTACCCAGGCTAATTATTTGATTAATTGGACAAATTAAACACCTCTTCAGGCTTCAGGATGTTTTATAGGTAGTGTACCTTGAATCAAGTGCATTTTTTTAAAATCATCAACTGTAAAAGACCTTGAAAAAATATTAAATATGTTCAAATGAACAAATAATTAGATCAGTTAAGTTAATTGAGAGCTTAAGTTGGAATGAAAACCAGAAGACCCTGCAGTCCTTGAGGACTGGAGTTTGACACCCCTGGGCTATAGGTTAGAACTCTGAGGGCAGTAGTGTGGTCTAGTGGTTAATACTGAGGGACTGGGTGGCAGTGTGGACATATGGTTAACAGGGTCTTGGGTAATATGGCCTAGTGGGTAGAGCTGAGGTACTGGGAGGCAGTAAATAATTCTGGGGTCTGCAGTTGTCTGAGGATTAGAAGGCTGTATACTTTTAGTATTTCTGACTGTGTGCTTGGAGTAGAAACTGATCTTGACAAACCACCTGCTTCTGCATTCTTTTCCTTGTGATTTATCCCTCCTCTTCTCCTTCTGCTAACATCCAAAGCAAATGCCCTCATGGTCCTTGTCATGTTAACCTCACTGTTGTTATTAGAAGCCCAGCACACGCAGATCGCCATTTTAATAAACACTGCGGAGACTGCTGCTGAACTTTAATTCAGTTGAAAAATATAAATGAAGACACATCTTTCTCCATGAATACTGTGTTTGAATTCTGTGTCTGTGACATCCTGCTTTTACCTTTGCAGGCTGGTATATTCATCTCTTTGTGGGATTAGTTAATAAAGGGTTTTGTGAACAGCACACAAGGATCAGTAGAAGATTTCAGGTTCAGTGCCACACTATCTTTACACTTCCAAAGAATGAGTTGCTATTGGAGGTGAACACAATTGCTTTCAATTGTGGGGTCAACAAAAATGGATGTTAGCATGGCTTCCCTCTTTTGGTGCTTTGAACACGCTACAACCAGGGCCCAATATGAATTGGCAGTACCCAGTTTTGCACAATAATCTTGCCAAGACAGTCTGATGTTTTGAGTTCTGTAGGATGTCTAGGCAGTTAAATTAATGGACTATTCAGAAGCTGTGTTGTGAGTTCAGCTAAAATGTGTTCTTTAGACTTTTAGAAAAATGTTTACTGATGGATGGATGCAAGTCCTGCATACATGTGTTGGGATTCCAAGTTGAACTACAACCACATTGCAATTAGAAAGGCCCGTCGGCTTGGGGTACTCTGCCAAAATCAGAAAGATTCGGACTGGGTTTGTCCTCTTAATTCTGCCACTGCGAAACAGAAACTCAACTGCCCAGGTGTAGGGTATGGAATGAGTTACCTAGTCACGTTGTTGAATTACTTGCATCCTTTAACACCCAACCTGACAACATTTTGAACTCAATCAGCTACTAGGAAACAGGCGATCTTAGGTGGAACGAATTACCTCCTCTTGTTTGTACATGCTTTTATGTTGCAGTGACTGGCCTGTGTTCTAAAGCTTGTAGTGTAGGATAATTCATATTCAGGGTATGAAACTTTTTTTACTTTTATTTTTTACATTTTTAGTTAAATTGTGAACTTGTCAATAGAAGGAGGTTAAAAAAAAATTAAATAAAGCGATCGTTCTCCTCAGGTTATATTAATGGGAACCTGGTATGAGAGCCACTGGGATCTAAAAGCAATTTGACTCTTTCTTTACCATCAGCAGCAGAACAAAATCTAATTGATCTCAGCCCCAGCTCGATCTCTCCAGCTCACGTTGATGGTAGAAGTTATCTAATGTCCAATGCGAAGGATGCAAGAGTTTCAAATCTCCGACTGCAGAAACAATATAGGCTGGACAGCAAGGTTGTGAATATGTTATATTGTTAGGGATGTACTGAAGGGTGGTGAATGAATTTCCAAATTTAAATTTCAAAATAAAAATATACAGGTAATCTTTGACTTGTGTAATATCCCATTGCGGATAGGATTGTAGACTGCAGATGGAACCAGCTTGATATTGGTGTGAGATGAGATTGAGTTTTACATACTGGTTTCTTGGTGCAGATGGAAATGTGTCAAAGACTTTGGAAGTCAGGTGCAGGGTTTTATCACTGGCACATTAATGCAACATGATAAACCTGAGGCAGACCAGCTTCTGAAAAGTAACTTTTCTGCATGGCAATGGGGAGGAATTAGGATGACACACCCAAGACTAACATGACCAGGGTGTCACTATGATCGAGATGGGATTGCACTTCAACTTGTGCTAATACTCTATATGTTTTATATTTGCGATTTAGTTTTTCAACTTCAGAATTTAGCACTACATGGCAATGCCTAGACGTTGGAATAATGGCAGGATGCACCATTTCTCCACTGGCTTTTACCATGGCAATGGAAGTAATCATTAGGGCATCAAAATGGGTAGTGGGAGGAGAGTGCTTGGCTTCTGGAATGCGACTACCACCAATTCGAGCATACATGGATGACATGACAACCATGACTACAACAGTAGCCTGCACTAATCGGTTATTGGGCAAATTAACCAATAACATTGAATGGGCACAAATGCAATTCAAGCCCACTAAATCAAGGAGCATCTCTATAATTAGAGGTAAAGTAGTAGATAAAACGTTCTTCATTAATGGTGAGGCAATACCAACAGTGTCTGAGAAGCCAGTGAAGAGCCTTGGGAGATGGTATGACGGGGATCTAAAGGACACAGTTTGTGTGGGAGAAGTTAGACAACAAGCTGTGGAAGGGTTGAGGAGCATAGACAGCAGCGCTTTACCAGGCAAACTAAAACTCTGGTGCTTTCAGTTTGGTCTACTGCCAAGGTTGCTGTGGCCACTGACTGTGCACGAGGTTTCTTTGACAACAGTAGAGAAGCTAGAAGCTTTAATCAGTTCACACATCAGGAAATGGTTGGGAGTTCCACGCTGCCTCAGCAGAGTGGGACTTTATGGTAAAGGAATACTGCAGCTACCTGTCTCCGCTCTAACCGAGGAGTTTAAGTGCGCCAAGGTCCGACTGGAAATGACATTAGTAGAGTCACACGACAAATGCGTAAGGGAGGCAGCACCTGTGTTGAAAACTGGAAGAAAGTGGGCGGCAAAGAAAGCTGTGGAGGATGCAAAGGCTGCCCTTCGAATTGGTGATATCATGGGGCAAGTTCAGCATGGAAGAGGGGGTCTTGGTCTCAGTTCAGCTCCTCCTACATGGCACAAGGCAGCCCCAGCTCAACGGAGGAAGCTGGTAGTCAACGAGGTGCAAAAGCAGGAGGAGAGGGCAGGTGTATAAAGGCCATTTCCCAGGCCAAGCAGGGAGAATGGATGAGATGGGAGAGTGTGGAACAACGCAAGATTGGCTGGCAAGACCTATGGTCAATGGAACAGAGCAGGATCAGTTTCCTTATAAGGTCAACATATGATGATCTCCCATCACCACAGAACCTAAACCTCTGGGTAGGAGAGGATCCCTCATGTCCTTTGTGTTCATCACCTGCAACATTAAGGCACATTTTGACAGGATGTAAGGTGGCTCTTAGCCAAGGACGGTTTACTTGGCGCCATGACCAGGTGCTGCGATGTTTGGCCTTAGCATTGGAAGACAAGCGTAACATGACCAATAAGTTGCCACCTGTTCCATCAAAACATTACACACAAAAGACAACATTCCTCCACCCAGCAGAGCAACCACCAAGGAAAGGTGTTAAAACCAATCCTCGCCCAGGACAACTGGAAACTGTTAGAGACTGGAAAATGCTGGCAGATGTTGGTCAATGGCTTATTTTTCCACCTGAGATTGCCACCACTAACCTTCGACCAGATATTGTCTTGTGGTCTGGATCAGCACGCCTTGTTCACCTGGTAGAGTTAACAGTGCCATGGGAGGATGCTTTAGATGAGGCGTATGAGAGGAAGAAACTGCGGTATGCTCAACTAGCCACTGAAGCGGAACAGCGAGGATGGAGAGTCTGGGTTTACCCAGTGGAGGTGGGTTGTCAAGGATTTGTGGCACACTCTACAACCCGGTTTCTCAGAGATGTCGGATTCAATGGCCAAGAGTTGCGTTGCACAGTGAAGAACTTATCTGAAGCAGCAGCAATTGGCTGTGGTTGAGACGGAAAGATTCTGGCTGGGGATCTCAAGCACAGTAGAAAGAAAGAAACGCTGATGTACAGGTAAGTAAGCTGGGCTGAGTTGAGTGGGGGACGGACGGGGGTGATGCTGGGACGCCAGAATCACCGTCAAGCCCTCTTGAGATGTCGTGGGCTAGTCGACGAAACACCGAGGATGGAAGGTGCCCACTTGAAGACCCCAGAGATGTACCCTACTTAGCTCAATCCAGACGGTTGTCATGCTGATGCGCTGGGAGACCGCACTATGGTTGATCCTCGAGCCAGCATCGCAGCCGTTGTGTGTGCTGATGCGCTAGGGAGGCAATAAGCTGATCCCTGGGGCCAGCATTACACTTCAGCCATCAACACCAGACAGAAGGATATCTACATCATCATATGGAAGGAAGTGCAAATGGATGGAGACACATATGGATCACATTAGTTTACTGTGAAGCTACGTCTTAATTGGTGCTTATCTTGGCGAGATCCAAGTTCAAATCAGCATGAAGTTTTAACATCTACTCTCATGTAATGGAAATCATGTATGTACATGCCCAAAACACCCTTTTTCAATGCAAAATGCTGTAATTCACATTTATTATTAGTACCACTTAAGGAATTATAGTAATAGTTAGAATGTCCATTCTGGTTTTCTGTACAGATCTAGTCATTCACACCACATGAAAAATGAAAATTGACCACTGTATCTATTAACCCTTTGCGGTCCATTTATTAATTCTAAGGCCAGGCTCGCCAGGTCTAATTAATTTTACACGCGCATTTAATTTTAGACGCGGTGTTTAAAAGTATTTTTTTTCACAGTCAAACGGGTTTAAATGGCCCTGCAGATCAACAAAGCACTCACTAGGCATCACCAGCCCCGCCCCACCCTTTCGCTTGCTATCGCTTTCACATATGCTACCAAATAAAAATAATAATAATAATAGTCGTACATACCGATCAATCGTCTCCTGATGACTCGTTTTATCACCAAACTCCTCAATAATGCAATCCAAGTCATTATTTTATTGCTATAACATCTCAAAAAGCTCTGCAAATGTCCTTGATAGTCTCTGTGCGCTGATACTGTACTCCCAGCTTGTTTCCATACTGACCGCCCCATCTGAAGAAGGGGGCTAGTATGGCTATTCATGAGATACGCCTTTTTTTATCGGCTTGTCTCGCTCCTTTCGCTCCCACTCGCCATTGAATGGTTTTCTCGGCTTTTTCCGCTGAAAACCGACTTTTTTGCGTTTTTAAAATGATGTCGGACAGGGTCCGACAAAGGACCTGGTGGGAATAATTGCAATGTCGGACCCAGTCCGACAATGGACCGCAAAGGGTTAATAAAGAAAAAAGTGGAAAACTGTCAGACTGCCGTAAATTCATGAACACATTTTCCAGTACAAGTAAATTGCAGCCACTGGATACTGAAACCAGGACTGATAAACACTTAGATGGCACAGTAACTATCTGATTTATCTCTAGACTTGCGTGTGTGTGCACACGTGTTTTTTACTTTCACAAGGACCTAGAAAGCATTTAAATTAGATTTATGGCTCCAACAAACCTATTGATGAAATATGCCTCTCCTATATTACATTGATAAACCGTACTGTTTCTTTGCAAACATCTGAATTTATTGTACATGTGTCTCACAGTGAAACCTGAATTAACCAGTCATCAGAGGGACTGAACTGTGGTTTCTTAGTGATTGTAGATAACAACATGATTAATCTTACCAATTCTGAACTTGTATTAGGTACACCGGTCTCACATGGGCCATGGTATGACATATGGTATGAGTCATGGTTAAAGAAAATTCCCACCTTTCTTGCATGTCCTTCCAGGAAGTTCTTTACTGCTTTACTTCCTTGTTTATTTCACTCCAGCAGTGTCTTCTGGATCAAAGCATGTCACTGGCTGAAAGTATGCAAGTTAATAGGAGAAGCTGCTGATTTGGTGATTGACAGGAAGGGGGCAGTGAAGGGCTGGAGACAGTTTCACCCTTCGAGGTGAAATGACACAGGAAGTGCAAAATGTGTTTTTTTCTAAACTGCCCGTTTGAGACCTATATGTCAGTTTTGTGCTCACAAAAAAAGTACAATTTTTTGTACTTTTGGGTTTCTTACATTTATTACATTGCTCTCGTCTCATACCATGTCCTGAAATTTCACTAATGAAGTGTATATAAAGACCATGTGACTTTACCTTGTATGTCAATTGGCCTTTTATATGGCTATGTATTTGGGTTCCTGAATAATTCAGAAATGTGACACACAAGGTTTGGTAATGACACAGGCGATTTAATACGTGGATGTTCATTGCAGAGAACATTTATGAAGCTATGTTAGCTACTTTACTTTTAAGGAAGTTAGTTTTCAGGTTCCCCTTGTTAAGCAGAGGGCAGTGTGGTGATATCTCTCCTTGTTCTTGCAGGATTTGGGTGTGACGAAGGTGGGTCATATGAAGAGGATTTTACACGGGATCAAGGAGCTGAGTCGGAGCGCACCTGTCGGGGAGGGGTAGCCTCCATTCTCACTGCCTG
Organism: Acipenser oxyrinchus oxyrinchus; assembly: GCA_030684275.1. Taxonomy (NCBI): domain Eukaryota; kingdom Metazoa; phylum Chordata; class Actinopteri; order Acipenseriformes; family Acipenseridae; genus Acipenser; species Acipenser oxyrinchus. The sequence goes on from CM060262.1 coordinate 17,924,999, forward strand.
CATCTACAAGGGGCCATGAGACCAGGCACGATGCAGGGGAGCGGGTCTGTCTGGATGGCAACTACCCTCCCCAATAACCACATGCTGTCCAGAAACCTGGAGCCATACGCACAGTACCTGAACAGAGCTCTAGAAAGTGGCTGCTAAACTGAAAAACTCAATCCGCTGTGTGACACTGTCCTCCTTAGCCAATCAGAAAGCCAATCATCCAGAACTGTATCTGGAAATGGACCGATCACAGTTTGTTTCCACCCTGACAAAAAAGTTTGAGAGATTACCACTGTCGATCAATGGTCCCATCCCTTAAAGCCTGAGATGTGGACCATAAAGTTCAGTGCCTTAACTGATCATTCACAGAACTTCATCAGCATATCTAAAAGCAGTCTCAGATTCACAGAACCAGTCGCAGTGCAGTACAGGGTGTCAGTGTAGATCTGGGAAGAACTAAAGAAGGATGTAACCGGAGTGTACGGTAGAATAATTTTTGTAAAAGTCACTGCCACACATCCTTGTTCAGTCAGCATTGATAATATATCGTTTTACACACAGATACCACCATTGGAATCGCTAGGTCTCTACCTAAAGCCAAAGGTAGACATACAGTAAGAGTTGTCTTTTTGTACATCAAGTCATTGGATGGAAACACTCAAGGAACTGCAGTAAATGTTTTGACAAAGAATTGAGGATCTGTGATTTAATGTGGCAAATACGCTATAGAAGAGTGAAGAGAAAATAAACTGTCCACGACAGTTTCTTCTTTTTGTTTTCTTTGCGGTTGAGTTGCTTGTTTTGTCATGGACAGTCCCATGCTAGACATTGTCTGTCCATATCATAGAAAGGGTTAAAGGTTAGTCCATGTCATTAGAAAGGGACCACAAACTTTGTAGCTGTTGCCATAGGGACCAAATGAAATTGGTGACTTTGAGGCCCTCATTGGGTGCTCCAGTATTTTCACTCCAAACAGTCAATCACAATATTTGAATAGATCTCATTTAATTATTTATTATTAAATGGCATGGACAAACCAATGACTCTCATTGGCTGAAAAGGAATTCAACACATGCAGTCATCTAAACTGCCCACTTCTAGTGTGGTGATGTTTACCAGCCCATTAACTAGTGATGCCTTGGCTACATCCCGAAATATAATGGGCACGTTCACCCCCACCTTTGATTACTAGATAGTCGTTAAGAGGAGTTGGCATTGAAAGACATTCAAACAAGTCTGACATTATTCTGGATCATTTCAAATCCCTGTTTCAAATGCACTGCATTTCCACCACGAGTTCTATCAAATACTGTCTCAACCAATCTGAATTTAACATTCCTATTTTCGTTACTTTCCATGACTACCTACAAAGCAGGAAACCAATACTGCATTTTAAGCCAATCTGTCATTGTATGGAGTCTCACGAATCATTTATGGAAATGTCATTTGATTCAACTCCCTTTTTTAAGGCCTGGGAGAACTCACTGCACTGCAGAACAATTGTGTAAAATGCATTTGTTGAACAAATCATTTATTTCAGGTTTATGCAGAAAGCAAGCTGGTTTGAAAGCTTTTAGTTGTGTCAAAGGCTGTAAGCAAACCCAGGATTAACTCCCAGAGAGTCTTAACAATATCAGATAATCAGAATGTGTTCTTTACTGTCTGAAGAGAAGGTGGCTGCTACAAACAAGTTAAATCTCAATATGAAATATGGAAAGCACTGTGGACAAATAGCACATCAAGCCTTAGTGGATAAAAGCAAACCGCCTGTGACCTTTTTGTTGGTGAAATTCTTCTTAGCTGGACTGTTATCAAGTGCAATAAAATAAAAACATACATGAAGGAAAGCTTGGGAACTTGTTCCCAAAATACACCTTGTAAAGGTGAATGTAGAAGCCTCTCCTCAACTTGAATCAACACGTTTCAATACTGCTTTAGGATAAATATTGGTCATGTATTTTGTATGAGTTTTGTGGCAAGCACATTGTGTTTTTCTCTACCACTGTCTAGACTACAGCTCAACCTTCAGTGGCATTCAACATGTGGAATGTTCCTAATCTCGCAGAGGGCACAATTAAGTGTTAAGCTATGTATGTATGTATGTATGTAAGTGTATTAATGTTTTTAAATTAAGTGTTCAGTAAGTCTGTATGGAATTGTATGAAGCAGGTTCCTTGAAGCCTTGTGTAGGTGTCCTGAGTAAATCATCAATAATTTTAAACAGTCATAAAATCTACTTGATTAAGAGGTTGAGACCTACAGATGTCCTCAATTAATGCCTAATAGCTAGGTGCTCACTGCTTTCAGGCATAACTGGAGATGTGGTTCATGTAACAGAGATACAAAGAACTCCCATTTTCCTCGCAAACCATCTTCCCATTGTATAAGGAATCTTACAACATTCCACATGTTGAGGCCTGAACATTACTGTCTCTGAGCAAATTGTATCACCTTAGTAATGTATTACATTTTTTAAAACCTCACTGCTCCCAGACCACATATCCCCAAATTCAATTGATGCAGTAGAGCTCACTATACCAGTACATACACCAGGTTAATAAGTGACTGGCAGTTCACCCTTGGCTTTAGGATTGGGAACCATCTATTTTATCTACAGAGCCATATACTGTTAGGTCAGGGTTTTGGACTAGGTTAATACCAGAGATGTACAGTACAACTGCTAACAGCAGTGTGTGGTATTAAAGGAATGAGTACACTTTGATTTTCCTATTGAAGGTATTTCATGCAAGTTACCTTTAGTCAAGTCAGTAGTCAAGTACTGTAGTTTCACTGAGTTTGGGGCCATGGTAGGTGCTATAATCCAGAGATTATATCCCTATTCTAACCAGTTCCCCTTCCTAATTGTACTGTTTAGTTGGATGTACTCCAACTAACTTTGAAGTCCCTCAGCCTGTTCTGATGTGTACTGGAAAAATAGACATCCAGCGCTCAGTACTGGGTTTTGCTCCCAGTGTCGTCTTCTCTACATATTTTTATGTAATGCACTGTTTTATACCACGTGAAGCATTTAATTGAACACAACCTTCATTCTCTGTTTTATTTTTGGAAGTGACAATGGCTAAAAGTTGTTGCCTTTCACAGTGACCACATATCCCTCATTTGAGGTTGTGTGCTACTCTTACTTTATCCCGACAAAAAGGGCAGTGGAGGGGTGCAGTAACTGTACAAAATAGATAAGATACAGGTGGAGCCTGTGACATGCTGAAGCATTCCAATTACTGCAGATAGTTTGGGTGAAATTCAGTGCAGGATTAGGAAGGACAAGTGTGCTTGGATATTCCTGCATGAGGGTAAGGAATGCACATTATTGAACATACCATTGAAACACAGTACAATGGTGGGCTGCTGTCATGCAACCTAGGAGCAACTTGTTCTGAGATATCAGTTATCTTAATGTAATGGCCTTAAAATAGCTCTGAAATGTACTCTATCCAAGTTCACCTGGTACGCCAAGGTGTAATCATTAGCCTGCCCCAGTTAGAAATTCCACATGGAACAAAAGTGCTGTTTCTTCATCCACTGTGTCTCAAGGGGCAGGTTACACTCTTGTATACCAGTTGAACTTGGATAGAAGGTATATTTGGCAGCCCTTTGAGGCCACAGGGGTGCTTTCTCCACAGGATGTGGAAATTTAAAACAGGAAATTATATGCAAAGTAATTGTGAACAAGAATACATTTGTTAAAATATCCATAATTGTGTTATTTTTAGCACCTGTTATAGAGAAAGTAGCACTAAACTGCCCTTTTGATAGTCTTGTATGGTCTCCCAAACTTTTACATTTTTAGAATTGTTCTGGATGGTGTTGAGTCCCTTGCTCCAGCATTAGCAGCGAAACCTGCAGATGTTGCTGAGTGCTTTGTTTCCATGTCAACTGGGTGACACATCCTGACATGTTTTGGGTTTTTTCATTTAATTTCTTTAGAACTGGAAGAAATTGTAGAAGCTATTTGAACAGATTCTTTTCTGAGGTAAATTTAGGGCTCATTAGCTCATTGAAATAAATAATTCATTGTAAGTGCTCCTGAGTGGCGCATCCAGTGAAGGTGCATGGCTCCACGTGGAGTGCAGGATGCACCCAATATCGTGGGTACGAATCCAGGCTTTGCCGACCATGACTGGGAGTTCCCAGGGGGGAGACGCACAATTGGCGATTCCAAATTGGGGAGAAAACTGGGGTAAAATCATTGGTGATGACTAAATTTAAAAAAAAAAAAAAAAATTGAGTGCTACTTGCTCTTAAAATACCATTGTCTGTGAAATTATCGTATTTCACTTTCAAAGTGAGTCTACAGTCTATCGGGTAATCCTTTGTAATTATCAGAATACCTCCTTCCCACAAATGCAAGTTTACTGTAAGGTTCTGTCTTACTATATGTAACTGGCACAAGATGAAACTCAGAAGTGGTTTTGTGATCACAATATCATAATCCCTGTGTGTCTATGTTAATGCAACAACGGTATACCTGAAATGTACTGGAATTGTCGATTTTTGCGGTTATTGCTATTACCAGCCATGCAGGAAACTGCATGTGTCTGAGGTTTGTCTTCAATACCATTTGGTTTTGTAACTAAAGAAAATCATCTGAAAAACGTTGTATTGGCTTTGGAAATATAGCTATGATGTGGGTAGCACTTAATTATCAAATAGAATTATCAAACAGAAGTTAATCAGACCAGAAACAATAAGGGCATGCATACTAAACTATTTGGGGGAGGAGGTTAGTATGATGGCAAACTAATATCAAAATGAATACATAAAACTTACAGGTACATAACAAAAAAAAAAAAAATTGTGATGGATGTTATCCCAGCTTTTAACACCTTTACAGGATCCATGTGGTAAACCTGCAAAGATTGGCTGGATACTCTTTATAAAATCATTTAAAAAATATAAATAGTTACATCCTCAGGAACTAAGTGTTGTGTATGTAAAGACTGCATATCTGGCTATTTTTCCTTTCGGCCTGTAATTTGCTTTTCTTTGTACAGTGTTGACCACAGTCTGCACTTTAAGGACCAGCCGCTTTTTAGGGGGATAACACACGGCAGGAAAGGGTTAATGGGAACAGTTCATTTTACGTATCATATTGGGAAGCTTGCACAAGACTGTGGCCCCCGGCCCAGAGGGTGTGGGGCCCTGTTCTCAAAGTTTCCATTGTGTATTTATCATTTAATTTATAGTAATGTTGTCTGCTGTTCAGTTCACATGCTCCTTTCTTTCTCCTGTGTACATAGTCCCATCTGGGGTGTGTAAATACATTGTCTTGTACAGAAAGCACCAATCTTCCATTAAACATGTTTGTTTTCAGTTACACCACCTCGCTCGTGTCTTTCATTCATTAATCTTATGTGTCGAACTATTTTAAGTGTTTGTTTGATGTGCTAATTAATGTGCTTAGATAATTACTATGCTTACTACTACAGTATTCTAGCAAAACAAAACAAAAATGCTTGTGAAAAGACTACCTCTAGGGGCACATGGAATGACTGAAGATAAGTTGGTATGTCTGCCGTTCACATGAAGTACCACAAGACTGTTTTGCTTGACACAAGGTTCCTGATCTAGGTAGTGGTTTGATATACCGTCCCCTATTGGTCACGAGGACTGAGTGCTATATCAAATGCCCCTTGCTTCTCTTGTTAAAACGGGCACAACTGGAGTCCAGAAGGGTTTAAGCATCTATGCATCCTTTTATATACAATATTTTCCAACAGTGTACTGTCCCTTTAAGGCAGGAGAACAAACAAACACACACAAAAGCAAACACTAGTTCAGATCCCTGAACTAAAACACTAAAGGTGGTTCACTTTCTCTCGGTCCTAAACTTTCAGGGCAAGCTAGGCTTGTTCCCTCCCCACAACAAACAACAATTTTATGAACTTACAATCAGCTGTAGGATTTAACACCACAGTGATCCCTCCTTCCCAAACAGAACACGCAAGCCCTGCCCTTGGATACCAGAGACCTAGTCCTAGCTGCACTGGGCTCTCCATTCGATCATTAATCACCTGAGTGATTACCCTTACCAACAATGGAGGCTTTTTGGCTTCTGTTCTCTCAGGATGGAGTGCTGTCCAAACAACCCTTAACAGGGTCCAAATGCCCTCTAGTTCCTGTGTGGGACATTCACTCCATCACAGCAGTTATGAGTTTGGAAACTTGCAAGCTATTTCTTATCTTATCAATATATATAAAAATTTGAGTTCTGTTTTAAAACATAAGTTTAAGGCCCGTAACATAGTAAATCATGCTTAATCCTTTACGTAGCTACCAGTTCTATTATGTTAAAATGAAACTTAGTTTATTGTATTCTCTCCTGAAAATACATGCTTTTTATTACCTTTGAAATTGTGTGTAGGCAGTCATTTAAATGTGCTATTAATGTGTCAAAATGGGGCATAGCAATTGTTCCAGTGTAATTTGACCCCCCGGTTAAGGGGTTGAATTTTGAGGGTAAACACCCTTTAAAACATGCATGAGTAATGGGAAAATTAAGGGGGGAAACTTAATTAGTATTAAGGTCAATTGAGAAATGAAGGGATTTTGTTTCATAGTTTCAGTAATTAAATATAAATGTTAACAATACTTTTGAAAGACACATGAGTATATTGGACTTCTGCCAGGCAGAATCCATTTCAGGTAATCCTTCTTGAAATACTCTTACTGGAATACAACCTCACAGGCTGGCTTCTCACTGTCCCATGAATTCGGAACCTATTTCCAAATAATTTACGATAAATATACTGTGAAAAGAGAATTGTTATTGTTACAAAATGTTTTGCGTAAGGTCTATTATTTAGTCAGTTGGTTCTAGTGATGTAAAATGGACAGGTATTTTTCTCCTTTCAAAAAGTGGGAGTTATTTAAAGTCTAGAGTAAAGGCTTTGAGAATATGGTGCCTGCGTGGTTTCTTATCACCTCCTCTGAAATGTACCACAGCAGTTAAACAAACATTTCAAACTTAGTAAGTACCAAACAAGTCATTTTATGAGGAAATTAAACTTTGGTATAAAAAATGTCACTGTGCCGAATCAAGAATTGCAAATGTGTATTTTATGTCATAAATTCAACACACTTGAGTGTGAAATAGGCATGGACAATTACATTTACCTGGCATGTATGGCTTCCAACAGTTTTCTTTAACCTAGTGTAGCACTAGATATCATGTTTTGAAATGAAAATCCATGTTTACTATAGCATGTGTCTCTTCACAATTGAGACCTATGCATGGCAGAGACATTTCATGGAACTATTTTGTTAGCTACAATTACTTTAAGAAATGGAAGAAAGAGATATTAAACATTTACAAAAATGGAGATGTTATTACAGGAAGTAAAGCTGCTCTGCTTCATGGGCAGCTTCTACCAGTAATACAAACACTTAAAAAAGAGACAGTATTCAGACAGTTACATGTTTCTAAACCTCATCAAATCTGTATAAATATTGTAATTCTGAAATCGGTTACCATTATCACTGGTCTGACCAAAGGGTCTTCCTCTGGTAGACCATGTGAGGGAATAAGGGAAGATGTACCAGGAGATACCATCTAAGCATTGTGCATACATTTCAGTACACATTCTCCAGATATATGTTTAAATGTGACATACAGTACAGACAGACTGAATCTATGTATCCCATATTCTAAATGAATAAAAAAGCACAGCTAAAAAGCATGCTGCCACAAAGACATAAGGAAAAGGCATTGCAATACAGTATAATGTCAGGTTACTTCCGTAAACCTGGTTCCTTGAAAGAGAAGACAACCACCAATGACATTACATATGGGATATACCTGCCCATTGGGTAGATATTGAGGCACCTCTGAAGAGGGCTCAAGATGTAGCCAGCCTTCTAGTGGAGTGTGCGACTACCCTACCAGGTGAGGGCAAGCCAGCACCATTATACGCAGTTGAGACTGTATCCACGTGACAGACGCTGCTTAGAGAGGGGCTGTCCTAGGGTCCGTGTCCCATGACAGACAAAGAGCTGTTCAGATTGACGCAGAGCTCTTGTCCTATGCACGGAGCATCTCAATGCCCACACTGGGCAGAGGAAATTCAATCTCTCATCCTCTGTTGAAGCACACACAGGTGGATGGAAGGACTCCAGTTCCACAGACTGATTAACGTGGAAGGCTGTGATCACCTTGGGGAAGAAAGCAGGGTTGGTGCGTAGAGGCACCCTGCTGCCATCCTCCCAAATACACATGCAGGAGCTGTGCACCGACAGCGCCTGCAGCTCAATGACCCGCTTAGCGGAGGTGAGGAAGGCTGTCTTCATAGACAGGTACTTCAGCTCTATGGAGTGTATGGGCTCAAACGGGGCCTTCATGAGAGCCTCCAGTACAATATTAAGGCTCCATTCGGGGAGAACAGTCCTCCTGGGAGGGCGTAATCGCTGAGAGCCTTTAAGAAAATGGGTAGCCAAAAAATGCGCGCCCGGAGACATTGAATCTACGGGGGCATGGCAAGCAGAGATAGCTGCTAAATACACCTTCAAGGTGGAAGGTGACCAACCAGCATCAAGCAGTTCTTGCAGAAACTGTAAGATGACCGGCATAGGGCAAGATATGGGGTCATGGCTTCAAGCCAGACACCAAGCCTGGAAATCCTTCCACTTATAGGTGTACAAGGACTTAGTGGCGTCTGCCCTAGCGCTCTGCAACGTACCCACAACCGCATCAAATAGCCCTAGGGCTAACCCTTTCAGGGGCCAGACCCATAGCCAGAACCTGCCCGGTTCCGGGTGCCAAAGAGAGCCTTTCGTCTGACTGAGTAGATCCATGCGAAGGGGAATCTCCCAGGGCTGGCCGTGCAACAGCTGGCACAGGGCTGACTCTCCTGGGCCACTTAGGGGCCACTAAGAGAACTGACGCTTTCTCTAACCGGACCTTTTCGAGAAAGGCCAGGAGCAGCGGTATAGGCGGGAAAGTGTACGAAAACGCTTTGGGCCATTCGTGTGCAAGGGCATCTACGCTGAGTGGACCGTCTAAGCGGTGGAGGAAGTACCATAGGGGGCAATGCGTCATCTCTGCCCAGGCGAAGAGATCAACATGCACCTTCCCAAACTGTTCCCAAATGCGCTCCACTATCTGAGGGTGGAGTCGCCACTCTGACAGATGCAGACCGCTCCTGGATAGGAGGTCTGCTGCCCAGTTCACCGCTCCAGGAATGTGCGTCGCCCGTAGGGACAGCAAGTTCTTCTGAGCCCATGTCAATAGCCTGAAGGCCATACGATGCAACCCTGGTGACCATAGGCCACCCTGGTGGTTGACATACACATGCATACCGCTCAGCACTGGGAGAAAGTGGTGGAGAACAAGGGATACCATTTGCAGCTCCAGCATGTTTATGTGCAGAGATGTCCAGTGGTCTGGCCAGGATCTACGTACTCCTCTGCCTTCCCAGACCGCTCCCCAACCCAAGTTGGCGGTTCAACATTACTCCGTTTCGCACACCTTCGCACAGATGAGAGGTCGTCCTCCACCAGCGTAGGGCTGCTGAGTACGCATGAGACACAGTCAGCCGACAGTATCTGTCGCATTTGGCATTGAGGTGGAACGCATTGAGCCACGCTTGTAGCGGGCGCATGCAAAGCAGACCCAGCTGAATGGCCAATATGGCTGCAGCCATCAGACCCAATAGTTTCTGGCACAATAGGAGGGTGACCTGCAATCCCTGTTGAAACAGGGAGAGGCAATCCTGGATAGCTACAACTCTGTCGTCCGACAGGTATGCGCACATCGTAATGGAGTCCAGCCAGAGCCCCAAGTATGTAGTGCACTGCACCGGTGTAAGCCGACTTTTTGCATCGTTGATGGTGATCCTCAGCCTCGCCAGATGCTTTGTCATGACTGCCATGTGGGCCAGTGCTCCCTCTCGCGATTGGGAACAGATCAACCAGTCCTTTTAGGGTACCAGAAAATGCCTTGAGTAGTACCCCTCTCCGTGGGAGGTGGGGTCTACGAGACGAATGGTTCGCTTGCACACAAGGCAGCCACTTCCTTCTGAAGTACCGAGGCCTGGAGAGGGTTTGTCACGAAAGTATTTGTGATGCCTTGAAAGGGAGGAGGTCCCAAGCGGAACTGAAGCGTGTAACCGTTTTTCACTGTGGTGAGCACCCAGGAGTCTGAGGTGCAAGTGCGCCAGTACTGCAGCTGTTGTGCCAAAAAGGGGCCGTCAGCCTTCAGGGGCCCTGCTCGGGCTGCCAAGGCTGAGACGGGGCAGTTTGGGGTGGCTGTTTAGGGCGCTGGCCCTGAAAACGCCTCCTGTGATGCTGGTGTGTGGACTGGCCACGTCCTGCTTTCCCTCTGTCTGCTGGTTGGGCCCGGTTGCTTGTTGCTGATATGTCCTGTAGGCAATACGTTAGGTCACCCAGCGGAGCCGTGGAGACTGGAACTGTTCTAGTGACAATCTACGTCTGAGGAGCTCGCCAGCGGCTCGACCTGCCCCACATGCGGCCACCTACTGGGACGCATCACATTCCCGGATTTCTGTAAGATCTCCTCCACAGCTGGGGTCCATAATGTCCCTTGCCTGCTTGGAACGCTTCACCCTTCTCGCTTGCGGAAATGGGGAGCGACTGGGGGCGGCCTGCGCATCAAGGATGCCTAGCAGGGAGTCTTGGGACAGGTCATGGAGGAGGGGCTCTGGGGCTCCAAGAATATTAACTGATTTGGAGACTCCTGGTGACATGAAATTGTAAAGGCACACCATAATATATAATTATTAACAAAGGGTTAAGCGTTGCATGTAGACTGTGGGCAGCTGCATACTGCACTTTATTCACAATTAGATTTCATTTGATCAGTCATCATGAAGCAGGAATAAACCTGCTTGGTGTCACTTGTGACGTTCGCTAGGACCAGCTTTTCCACCTTCAATTGTATGGGGCAATTAAAAGTTAGGTTTTATTAAGCTTCATACTCATGAAGCATATAGTGACTGTACTAAGTAGTGTTGAACTGTTGGATAATTAGAACTCCAGTCAAATACGTACTCAAAGATGGATCATTTATTAAGATATTTTGTGAGCCCCTAAAAAATGAATGTTGAAAAGGAGTGAGCATGCAACAGGCCAAATGGTATTTAGATGTCTTACATATAAATGCCATTTACATCATGCTGAGGTAGATGAAACAGTTTCAGATTATACAGTGCCTTGCATAAGTATTCACCCCCCTTGGACTTTTCCACATTTTGTAGTGTTACAACCTGGAATTGTGCATTTTCCATAAAGGAAAATCTAAGACGTATGTCAATAGGTATCAAATTTACTGGGATTATACATGTTTGCACCATGTACTTTAAATTAGTTATTTAATAAATAGGTATTCATTACATGTAAACTACCCTCAAATAAGTGTTTCAAGAATCTCTGTCTGTTAGATTCCTTAGATTTAGCAACACAAGCTTCCTTACCTGTAAAACCAGCTTTCATTTTTTCTCCAGATGTAAATGTTTTCACCAGTATTTTACAGCAGGCGCCAAGCCAACTCTGTCCTGTGCATCCACAATCGAGCCAACAGCTTCCTAGAGGAGATAAAGCCCAGGAACTTGGAGCGAGACTGCTATGAGGAGCAGTGCAGCATAGAGGAGGCTCGCGAGCTATTGAAGACCTCCGAGGACACGGTGAGCAGGCCTGCCCATGCCTGTCCCTGTCTCTTCATCCAATTAATAAACCCATTATCTCCCCTTATAAAAGTTTTCCCTAGTGAAAACATTGCAAACTGCAATAAAGATTAGTGAAAGCATAGGTAAGCACTGTAAAACACAGAGAGGCAAACCATGTTAAACCATGGTAATACATGGTATAACCCACCTGTTTCATTCTAAGGGACCTATAACGACCTGCTCAAGTTGCTCAGTTTCAGAGCCTGAAATTAAAGGAGGAATCTATGATAAAGACCTAGGAGTTTATGTTGACTCAGAAATGTCTTCATCTAGACAATATGGGGAAGCTATAAAAAATACCAACAAGATGCTCGGATATAGAGTGAAAAGTGTTGAATTTAAATCAAGGGAAGTAATGTTAAAACTTTACAATGCATGTAAGACCTCATCTAGAATACTATGTTCAGTTCTGGTCACCTCGCTACAAAAAAGGTATTGCTGCTCTAGAAAGAGTGCAAAGAAGAGTGACCTGTTCCAGAGCGATATGGAGAGAAAAAAAAGACATGGCATTGTCATGAGTTACCCTAAAACCCGTCTTTGTACACAGTGGAAACAACTATTTTGAGAGAAAGGTGTATGTGGCAGAGATGGATGGCTCTGATAGAAACAGCTTAATTTATTTGAAGTCTTCCCACTGATGATGGGAATGAGAATGTAGAGATGGGAGCCCAGCTAACAAGATTTAAGTTTTTTGCAGGTATCAGGCTTTTAAAGACTGTCACCCACACCTTTGGTGGCTTTGACAGATTCACTGTGAGCACAAACTGACCCAAGACTGTCATCACTATTGGAAGTGGGCTAATCTTTGGGATACAAATTGAACATTTGTGAAACTGGGTGTGTGTTAAAATGTTGTAATAACTGTACTGTGTTTTAAAGAATATAAAGCCAGCAGAAATACTAAACAAATTGTTAAAACACACTGTTCATACAAAAAGTTATAATATGCTCTGTATTAACCTATAGTTATGTTAGAGGATTCTATATTCCTGTTTATTCTGTTAAAATAGTAAAAAATATTATTGGATATTTGTAAGTCTGAGTGAAAAGGAAGCTATGTGAAATGAGCTAAACTTGTCCTTGTCTGTGCTACTAGTGCCAAGGCTTATAACCTTGAGGAGAAAGGCAGAAACAAGAATCTCATTTAATTAACTCAAATGTTCACAGTCAACTCTCTTATTTAGAAAAAAGAAGTAAGATTGCTCTGAAAGTAGTCTTTAAGCTAAACACAGATATTGTAGAATAATTCAAACAGAACAGAAATGTAAATGTTTTATTATAACAGAAGACTGTTAAGTTGGAAAATAAGACAATATAGTGCAGACTGTATTTAATAACTTTAATATACAGTAGATTTACTGAAGAAATATAATTGATTGGTAACCTCGCTTTTGCCTGCTTCCAGTAAAGTGGTGCCAGGTGTGACTAAGACAGCGAAAAATAACTATTGGCAACTGAAGCAAGATTTACTGGTCAGTGGTTTAAAATCCAAGGTTTCTGTGATGATTGATCTTTTACATAATAAGAAATACCTTCTGGTACAGGAAAGGGGAGTCTAGGTGAACTGTCTATGGCTTCATTATATTGTAGAAATTAATGAAGACTTGGTAAAAGTAGTGAGGGGGAGCAATAGTATGGGACCATGTTTACATTTAGTAAGAATGCCATACATCTGGGAAAATGCTTACAGTAGGGTTTCCTATTAATAAGTGATAACCTTGGCAGGAAAGCGGGTGTTTTGAAACTTGCCTGAACAGGACTTTTGTAGAAACAAAGAGAGAGGTCACGTTTAGTTTAAGCATAGAATATCTAACATGGGACTGTTACATTTTAACTATATTTTTGATAGCCTGGATTTAAGTGAAAATAATTGGATTTATAATTGCAGATTTAGAGGTTTGCTATGAACCTTCTACCAGCCTTTATCCAATATGACTTTGTTAATCGTTAAACCACATCTATACATGAAAGCCAACCTACTGAAACTGATGTTTTTGATGTTAAAGGGGAAATATATTTTAAACCCAGGTTGGAATAATTAAACAGAGTAGGTGTAATAAATTAAACACATCTCTCTATATGTATTTTTATATCTATAAATATACTTGTATTGTACTCACTTGTATGCTGTATTCAAAAACTCCCTGGTACCAAAAAAGAATAACATCAGTTCAAAAGTTCATCTCACATATTTTGGAAATGTAGGGGAGGTGGACTATGGGATTATGGCCAATTAATCTTATAGAAGGAGTTACCAGGTGTTTTTGAGAATGTTATTCAATTGAAGGACAGGAGCTGTCAAGGCAGAGTAATGTTTAGTATTTAATTAAGACCTCTGACGTAAGAAGCGGAAGAACAGTTCTATAAAAAATCAAGGTAAAACCCCAGTCAGTATCACTCAACTTGCTAACTACAACTTGATGCATTGCTATAAGGTATAGGAATTATATTTTAGCTTTGGAGAGTGATATATTGGATGCTTTAGGCTTTAGCGGTGGGCGTTTTTAGCTTTTTGCATGCATGGCCAAGGGCAAAAACATGTTATAACCATAAATGTATTGAAGTGTTAATGCTATTATACATGTGAAGGCAATGAAACTCCCAGATTGCCTATCAGCTGGGATTCAAGGTGGACTGTGAACTACTGGATACATTATTAAGCACTTAATAAACCGAAGGAGTACTAATACTACTCTGATTCATTAAAACTTCAAATTGAATGAGTGTGTGATTTTCTTGATTGTTTAAAAGTCATCTGGATGCATTGCAAGCCCAGTGCATGAACGATCCACTCACAAGAGTCCAAAACATCTCTATGTCCTCCTTAAATGTCTCCCCTGAGTTTAAGAGTGTGCTTAGTACTTATTTATTCATTTATGTGGTGGTGGTGGTGATTGTCGGGAACACGGCCCGATTGTCCTGCCTGCGTAAACTTTGGCATCTCCAATATCTTTGGAAAGCGACAGTAAGTGCTTTACATTTCAGTCGTAGTTGTTTCGTGAAAGTTTAAGACGTTTTTCCTCTTGGTGAGGCAGGCATTTGTTTGGTTTTGTTTCATTGTTATGATTTATTAAACCACTGTGTTGTCGACTGCCTAAGCCGTGGCTAGTAGGTGACCCGCGGGGTTAGCTTGGGTACCTACGTGGCACAGTCACGGCGAATATACTGTTTTGGTTCATAGCTGCAGGAGCGGCGATCTGTTCAACTAAGAGTATTATTGCTATAACCCGGGCTGGTTTAAACACTGTTTTGCTCCTAGCTGCAGGAGCAGCGATCTGTTTTACCAAGTGTTTTATTTCTATGACCAGGACTGTTTAAAACACTGTTTGGTTCCTGGCTGCAGGAGCAGCAAACTGTTCTACCAAGTGTATTGTTTCTATGATCAGGACTGTTTAGACACCGTTTGGTTTCTAGCTGCAGGAGAAGCGATCTGCACGGTATTGTGGGAAGTGTTTACTAGTGAAGAAAGTGAAGCACGAGACATGGTATTGGAACATTGTTTATTACTGGCGGAAGGTGGCTTTTTAAACATTCACTGCAGTGATAGCACAAGTGTGACGTCATTCCGCTTCAAGGAAGTCAGTATTCATCCGTGCTTGTTCTGGAACCTGGTCGTAGTAAGTAGACTACTGAACATCTTGCACTTCCCTTGCTTGTGGTCCGGGCCCACTCCACCCGAGGGGGCCGCTGCTCTCTGTTCTTCTGTGTTTCAGGAGATAATCAACCGAGGGAACCCAACCTCTACTCACCTGTGTTCCTGGCTCACTCCACCAGACGGAGCCCAACCTCGACTCACCTGTGTTCCTGGCTCACTCCACCAGACGGAGCCCAATCTTGACTCACCTGTGTTCCTGGCTCACTCCACCAGACGGAGCCCAATCTTGACTCACCTGTGTTCCTGGCTCACTCCACCAGAGGGAGCCCAACCTCTACTCACCTGTGTTCCTGGTTCACTCCACCAGAGGGAGCCCAACGTCGATTTACCGGTGTTCTGGGCTCACTCCACCTGAGGGAGCCCAACCTCGACTCACCTGTCTTCCTGGCTCACTCCACCAGAGGGATCCCAACCGCAACTTACCGGTGTTCCTGGCTCACTCCACCTGAGGGAGCCCAACCTCAACCTTCCTGTTGTGCAGAATCGGGACATTCTACAGGCAAAGCCTGTTTCAGTCTGGTCATCTCACAGTAGTATAGAGAGGGGAGAAGAAGTGAGGTAGTTAGCAGCCCATACAGGGCAAGAAAAACGCTTTTGATTGATGATAATCTTGTGTAAATATTGTAAATAAAAATAATTACCTGAATACGTAACAAGTTCACTCGAGTCCTTGGGAAGAAAATACCAGAGTCCAGCAGCACCACACTACCAATCTTTCACAATATATACACTACCGTTCAAAAGTTTGGGGTCACTTAGAAATTTCCTTGTTTTCGAAAGAAAAGCAAATTTTTTGTCCATTAAAATAACATCAAATTGATCAGAAATACAGTGTAGACACTGTTAATGTTGTAAATGACTACTGTAGCTGGAAATGGCTGATTTGTAATGGAATATCTACATAGGCGTACAGAGGCCCATTATCAGCAACCATCAATCCTGTGTTCCAATGGCACGTTGTGTTTGCTAATCCAAGTTTATCATTTTAAAAGGCTAATTGATCATTAGAAAACCCTTTTGCAATTATGTTAGCACAGCTGAAAACTGTTGTGCTGATTAAAGAAGCAATGAAACTGGCCTTCTTTAGACTAGTTGAGTATCTGGAGCATCAGCAATTGTGGGTTCGATTACAGGCTCAAAATGGCCAGAAACAAAGAACTTTCTTCTGAAACTCGTCAGTCTATTCTTGTTCTGAGAAATGAAAGCTATTCCATGCGAGAAATTGCCAAGAAACTGAAGGTCTCGTACAACGCTGTGTACTACTCCCTTCACAGAACAGCGCAAACTGGCTCTAACCAGAATAAAATGAGGAGTGGGAGGCCCCGGTGCACAACTGAGCAAGAGGACAAATACATTAGAGTGTCTAGTTTGAGAAACAGACACCTCACAGGTCCTCAACTGGCAGCTTCATTAAATAGTACCCGCAAAACCTACGTCAACAGTGAAGAGGCGACTCCGGGATGCTGGCCTTCTAGGCAGAGTTGCAAAGAAAAAGCCATATCTCAGACTGGCCAATAAAAAGAAAAGATTAAGATGGGCAAAAGAACACAGACACTGGACAGAGGAAGATTGGAAAAAAGTGTTATGGACAGACGAATCTAAGTTTGAGGTGTTCGGATCACAAAGAAGAACATTCGTGAGATGCAGACCAAATGAAAAGATGCTGGAGGAGTGCTTGACGCCATCTGTCAAGCATGGTGGAGGCAATGTGATGGTCTGGGGTGCTTTGGTGGTGGTAAAGTGGGAGATTTGTACAGGGTAAAAGGGATCTTGAAGAAGGAAGGCTATCACTCCATTTTGCAACGCCATGCCATACCCTGTGGACGGCACTTGATTGGAGCCAATTTCCTCCTACAACAGGACAATGACCCAAAGCACAGCTCCAAACTATGCAAGAACTATTTAGGGAAGAAGCAGTCAGCTGGTATTCTGTCTATAATGGAGTGGCCAGCACAGTCACGGATCTCAACCCTATTGAGCTGTTGTGGGAGCAGCTTGACCGTATGGTGCGTAAGAAGTGCCCATCAAGCCAATCCAACTTGTGGGAGGTGCTTCAGGAAGCATGGGGTGAAATCTTTTCAGATTACCTCAACAAATTGACAACTAGAATGCCAAAGGTCTGCAAGGCTGTAATTGCTGCAAATGGAGGATTCTTTGACGAAAGCAAAGTTTGAAGGACACAATTATTATTTCAATTAAAAATCATTATTTCTAACCTTGTCAATGACTATATTTCCTATTCATTTTGCTATTCAAACCTATTCAAACTCATTTCATGTGTTTTCATGGAAAACAAGGAAATTTCTAAGTGACCCCAAACTTTTGAAAGGTAGTGTGTGTGAGATATATATATATATATATATATATATATATATATATATATATATATATATATATATATATATATATATATATATATATATAAAGAAGTACGTGGAATCTGACACCATTTTGGGGGCTGCAAGAAGGCCACATGTAAATGACTGAATCCCAACTGGCAGCGAGGGTACGGCAGCCATCTTTGAGAGGGGCAATGATGACTTTGGGAAGAGCAAACCATCAGAACAGCTGAATGCATTGAATGATAGTGTTTTTATGCCAGTTGACCCCATGTCGACCAAAAAAACTGTAATGCAATGCAACCAACATATGCCTTCAGTTTGTTTAATGTAGAATAACCAACAAATATATGGGGATAACTCCTGGATTGCCTGGATGTCATGAACATTAACCTCTTATATGCCTGCAACCAGGCAGTGCAGAAAATCCAGCAGATGGCACCCTTTCCCACATCACCCAATTTGCACCAGGCTTATGGGGAAATGTAATTGCTGGCCCTCAGCCCATGATACCCCAGCTCAATCCTGCAGTGAGAGTCATGTCTAACAACTGTGGCCCTGATGCTGGATGCCCTCCATGGATAAGTGAGACCGTTGCACACCTGGCCAGTATTGCTGAAGCTTTGAGGGATGTGCAGCAGTCCCGTGACCCCTGGCCACACTCACCAACCTCCTGCTGGACATGTGGGAGGCTTGGACATCTGAGCCGCAACTGCCCAAAAAAGCGGGCTGGTCCCAAAGGTGCGCCGTGGGGAAACTGAAATGGGCCAGGTTGGAGGGGCAATACCTGGCTCATGAGGCTCAAAGAGCCCCGGAAATAGAAAAGAAAGAGAAACCGCATTGGATGACAGCTAAGACTACCAAAGAGGGGAGGAGGACCTACAAAGCCTCACCGAGACGGGGAGCAGCCAGCCATAACAACAGTGCAAGGGACCCAGACAAAGCATCAGCACCACGGAAAACTAAGCTAGAGCCCATCTGGATTCGGCTAGTGGGACATAGCCATTTGTATGTGGGTTGCCTAGTAGAGGGCATCTACTGCAAGGGGTTTATCGACACTGGCTCCTCAGTGACTATTGTCCGGCCTGATATCGTGTACCACACAGGAGACCATTGGAAAAATAAATTAAAACCGGTGCAGGGTCAGTTGAAGACAGCCATTGGCGAACCAGCCCCTGTGGAAGGGAAGGTGATGCTGCAGATACAAGTAGGGGGAGTGATGACACAGCAAGAGACATGGGTCGCCGCAATATTTGACAAGCTCATCTTAGGCCTCAATTTCCTCCAGGCCAACAATGGTAGTCTGGACATGACCACAGACAAGCTGACACTAGAGAGCGCTGGGCAGCAGCTTTATGTGGGTTGGATGTGCCACAGCAAGAAGGATGCCACATCACAAGGGGAGCCGCTGCCTGAAGCCCTGCTGAAAATGTGCCAAACAGGGAGCATCCAGCTGACACCAGACCAACGTGAGGCATTATACCGGCTCGTTCAGAAGTATCGGGACACTTTTTGCATGGAGCAAAAGAATAATGATTGCACGGGTCTAGGTTTCACCTGCAGTCCTAGTGGAGATAAAGATGGCTCAACACGCTTCTGTGTGGATTACCACCAACTCAACCATGTCACCCGCAAAGATTCTTATCCAATTCCCCGGATCGACGACACACTGGACACGCTGACAGTGTCCCAATGGTTTTCATCTCTCGACCTGAAGAGTGGGTACTGGCAGGTTGCGCTGGATCCTGATGCACAGCCCAAAACTGTGTTCACAATTGGGCAGGGCTTGTGGCAGTTCACAGTGATGCCATTTGGAAGAGCCAGCTCTTTTCATGACAAGACGCCGTTTCTGGGGCACGTAGTTAGAGGTGAGGGGATATCTACTGACCCAGAGAAAGTCAAGTCAGTGAAAGAGTGGCTAGTTCCTAGCAATGTCCGACAAGTCCATAGCTTCCTTGGCCTGGCGTCGTATTATTGTAGGTTCATGCGGGGGGGCTGCTGAACTGGCACAGCCCCTGCACTGTCTGACTGAGAAATGGGCTGTGTTCGGCTGGGGGGAGAATGTCAACAGAGTTTTCTGGCACTGAAGCACGCCCTAATCACAGCTCCAATCCTGACGTACCCTCACCCCACCCGGCCGTTTGTACTGGACATGGATGCCAGTGACCATGGTGTGGGCGCTGTCCTCTTGCAGGCTATAGATGGGACAGAGCTTGTGATAGCCTATTACAGCCAGTTGAGCTGAGTGGTATTATTGCGCCACCAGATGGGAACTGGTAGCCATTTTGAAGGTCGTGGGACTTCCACCCGTACCTATTTGGGTGTCCGTTCACTGTGCGGATGGACCATGCTGCCCTCCAGTGGTTACTGAGTTTCAATTATCCAGAAGGCCAAACAACTCGCAGGCTGGAAAAGCTTAATCAATATGACTTTAAAGTCCAGCACCACCCAGGTCAAAGCCATGGGAATGCCAAAGCCCTGTCTCGTCGTCCCTGCCTGCAAGAGAACTACCAGCACTGCCCACAGAGAGAGGAGAAGAAAATGGAGGTGTGCACCACAAGGACAATTCATGAGAGAAGTGACGACCTCTCAGAGTGGTCAGTCGAGCAGATTCAGGAGATGCAAGAGGCCGACAATGATGTTGCTCCCCTTCTACAATGAAAAGCTTGTCAGTGGCCATCATGGGAAGAAGTTGTGTCATATGGAGAACGGGTGAAGGCGCTGTGGGCCCAATAGAACTGCCTTGAGCTGAAAGAGTGTGTCCTTTATCGAAGATGGAAGGCATCTGTGGGGGACCGTGTGGTATTGCAGCTAGTAGCTCCTGCTGCAATGGTTCCCTCAATCCTCCGGGCAGCACACAACTTGCCTTCATCAGGTCATTTTGGAGTGACAAGGACACTGGCTCGAGTACGACAGCGTTTTTACTGGGTCCGGTGTCACCAAGATGTGGAGCGGTGGTGCCATTGCTGTGATGCCTGTACAGCGCGCAAAGGACCCCGACAACGGGTCCACACCATGATGCACCAGTACAACACCAGTGCCCTGATGGAGAGAGTGGCCGTGGATGTATAGGGACCCCTGCCAACATCAGAGCAAGGTAACTGTATGTGAAAGAAACAACCTGAAAGTTAACCTGTTTAATTTTTTTAAATTTAATGTTTTTATAATTAAAGTTGTATGATGTAGAAATAATTGCCATTCAATATTGCATTCACCTTTCTATTTTCCATTCACGCGCGTGGGAGTATGGGCGTACTGAGCAACGTAACCAAATTGGTCATGTGATACGAAAAGGCGGCCCAAAGTCTGCTTTCATACATATGTAAAGTCCAGCCCTGTTTATGGATTGCAGGCCCTGGGCCACATCAAAACGGTGGCCTAAATCTGGGTCAGCCCTGGGCTGCCTTTTCTTTTTTGTAGCATTTACATATGAGAAAAGGCAGCCCTGGGGTCTTAATGACTTAAATGCAGTAAATTTGATTCTATTCCATGCTAACAAATTAGTTTCAGGTTGGCTTTGTTTTACATCCTACTAAGAACGGAAGCCCTCTATTTAGCCCCAAGTTTTCTAAAAAGAATAAAACTATTTGAACAGTATAAAACTAGTTCAACTAAGAAATCATTTTGCTAAATCAATTAAAATAGCTTTGAGAATGATTAGATTAAATCCAACCGATTATCAACAGTGCTACAAGACTAAGTATGAAATCCACCATTAATTCTACACTTACAGATGTAATGTTAACTAATACTACACTCAATTACCTTCTGTCAGAATCTTTCCCCATGATATTAGTGATCACTGCTGTATTAGGAACACAAAAAGATAAAATCTCCATGCGTGTACTTGTACTTGTACCAGGGCCTGTGTTTAAAAGCTTTCTCATTTGTTTTGAACAGGTTTTCGTCACAAACTGCTCGGATGACAATGGGGGCTGTGACCATATCTTATTATTATTTGTTTATTTAGCAGATGCCTTTATCCAAGGCGACTTGCAGAGCCCAGTGTGTGTGAACTATGCATCAGCTGCAGAGTCACTTACAACTACGTCTCACCCAAAAGAAGGAGCACAAGGAGGTTAAGTGACTTGCTCAGGGTCACACAATGAGTCAGTGGCTGAGGTGGGATTTGAATTGGGGACCTTCTAGTTACAAGCCCTTTTCTTTAACCATTGGACCACCCAGTCTCCTAATAAGACCCAGACAGGAAGAGGCGATTATACAGCTGTTTGCTAGGATACAAATTCAAAAAATGACCATCGACAATGCCAGGCAACAGGTCACTTTTAATTCTTTATTAGAAGGCTTTTATTGTGAATAGGTTATTAAATTAACCCTTTTCGCTGAAACACAGATAGAGGCAGAGCTGACATTGTCACGCCACACCAGTGTGCAGGATTTCATTTTTCAGCAGCACACAGGAATACCCCAGCAGGTAGCAACAATGGTAACAGCCAGGTAACAAAACACACAAGTGTAAAACACAAAATACAAAAATGAAAAGAAAACACTGTCAAAACACTAGAAAGTAAAAGGTTTGCCGTGAAAATGGCGGTGCATTTCTCCTACTACAAGGAGGTCCCAATGACACACACTAGCTAACTATGCTTTTTAAACAGGGTTTTACAAATCCCCAAACTAATCCCTGACCCTTTCAGAGAATTGGATATTAAACACTAGCTGGAAACAGACTTTCTTATTTTGCAACAAGCTCTCACAAAGCATCTAATCGCGACCTGCTTGGTCCCCAGACGAATCCAGATGGGCCAAATGGCCTCCTCTTGTCCCTACATTTTGTCCTGATGTTCCTTAGTTTACATGTAATTTGCTTGAACTAGAACGCCACCATTATTACCATGGTGTCAGTGCATTGCCAAAGAAGATCATTTGGTTGGCTAGGTTCTACATTAACTACCTCACACTTGCCCCCTTGCTGTCATTACTAAAAGACTGGCTATGTTAACAGAATAAATGGTTGCTCATATTAACCAGGAGTCCTTGTCTCTTTCAGATGTAAACACCTGTAAGCAGAACCCTTGTGTCCGCCATGCTTTGAAGGGAGATGATGTGAAGCAGGTCAGCGTTTCAACCCTTTTCCTGCTAGTGTGGGGTTATGATGAATTTCCTACCTGCTCTACCAAATGGGATTTTACTATTTAGTTGCACAGAGAAACGTCACAAAATGTGATTATCTTTTAAAAAGTAATTATAGATAATACAATAGTTCCATAAATGTTCTCCGCCATACATATTCACTCATTATATGTAGAGCCCAGTGGTTTTCACAAATACGAAATAAAACGAAAGGTAACATATAAAACAAAATGAAAATATAAAATGAAATCAAATGAAAAATCATTATAAAGCAAACATAGAATGACATTTATCCAAAAATTGCTTTAAATAAATACTTGCAATCGTAGTTGTCTGAAGCCAGAAACGGAACCTCTGACTAGCACTTGTGCAGATGTATAATTTGGAGCGAGTCATTTGGGAATTCAAATTGTGATGGAAGAGAAGAGACGTTTGTTTCTAAAATGCGTAAACCGTGCATAACAATTAAACAACCCTGCAAAGAATTTGAACATGAGGGGATGTATGCAGCTGACAGACACAAAATAATGATGTGCAGATTTTTCAACTGTCGGCTGAAATGGGAGTCGAAAGATACCATTGTTAAGCATTAGCTGTTTATTCCTTTTGGGGAAAACATGTTTGTTTGCTTGTATTTTGTATTTGTATGCCAATTATTTGTTTTTATTTCAAGGGCTGTTTAAATACAGAGAAAACCTAAGCTTGTTGTATACTGCTTCAGTGCAATGGGATTGAAATACAAATCCTGTCGTTTTTTTTAATGGGTAGATGGCTGTATGTGCAATTATTATGACAGCCCCACAATAGCAGAGCCAAGCAAATATACATTTTTTATTTTACATTATTGTTTTTTTATAGAGGGCATGGGCAGTATTTACTGTAAATAGGCAGTTAATTAAAGCGTGGGGGACTGTACGTTACCGTTACTGCCGCTAATGAGAAATTATGGTAATTAAATTATTTTGGTCTGTTTATGTCATAATGTAAAAAAAAAAAAAAAAAAAAAAGCAGATAGTGTTTAATAAAAACATATGTATGTAGTTAAAACATGATGTATACTATACTATTATTGATATACATCTATTTGAGTTGTTTTTTTTAATGTGTATCTGTTAATAAAACAAAATTTCACTGGGCTCTAATTATATGTCTGAAATGTGCAGTTTTGAAAGAAACACTTGTATTTTAAAACATGATATCTGTTAAACAATTCTCTGTAGGCCTTGTTTTCAGATAGTCTGCTTTGGGGTGTGCTGGAGTACTAGCACAAACAAGTATTCGTAATGATGGCTGGTATTGCACAATATTATTATTATTATTATTTATTTCTTAGCAGACACCCTTATCCAGGGCGACTTACAATCGTAAGCAAATACATTTCAAGTGTTACAGTACAGGTAATAATACAATAAGAGCAAGATAAATACAATGACTAGTTCAAGCAAGTACAAGTGTGACAAAATACAATTCAATAATACAGCAGATAAAAGTGACAGTGATAGTTACATCAAGATATGATTAAATACCAAATACTACAGTTTAAACACTTGGCAGATTACAGTACTCTGAAGTACAGGATTAAATGCAGTAAAATAGGGGGCAGATAAGAGTAAGTAAAGTATATATAAGGAAGGGTGAAAGTGTCCCAGGGGAGAAACAGAGGAGTTCTACAGGTGCTGTCAGAAGAGGTGAGTCTTAAGGAGGCGCCGGAATGTGGTCAGGGACTGGGCGGTCCTGACATCTGTAGGTAGGTCATTCCACCACTGCGGAGGCGAGGGTGGAGAAGGAGCGAGCTCTGGAGGCAGGGGCGTGAGGAGGTAGAGCCAGTCTTCTAGTGCAGAAGCGGAGCGAGAGGTCGAGTGGGGGTGTAGGGAGAGATGAGGGTCTGGAGGTAGCTGGGTGCAGTCTGGTCAAGGCATCTGTAGGCTAGTACAAGAGTCTTGAACTGGATGCTGGCGGTGATCGGTAGCCTGTGGAGTGGCGGAGTAGTGGAGTTGTGTTGGAGAAGTGAGGCAGAGAGAACACCAGGCGGGCAGCGGAGTTCTGGATGAGCTGGAGGCGGACGGGTGGCGGACGGGGAGGCCAGCCAGGAGGGAGTTGCAGTAGTCTAGGCGGAGAGTACCAAGGCCTGGACGAGGAGCTGGGTGGCATAGTTGGTGAGGAAGGGTCGGATTCTTCGGATGTTGCTCAGGAAGAATCGGCAAGTCGTGCCAGAGTGGAGATGTGCTGGGAATAAGAGAGGCAGGGGTCCAGGGTGACTCCGAGGTTCTTAGCGGAGGAAGAGGAGAGAGTGTGGTAGATTCCAGAGGAACAGAGATAGAGAGATCAGAGGAGGGAGGAGGAGGGAAAGAAAAGGAGGTCAGATTTAGAGAGGTTGAGTTTGAGGTGATGCGAGTGCATCCAGGAGGAAATAGCAGACAGACAGGTAGAGATACGGGAGGAGATGGTGGAGTCAGAGGTGGGAAGGAGAGGAAAATCTGAGCATCATCAGCATAGAAATGGTATGAGAAACCATAGGATGCGATGAGGGGGCCCAGGGAGCGGGTGTAGAGAGAACAGGAGAGGACCCAAGACTGACCCTTGGGGGACTCCTGTTAAGAGAGGGTGAGGTGTGGAGGTTGCTCCACGCCAGGTTACCTGGTAAGTGCGGTTGGAGAGGTAGGAGGAGAACCAGGCCAGAGCAGTGCCAGAGATCCCCAGGTCAGCAAGAGATGATAGTAGAATAGAGTGATCAACAGTGTCAAAGGCAGCAGAGAATTAGGTCGAGGAGAATTAGGACAGAGGAGAGAGAGGCAGCTCGGGCAGACTTAAGTGAGTTGGTGACAGACAGGAGGGCGGTTTCAGTGGAGTGAGCAGAGCGGAAGCCAGATTGGAGAGGGTCGAGCAGAGAGTGGTTGGACAGGAAAGCAGAGAGCTGGCGGTGTACAGTCCGCTCGAGGGTTTTGGAGAGGAACTGTAGGAGGGAGACAGGACGGTAGCTCTGGAGGGAGGTGGGGTCGAGGGTAGGTTTTTTGAGGATGGGAGTGATAGAGGCTTTTTTGAAGGCAGAGGGAAAGAGACCAGAAAGTAGAGAGGTGTTGAGAAGGGAGGAGATGAAGGGAAGTAGAGTAGGAGCAGCAGCTTGAAAGAGGTGAGCGGGGAGGGGGTCCAGGGCACACGTGGTGGGTTTGTGACCCTGGAGCAGGGAGGAGAGGTCAGAGTCTGAGAGGGGCAAGAAGGTGGAGAAGGAGGGTGAGTTAGTAGGGGATGCAGTGGGTGTAGGGGTTGGAGCAGGAGGAGGTGCGGGGGAGGGAGAGGTGTTAAAGAGTTTGCAGATATCTGAGATTTTAGAAGAAGGAGGCAAAGTCATCAAGGGAGATAGAGGAGGGAGGAGGAGGGGGGGAGGGTTTAGGAGGGAGGAGAAGGTAGAGAATAGTTTACGTGGGTTGTTAGTGGAGGCTTGGATTACAGATTGGAAATCTTGATTGGAGATTACAGATTGGAAACCCTCCCTGAACCTGGGCAGGCCCTGAACACTGACCTAAAGAAAGTTCTCAGTTTGCCTGCCTTGCCTTCCAGGAAATCTGTAACTGCTTCAGTTCCTAGGCCATTTCACCCCAGCACTGTCTTCGGGGTCAAAGTATCTTATTGCAAAACATGTCAGTCATTAAGGGAAACAGCTGGTTGGTTACTGTCAGGAAAGACGGTCCTTAAGGGGTGGGGACAATTTTGCTCTAGAGGTGAAATGTAGAGTTTCCTATAGTAATAGCATAGCAAAGTAAAATAAACCATAGTAAAAACATGATAGAGCATATTAAAATAAAATGCTATGCTTAATACACTGCATAACCATGGTAAAAACCTGAGAAACCACGGTAGACTTTTATAAGGGAAATGACTTGAATGAAATCTTTGTTCTGTATCTCTGTATGTTTTAGAAGTTTGAGTGCGGCTTACAATTGTAACAAGATATCACATTATTTTTTACACATTATTTTGACATACAATTACCCATTTATACAGTTGGGTTTTTACTGGAGCAATCTAGGTAAAGTACCTTGCTCAAGGGTACAGCAGCAGTGTCCCCAACTGGGCTTGAACCCATGACCCTCCAGTCAAGAGTCCAGAGCCCTAACCACTACTCCACACTGCTGCAATGTACTCATTTGGTTAATTCACAATTTCACAAGTACTATATTTTAACAGTGGATTCATATACAGATAATTCAGAAATAACTCATCTAGAAAACTGCCCACTTTCAAATCCAGATTGAATACATATCTCTAATGTTGGCTGGTTACGATTTTGGAACATACAGTGTATTTTTTATACAAGCCCATGGTTTATAGTTTTTAGTCCAGCTAGTTGAAGTATCAGTCTCACTTTTAGTGCTTTATAGATTTAGTTTTATAATTTTGAAATGTATAAACCTCTTTGTGTTCTGATTTTTAAGGCTGTATAAAAATCGGATATAACATTTAATATAAAAAATCTCTCTATCTATTTGACCTGAAATGTATGGAAGAGTAGGAGAAATGGCGTGTGCTCTTTGTTTTTCACTTCATAGTGGATTTCCTGTGGGATGAAGCAGTATAGCCCCTACAGGAGCCGCTCCCTCTTGGATGAGATGCTGCCCCTGAACCACACTGAGGAAAATGATTACATGGACCTGAACGAGACGGTGCTGGGGGCAACGCAACGAACCCCACCCTCCCTGAACCTGGGCAGGCCCTGAACACTGACCTCTGCATTGTGGGGGGATGCTGTGTCGTAGGGGGGAATGTTCCTGGCAGGTGGGGGGTCTTGCTTCTCGCAATTACAGCATCTTAAGAATTTGAACAGTGCAACAGAAAATGTATTAATATGTACTGTGCCATCATTGTAGTCATATTCTTGCATTAGCTGTTTATAGAATATATAATGACCCCTTCTGGCTACAGTCAAGCACACGACATTACACCTCAGCCTGAACCATTTAGTCCTAAGCTTCTCAAGCAAAGACTGACATTTCCATCCCCATCAAGAGGTGAAAGACATCAAAACCCTTAAGTTTACCATAGTAAAAGCACAGCAAAGTGTAATAAAACATAGTGAAAGCATGGTAGGTAAGTATTATAAAGCAGAGAGTGGCATGGTAAAGCACATTCAAAAACATGTAAAATCAACATAGTATAAATATAGGAAAAACACGAGAAAATTGAAAAATTATTGTGGTGACCTTTTATAAAGGAAGCTAGTGATTCAACTTGGTTCTGGTTTGCAGCATGGACTGTGGGAAGAAAGTTTATTAAATGTTCATCACCAAAACATTTAGCGTGGCTAAACACCTGTCTATAACTCTCAACTGCCTGGCGTCTCATAACCAGAAGCTGACAGTAATAACAGTAATATCCTTCAGGAACAACAAAAGCAAAACGACAATTTTTAAGGAACTACTGCACTTTCTCAAGCAGATGGATACAATTCTTAATGTACCAGAAACTAAACCCATTTTAAATTAGGAGAATTAAAAGACTAGTTTGGAAATAAAGCAATAGAAATTCTGTTTATGCTTGGAAATGTTGTTTTTCCCTGTCCCATGAATTCTCTCGGACTTTGTATTTAAAGGTTTACATCCATCAGAGAAGAGATTACAGCCTGCTGGGTTATAAGCGCTGCATACTGCCTTGAGGAAATCACCCCTCACCACGTCACAATAGGTAACAAGCCTGTCAAGCCAGATGCCTTTATCCAAGGCGACTTACAGAGACTATAGTTTGTGAACTATGCATCAGCTGCAGAGTCACTTACAACAATGTCTCACCTAAAAGACAGATACACAAGGTTAAGTGACTTGCTCAAGGTCACACAGTGAATGAGTGAGCCGGGATTTGAACTGAAGTTTAAACAAATATTGTGAACACACTTGAGAACACTATACCCAAGCACAGCTGTAAGGTAAGCAGTGGCGGGAGGATATTTCCCAACCTAGGAGACAGAGGAACAAGGAATTGAGAGTGGGGTACGTTTGTCTTTGTGTAGAAGAGATGCGTGTTCTGTGTCTGGAACAACATTGTAACTCATGCCATGAAATTGATAGTGTGTAGATATTGTTAGAAAGATAGAATGTAAGCAGAGTTCAGTCACACACACACACACAGTTAGGCAAGATATGTAAGACAGGCACTAGTGCGAGTGACAAATCTACCTGAAAATCCTCTCCTGTCGACTGCTTCTCACAGAATATTTGATAATTGATTACTATCTGATTTCTGTTCATAACTAGGTGCTACATTGTTGTGTCTAACAATGTTAAAAAGGCCCTGCATATCAACAAAGCACTCACTAGGCATCTCCACCCTTTCGTTCGCTATAGCTTTCACATATGCTAAGAAATAAATAATAATAGTCGTACATACCGATCAATCATCTCCTGATCATTCGTTTTATCACCAAACTCCTCAATAATGAGATTCAAGTCATTATTTTATTACTATAACATCTCAAAAAAGCTCTGCAAATGTCTGTGATATTCTCTGAGTGCTGATTCAGTAGCAGCCAGCTTGTTTCCTTATGGCCGTCGTTATCTGATGCAAGTATGACTATTCATGATTATTTTTTCGGCTTGTCTCGGCTCGTGTCGCTCCCACTCAGCCATTGAATGGTTTTCTCGGCTTTTTCAAGAGAAAAAACGACTAGAAACCCGTTTTTTGCGTCTTTTTGATGACGTCGGACAGGGTCCGACAATGGACCTGATAGGAATAATTGCAATGTCGGACCAGGTCCGACATAGGACCGCAAAGGGTTAAGCTATCTGTGTGTAACTTTTGAATATTGGAATTAATAAATTGAATCTTATTAACATAGCACTTGGTATTGTGCGCACTCATTTACAGACATCAAATGAGTTTCCTTACAGACCGCTGGCTTTCTCTTATAACCGTTCAAAAACACTTACCGTAGTTGCGCCTGATTTTGCTATTGGAGGTCTGTTAAGTGTTTTAGGCTGTAAAAATAATGATATCTCTGAAAGGCCATTGTGCTTGCTACAATGATGGGCTCAGACAGGTGGAACTGAAACAGACTTGAAAATCAGATTGAAGTTTTAAATAAACAAATTGAATACAGTACAAAGTCAGAGTTGAGAATATGAATGTATAGCTGTGGCAGGGGACAGATATTACTGACATGCTTGTTGAAGTAATAATCCAGTAGGAAAGGTTAATGTGGTCCTAATTGGATTAATTCTATTTATTATATACATGTTTGGTTTGATTTAATCTGGACAGATGTCACATTAAATGGTGTTTTAGGCTTGGGGTCACCATTATAGAAACACATTTATTTAGGTTAATAAAGAACAAAGAACAAGGGTCTATGAAACTGGAATTTTGATTCGGAAATAAATACCTCCAACTCCAGTTGTTTGTAATTCCTAGAAAATGTATTTACATAATTTGGGTTTGCCACTTGCACTTGAGACATTTTGCTTGACGATTTGCATATATTTGAAAAGAGATGACTTACTCAGGGAACTGCACAGCAAGCAGTCTGGGTGGGGTAAAGGGAAAAAATTTCACTTTTGTTAAAACCAGGAAATACAGCTATGGCCAAAAGTTTTGCACCCCCTATAGAATGAATAAATTTTAATTCATAAAGTCAAATTAAACTTGCTGAATAATGTTGAATTAGATACTGTTTCGTAGTTTTGCATATAAATAAAAAACTGACAAATTTAAAAATGTGACAAAATCTAACATGAAATACTGAACTACTATTATGGCTGCCGGTAAACTTCTGTAATATTATGTTGTGTTTTCCTTGATCACATGTTAAATAACAGATCTAAATTATGTTCATGCAAAACTTTTAGTCATATCTGTACATTACCTAGTCACTTTTCATTTTACTTAATTTACTTTAAAATTCAAACATGTTTGCTAAAACAAAATGTGGGTAACTATTTTGTTAGCTACAACTACTTTAAAAAGCAAGGAGAGTTGTGAAGATAGGTTGAGGGAACAATGTATTTAGCCTAAAACAAAGAAGATTAAAAGAGTGGAGAATGTATGGAATGGGCCAATGCAGAATCATTGGGTCCTTTAAATGTGTATTTTGTGTATAAAAGATATTAGTGATGGCAGGGGGTGAATTTACTAGAACATCTAAACCTGCAAGGATGCTGAATCATGATTTTAACCTTCAAAAGTTCTCGTCTGAATATATTTGCTTCTGAGCCTGTGATGGCTCGACCAGGGTCCTCGCCCCAGGCTAAAATTGAAATCTGTCTACAAACTGCACTTACTTCCCTTACCCTACACACCTCTAAATTACTGAACAAATAAATACAGAACTAATGCGAGAAATTATTTTTATTAATACATCGAAGTACCAACTTTGTTTCTGTACAAAGGGACTCCGGTTTAAATACAACAGGGATATGACAGACAGACTTTACAGGAATTCAAAGCAACTGATTGGACTCCCAAAGCAAACAATCCTATGATGCTGCTAAAAACAGGTCTCTAAAGCAAACAGAGTCCAAGGGCAGAGAGGGGATGGGGTGGTAATAGCAGATGGGTTCTGGAGGCAGTGACCGTTTAATTTTTATTTATTTATTTATTTATTTATTTTTAAAGACAAAAAAGGTAATCACAAAGGCATCCGATTTCCCTCCACGCTGATTTTCACAGCATGCGCAGGCTTGGTCAGCCTCTTGATGTCTGCAAAGCGTCGCATCTGCTTGTCCACTCGGGTTACCCCTTTCTTGGTTGGCCCCTGCAAATGAAATGCAGATAATTAACCCTTTGCAGTCCATTTATTCAGCTCCTGTTAGGCGCGTCAGGTCCAATTTATTTTCACACATGCTGTTTATTTTACATGCGCTGTTTAAAAGTAATTTTATTCATAGTAAAACGGGTTTAAAAGGCACTGCATATCAACAGGACACAGGTACGGCATACCTCTTCATAGTAGTGCATACTGATAAATCATCTCCTGATCACTCGTTTTATCACCAAACTCCTCAATAATGCGATCCAAGTCATTATTTTTTTACTATAATGTCCGTGTTGTCTGTGGTGAAGGGACTATGTGTATTGCCTGGGTACAGACTAGAGCTAGCACCAAAGTGTCGACTTGTTAAATAGTAAAGTAACAGGGCCTCAGAAACTGGTACTCGACTAATCACACATCACATGATTGTGAAATAATTGCGTAGTGTGTGGTTTCAGAAAGATAGAAGTGCAGTTGCAATCCATTAACATATAAAACGACATATTAAAAGACCATGAAAGTTTATAAAAAAAAAAAAAATCCAAGCCATTTTAAAATTGAATGCACAAGCAGCAAAATGCTACGAAACAGTATGTTCACAAACTAAGCACCAGGCATGCATGATTTGACTGACAAATTAGTAGTTTGTCTACCTAATTGAGGACTAAAAACCTTGCACCCAACATATGATGGTCGTGCAAACCCACCGACAGGAGTCGAGAAATGTAACTCTGCTGAGCAGGTCTCCCTTGGATCACCACAGCCCTCAGCAATGGACGTATGAAGTAGCATTAAGAGATCCTGGACTGAAAATCCTGTTCAGCTGCTGCCTAAACACCTGCTGGTGCCTCTCATCACCAAGCTGCACCTCTCACTCGGTGATGCTCTCACAATGTTGGTTCAGTTAGCCTTTTGGCAACGATCTTCAGGGCAGACTATCTGTCCAGAAGGAGGGGGAAATCCTAGTAGCCCCTGATGCTGTTAGACCACCAAAAATCAGCATGCCATTCAACACAGCAAAAACAATCCCCGACATTGCACTGCTGTACAGTTACTATAGAGGTAATGTAGGCTTTACAGAGAGCAAGAATGGGATCTTCACACACAGGCATGCATCCCGGAGCAGGAGCACCCAAGCCATGTTACACCATACACATCCCCAAAGACCAAGACAGGAGTCTCTGAACTGTAAAACACTGTCTTCTTTGTACAGTATGCCTGTTATATTAGTAACGTGAGTATATCGGCCAATAATTTGTTGCGATTGCGCACAATAGGTGTTACTACACAAATAGACAGCACACAAACAGCTGCAAACTCACTACTTTGAGTAAGAAGGCAGATCTATAACCAACACACTGTTCCAGCCACTACGCTACATTTCAAAAAAGGTTGACATCTAGAAATCACAATGGTGCGTTTTATTGTTTGCTCAAGTGCAGAGCAATAGTGCCAGAGCCCAAGATTAACCAACACTTAAAATGGGACTTTAGGTGTACAGAGCTGTGAAAATTGGCCGGCTCCTTTTTGCCTCCCTACAGCACCACATAGCAAGGTAAATGGGTGGGGACGCGCTCAACAGCTTACTTTCTTGAATCACAAGAAATGTGTTGATATTGATTAAAAGACGCTTTATTGCCGTTTATTTCTGAACACCAGAAGCAAGGGATTGGGGAGAGCAGGAGTTCTATCACACTGCAAGCTGTGTCTCACGATGTCAAGCTCCTGTGCCAGGAAGGGGCAGGTTCCACTTACACCCCCTGGTCGGGATGCCCTTTGCCCTTGCCACAGCATGCTACAGCGGCATTCGGTTCCCCTCCACACTGATCTTGACAGCTCCCTGTAGCTTTTGCCGCTTCCTCTGCTCAGCAATGCGTCTCTTGTGCTTCTCCAAACGACTGAGGCCTTTCTTTGAAGACACAGCCTATTGAAAACCAACCCAGTTAGAGGTTAGTCATTGGCAGCTTTAACTCCTACTTTTTGTCCTCCAGATCTGGGCATTGTGGCCCGTTTGCCATTGGTCTAGAAAGTAATGGATTCAAATGCTGCTTCTTCTAAAATATGCATGGGGAGTGTAGGTATCAAACCAGTGAAGTGCAAGTCTATTGGCACCTCAGCTTAATTACTAAAGACACTGTAGGTAGTTCATGCATAAAAATACATTTTAAATTATGAGTCTTTGTCACACGGCTTGCTGAGTGGTGACGTCAGAACCAGAAGATAAATAACACACAGGACAGATGGAATGAAATGATGATGAAGACGCTTGCTTGCGCCGGTTTATTATAAATAAAAAGGTTTTAACAAAACACAGGACACGGCACTTGCGGCCAAAATAAACAGACAAACAAAACGAACAGACACTAACAAACAGGGACAAACACTAAACAAACACGTACTGTGTTGGTCCTCCAGCACCACGTAGCAATTGCTTATATAAATTATTTCTCTCTCACTCTCTCCCGTTCTTTCGCCCTGAACACACAACCCCGAGGGAGTAAAACGTGCACCTATATATACACTGTTGTGCCAGGATTCAATTACTAATTAATTATTCACTTGAATCCCAGCACGTGAATTAATTATGTGCAACCTCGTGCTCACATATTAAATACTTTAAATGCACGTGAAGTGATAGTGAAATCCCGTGCCTAAATACAATTATACATTTTAAATACTTGTGCTGCACACACCCATTTATATCCCGTGTACCAACTACAATACACCAACATTAACACACGCAGCATGCAACATATAACACACACACAGGGGCGGGGCACATTGCCACAGTCTTTTATTGACTTTGTTTTAAGACACTGATTGCGGGAATCGCGCATTTTCCAAGTTGCTCCCACATATCTGCAATTTTCAGTGCGGGAAAATCGCGCAGAAATATTTTAAGACACCAAGCTACTGTATTTTTCACCCAATTTAGAATACCTGAAACGCTACAACAAATCTCTAAAGAAGTGGGTGTCAGTGACAAAGGCACTATGAGCCATATTCTGAGTAGTTCTGGTTAAAATAAATAAATAAATAAATAAATAAAAGTAGTGCTGGATATTTTAAGTGCCGCAAGACTATATTCTCTTGTATGTGATTATCGGCCGCTATCTTTAAGCATTATAGAAACTCGGTACACTGCAGTATAAGTAAACAGTTTTGAAAAAAAGACGATATTAAGTCTATCTAGGTGTTTTGCAAGTGGTGAATTTCGCTTTAACTCTTAAAACTAGGCCCCGTTCATTTTGGGGCGCCAGCGTACCAAAGGTTACGCACATATTACTCAGGCACCGTAAAAGCCACCTACCTTGTTTAAAAGTACAGACTCTGGGCTTTCCAAAGATGTAAAATGTATTCAGTGTGTGCATGCGGTACTCCTAGCTGGAACTACAACTGCCTGAAGTTAAGCTTCTCATCATGTGACAGAGTTAACAGCTTAGGTTTCGTTTTGAGTCTATTGCTCCATCATTGAAGCAGCTAGACTGAAAGGGGCTGTATCGTTGGAAAGCTTAGGAGCTCAGCTTCCCCAAATCTATGATTACTATCTATCTATAGCAGTGACCACTTACTACATATATTCTCACTTCTACAACGTATAGTATGCCTCAACCTGTTGCAACTTACATAATATGAAAGAAATTTGTGGTTACATGCATGTGGTTACAAACTATCCAGTAGTTAAACATACATAAATGAAAATGGTGAAAAACAGGCGGAAACAGGGCTGTGTGTAGAGTTAAAAAAAAAAAAATGGAGCACTGGTTAAAAAGAAAAGCACATTTTCTTTGGCTGCATGCAAAAACTTCATGTCAGGCAATGGCAAAAGCAATGGAGTGTGCTCTGTCTCACTGATGAACAGCTGTTAGGTTTACTGAAAGCAGCTTATTTTAAAGCAACATCAGTGTGAATGATGATGCAGTAACACATATGTTTTTAGTGCCTTTTTTTCCCCACTTTCAGCTCTAATACTTTCTCATCAAAACAAATGTATTTTATGGAATCATTTTAAAACAGGATCATTTTTTTAAAGGAATGTTGCATCATAGTATAATGTTGAACTAGTATTTAAAAATATTTTTGAATAAAAAGCTATTGAAAACCTGTCCCCAGTTTTCAATGTCATTACTGTAACAGACAGTGTATTGCCCCTAGTGAAAATATGCTTTAGGCCACCCCTTTGAACATGTGATCATGAAAAGAGATCATATCATTTCCAAAATGGCCACATTGATTAGGTTTATTGTGTGTCATTACCGTACATGCTATTCTGCTATGATGAAACAAATGATTAAAGGTTAGAATTATTTCATGATTAATATGTTCAAAGTTAGGCAAGGTCAGAATGTGTAGGCCTCAGATTTTTATAAATTCATAAAAATGCTAAAAATTGACATTACCGTAACAGTCATTACCATAACAACTTATTTTGTTTCGGTAATGACATAACTGTTACGGTAATAACACTTTTTAGAAATACTTTATACTAAATTATTGTTAAATATAAATGTATTTCACAAAAGTATTTTCTTTGAATGCAGAATGACTAGGGGATGGGCATTAATGCCCTTTAGGACCACTGCATTACTAGAAAATTGATTATATTGTAGCGACCCGGGCACCGTTCTGTGTCTGCTGGACTTGCATGTTGTCCCGTTGTTTGTCTCGTCTGTCTTGTCCTGTGTATGTATTGCATGTATTATGGTGCCACCATGCCACTTAGAATGGGGAGAGGAGCGAGGGATGGAGCCGGTTGGTCGGTCCGGGAGCAGCAGGGGGGTTTAAGAACTACCTGCGTGGGGGGAGGGCCGAGCAATCAGAATTCTAGTGAGGAGATAGCCAGTGAGAGACTGAAGCCTGGGAGTGATGTGGGGCAAGAGCCAGAGGGAGAATGAGAGCTCTAGAAGTGAAAGCGGGGGTCAGTGGGGTGAAGGAAGGAGTCTTTTTATTGTTTTTGTGGTGTGCTCTTGGCCCGAACAGGGACTGTGTTATTTCGATTAATAAATTGATTATTAATTGCGCCTGGCAATGGCTCTCTGGCTTCTGCTTTATCATCAAGGGCACGGGTCATTACAATATTTTGGGGTACAAATTCCCTTGTAAGATGGCCTTGTGATTGAAATATTTGCCTATTACTATCAATTAATATATAATATAAATGTTTTGCTCTATTTAACAATGCCAAGATATTTAGTCAGTAAGGGGGTTATGTAAGGTGAAATGATCACTAAGGGCCTCAACCCACCAAATCCAACAGGGTAGAAATGCACACAATAGAGTGGCCAGGCAGTGCATAGCCTAATGCTTCACTGTATTTACACTTTTTTTTTTTTTTTAAAGAGTAAAGGCCGTGATGCGACAGCGAATGTGTCATACGACACACCGCACCACGACAAAAAATAAATAAAAACACACTTCCAGACCTGCCAACCTTGAAATTTCTTTTTGAATAGCACTCTTTCATGCGGACATCTCGGGAGGGGAGGGTCCGCTTCCCCCAGAATTGTTTTAGGGTATAAAACAGCTAGTTTTGAGTATGAATTTTTCAGTAAAAAAAAATAATGAGATTAGCTATGATTGTTTCAGTTTAAATTTAATTTTGTTTACCTTAGTATAGATGAAACCTTTTTAATTTATACCAACTGAAAATTATTTCAAGTACAGAAAATAGCCATTTTTGTAGTAAGTTTGTATTTTATTTACTGTCAAAACATAACAAATTGAAATGTATAAGCTTCTAAAACAGAGAAACAAAGCACTTTCAAAAAAAGGAAAAAAAAAACTTGTAAATAGTCACTGAGTCAGCACCAAATGTAATAGGCTGTGTGGTCCAGTGGTTAAAGAAAAGGGCTTGTAACCAGGAGGTCCCCGGTTCAAATCCCACCTCAACCACTGACTCATTGTGTGACCCTGAGCAAGTCACTTAACCTCCTTGTGTTCCGTCTTTCGGGCGAGACGTAGTTGTAAGTGACTCTGCAGCTGATGCATAGTTCACACACCCTAGTCTCTGTAAGTCGCCTTGGATAAAGGTGTCTGCTAAATAAACAAATAATAATAATAATAATAATAATAATAATAATAATAATAATAATAATAGCTATCCACAAAGTGAGTTGTTTGGAACAGAAAGGAATCCAACAGGTCAAACTGCACTTTCAGATCTTGAATGTTTAGCTTCATAGGTGGCTGGCTTGGCTTTCCTGATCAAGGTGTCACTAAAGGTTTGTGTGTGACACACTTGCTGCTTCACTGACATCATGACTTTGTGCGCCACCAGTGAACTTAGCATGTCTGTGCTCAAGCTGCCTCTGTGTTGGGTTTTGTTTTTGGTCACCAAGCTGAACACTCTTTCACAGTCAGGATTACTGTGGAAGATGACCAAAATGCCTAGCGCGGTAATATTACAGTAATGCCCGATTATTTTGTTCTGGACAGAAATATAAAGTTTCCTTCTACAGGATTCCTGCTGATCCAGACAGGAGGGTAAAATGGATTTCAGCGATTAAGAGATAAAAAAAAAACCCGAAAAAGACGTACCTTAACCACATTAACAATGTTAATGCTGTGCTCATTTTTATAAAATCGAATTTTACTGACTTCCCTGTATGGTAACAGGCGTTTGTGAAAAACCGGACAACGAGCCAAAAACAGAATATTAAACTTAAATATTGTACTATATTATTATAATAAACGTTTGTACCTACTCCCTCGACATTCTCATAAAATCCTCATTCAGCTGTATTTTCTTTTCATGCGATGCAGTTATCTAAACCGAGCACGTTTTTTTGTAAAACGCAAGTGTTTTTTTCCCCAGACAAAAATGAATGCATAACTAAAAACAAAGGTACCGTAGCCAGTTTGATATAAATAATTTCCTCACAAGTCACAGTACTTCACACTCCCTCCAGTGTGTCCGAAACTGGCAGTTGAAACACAAGCGAGTCAGCTCAGCAAAGCCTGATAGGCTACAGTAGAATGGCAGTGATTATACAAAGAAACTGGGTGGTAGGAATTTCTGTCAGTCAACCTACGATAACTTTTTTTTTTTTTTTTAACCGAGGTTGGATCGTCAACTAAACCCAAAAGCTAATTGGTTATTCCATCACGTAACTAAACTCAAAACCTGACTGGTTAATCTATCTTGCTTGCCTTGCCCTAAAGCCAGCCCTGATGTTAGATGCAACACTTTCTCCAACTACAGGCAACATCATAGATGATGAGTGAAATACGGATTACGTATTATTGCGTATCATCTCTGATAAAAGCGTATCCGCATATTACCAACTCAAAATGCGTAGCGAATACGCAAAATGCGTAGAGGTTAGCAGGTCTGCACTTCTCTTTTCCATGCGCCAAGAGGACTTTGCTGCCCTTCCTCTGACATATTTTGTTTGCTTTGATTTTCATGCTCCACAAATCTCATACAGCACCTACTGCTCTCTGCACACCTAACTCACCTCATCTCTGGACTGTAAGTACGGCCGCTAAATACCCTGATGCACAGGCTGCACTCATTATGACCTTCATTATCATGATTGCGACCCTCATTTGTGCGTGTTGAGTAATTTGCATTGCTCTTAAGTTTACATAGGCCACAGTGCAAAATAATTGCCTGGCCGCTAGACAATTTGGATTTTGCAGCCACAATTGTTCGCACTACGCCTATCCTTACATCAGCCCCAATGCGTTTTAAAGTTTTACTATTTCTAATAAAACCTATTTTGGAATCTGTGTCGTGTCATTATAAATGGTTTATTTTTTTACATATTTATTTTAAATCGCTGTTTAAATCTTTGTGTCATTACCGTAACAAGTTATCATTACCATAACTAATGTCATTACCATAACAATAGGTACTGCAGCACCATTGGCAGGATATTAGCAAAGGGTTAAGGGGTTCATATTTTAAAATATAA
Organism: Acipenser oxyrinchus oxyrinchus; assembly: GCA_030684275.1. NCBI lineage: Eukaryota > Metazoa > Chordata > Actinopteri > Acipenseriformes > Acipenseridae > Acipenser > Acipenser oxyrinchus. Next base: position 17,964,421 of record CM060262.1, read on the forward strand.
AATATTTTGGTATACTTTTAATCATTGCTAACATATTTTTTAATTAAATATATCAGTACAAAACCTGAGAAGTGCCAAAACCAAGTTTAACTTTAATTGTATTGGTCAATAAATAAGAAAATCGAAGTATCTTTTGAAAAATGAAATACATATTTTCACTAATGTGTAATGTTATAATGCCTAATAGATTTTATGTACATTTCTCTTTATACAACAGTTTTTAGCGGGGTTTCAGTAATGACATATTTATATGCTAAAACATTTTAAAAATTATTTAAAAATACATTAAAATTTCAGCTCGGCTGAGTTGTTATATGCAAATAAGATTTTTTCTTATTTAATTTTGGTTATTTCACTGAAAAACTATCACATCAATTTCTCAATTTTTTGGAACCCCAATTTGTCCCCTTTCTGTAGAATAACCCATATATATATGTATGTATGTATGTATGTATGTATGTATGTATATATATATATATATATATATATATATATATATATATATATATATATATATATATATATATATATATATATATATATATATATAATCTCACACACACTACCTTTCAAAAGTTTGGGGTCACTTAGAAATTTCCTTGTTTTCCATGAAAACATACATGAAATGAGTTTGAATAGGAAATATATCAAAATGAATAGGAAATATAGTCATTGACAAGGTTAGAAATAATGATTTTTAATTTAAATAATAATTGTGTCCTTCAAACTTTGCTTTCGTCAAAGAATCCTCCATTTGCAGCAATTACAGCCTTGCAGACCTTTGGCATTCTAGTTGTCAATTTGTTGAGGTAATCTGAAAAGATTTCACCCCATGCTTCCTGAAGCACCTCCCACAAGTTGGATTGGCTTGATGGGCACTCCTTACGTACCATACATGGACATCTTCCGATTGTGAAGGGAAGTAAGCATGATGTGTCTTTCATCTGCTGCAGTAAGTTTCCTTGGCCGACCACTGCATCTACGGTCCTCAACGTTGCCCGTTTCTTTGTGCTTCTTCAAAAGAGCTTGGACAGCACATCTGGAAACCCTTGAAATTTCTGCCAGGGAGAGACCTTGCTGATGCAGTATAACTACCTTGTGTCTTGTTGCTGTGCTCAGTCTTGCCATGGTGTATGACTTTTGACAGTAAACTGTCTTCAGCAACCTCACCTTGTTAGCTGAGTTTGGCTATTCCTCACCCAGTTTTATTCCTCCTACACAGCTGTTTCTATTTCAGTTAATGATTGTGTTTCAACCTACATATTGAATTGATGATCATTAGCACCTGTTTGGTATAATTGTTTAATCATACACCTGACTATATGCCTACAAAATCCCTGACTTTGTGCAAGTGTACCTAGAGGAATTGATGCTGTTTTGAAGGCAAAGGGTGGTCACACCAAATATGGATTTGATTTAGACACACACATACATATTGATATATCAGTTGTTTTTTTTTAGTTAACTGTAACGATAACGAAAATGTTTTAATATGTTGTTTATATAACCCTAGAGGAAGCGCACACTTTGTATCAAGCAGAGCTGTATTTAGAGTGAGTTCGGCCAACTGTCGGTCGGCACAGGCAAGGCGCCTTGCTGTCACCAAACCGGTGTGGGCATGCACTCTCCAATGTAAATCTATGAGGAAATCTGTGGTACAGAAATGTTTTACTTGTTGTAATAAATTATTAAAATTGCATAAAGAAATTGTGCTTGGGTTAATTTTATTAAATAAAAACATTACTGATGATGAATACCGATTCATCATCTATAAACTGAGGGTTAAACCTTTGCTAAATTGATTTTGTTCCTTACTGCTAGTCCGCATCATACTGTTTTGGAGAGAAAAAAAAAACAAACAAAAAAATACAATACCGTCTTCAGTATTTGTTTTAAGTTGTTTTTTTGATCAATATTTTAAAGTATATTTTTATCTTGTATTAGTTGATAACATAATCTCTCAATCAAATTATTATAGTTATCAGCTTTTCTCTATTTCTGTTACCAATCTTCAAAATCCTGTCCTGTCTCAAAGTGTCTGGTAAGTAGGAGCCAGTTAGAAAGTCTAGATGAGAAGGGCGACCTGACAAGAAAATTGATTAACCCCAAATCCACCCCCTCCCCTTGTCCCACTGAGACGAGTATTAACAGCAGATAAATGTAACTTGAAAGCAGGTAATGTGTGCATTCATTGGACATTTTTATTTAATTATTAGCATGCATTTTTTAAATATCCTGTTAAAGTCAAAAGGACTTAAACAAAACTTACTTCAAAAAGTGTTGTTATTGTTATTATTCATATTGTTATTTTAACTTTCTTTTTTCTTGCATATATACTAAACTCTTACAAAATTGAATAAATCATCAACACATAATTTACATATTTTGAATCACTGTTGTTTATTTGTGTTACTAAGTAAATAAAGATAATTTGTCTTCACGAGCCTATTGACATTATAATAGTACTCGGGTACTACTGTTTATATTGTTTACAGTTTAGTTGATTGCTCCAGCAAAACAAATCACAGCCGCAAAAAAAATGTTGTGCTTATTTTTTGTTAGCCATCAATATAAATGAATATACAGTACTGCAGAAAGTGGTGACAACATGGCGCCTGTACTGCTGATTTAGGTCACGTGAAAGGGATTGACCAATCACCTGCGGTCATTTGTCGATCAAAAAAAGATCAAAAGGTTGGCCAATCTCTCTCTGGGTATCAGATACAAAGTTGTGTTAACACGGTGCATAAATGCCGGTAGTTAAAACGCTTCTTTCTGCACACACATGGGTTGTTGGCGAAAACATCCGCCATTTCTCTTAATTTTTAGATAGCTTATCTTTTTGATTATGTGCATACAATGAATGGCACAAAGAAGAACACAGGATGGCAAAAATGTATAATTTGGGAATATTTCAAGTACAACCTGGTTTCAAACAAAAGTACATGTCAAGTTTAAACTACAGAAGCTGTCAAAACGGAAAATCACAGTGATGATGTTAGGCCAGACAAAGACTCGAGTCAAGAAATTGGGAACAGAACCTCAAAGACTGTATGGTGTAACAAAGAACTTGCAGGCAAAAACCCTACTAATTTGAAAAACCACCTGAAGAAATTTCACCCAGTTGAGTATAACAAATTGAAAGAAACGGAAAAAAAGAAAAGTGCAATGCTAAATTAAACGTGCCGTCATCAAGCTGTATGAGTGAATTCCTAAAGAAATGGAGCTGTATGGGTGAATTCCTAAAGAAAAATCTGCTTGGCCAACAAATTCCAAAGAACATGTTCTGAAAACAAAGGCTCTCACAAATATGTTAATTGAGACGTCATTACCAACAAGGTTTGTGGAACAGCCATCATTCATAGACTTCTGCAGAGCTTTGGACCCAAAATTCAGCTGCCAGGCAAGAATATAGTATTTTTAAATGACCTATTAATTTGAAATACTGTATGTCTAATTACTCAAAGTTATATTACGTCCACAAGAACTGAAAACTACTTTATTTTATTCTTTATTTAAATGATGGCAGGCAGGTCTACTTTAGCAAAATAACCATTACAATTATTTGACAGTGTCTGTTTTCATTGATGTATTATAAACTGTTTTAATACTGTTTAGTTTTATTAATAAGTTTTATTACACTATAAAACCGTTGCAGATAACAAACACCCCTCAGGCTTATTAGAAAATACCAGGAAAGTAACAATGTGTAGAATTCCAGATTACTGCAGTGTGGAGATTTGTTTGATTTCTTTAAAAGTTTCTCTGCAATCAATATTTTATTTATTTAGGGTGCGTAGCGAACTGACCAGAACACAGCCAGGTGTGTTGCCGATTTTTAATATATCAAATTTAAGTTCTTAATCAAAAATTTATACAACTATTCAGTTAAAAAAACAAAACAAAAAAAAAAACAGTTTTTCACTTCTTATAAATCATTTAAAAAAAAACCCCACAGACGACCAGGTCAGATTTGGGAGCTAAAACGCACCCTTCGTAATATGGGTTTCGGACTAAAAACTGACTTTTTTGCCTGGGGAAAAAAAAAAAAATTGTTTTAGTATTGTAGTACTCTGTGCGGTTTAGCGACCCTGACCAGCTCTGACCAGAACCAGTGATGTGTTGCAGATTTTTAATATATCAAATTGAAGTTCTTAGTAATAATAATAAAAATATACAACTATTCAGTTTAAAAAGACAGTTTATGTGTTTATAAATAAATAAAAATGATTAGTATAGTAACCAGGTGGTCCCCGGTTCAAATCCCACCTCAGCCACTGACTCATTGTGTGACCCTGAGCAAGTCACTTAACCTCCTTGTGCTCCGTCTTTCGGATGAGACGTAATTGTAAGTGACTCTGCAGCTGATGCATAGTTCACACACCCTAGTCGCTAAGTCGCCTTGGATAAAGGCATCTGCTAAATAAACAAATAATAATAATAATAATAATAATAATAATAATAATAATAATAATAATAATAATAATAATAATAATAATAATAATCTTTTTTTTTTAATTTCAGATTCAGCTAAAGTCAATTTTGACATTACAACACTGATGGAAAATGTATCAGGGAAAATTAGGCTGATGCTGCAGAATGCACATAAATATACAATTTGCATGGATATTTGGAGTAAAAAAGGCCTAACAGCATCTTTCTTGGGAGTCTGCGTGTTTTTCCAACAAGAGAAAGAACCACAGCATGTTTTGCTCAATCACCACCGAATTGAACACCCACACCGGTGATATGATCGCCAGTAAAGTAGAAACAAGTCTTCGTCAGCGGAACATTGACCCAAAGAAAGTGTTGGTGGTTGTTACTGACAAGGCCAGTAACATGGTTAAAGCTGTTGAAAACATGCATACGGATGGTGGTGATGATGGAACAGATTCTGAATCTGAATCAGAGGCAGATAGCTCTGACAGCGAATTTGGAATTGGAACAGAAAATTATGAAGACCTTGTAGATGCTGTTCGTTTCAGACGTCTGGCGTGTCTTCCACACACACTTCAGCTAGTGGTCAAAGAGCTAAATAAACATGATAGCTACATGAAATTAATTAGCAAAGCGTGCACGATCGTCAGAAAGATTCACAAATCCTCACTTGCTACGGAAAAGCTAGTTAACAAATGCAGTGTTTCACGACTGCACAACAAGATGGAACAGTACTCTGCAGATGTTGAAGCGGATGCTTGATGTCCAGGATGCTTTCATTGAAGTTCTCAATGAGCTTAAATGGGATTCATTGCTTGCCAGCGAATGGGCAAAGGTGGAAGATTTGTGCCAGTTGTTTGGCCCATTTACTGAGCATACAGACTTGCTTCAGAAAGATACCTTTACCCTCTCTAACATTGTGCCTTCTGTTCTGGATCTGCAGTACCACTTGCAAGAAAGTGTGCAGAATAAAACTTTGGCTCAGGCCTTGCTGCTGTCTCTGAAGACAAGATTTAAGTACATCTTAGACCTTACTTCCCCAAACTTTGAGGTTGTTCCTGCAGCATCAACCCTGACAGATCCTGCTATTGCCCAAGTTCTTATGGTACCTGGGAGGGCTATTGGAAGCTGCAAAAACATATGTAACCAGCCAGGTACAGTTATTGTTTCAAATATATATTATTTTTTAATATTAATTCAAAAGCATATATGTGACAAGAGCTGTATTAGTAAATTAAAATATTATAATTTTAATTAGGGCTGTCAAGCGATTAAAAAAATGAATCTAAATTTACTAGGAGCAATAATTTAGAAATTACAAATACAACCAACACAATAAAATGTGCGGTTCAAGCTTGATCAGCAGCATACAGGAGATCAGAAAACATAATACATAGGATATCTATTTTTAAATGTGATTGTGAACTGAAATTTTTTTTTTAAAATAAAATTATAAATATGCAGCTATAGTAAGCACTTCTAGGAAATGAACTTAATTCTGAAGAGAACATAAAAAAAAAAAAACTGTTAGTTAGAGAACATAAAAAAACAAAACATTATATCCAAAAACTGCAAACTAACAATTGTTAGGCTTTACATACTACGTGCAAAACAACAACAAAAAAAAACGAACAACGCAGCCGAACTCATTTAAAAAAAGTATTATCATACTTAGCTTGATATGGGCTTGCAGCGATCCTGCATTTCTGTCGAAACTGGTGGGTTTAATTTGTTGTTGTTATTGTCTGTAGCAGAAGAGCTGCTAGTGTATTTTGAGACATGATGGCGTGTTCAGCACGCAGCAGACTAGATGTACACGTGTGTGATACTGGAACTCACTTTGACAGTATCGAAGTAAGCGTCTTTCTGTCCAGTGAGCCGTCAAAAAAAAAATAAATATATATCCCATTCATTTTTAGTGCTTTGCTCCATTAAGCGGTTCAGTGACTAACTTTCTATTTAAACAATAACTGCACTCAGACACTCAATACAATGTTGTGCGGCCAGGATTAAAGTATGGTGTGCTGAAAGGATAAATACACAGCAATGCAATTATCTCAAAAAACATTTACGTGTTAATCGCAGAAGTTAACTGCGATTAATTGACAGCCCTAATTTTAATCAATTAATTAAATTTAAAAATCAATAATTAAACGCCTATATACAAAGATTGCCTTGGGCCAGCACAAAGCCGGAACACTACACCACAGTCACTTAATAAATTGTTATCACCCACCATGAGCACAACTGCACGCACCCGGACTGGTGTCCAGTTTTATTGTGGGGCATTGTATTTATTGTTTGGGCTTGCCGTGCATTACACATTGGTGTGTATTGCCGGAGGCTATTGTTTGGCCTCCAGACTGGGATTTAAAAATAAAAGACCCCTTTTTCCAAACGGATTACAGTTTCTGTCTGTGATTACTCCTGCACTGCATCACCTCTGCACCTGTTCTCACTCAGCAGCCACTTTGCCACATTACCTTATTAGCATAAAGTTTTCATCGGTCCTGAACGTCAACCTGCTATTCATAATTGTGACCGACAGCAAAATGCTGTCGATAACTAGGAGTTATTGAACGCTTTCTACAGTCAAGTCTTAACTAACGACAACCTTGGCAGCCTTCAATGTCCTTGATTCTTTTGGAGGCAATGGAGGCAGGTTTTTTTTTGTTCTGTGGTGGATTGTCACCTTCTCTGGATTCTGAGGATGAAGTGGTATCATTCTCTTCAAATAGAATGAGTTGCTCTGCTCAGTGCATCTTCGAATGCAGGCAGCAACTGCCTGGCCTGTGGGATGTCAAGGTACCGTTTGCCCTTTTTGACCTGCAGCTCATTTAATGATTGCTACCTCCTTGTCATTTCTGAGTACCACATCTGTTGATCCTCTTCCCTTTCTTTCAAAATCTTTTGTACTCAGCAGTTTGTTGTTTTTAGGAAGTCTTTTTTTCATTAAGGTTCCAGTACAGAAGAATCAGAGACGTGAAGTATCTGTCAAAGTATACACAGGTGCCCTTTTCCAGCTGTGCTGTTAAACGTGCTAAACAGCTTGTCCTTGGGTTATTTTTTTGGTCTACTGTAGTATTCCCTAACATTGCAAGTAGGTTGTCTATCCCCTGGCACAGCTCAAAGTCCAGCACTATACTATTGGCTGCAGCTAACACAATTCAACATCCCTTCGGGATTTGGTTTTCAGATTTCTGTAAATGTCACACAGCCAATTCTTCAAGATCAAGAACAATTCAAACAGTAATTTGCCCAGGACATTCAATTTTGTCATTCGCATTATTTTTCTAACCACAGGCTAGACTAATTTACCAAAAGGGAATTACTTCAGTTAAGTTTTATAAAGAGCCATCTCTACACTTTTCTTTTTTTACAAAAGCTGCTCGTCACCTTAGAATCTATTATACTTGCTTCTCTAACGCATTGCTTCCAACCCCTGATAAACTGGATGTTCTATCACTCACTCACACACCAATCCTCCAGATCAACAAATCACCTCAACGGATCCAATAGAAAATCTATTCTAATTTGGAAATGACACTGCAAGACATCAAAGAGCTAATCTAACGATCTTCCAAACTACCCATCACAAAGGAGTCCTGGAGCTCTGTCAACGTTCTGCGCTCCGGATGCTTCTCCCCATTCAAGGATGTCCTTCTAGAAACTACATCGTCTCTGCTACTGTGGGTTCCTCCGGCACGGCAAAATCCCTACCGATCCCTTGATCTATTATTGGACCTCTGCATAGGAGACCTTAAACTTCTTCAATCTCAGGTTATGTATTACGTACATTTTAAAACACATAAACATCATACTAATTGTATTAATTGCTCTTTCTGCTTGTAGCTGCCTGTTGAGGCGTTTTTGCTGCAGTTCACGTGCACCTTGAACTTTGGTCTCAGGTGATGTATTCCGTGCATTTGGAGCACGTACAGTGTCGTGTGGGTTGTGTTTGCCCTTTTCTGCTCCCTCTGGCTGCCTGACAGGGTCCTGCTGCAGTTCAGGGGGTGTATATCTTTCATATACAAAGTAAATCTGTAAAATTAAAAGGAGAAACTGTTCACATTGCTTGAACTAATTCTGTTTTTTTTCTGTCCCCACGCTTCCATGCAGAGATATCTGGCCTCCAGACCCCAATCCCCACCTAGGAACCGGCTGTTTCTAACTGCGCAGAACCCAGCAGTCTCCAGGTCCTGGTTTCTGCAAGACTCCAAAAAGGCGGCCTTTCTTCCTTGAACTATTCGTGTCATTACTTCAGGATTGGAGCTGCAACCACAGCTGCTCAGCGAAATATTCCTGCGCATGTCAGAGGCTTATGAGATTTTCATAAGGAACAATTTTAACCCTTTGCGGTCCATTTATTCAGCGTGTCTCAGGCGCATCAGGTCCAATTTATTTTCACACGCGCAGTTTAAAAGCATTTTTTTTTTCACAGTAAAACAGGTTTAAAATGCATATCAACAGGACACTCAGTACTGCATCTCCAGCCCCGCCCCTTGTTCGCTGTATTTTTCACATACCTCTTCATAGTAGTGCATACTGATAAATCATCTCCTGATCATTTTATCACCAAACTCCTCAATAATGCGATCTAAGTCATTATTTTATTACTATAACATGTCAAAAAGCTCTGCAAATGTCAGTGATATTCTTTGAGCGCTGGATGCGGAAGCAGCTATCTTGTTTGTTTATGGCCGTGTTATCTTTGTGGCGCCGGGGCTATCTGTATTGCTCAGATCCATCCCTTTTTTTTTCAGCTTCTTTCGGCTCCTATTGGTCTCACTCGGCCATTGAATGGTTTTCTCGGCTTTTTCCGGAGAAAAAATGACTAGAGACCTGTGCTTTACGTTTTTTTGATGATGTCGGACAGGGTCCGACATCGGACCGGAAAGGGAAAATTGTAAATGTCGGACCTGGTCCGACATAGGACCGCAAAGGGTTAAAGACATTCTCGTTGCCCAACAACATTCTGAACCAACATCCTAAAGAAGGACTTTATTCCAAGATCAACCCTACCATATCCTTTGCATATACTGAGAGAAAACCAAAACAAACTGCATTCTGCTATGATGCCACCTATTACGCATAATTATGCTTTTTTTACGCTGTCGGGGAGGCGGCTGAAGGTCTAGGGCCGCCAGAGACATTTTCCTTTCTGTTTTTTTTTTCTTTCCTCCGTTGCCTTCAGTCACGCAAAAGTAGATATCGCATTATGTGATATACATTTTTTTGGGGGAGTTAATTTTTATATTTCTCTTTCAGCAAAATGTGTGCGGTGGTGTAGGTGGCCATAATTATATATGCATTTACATATATTTCTATTTTTGGTTTTTTGGTTTGTTTTTTGTTCACCGGGATGAACAGTGCACTAATGCACTAATTATGAGTGAATATGGATTCTCCGCGAATCTCTCAGCCTCTTTGTCGACTTTAATGCAGCTCCACTACATCTCGTGGCATTAACTGACAAATTGGTCATTAACTACCAGGAATGGACCAATGAACACTTACTTAATTGCCAATACCACCTATAAAAGAAAAAACAAAACAAAAAACAAAAAATCACCCTGAAAAAAATCAATAAGGAGAGTCTCACTCCCAATATCCCACACCGGCTTCACATTCATTTTCTTTTTTGTCAGCGAAGCAGCTAGTCACATGACTTGACTTCACTTTTATTGGCTGATTTATTCTAGGATGTAATGTTACTTCTATAAAATCAACAGTCCTTTGATACAGTTGCTTGCAATAAAGTTGCCTGAAAACTTGTAGCTTGCATGTCACTTTCTACAAAAAAAGTATTGCTTTCCACATTTTTCTAGCAACATGCCCCTTGGCTTAACAGCTTTAGGAAATTACTACCACAAAACAGTTAATTTTTATTGGATTTTCATAGACCTACAGATACAGAATCACAGAATACAGTTCTTTATTTAATGTGAAGCCAATCTCAAAGCACTTGGTCGTTATCACCCGAAAAACAAAATCTACTTCCCTGGTGAAACATACCAGCCAACCCATGTGCCACTTGTGTATAATGGTTTATTTGCATTTTATTGGAACAAAAAAAAAACAAAAAAAACAAAAACAAAAAAAAAACACACCACTTGATCAGCGCCCCGTTGCACTGGTTCCTCGTTTACAAAAGCATAGTTTTGTGCAACTTAGCAGCATTGTCAACTGGTCTAATTTATGGTCATACACAGTGCACTGCTGCCCCCCACAATAAAAAGCACAGTGCACTGCTGCTCCCCAAAAATAAAAAAAAACACAGTAAATCAGCAGTAAATTGAGGAGACAGAACAAGGCTTTACATTTTGGTAAACTAAAAATAACATTTCGAAAACATCCAGTCTCTGTGGGGCTGACACGGCTAAACCACTGGGTGGGACTAGGGAAGAAGGGTGTTGATTTTTAGATTTTGGAAAGCCTCAAACTCACCCGGTTAGCTTCTGTATCAACGTTCCACCTTGGCCGCACAACGTAGTCCTTGTTGGAGGGCATGGGCACCCTGGCACGGGCACAGAACCCAGGCTCTCCTGGCCTCAGGGCCCTGAAAGCAAGCACACAGATTAGGAGGTAAATCTGGCTACTTTCAGCAACAAGCTGCTGTCTAACACAATCATAGCTGCCCCAAGGCAACAGTCATGTGCTTCTGGACAAAACTGCTGGGGGAAAAACTAAAGTATTAACTATTGGAATGTTTAGGTTCAAAATGCAGGTTAAAAACAAAACAAAAACACAATCACTTATTTAAAGTTCAGCTACTAACACTAGATATATGTGCCTTTTAAATGCTATACATTTAACACCATCAGTTTATTTAAAAAAAAAAAAGCCTGTTGCAGTGCAGCCTCTTTTACAGAAAGACATTTAACTTTATTCTGAAGACAATAACCAATTAAGACTGTCAAGTGTTATGCTGCTTGGTATTTAATACATACATCGACAACAGCAAGGGAAAGTAAGTTTCTACTTGTCATAACAGGCTTGATTGAAGAAATGTTTGCAGTTCTCCCAACCACATTAACCCCTAACTGGAAAGTCCCACTCCCACCGAGTAAACATATTGGCACATGTGTTTGGATTGGGTGTATAGTGCCGAACCCCTTAAGATTTTCACATATTTCAAACCTAAAATGTTATTAGATCTTAATCTAAATCCCAATAGATAAAGATAACCTGATTAAACAAATGACACAAAAACATGATACTTTTTCAACATTTATTTATCCACAAATGATTCAACATTCAATATCCATGTGTGAAAAAGTATGTGAACCTTTAGATTTAGTAACTGGTGGCAACCCTTTGAGCAGCAATGACTTCAACTAAGCGTTTCCTGTAACTGTTGGTCAGTCTCTCACATCGGTTTTGAGGAATTTTGGCCCATTCCTCCTTACAGAACTGCTTCAACTCAGTAACATTTGAGGACTTCCTTGCATGGACAGCTCGCTTCAGGTCCTGCCACAACATTTCAATGGTTTAGGTCCAGACTTTGACTAGGCCATTCTACAACGCAGAATTTCTTCTTCTGCAGCCATTCTTTTGTACATCTGCTTGTATGTTTAGGATCATTGTCTTGCTGCATGACCCACTTTTGGTTCAGCTTCAGCTCACAGACGGATGGCCTGACATTCTCCTCTAGAATCTTCTGATACAATGCAGAATTCATGGTTGTGTCAATGATGGCAAGCCGTCCAGGTCCTGAAGCAGCAAAGCAGCCCCAAACCATCACACTCCCACCACCATGCTTGACGGTTGGGATGAGGTTCTTCTGTTTGAATGCAGTGTTTGGTTTTTGCCAAACATAACATTTCTCATTGAGGCCAAAAAGTTTTACCTTTGACTCGTCTGTCCAGAGAACATTGTTCCAGAAGTCTTGTGGATCATCTATGTGCTCTTTGGCGAACTTCAGACGGGCAGCAATATTCTTTTTAGAGAGCAGTGGTTTCATCCTGGCAATCCTTCCATGAACACCATTCTTGTTCAGTCTTTTTCTGGTAGTTGAGTCATGAACACTCACATTAGCCAAGGCGAGAGTGGCCTGCAGATCCTTGGATGTTACTCTGGGGTTCTTTGTGACTTCCTTGATGATTTTCCGGTTTGTTCTTGGAGAGATTTTGGTAGGACGACCGCTCCTGGGTAAAGTGACTGTGGTCTTGAACTTTCTCCATTTGTTGACTACCTGTCTCACAATGGATTGGTGGAGCCCCAAATCCTTAGAAATGTAACCCTTTCTAGACTAGAAGTGTTTTTCTGAGGTCCTCAGAGCTTTCTTTTGATCGTGGCATGACGTGTTTCCACACAGCTGTATTGTGAAGACCAAACGCACAAAGTTTTTGATCTTTATATAGGGTGGGGCCTCCCAAATGCACCCCTGAAGATTATTTAAACACCTGATTCTAATTATTCCCTTAATTGAACTCATAAAACCAGGGGTTCACTTACTTTTTCACATACCCCGAATCTTAATTACTCATTGTTTGTCTAATTCATACATAATTTTGTTTCAAAAGACATGGAATTAGTTAATATAAACCCTATTGGATATTTAAGAAAAGGTTTTGATTCAAGAAGGTTATCATGGTAAAACTATGGAATTTCCATAATTATTGGGTTCACAAACTTTTTCTCGGCACTGTAAAATGGGTGTTTGAACCACAGCATGAACAGCTCTGTTTCACTGTTTGAACACAGCAGATCTGTATACAGGTCTACGGAAGATAACGCCACTCAAAACAACAGATCAGTAAACTAATATATGGTGCTCCCCTTTTAAAACTGTAGCTGGGAGCCAGTTGGGAGACTGTGCTATTTGTTTCTACCTTATGAGAATGACTGAGCATTTCATTAGTTATGCTGTAAAGCTACATAATGCTGAAAGCACAAGAGTAACTTCTACTGCTATAGTGGAAAGATTTAGAGTGTAATTCACAAGGGCTGGTACGTCCGACGATACTTACTTCTCTTCTCCTGTGAGCACCTTATCCAGGTCCCTGCGGGGAGTCTGTCCACCAGAGCTGCAAAGAGACAAACAAATAGACAAGTTACATCATAAACCACTGCAGCCTGGCTGACAGGAAAGGAGAACTAATGAAGAGAGGCTGTGTAGTTTGACCAGAAGGTAGCCAGTTTGAATTACTTAGAAGAAGGTTTGCTCAGATATATTCAGTGCTAAATAATATGTTCAGGAAAGCAGTTTTCCCAACAGCCTCATTTACCAGGTGTGAATTAAAAACTTATTGCACTCTATCGTGTTCTTTCATCTTGATGTACCTAGTAATACCGGCAAAGTTTAATTTTTTTTTTTTTTTAGTAATGGCCAATGAACAAATCTAAAAGTAGGCAACGTACTGACTTACTAGATAAGTTATACCAAACACATGCATTATCGATCACAACAAAGGATGCAACACACACTGCAAAAACATGCCAGAATACCACTGTCAACCTGTAGTACAGACAGAACTGTAATAATTAAACTAACTGAAGAACTGAGGCATATGTTACGAGACGTATGATAAACTGAAATATTACACATACTGAAAGTCTAAAAGTATGGAGTAACATCAGAACACATTTGACTTGGATGTGCTATAACTTCAATATCCTGAACATTTCACACTACAACCAATGTATATTGCTTGTCTGCTATACTAGAGAGCTTACATTTATTGTTGCTCATTCATTTATTCATTGCTCCCACCACCACCCTCACAACTCAAAACAAAACAGGCAGGATGCCCCAAAACTCCAGTCTGCATCGAGCAGTCACTGAATTCAAACTCAAAAGGGAGGAAACCTGGCAGGCTGACAGAATACATCAGGTACAACATCTTCCGAGCTCTCCACCTTAGGCTGGTCTCTGAGAAGGGTTGTGTAGAGGAGTCGAGTAGAGAGAGATAATCAGTGGGAAAGGACGAGAGAAAGGTAGCTGAGAGGGGAAAGAGGGGAGGACAGGAAAGACAAGTGGTGGCACATCCAGAGAACCCTTCTCAGGTGCTCATTATGAAACCAGGTTAATATTTTTCAGTATTTTCTCCACACCTGGTATTTGTCCTCACAGTACGAATATATTTCACACACCTAATTCTGCAGTGTTTCAAGGTGACGTTAGAATTTGTTCATTTTATTCACATTCTAGGACTGAACTGAGTTAAATACACTCCAAGCTTCATCACAATTGGATAAGGGGCTTTAATGAACTGCCTACATACAGGCGCCATAATATCCTCATTGAAAGTAACTTGTGGGATAATAAAACAAGTGTCTTATAAACAGCATGGACAAAAAGCTTGGTGAAGTGCTGATGCTGAATTGAAACCCATGTTGTAGTGTGTGTAAATGGTCTGTTGTTTTAAGTAAAGGCCTGATCCTACACCTCAGTCTTCGACGTGTTGGCATCTGCTGGTCCAGATCTCTCTGTTGCCTCTCCTCTCGCGTCATTGCCTTGTAGTTCGATGTCAAGCCGAATATGGGCCGGGACCACTCATCTGTCAGACACACGGACACAGACATTAAGATGAGTCAATTTCATTTACAAGACAGAATGAATTAAATAAAGACATGTAATCCACTATAGCAATAGCTAAGGATGAAATGTAATGCAACCAATTCCAACCACTACTGGTTGCAGGAAAGAAAAAAAAAAAACACCAAATATTGCAGAGGACTGCTGACAATCTCCACTAACTGGCATTACCTAAACTTGAGACCCACCGCGGTACCCTGTGCTAGAGTACTGCATCAGGTTAGGTGCCCGTGGGTGACACACAAAGCGGGTCAGGTTGGAATGTGAACTTTCTCAGTTCGGGTCAGAAAATGTAATTTCCGGGTCAGACTCGGGTCTGAATTTGAATCACCAAAAAAGTTCTGTCCTTTCAGCGTACTTGTCTGTAACCCTTTCCCCAAAAAAACGTATTGGAAGATAAATGTACTTCCTGCACCAAAGCAGGAGGTGATTAGGGAGGACACAGCTGACTAAGCATTGTTCTCGGTTTGTTTTGCCACTTGTTTGATACGTCGCAAGATCCTTTTATCATGTCTGCTTGGTGATATTAAAGATGTCTGTGGACGAGGTGAAACCAAAGATAGCGCAGGGTTTATATCATGTAGTGGATAATAGTTCAAGAGGTAAATCACAAGTGTGGAATTCTTTTGGAATCATAGCGGATGGAAATAATGAACATGTGACTGGATTTGTTGCTTGTAAAACCCGACAGCCACAAAACTGGTACATCTCTGCGAAAGCACAGGTGTAGCTCCCTTTCAAATGGTGGCACGAAAAGAAGACAGGTATTTTATAGTAACGTAGAGATAGTTAATATGTTCCTATGTTAAAATATATCCAAACCACTAGAGTGAGCTACCACGCTGTATAGCCTATTGCAGTGGTTCTCAAACCTTTTTGTTCGCGGACCACCTGAATTTTTTGGGGGGGATCTCGGTGGACCACACAATACAGTATAGCTGACTGAAAAATAAGCACATTAAAAAAATCACTATAATATTAAGAATAACTGTAGACTTACCGTTCTTTGTTTTAATGTGATGGGTGCGCCTGTTTCTGTGAGCAAAGTTAATTTAAGATTGGAAACTTTTCATTAACACGAACTTACAGAGAGGGAAACAAAAAACAAATGTTTTATTTTTAAATTGATAATTACAGCAGAACTTGATGTATGTGAATTAATAATCTATGAAGTTACATCCATGAAGTACCAGCACAGTCAGGGCTACAAATCTCCAGCTATAATCTTTATTTATATAACAAAATGCGTAAATACTGCATGCTGATTGGCTGTTGGAGATTTTTTACTGAGCAGTTAAATACTAGGCATAGAAGCACAGTTTGATTAATAAATCATCAATACACAACATATTAAACTCACAATTAATACATATTGTTGTAAGAGGTCTTTTTTAAAGTTTTAAAAAAATGAGTGAAATTCCTTTTGTCAGTAGACAGGGTTCATACACTTTTTCAACATCAAATTTCCATACTTTTTCCAGACTTCCACTTGTTTTTCCCAGACTTGTGTTTTAATTAGTTTCTACTAGTTTTTCGATAGTTATCCACATAGGCGGGCAGCCACAGAGCATTATAGCTTTTTGATCCAGAGCAGAAGTTGCACCTGGTTTTCTAAAAGTATTTGTCAGAATCTGGAGGTGCATATCTAGCAAGAGACAATGCAGGTATGCAAAAGAGAAGTAAGATACAATCTAAGAAATGTCCAATATTTGAGAACTATGTTGCATTATTTACAAAGAGAGTATAAAAATTTGTATACTGCAAGTATACTTGTGCCAAAATAGGATAGTAATAGTATACTAAAACCAGACAATTTTGGCATAAGTATATTTATAGTATACTACTTTTTTGAAGGGATGATATTGGATTCTGATCCAGACGTCTTTATACCCTCCGTTAAATGTTGAACACTACGGGAGGTGAAAAATAACAAAAACAAAATAAAATGTGCAAGTGTTGTATATTAAAACATACAAGTCAAATACTAAATACAGTACACCCTCGCTATAACAACCCTGTTTGGGTCCAAAGCCTTTTGTTTGCTATAGTAAAATGGACAATCTAAAACAAACAAGCTGCTGGAGTAAGTTAAGAAAGTCACCTTGGATAAAGGTATTAGCTGAATTATGAATAATATCAGTACTGTTTTTACTCTTTGATTTTCTTTATTACAGTATTTGTCATTACTACCAGTAATAATAATAATAATAATAATAATAATAATAATAATAATAATAATAATAATAAGATTGTTAATAAAAGTAGAATTACAAGTACAGTACCTATTTGTGGCATGCTGCATCCAGTATTCTGGCTATATCCTATTCGTTGAAGAACACAGTGTTACATGGGGCAATCCTCACAGGATTTGGTCGCAAGCAATATAGTTTCATAACAGACATATTTTTTCAAGCATTTTCAAGCCCTGGAAATCAGTTTGGCATTTTTCCATACTTTTTTCAGACTCACGTTCGAACCCTGCTAGAATTACATGAAGCAACACTTCCATTAAAAAAACGAAGAAAACAAAAATGCGTGGGCAGCTGGTGTTTTTATCCAGGCTACACTCGGGAGCCCCCGGCTTCATTCCTTTTTATTAAAATAAATGGAAACAAATATAACCTTTGTTTGATGGACTGTTTTTTATCCAAAGCGGAAGGACATATAATAAAATTGTTATTTATTTATTTAAATTGTATCCGTTTTATAAGCGGGATAACACACTCCGGGGCTTGTGCGTTGTGTTGCATTAACATACGGCTTTGTTGGTTGAAGGAACTCCTCCTCGATTCATGCCTTCAACCCAAATACAGCTGTATGTTCATGCAATGCAACACAACGCACACTGTGTTGAGTGCACGCGAGTGCAACACACGAAAACTCCCTTGTAAAGAATACATTTTAGACACTCCAAAAGTTTTTTGTTTTTTTTTTACCTTGAAGATACTCTCCATGTATGTATTTTCTTCCTGTTTCTGTAGTGAGTTTTTAAGGTCTCAAATTTGGGGTTTGCAATAAGATCTATAAACTATGCTGCTGCTTCTTTTCTGCAATTATGTAATCTTTCCACGGACCACCTAAAGGGAACCAGCCGACCAGAGATATCTGTGTGTGAAAGTGGCAGTGTGAGAGTCAGTCAACGCAGGCAGAAGGTTAAAAGGAGAAACACTTGCGGGTTTGGGTCGGGTCGCGGGTAAAAAGACAGTGTTGCAGCGGGTTGCAGGTCGGGTCCTGTAGCAGCGGGTCTGGGTTGGAAGCGACTCTGCCCTGTGTTTATCCACCATTTTGATCGCAAAAACATACAGCAAAACCATTAAAATAATGTATTTTAAACAACAAGATGTCATTGGATTTGTGTCTACAGATCACCAGACATTGCAAAGGTAATCTTCCAATGTTGCTATAAATGATTATTACATATTTAGGGAAACATTCTAAGAAGGTCGTTATGTTAAAAGTAGTTGTTCTTGATTAATTTGCTCCAGCTTTAGTATTCTCAGTAGGTTGTTATTGTAGGTACTCATAAGTAGGCCTGCATCGAAGGAAGGTTCGATGGTAGTAATTTGCATAATTTACTCGTGACGTCACCATAGTTACTTGTTTATTTGATTGAAAATTCTTTTATTTTACAGGTAATCCATATAAATGGAATAAACATTTGCATGTTGTTTAAAAATATGTTATATAGAACAGTAATCATGTTTTTATAATTGAAAAAACACATATCGTTTATTTACACGTAACTGATGCTGCTTGCGATATATACAGTAAGCTTGCATTGTAGAAGCACCAACCGCACAGTCACTGTTCCAAGCAGGTTATCAGTCACATTTCACTACTACTGAAAATATTATGAAGATGAAGATGATGAAGATGATGAAGATCTTACGCTTGTCAAGTGACCCTGGAGTTTGGTTGTGCCTCCATGATACATCAACAGTCTGGATAACAAACTAGAGGGGGAGGGGCGGACGGTGCTCAGTTTTTTCAATTAATTATTAGTGTTAACGTATCATTTTGCATGTTTCAAAACATATTCTATCAATATCACTTCTCTTACACTGTCTTGCACACTAGTACATATTTTACTGAAGCACTACAGCCGCCTATGGTACCATCCCTAGTGCTTTGGCATAATAGATCCTGCTTCATACACGGCAGCGGCGCCATCTACAGTTGCTACGTGTAACGATTTGGTAGTGGATTTTAATACACCAACTATATGCATTATACAAATCAAAACATCCAGTTTTGCATGCGAATGACATTTGTGTGTGATTTATAGTATTGACACATTGTCAAACTACCTTCGAATTCCTGGCTAGCAAATGAACCTTTGAACACAGCCCTACTCAAATTAAAAGCACACTTCAGTTATCACTAACAATTTTTTTAAACTATTTAAATTATGACCTGGGCCAGACGGAATACGCGCCCACGGATTTTTGACGAAAATGCGCGGAATTCACGCAAGACCGCAGAAAATGGAAAAAAGTCGAATTCCTGCGGAATTCAATGTATTCAAATGATGTGCAAAACAGAGCATTACGTACAGTGTCACACTACAACAGTAACACAAGTACTAGCATAATCACGCACTAAAAACAGTAAAGATTCATGTAAATTAACTGCATCCGGATTCATGTTGGTGTATATTACATTATCCATGGCATTGGCAGAGTTCGTTGCTATGACAGTTGCATTTCCGGTCACAAGATCAGCGCACAATAATTTGATTTGAAATACAGTATTGATAGCTACCAGTATTGAGTGCTGTAGTTATTAAAAACAAGATAAATGCTAAAATCAGACAAAAACAGGAAGCAAAACACTAATGATGCCAGGAAAAAAATACGTTTAGTGCACGGGATCATGCTCAACAATTTCCAGGTGATTTCTATGAAGACAGGGTTTGCTTTTTAGTACGTTCTGTCAGCACTCGATCGCAAAACAAAACAAATCAAGCATATATTATTATTATTATTATTATTATTATTATTATTATTATTATTACTATTACTATATTTGTTTCTGTTTTGCACTGTAGACATAGCAAATCTTGTCTTCAAGTTTTGTGAACTAGTCAATAGCAGCATTAATATTAGTATTAAGAGAACACGAAATTATGGATCAGCTAATGTCAAGTTTCATTTGTTTAAAGATTCCTCCAAGCAGCTAGTATAGTATACAAAGTATACATAGTATAGTATACATTTATTATTTCAGGCATACACTGTATGAATCACATTAGTATAGTTACTGTATACAAACATTGAATGCTATTTGGTTGGGGGTTAAATTGAGTTCTCTATTATAATAAATTAAATATTAAATACATTGTTTACATTTAGTTAAACACTAAAAGTTTATTTTTGTTCCGCAACTTTATAGATTTTTTTATGGGTTTAGCTGATAGTTTCAGCCAAATTTTAAATAAACATTATGAAACACTGTCTTAATAAATATTGTAGTATCAGTATTATTATTATTATTATTATTATTATTATTATTATTATTATTATTATTATTATTATTATTATCCTAAAATGTGACATGTATCTTACAGTTTAAGATTTCAACATTATGGATAAATGCACATTTTTGTTAATAAACAGGAAATATGTACATTGCAGTATGTTTCATATTTTTATTCATAAAACAAAATAACCTTTTACATAAAATCAAATACATTAATTTCCATGATTTTCCATGAGAATTTAGGTAAAGTGAGCCGCAGAATTTCAAAAAATTCCCCGCAGATTCCGTCAGGGCCTGATTAAGACCCAGCGAGTAGACCAAATGTATATAATTCAGTGCTTATTAGCATAATTATCCAACCACTCAAAGGGGGGAAAAAAAAATAAAATAAAGGGTTTATTAGTACTTGGGTATAGGGGCTGATCACGATGTGTTATGATCCTAATGGGCTACTTGTACGATGTATAATAACACTGAATGATCATTAATGAGGGGCTATTTTATTAAAAGACAATGAAATGAGGGAAGAGCTTGTGTTCATATCATCTACAAATCAAACTTCACTTCATTCAAGAACGATTTGGCCAACTCTTAATGATAATGCAGAAGCAGTTCTTACTGATGAGCTTCCCCGCCAGGTCTTTGTTGCTCCGGGATTCCTTGGGGTGCTTGTACAGGTACATGACAGCCCGGCCAATCCCACTGTGCTTCAAGGTCTCCTGGCTCACACTGGGCAGCTGGGGTACAAGCAGGAGGAGACAGGGTTAACAACGCACTCTCCTTTCCAGGGCTTTGAGACCTTGATGTTGATACAGGCTCATGAATGTGTACTATTATAAATTATGCAGTGGATTTCTGCAATAGGATTTGCATGACATCATTTTGTTGACTTAAGTGTTTTTATTTCAGCAAGTTGGACATAAATGGGACTTACAAGATGCTCTCATGAGTTTTGTGACCTACTATGGATTATACTGCTGGTTCTCAGTTTTTGGTTTTTATTTTTTTCAGAACCTCCTAGGAATTTTTCGGTGTTTCATAATTCTCAACAATGATCGTTTTGGTACTGTACATTGTCAAAATGCAAATAAAAGACAACATACTTCTTCACCATTTTTTACATTTATTAACATTTATTAACAACTGACCAAAAGTCTCTTATATTTTAAATCTTAATGAAATTCAAAACACACTTAAGTATTGTTATCTCATTGTATCACCACTGTGAAAAGCTTTATACATTAACGTAATCTTAACTGAAATTCAGATAGCCTTAGCCGTTACAGAAAAAGCTGAATGAACTGTACCTTTAAGCAAAACATAGAATCATGTCACAACCATATTGCAATGATGAAGTGATAAGAATTCTACATGCAAGTATTTAAACAGATTAATATTACCACAATATTCCTGTAATGCACTCATCACTGCTTAAAACTTTGTATACGAAAAACACCCTCGCATGCAGCAAACCTGCAGGTAACATTTACAAACTACAGCCCCATTTAAAAAAAAATGCTATTTCAGACATGTAAATGCAGAATAATACCAATACTCTATTGTTTTGCTAATGCAAGGCCTATAATACAAAATACATACATACATACATAAATAAATAAATAAATAAATAAATAAATAAAATAAAAGCGTGAGCAGCTTTTCACTAAAACCAGTTTGATTGTTGTTTTGAAACTGAGTAGTATTATTTCCTTTCCACAGTGCTGCGCTAATATGCTCAGCACTGTTCAAAACTTTGCAAATCACAATGTTACATATATAGGGTTAAAAAAACTAAACGTGGGCAATTTTAAACAAACAAAAATAAATAAAGCTTTGGGTTTATTTTTTTGGGGGGTTTCCTTTGTTTGTTTTTTGTAAAAAGACTGTCCGTTGGTATGCAAATAGTAACGTTAAACCTGCAGTACCAGAGCAAACCTGACAAGACGAGCACATTGCATAAAAGAGGAGTTCCCACTTGATTACAATACATGTATAAAAATGATTTGCTGGTACAGAGTCTGAATTTAAAAAAACAGCCCATGGTCAAAACCAGTAAGGATTATTTAAAAAAAAAAAAAAAAAAAAAAAATAATAATAATAATTTCAAGAATTTATCTGTAAAATTGGTAAAACCCTAATATCGTGACAAACGTTTCAGCTAGTGACTTCATTAGAATGACATGTTTCCCGCTTTAACAAACTAAATGGCTTAAACGAAACCACTTGTAATAATGAAGGCACTAGACAAAAAGTGTGTTTTATTAACATTATTTTTTGGTATGTAAATGTCAACTCTTTCAACACTTCAAACCAGTTTTACAACCTTGTCAGGTGACCTAATGGAATGTTACCCAACCTAACTATGAAGAAAAAACTTAAAAAAATAAAAAGGTGTTCCAAAAACCTCCACTCTTTTATAAGGTTGTAGGAAGGCAGACCATGTGTAGGTTGGAGAACAATTTTATGTAAAGGATTTGGAGGAAAGAATCACATGCTACATGCATTAGGTATTAGGAATTGGGGTTAACCTAATATTTTCACGTGTTCCGATTCTGAATGTTCGGTGTCATTGCTCTCTTGTTTAATTCAACACATTATTTGTATAATTACATTTGTTTGTACTGGGGTATTTTCTCACTGGACACAAATCTGGAAGAGCCTGCTACAACTGTTTAGGCTATAATGCATATGGAATAGATGGACACACATCAATGCACATATTTATTGAATATGAATAAGCAGCAGATTCAAAGCTATGGCCTCGATTCATTCAAATCTGAGGCAAGAGTTCATACATGTAAATAGATCACCATAATATGCTGCTAAGGAATGACTATGCATGGTTTCATTACAACTGAATGAACAGATAAAGCTATACTGTAAGTATTGAAAGCTGCAGGCCTCCAGTAAAATATAATACTCTCCCTTGGTTACATGACATAACAGCGAATCCAAGACCGCACCGACATCACCGCGGGGGCCATTAAAACGACTGCGCATTACAGCGGTTCGACATCACTGCGACGGACATTACAGCGACTGCCCATAACATAAGAACATAAAGTTTACAAACGAGAGGAGGCTATTCAGCCCATCTTGCTTGTTTGGTTGTTAGTAGCTTATAGATCCCAGAATCTCATCAAGCAGCTTCTTGAAGGATCCCAGGGTGTCGGCTTCAACAACATTACTGGGGAGTTGGTTCCATACCCTCACAATTCTGTGTGTAAAAAAGTGCCTTCTATTTTCTATTCTGAATGCCCCTTAATCTAATCTCCATTTGTGACCCCTGGTCCTTGTTTCTTTTTTCAGGTCAAAAAAGTCCCCTGGGTCGACATTGTCAATACCTTTTAGAATTTTGAATGCTTGAATCAGATCACCGCGTAGTCTTCTTTGTTCAAGACTGGATAGAGTCAGTTCTTTTAGCCTGTCTGCATATGACATGCCTTTTAAACCTGGGATAATTCTGGTTGCTCTTCTTTGCACTCTTTCTAGAGCAGCAATATCCTTTTTGTAACGAGGTGACAAGAACTGAACACAATATTCTAGGCGAGGTCTTACTAATGCATTGTAAAGTTTTAACATTACTTCCCTTGATTTAAATTCAACACTTCTCACAATATATCCGAGCATCTTGTTGGCCTTTTTTTTTTATAGCTTCCCCACATTGTCTATATGAAGACATTTCTTCATATCAACATAAACCCCTAGGTCTTTTTCATAGATCCCTTCTTCAATTTCAGTATCTCCCATATGATATTTATAATGCACATTTTTATTGCCTGCGTGCAATACTTTACACTGTTCTCTATTAAATGTCATTTGCCATGTGTCTGCCCAGTTCTGAATGCTGTCTAGATCATTTTGAATGACCTTTGCTGCTGCAACAGTGTTTGCCACACCTCCTATTTTTGTGTCGTCTGCAAATGTAACAAGTTTGCTTACTATACCAGAATCTAAATCATTAATGTAGATTAGGAATAGCAGAGGACCTAATACTGATCCCTGTGGTACACCACTGGTTACCTCGCTCCATTTTGAGGTTTCTTCTCTAATCAGTACTTTCTGTTCTCTACATGTTAACCACCCCCTAATCCATGTGCATGCATTTCCTTGAATCCCTACTGCGTTCAGTTTGAGAATTAATCTTTTATTCGGGACTTTGTCAAAAGCTTTCTGGAAATCTAAATAAACCATGTTGTATGCTTTGCAATTATCCATTGTCGATGTTGCATCCTCAAAAAAATCAAGCAGGTTAGTTAGACACGATCTCCCTTTCCTAAAACCATGCCGACTGTCTCCCAGGATATTGTTACCATATAACAACGCTACGACATCATCACACCGAACTACAATCCCCAGAAGACTCTGCAAAGTTCACAAAAGCGTCACTTACCAGCAACTGGGACACACGACGCAGTCAGAGCGAGGTTCACCAAAGAGTCAACTCACCAGCCTCGTAAAAGGACGCAGCTGTCATGCAATCGTATTGGAGAACTATTCATGGTAAACGGCGATGAGTGCAGTTGGTCTGCGTAGGTGGAGCTAGGACAGCTTTGGGATGTTTCCCAGCACAGTTGAGTGAGCAAACATGAAGACCGACTTGATTGATTTTCAGAAGGTGTCACAAAGACGACTGAGCGGTGACGTCACGGCAGAGCCAGGAAACACAGTACAGACAGAGACTTGGGGTTGTTGGTGAAGCTGAGCGCGTGATGGCGCTCAGCGTTTAATAATCAAAACAGAAAAGAAAAGGTATGTACACAAAACAGAAACACGACACGGCACTTTCGCCAAAATAAAAGAGATAAACAAAACGGACTAAACAGTAAACAGACAGACAAACGGTGAGTGAAGCAAAGTAAATCAATCTTTCTCTCTTGCTCTCTTTCTCTCTTTCTCTCTCACCCGTTCTCCACTCACGAACACCCAACACCGAGTGAGTGAAAACATGCTGTTTTTATGCAGTTGTACCGAGACTCGATTGCTAGTCAATCATTCAATTGGAATCTCGGTACAACTGCACGTGAATTAATTAAGTGCACTCCCGTGACCACACATTACATTTTAACTAGCACGTGAAGTGATTTGTGCCCTCCGTGCCTAAATATAAATCTACATTTTTAAATCACAAGTGAAACACAGACCCGTTTATATCCCGTGTACCGATGACTATACACCAACATTTACACACAACACGTAACACAAAATACACACGGGGGCACTTTGCCACATATACCCCCTTGTGCAAAGCACACATGGCCTCAATGGCCACCTCCCCCTCAGTCCCAAAGTCCCGGAACAGGGGAAGCAAGTTGTTTCTGGGGGTGGCCATGGTGAAATGTCTGGCACCCCCAATTCTTCGTGGCTGGCAGCTCCCTCTTCGGGGCTTCAGCCACACTATCTCCTGCAGCGAAAGTGCAGCTGGGGAGCTGGTCTCCTGACCTCCCCCTTCTTCATGGCCGGCAGTTCCCCTCCGTGGGGCTCCGACCACACAATCTCCGGCAGCGAAACTGCTGCGGGAAGCTGGTCTCCTGACCTCCCCCTTCTTCATGGCGGCAGTTCCCCTCCGTGGGGCCGGCCACCCACTTCGGCAGCGAAACTGCTGCGAGGGAGCGGGTCTCCTGACCTCCCCCTCGCCGTGGCCGCTAGCTCCCTCCGTGGGGCTCTGGCCACCGTGTTTCCTGCCACGGAAATGCGGCTGGGGAGCTGGTCTCCTGACCTCCCCCTTTCTTCAGTGGCCGACAGCTCCCCTTCATGGGGTTCTGGCCATAGTGTAGCGACCCCAGGCGAAGCAGGACCCTCGACTACCCCAGGCGAAGCAGGATCCCTGGCGACCCCAGGCGGCGGCAGCGGACCCTCGGGAGGCGGCGGCAGCAGCAGCGGACCCTCGGAGGCGATGGCAGCAGCAGCGGACCCTCGGGAGGCGGCGGCAGCAGCAGCGGACCCTCGGGAGGCGAACTTCGGGAGGGAGCCCCTGGCCATAGAGGCGGCAGCGGGAGCTCCACTTCTCCCTGTACCCTGTACCCTGTGTGGAGCAAAGGCAACCCCAGGCGATGCGGGCGACAGGCAGCCCCAGGCGTCGCGGGCGACAGGCAGCCCCAGGCGTGCGGGCGACAGGCAGCCCCAGGCGTCGCGGAGCGACAGGCAGCCCCAGGCGTCGCGGGCGACAGGCAGCCCCAGGCGTGCGGGCGACAGGCAGCCCAGCCGCGGGCGACCGGCAGCCCAGGCGTGCGGAGCGACCGGCAGCCCCAGGCGTGCGGGCGACCGGCAGCCCCAGGCGATGCGGGCGACCGGCAGCCCCAGGCGATGCGGGCGACCGGCAGCCCCAGGCGATCGCGGAGCGACCGGCAGCCCCAGGCGTCGCGGAGCGACCGGCAGCCCCAGGCGGCGGAGGCAGGCATCCCTAGGCGCGCGAGCGGCAGGCATCCCTAGGCGGCGAGGCAAGCATCCTTGGCGGCGAGGCAAGCATCCTTGGGCGGCGAGGCAAGCATCCTTGGGCGGCGAGGCAGGCATCCTTGGGCGGCGAGGCAGGCATCCTTGGGCGGCGAGGCAGGCATCCTTGGGCGGCGAGGCAGGCATCCTTGGGCGGCGAGGCAGGCATCCTTGGGCGGCGAGGCAGGCATCCTTGGGTGCAGCGAGGCAGGCAGTCAGGACAAGCTGGGGTGCGGGTTTTGGCCCTCTTCTCGGCCACTGCGGCGGGCGGTTCTTCCCGTGCTTCCCTCAGCAGCCTATGCAAGGGCTGCTGAGGACCGCCAGCATCTAGTCCTGGTCCTTCTGGTGAAGGGAGAGGCAGCTCCTGCTCCTCTCCCTCGTGGCGGTGGGGAAATGATACCAGCAGGCATTCATCCTCTGCTGGTGGGGGAAGTGATACCAGCAGGCATTCATCCTCTGCTGGTGGGGAAGTGATACCAGCAGGCATTCATCCTCTGCTGGTGGGGAAGTGATACCAGCAGACATTCCTCCTCTGCTGGTGGGGTTGGCGGAGGCAGAGGCAGCTCCTGCTGCTCTGCTCCTGCCGATGGAGGTGGCGGAGGCAGAGGCAGCTCCTGCTGCTCTGCTCCTGCCAGTGAAGGTGGCGGAGGCAGAGGCAGCTCCTGCTGCTCTGCTCCTGCCAGTGGAGGTGGGAGGCGTGTAGTCTCCTGGCGGCGGAGGTGGGAGCAGCGTGTAGTCTACCCTTGTTTCAGGGGACTGGTGCGGCCCTCCCCTCTTGCAGGGGACTGGTGCGGCTCCGCCTGGAAGGGGAGACCAGCAGGCATTCACCCTCTGCTGGTGGACAGGGACCCAGCAGGCATTCACCCTCTGCTGGTGGACAGGGACCCAGCAGGCATTCACCCTCTGCTGGTGGACAGGGACCCAGCAGGCATTCACCCTCTGCTGGGGACAGGGACCCAGCAGGCATTCACCCTCTGCTGGTGGACAGGGACCCAGCAGGCATTCACCCTCTGCTGGGGACAGGGACCCAGCAGGCATTCACCCTCTGCTGGTGGACAGGGACCCAGCAGGCATTCACCCTCTGCTGGTGGACAGGGACCCAGCAGGCAGCTCCTGCTGCTCTGCTCCTGGTGGTGGAGGTGGCAGAGGCAGAGACAGCTCCTGCTGCTCTGCTCCTGGTGGTGGAGGTGGCAGAGGCAGAGACAGCTCCTGCTGCTCTGCTCCTGCCGGAGGAGGTGGCGGAGGCAGAGGCAGCTCCTGCTGCTCTGCCGATGGAAGTGGCGGGACCAGCAGGAATTCACCCTCTGCTGGTGGAGGTGGGAGCTGCAAGCAGTCCTCCCATGGCAATGGAGGTGGACCCAGCAGGAATTCACCCTCTGCTGGTGGAGACTGGGGCTGTGGGCGCTCTACCTTCCCCTTCTTTGGCCGTGGGCGCACCGACTCCTCCCTCTTGGGCTGTGGGCGCACCGACTCCTCCCTTTTGGGCTGTGGGCGCACCGACTCCTCCCTCTTGGGCTGTGGGCGCACCGACTCCTCCCTCTTGGGCTGTGGGCGCACCGACTCCTCCCTCTTGGGCTGTGGGCGCACCGACTCCTCCCTCTTGGGCTGTGGGCGCACCGACTCCTCCCATTCAGGCGTGGGACGTTCGGACTCCTCCCACTCAGGCGTGGGACGTTCGGGCTCCTCCCACTCAGGCGTAGGGACGTTCGGGCTCCTCCCACTCAGGCGTGGGGCGTTCGGGCTCCTCCCACTCAGGCGTGGGACGTTCGGGCTCCTCCTGCTTGGGCTGTGGACACTCAGGCTCCTCCCACTTGGGCTGTGGACACTCAGGCTCCTCCTCATAACTGCGGAAGGGACAGGCGGCAAAGTAATGCTGCTGGTTACAGAGGCAGCACAACAGTGGTGACCTACAGCTCCTCGGGTGCCTGGCCCTGATGTACGCCTCCTCCTCCCTGTCCCTCGCTTCCCGGTCCTTTTTCCACCTCATCCTGTCTTCCATTTTTTTGTTGTTGTTGGTTGTTTTTTTTTTTTTTTAAAACCCCAAATTGCGGTTCCTGCTCTGGCCTGAGTCCTGGGCGCTGTAGCTCCCAGTTCTGACACCACGTGTCACAAAGGCGACTGAGCGGTGGCGTCACGGCAGAGCCAGGAAACACAGTACAGACAGAGACTTGGGGTTGTTGGTGAAGCTGAGCGTGATGGCTCAGCGTTTAATAATCAAAACAGAAAAGAAAAGGTATGTACACAAAACAGAAACACGACACGGCACTTTCGCCAAAATAAAAGAGATAAACAAAGCGGACTAAACAGTAAACAGACAGACAAGCGGTGAGTGAAGCAAAGTAAATCAATCTTTCTCTCTTTCTCTCTTTCTCTCTTTCTCTCTCACCCGTTCTCCACTCACGAACACCCAACCCCGAGTGAGTGAAAACATGCTGTTTTTATGCAGTTGTACCGAGACTTCGATTGCTAGTCAATCATTCAATTGGAATCTCGGTACAACTGCACGTGAATTAATTAAGTGCACTCCCGTGACCACACATTACATTTTAACTAGCACGTGAAGTGATTTGTGCCCTCCGTGCCTAAATATAAATCTACATTTTTAAATCACAAGTGAAACACAGACCCGTTTATATCCCGTGTACCGATGACTATACACCAACATTTACACACAACACGTAACACAAAATACACACGGGGGGCACTTTGCCACAGAAGGTTATAGGTTTTTTTTTTTCCCCCACTGTCCCCATACAGCTCCATCATAACTAGACTGGTAAAGTAAAACCCCAATGCAGTAAATGCGTGTTTCCACAAGCATTTTTTATGTAGTTGGGCTACGTATCAATTTTATTTTGTTTTTTGCTTGTTGCAGAATGATATTCAGCACATGTTTTGAGATATACAGTACTGTGCAAAAGTTTTAGGCAGGTGTGAAAAAATGCTGTAAAGTAAGAATGCTTTCAAAAATAGACATGTTTATAGATTATATTTATCAATTAACTAAATGCAAAGTGAGTGAACAGAAGAAAAATCTAAATCAAATCCATATTTGGTGTGACCACCCTTTGCCTTCAAAATAGCATCAATTCTTCTAGGTACACTTGCACAAAGTCAGGGATTTTGTAGGCATATAGTCAGGTGTATGATTAAACAATTATACCAAACAGGTGCTAATGATCATCAATTCAATATGTAGGTTGAAACACAATCATTAACTGAAACAGAAACAGCTGTGTAGGAGGAATAAAACTGGGTGAGGAACAGCCAAACTCAGCTAACAAGGTGAGGTTGCTGAAGACAGTTTACTGTCAAAGTCATACACCATGGCAAGACTGAGCACAGCAACAAGTCACAAGGTAGTTATACTGCATCAGCAAGGTCTCTCCCAGGCAGAAATTTCAAGGCAGACAGGGGTTTCCAGATGTGCTGTCCAAGCTCTTTTGAAGAAGCACAAAGAAACGGGCAATGTTGAGGACCGTAGGCGCAGTGGTCGGCCAAGGAAACTTACTGCAGCAGATGAAAGACACATCATGCTTACTTCCCTTCGCAATCGGAAGATGTCCAGCAGTGCCATCAGCTCAGAACTGGCAGAAAACAGTGGGACCCTGGTACACCCATCTACTGTCCGGAGAAGTCTGGTCAGAAGTGGCCTTCATGGAAGACTTGCGGCCAAAAAGCCATACCTCCGGCGTGGAAACAAGTCCAAGCGACTCAACTATGCACGAAAACACAGGAACTGGGGTGCAGAAAAATGGCAGCAGGTGCTCTGGACTGATGAGTCAAAATTTGAAATATTTGGCTGTAGCAGAAGGCAGTTTGTTCGCGAAGGGCTGGAGAGCGTACACGAATGAGTGTCTGCAGGCAACAGTGAAACATGGTGGAGGTTCCTTGCAAGTTTGGGGCTGCATTTCTGCAAATGGAGTTGGGGATTTGGTCAGAATTAATGGTCTCCTCAATGCTGAGAAGTACAGGCAGATACTTATCCATCATGCAATACCATCAGGGAGGCATCTGATTGGCCCCAAATTTATTCTGCAGCATGACAACGACCCCAAACATACAGCGAAAGTCATTAAGAACTATCTTCAGCGTAAAGAAGAACAAGGAGTCCTGGAAGTGATGGTTTGGCCCCACAGAGCCCTGATCTCAACATCATCGAGTCTGTCTGGGATTACATGAAGAGAGAGAAGCAACTGAGGCTGCCTAAATCCACAGAAGAACTGTGGTTAGTTCTCCAAGATGTTTGGGCCAACCTACCTGCCGAGTTCCTTCAAAAACTGTGTGCAAGTGTACCTAGAAGAATTGATGCTTGATGCTGTTTTGAAGGCAAAGGGTGGTCACACCAAATATGGATTTGATTTAGATTTTTCTTCTGTTCACTCACTTTGCATTTAGTTAATTGATAAATATAATCTATTAACATGTCTATTTTTGAAAGCATTCTTACTTTACAGCATTTTTCACACCTGCCTAAAACTTTTGCACAGTACTGTATATACAGTGCCTTGCAAAAGTATTCAGACCCTGACCAATTCTCTCATATTACTGAATTACAAATGGTACATTGAAATTTCGTTCTGTTTGATATTTTATTTTAAAACAATGAAACTCAAAATCAATTATTGTAAGGTGACATTGGTTTTATGTTGGGAAATATTTTTAAGAAAAATAAAAAACTGAAATATCTTGCTTGCATAAGTATTCAACCCCTGTGCTGTGGAAGCTCCCAGTTTACACCGATGAAAGAAATTGCCCTAACGAGGACACAATTACCTTACCATTGGCCTCCACCTGTGAACCATTAAAGTTGCTGTCACATTTTCTGGATAAAAACCCCACTGTTGAAGGATCATTGGTCAGGCTGTGAATCTGAAAGAAAATGAAGACCAAAGAGCATTCTACAGAAGTTAGAGATAAAGTAATTTAAATGCATAGATTACGGAAAGGGTACAAAATAATATCCAAGTGTTTGGATATCCCAGTGAGCACAGTTGGATCAATAATCAAGAAGTGGAAGCTGTATCACACCACCCAGCCACTGCCAAGAAAAGGCCGTCCCTCAAAACTCAGCGCTCAAACAAGGAGACTTGTGAGAAGCCACAGAGAGGCCAACAATCACTTTGAAGGAGCTACAGAGTTCAGTGGCTGGGAGTGGAGTAATGGTGCACCAGTCAACCATATCAAGAGCTCTGCATAACACTGGCCTGTATGGGAGGGTGGCAAGAAAGAAGCCGTTACTCAAAAAGTACCATCTGAAAGCACGTCTGGAGTTTGCCAGAAAGCATGAGAGTGACCCAGCTGCGATGTGGGAAAAGGTTTTGTGGTCAGATGAGACCAAGATAGAGCTTTTTGGCCAAACCTCAAAGTGCTATGTGTGGCGCATACCTAACACTGCCCATGCCTCAAGACACACCATCCCTACAGTGAAGTATGGTGGTGGCAGCATCATGCTGTGGGGATGCTTCTCATCAGCAGGGACTGGGCATCTTGTTAAAATTGAAGGAAGAATGGATGGAGCAAAATACAGGGAAATACTGCAAGAGAACCTGCTTCAGTCTGCTAAAAAACTGAAGCTTGGGAGGAAATTCACCTTTCAGCAGGACAATGATCCCAAGCACAAGGCCAAAGCAACATTGGAGTGGCTCAAGAACAAAAAGGTGAATGTCCTACAGTGGCCCAGTCAAGGTCCTGATCTCAATCCCATTGAGAATCTGTGGCACTATTTGAAAATTGAGGTCCACAAGCGTTGTCCAACCAACCTGAACAACCTGGAGCAAATTTGCCAAGAAGAATGGGCCATAATCACTCCGACACCGTGTGCAAAGCTGGTACATACTTACCCCAAAAGACTTAAAGCTGTTATTGCAGCGAAAGGTGGCTCTACCAAATATTAATGTGTGGGGGTTGAATACTTATGCAAGCAAGATATTTCAGTTTTTTAATTTTCTTAAAAATATTTCCCAACATAAAACCAATGTCACCTTATAATAATTGATTTTGAGTTTCAGTGTTTTAAAATAAAATATCAAACAGAACGAAAATTTCAATGTACCATTTGTAATTCAGTAATATGAGAGAAATTGGTCAGGGTCTGAATACTTTTGCAAGGCATTGTAATATATATATATATATATATATATATATATATATATATATATATATATATATATATATATATATATATATATATACAGTACTGTGCAAAAGTTTTAGGCAGGTGTGAAAAAATGCTGTAAAGTAAGAATGCTTTCAAAAATAGACATGTTAATAGATTATATTTATCAATTAACTAAATGCAAAGTGAGTGAACAGAAGAATAATCTAAATCAAATCCATATTTGGTGTGACCACCCTTTGCCTTCAATTCTTCTAGGTACACTTGCACAAAGTCAGGGATTTTGTAGGCATATAGTCAAGTGTATGATTAAACAATTATACCAAACAGGTGCTAATGATCATTAATTCAATATGTAGGTTGAAACACAATCATTAACTGAAACAGAAACAGCTGTGTAGGAGGAATAAAACTGGGTGAGGAACAGCCAAACTCAGCTAACAAGGTGAGGTTACTGAAGACAGTTTACTGTCAAAAGTCATACACCATGGCAAGACTGAGCACAGCAACAAGACACAAGGTAGTTATACTGCATCAGCAAGGTCTCTCCCAGGCAGAAATTTCAAGGCAGACAGGGGTTTCCAGATGTGCTGTCCAAGCTCTTTTGAAGAAGCACAAAGAAGCGGGCGCGTTGAGGACCGTGAGCGCAGTGGTCGGCCAAGGAAACTTACTGCAGCAGATGAAAGACACATCATGCTTACTTCCCTTCGCAATCGGAAGATGTCCAGCAGTGCCATCAGCTCAGAATTGGCAGAAAACAGTGGGACCCTGGTACACCCATCTACTGTCCGGAGAAGTCTATTCAGAAGTGGCCTTCATGGAAGACTTGCGGCCAAAAAGCTATACCTCCGACGTGGATACAAGGCCAAGCGACTCAACTATGCACGAAAACACAGGAACTGGGGTGCAGAAAAATGGCAGCAGGTGCTCTGGACTGATGAGTCAAAATTTGAAATATTTGGCTGTAGCAGAAGGCAGTTTGTTCACCGAAGGGCTGGAGAGTGGTACACGAATGAGTGTCTGCAGGCAACAGTGAAGCATGGTGGAGGTTCCTTGCAAGTTTGGGGCTGCATTTCTGCAAATGGAGTTGGGGATTTGGTCAGAATTAATGGTCTCCTCAATGCTGAGAAGTACAGGCAGATACTTATCCATCATGCAATACCATCAGGGAGGCATCTGATTGGCCCCAAATTTATTCTGCAGCATGACAACGACCCCAAACATACAGCGAAAGTCATTAAGAACTATCTTCAGCGTAAAGAAGAACAAGGAGTCCTGGAAGTGATGGTATGGCCCCTACAGAGCCCTGATCTCAACATCATCAAGTCTGCCTGGGATTACATGAAGAGAGAGAAGCAACTGAGGCTGCCTAAATCCACAGAAGAACTGTGGTTAGTTCTCCAAGATGTTTGGGCCAACCTACCTGCCGAGTTCCTTCAAAAACTATGTGCAAGTGTACCTAGAAGAATTGATGCTTGATGCTGTTTTGAAGGCAAAGGGTGGTCACACCAAATATGGATTTGATTTAGATTTTTCTTCTGTTCACTCACTTTGCATTTAGTTAATTGATAAATATAATCTATTAACATGTCTATTTTTGAAAGCATTCTTACTTTACAGCATTTTTCACACCTGCCTAAAACTTTTGCACAGTACTGTATATAATATATATATATATATATATATATATATATATATATATATATATATATATATATATATATATATATATATATACAACTCTGGAAAAAATTAAGAGACCACTGCAAAATTATCAGTTTCTCTGGTTTTACTATTTATAGGTATGTGTTTGGGTAAAATGAACATTTTGTTTTATTCTATAAACTACTGACAACATTTCTCCCAAATTCCAAATAAAAATATTGTCATTTAGAGCATTTATTTGCAGAAAATGACAACTGGTCAAAATAACAAAAAAGATGCAGTGTTGTCAGACCTCGAATAATGCAAAGAAAATAAGTTCATATTCATTTTTAAACAACACAATACTAATGTTTTAACTTAGGAAGAGTTCAGAAATCAATATTTGGTGGAATAACCCTGATTTTCAAGCACAGCTTTCATGCGTCTTGGCATGCTCTCCACCAGTCTTTCACATTGATGTTGGGTGACTTTATGCCACTCCTGGCGCAAAAATTCAAGCAGCTCGGCTTTGTTTGATGGCTTGTGACCATCCATCTTCCTCTTGATCACATTCCAGAGGTTTTCAATGGGGTTCAGGTCTGGAGATTGGGCTGGCCATGACAGGGTCTTGATCTGGTGGTCCTCCATCCACACCTTGATTGACCTGGCTGTGTGGCATGGAGCATTGTCCTGCTGGAAAAACCAATCCTCAGAGTTGGGGAACATTGTCAGAGCAGAAGGAAGCAAGTTTTCTTCCAGGACAACCTTGTACTTGGCTTGATTCATGCCAAAGCTGCCCGATTCCAGCCTTGCTGAAGCACCCCAGATCATCACCGATCCTCCACCACATTTCACAGTGGGTGCGAGACACTGTGGCTTGTAGGCCTCTCCAGGTCTCCGTCTAACCATTAGGCGACCAGGTGTTGGGCAAAGCTGAAAATTGTACTCATCTGGGGTGCTTCAGCAAGGCTGGAATCGGGCAGATTTGTCTTTGTGAAGGGCATGAATCAAGCCAAGTACAAGGTTGTCCTGGAAGAAAACTTGCTTCCTTCTGCTCTGACAATGTTCCCCAACTCTGAGGATTGGTTTTCCAGCAGGACAATGCTCCATGCCACACAGCCAGGTCAATCAAGGTGTGGATGGAGGACCACCAGATCAAGACCCTGTCATGGCCAGCCCAATCTCCAGACCTGAACCCCATTGAAAACCTCTGGAATGTGATCAAGAGGAAGATGGATGGTCACAAGCCATCAAACAAAGCCGAGCTGCTTGAATTTTGCGCCAGGAGTGGCATAAAGTCACCCAACATCAATGTGAAAGACTGGTGGAGAGCATGCCAAGACGCATGAAAGCTGTGCTTGAAAATCAGGGTTATTCCACCAAATATTGATTTCTGAACTCTTCCTAAGTTAAAACATTAGTATTGTGTTGTTTAAAAATGAATATGAACTTATTTTCTTTGCATTATTCGAGGTCTGACAACACTGCATCTTTTTGTTATTTTGACCAGTTGTCATTTTCTGCAAATAAATGCTCTAAATGACAATATTTTTATTTGGAATTTGGGAGAAATGTTGTCAGTAGTTTATAGAATAAAACAAAAATGTTCATTTTACCCAAACACATACCTATAAATAGTAAAACCAGAGAAACTGATAATTTTGCAGTGGTCTCTTAATTTTTCCAGAGCTGTATATATATATATATACAGTGCCTTATATAAGTATTCGCCCCTTGAACTTTGCGACCTTTTGCCACATTTCAGGCTTCAAACATAAAGATATGAAACTGTAATTTTTGTGAAGAATCAACAACAAGTGGGACACAATCATGAAGTGGAACGAAATTTATTGGATATTTCAAACTTTTTAACAAATAAAAACTGAAAAATTGGGCGTGCAAAATTATTCAGCCCCTTAAGTTAATACTTTGTAGCGCCACCTTTTGCTGCGATTACAGCTGTAAGTTAAGCTTGGGGTATGTCTCTATCAGTTTTGCACATCGAGAGACTGAAATTTTTGCCCATTCCTCCTTGCAAAACAGCTCGAGCTCAGTGAGGTTGGATGGAGAGCATTTGTGAACAGCAGTTTTCAGTTCTTTCCACAGATTCTCGATTGGATTCAGGTCTGGACTTTGACTTGGCCATTCTAACACCTGGATATGTTTATTTGTGAACCATTCCATTGTAGATTTTGCTTTATGTTTTGGATCATTGTCTTGTTGGAAGACAAATCTCCGTCCCAGTCTCAGGTCTTTTGCAGACTCCATCAGGTTTTCTTCCAGAATGGTCCTGTATTTGGCTCCATCCATCTTCCCATCAATTTTAACCATCTTCCCTGTCCCTGCTGAAGAAAAGCAGGCCCAAACCATGATGCTGCCACCACCATGTTTGACAGTGGGGATGGTGTGTTCAGGGTGATGAGCTGTGTTGCTTTTACGCCAAACATAACGTTTTGCATTGTTGCCAAAAGTTCGATTTTGGTTTCATCTGACCAGAGCACCTTCTTCCACATGTTTGGTGTGTCTCCCAGGTGGCTTGTGGCAAACTGTAAACGACACTTTTATGGATATCTTTAAGAAATGGCTTTCTTCTTGCCACTCTTCCATAAAGGCCAGATTTGTGCAGTATACGACTGATTGTTGTCCTATGGACAGAGTCTCCCACCTCAGCTGTAGATCTCTGCAGTTCATCCAGAGTGATCATGGGCCTCTTGGCTGCATCTCTGATCAGTCTTCTCCTTGTATGAGCTGAAAGTTTAGAGGGACGGCCAGGTCTTGGTAGATTTGCAGTGGTCTGATACTCCTTCCATTTCAATATTATCGCTTGCACAGTGCTCCTTGGGATGTTTAAAGCTTGGGAAATCTTTTTGTATCCAAATCCGGCTTTAAACTTCTCCACAACAGTATCTCGGACCTGCCTGGTGTGTTCCTTGTTCTTCATGATGCTCTCTGCGCTTTAAGCGGACCTCTGAGACTATCACAGTGCAGGTGCATTTATCACGGAGACTTGATTACACACAGGTGGATTCTATTTATCATCATTAGTCATTTAGGTCAACAATGGATCATTCAGAGATCCTCACTGAACTTCTGGAGAGAGTTTGCTGCACTGAAAGTAAAGGGGCTGAATAATTTTGCGCCCAATTTTTCAGTTTTTATTTGTTAAAAAGTTTGAAATATCCAATAAATTTCGTTCCACTTCATGATTGTGTCCCACTTGTTGATTCTTCACAAAAAATTACAGTTTCATATCTTTATGTTTGAAGCCTGAAATGTGGCAAAAGGTCGCAAAGTTCAAGGGGGCCGAATACTTTCGCAAGGCACTGTATATATATATATATATATATATATATATATATAGTACAATTAAAGAGCAAGATACAAAATACAATAACTTCAGTACTAATAAGAGCAAGTATCACTACTGAACCCACTGTTTTCTTTCTAGCATGACGCTTTTGTCCAGAGCGAGTTCGCTTTTGTTGTTTGAAATTAAAATGTTGTAATCAGATAATTCCCCTTTGTGTACTTGCTGGGCATGTAGTTTTTATTATTATTATTATTATTATTATTATTATTATTATTATTATTATTATTATCATCATCATCTAGTACTACTGCTAATCAGGGTCTGTAAACTATTTCTAATACAAGGGTCTATTAAAAGACCCTTATAAATACAGGCAATATTTACATCCACTAATATTTTTGAATTGTCAAAGGCACAAGCTTGAGCCAGTTCTTCCAGTGACAGCGTGAGACTTGCAGCTCTTCCCCATTCCCCTCTATCTGAGTTCCAAGCAGAAGCTTTTATTATTATTATTTTTGTGCATTCATTTGTTTTTTTGAGCGAGTCTTCCACCCTCAAGGGCTCAGCGTATATTGCAATTGGCCAACATCCACAGTTGTTTGTCAAAGGCATCCCAATGTATGCTTCTGTTAAATGGTGATTTCTTATTTCTTTGAAAATATATTTATTCAGGGCTACAAGAGCACACCAAACTTTTTTATATTAGAAAACAGAATAGGGGGATTTTAGGAATGTACCATCTACATATATTTACCATTTATATTTTATTTAATAAGGGTGTTATAGGAATGTACTACATACATGTATTCAACATTAATTGTAGGGTGTTACACTTCCATAAATTAGGGTTTGTAAACTTTGGACGACCCTGTATATGCACACACGCACGGTATAAATCTAATCTCCAGCAGTTTACAGGATTACATTTTTAGGTGCCCTGCCAAACGAACGTGTATAAATATTGTGGCGGCAGCAGACAAAAGAAACACACCAAAGGCAGTTTTGAGGCCAAAATAGCGGTAACAACAACCGCTGTTTATTTCTTCCTTGAGAAATGGACGCTCTGAGAAATGGGATGGGGGGCAGGTAGTAAAACCTGGAATGCAACTGCTTTGCAATTGTTCAATACGAGTCTTAATGACACTGCTAGGTCACATTAAAACCTGCATACTGAGGGGGGCGGGGGGAGTTCCTGGTAAGTGACGTATTTGTGAACTTTGCAGAGTCTTCTGGGAATTGAATTGTAGTTCGGTGTGGTCATGTTGTAGCACTGTTATGGGCAGTCGCTGTAATGGCCGGCGCGGTCTTGGACTCGCGGTGATGTTGTGATACACCCTCCCTCATGAGCTCAATAACCAGGTTCTCTTGCCAATGCCTTCATTTCTAAGGGGTATTCCCAGCCTGTATTCACGGAATGGAATGCCCCCACCTCACCTCCTGCAGGATCTTGAGCAGCTCCTCTCGGATCTTCAGCGCTGGTAAGCTCTTGTCTGGGAGAGGGCCGATCCATTCTTTAATGGCACTCATCACACCGCTGTCAATGAATGTCTCTTTTAAATCCTGCCTGGAGAGGACAAACCGTTAAGTTTAATAACAAGCTCAGCACACAGCCTACATTCCTAATCCACAAATCAAAGTTCACGGAATATTTGGCAGCGACGGGTCTAGGGAAAGGTGTGTCGGTCTGTTTTCTAAACTCTGGCTGCTCTCTGCTTTGATGCTGATAAGGAGAGACTCACTTCTTCAGGTGCATGACGACAGTGGGTAGCAATGTAAGTTTCTTCAGTGCTGGCTTCTTCTGGCCATTCAGCATCCGGTCCTCCTGCAGAGATGGCAAGATGAAATTAT
The DNA here is from genome assembly GCA_030684275.1 of Acipenser oxyrinchus oxyrinchus. Classification (NCBI taxonomy): domain Eukaryota; kingdom Metazoa; phylum Chordata; class Actinopteri; order Acipenseriformes; family Acipenseridae; genus Acipenser; species Acipenser oxyrinchus. Next base: position 18,004,228 of record CM060262.1, read on the forward strand.
TAACACAGAACACAAGACAACAGACCTCCAGAACATGGACAAGCCCATTAAAACAACTGGGAAGAAAAATGGAGGGCAAGAGAACAACTGTTCCTAAATAGAACCTAAATGGCAAGTCATTGAGATATAAAATCATTCACAGTGTAAATAGTAGTTGACTGCAAATGAAGTGTCCAGTCCGTATATGCGGTATATGCGGTATGTGCATACAAACCATTTAAACTATGGATTATAGTTAGTAATAATGTATTGATGAGGGTGGACTGAAAGGCGAGTCTTATAATCAACAATAGCCATCAGCAGTTCAAGTAGTGTCTTCATTATTACTGTTAGATTGTTTTACCTGTTTAGTAAGGTTTTTAACTTTGCAATCCTAAAGTAGTGTTTCTGTATAGTGCTGAAAGAGTTGAATAGCCATTGTTGTGTCTTTCAATTGATCGAGAGTCTGGCTCTTCTCAATCACTTTTGAGCATAAGTGAGACTTTCATCTATGATCGAATTTGCAATAAAGTATTCTCCTCTGTGAATTCAGAAATACTAAAAGAAACCTAAAACCAAACGTTTTGATCAAAAGTCTTTTTCACAATGTCTTCAACTGGTGGACGGGTTAGAGATTCATTAGCTCTACTATTTTGGAGAGTGTTTTTCATATGTATTCAATGTATTCTGCCACTGTATTTGGGAGCAGCTCACCTCGGCTGCTTCATTCATCTTGGCGATCATGGCGCTGACCACGTCGTCCGCGTCGCTGATGAACGTGCCGCCGTCACGGTTCCGCCGCCGCTTCCCTCCCAAGGCTTTCTTCCTCGCCAGCATCACGTCAAAGTCAGACATGAAGCTGGAGATGCAGGAGGGGAAAGAACCCATTACACAGGACTCCCTGGCTTTGTATGCTCTCTTTGCAGTGCCAGTTTTTATGGGATACAAAATATAATTTGAAGTTAACTTGAGTGACAGAGGGAAAACATTTTGGGAAGCCAATTCTGGACAAAATAATCAGGAGATCTCACATTCTGTCCATAAAAATATATAGAATTTCTAAGCCAAGCAACCAAAAGCACAAATGGAACTAAAGCTCTATCATCAGCAAGTGCCTGTTATTCAACATTCCAGAGATGTGTGATTCCTACTCACAGTAGTCAATGTGCATAAACTGTTGAAACATTAGCTTAATCCAAAGTTCTTCATGTTTATGTGCTGAAAGCATCAACTGAAAGTGAGAACTCATATCTGTTTAGTACAAATAGCTGAATAGTATGGTAATGATAAAGCTGTACTACCAACAAGTCCCACAGTACTCAACATACTGCCCTTTTAATGATTTACAGTGGCCTGAGGTTGGAAGTACTGCATGTCTAAAGCGATTAGAGCCAAGTTATGGAGTGCTTTGGTTTTCTCGCGACTGTGAAACACACCTAAATATACAATCTCATAAAATCTGATCTAATTTAATGAGAAAAATGTATTTTAAAATTCTCTATCTGCCGGTTGTATTCGATTACATTGCCTAGGCAGCAATGCGGACACGTGCCTTCTCCATGCAACCAATGTTTATTTTCTTGGCCAGTGACTTCCTTTTTTCCCCCAGTGTTTAAAACTATTAATATTTAGCGTCATATTTGTGTTTAACAGTAAAACATGACACGAGGGTTTATACAGTTTTAATGGTAGTCAGATGTAAAACGTCAAAAAAATACTGAGCATATTGGGGGCTGCAGTCCATTTTTGTAATTTGTACTACTGCAAATGTAAAATTCAGATTTTTTAATCTGTGTTAGTTTGGTGTTAGTATTTTCACATAACAATTCCTACAGTAAACATGCTATTATAATTGGAATTTGCATTTAAACGTCAAGTATACACTGGCAAATATCTTTTCAGCACCGTTTCCTGTTAGGCGATAGTGGAAGTTTGCACCCCTAACAGACAGAAAGCCACCAGGGAGACAGAAGAGGGTCGAAACAGCTGGGTTCAGAGACGGGAAAAAGAAACGTAGTCAAACACAACCACCAGAAATCAAAACATCAAACAAATTTGACCCACTTCAAAATTTAGATGATCAAAACAAGCATCAAGAGAATGAAAGGAACAACATCCAGGACCCCTTAAATGGTGCTGGCCAGGCAGCAAAAAAAAGAAAGTCATGATTGCCGGAGACTCGATATTGAGAAACACAGCAAGTTCAGTGCGCAGTCTGGACCCCTTTACAACAACAGTGTGCTGCCTTCCAGGAGCCTTTGTCACGCACATCACTGAGAACGTAGACAGGCTCCTACAACGAACAGGAGACGACCCGGTAGTAGTTGTCCACATCGGTACAAACAACATTGAAAGAGACAGACCAAGATCCCTGCAAAACAAATTCAGAGATCTAGGAAGGGAATTAAAATAAAAGACCAAAACTGGTATTTTCTGGGATACTGACGGCACCTTGCAAAGGACCATACGGACAGCTGGAAATAAATAATCTAAATGCATGGCTGAAATCGTGGTGCACCCAGCAAGGCTTCACCTTCCTTGAACATTGGACCGCATTCTAAAACAAGAACTATCTATATAGGTGGGACGGACTTCACTTAAATAAAAAGGGAACCAATCTACTCGGAAAAAGGATACCTCGGAGGTTCAGAAGCATTTAAACTAGAAAGGAAGGGGGAAGAAATCAACAAAAAAACAGAAGGGAGACTACATCAAAACAAGGGCAACAACTCAGGTAAGATATAGACATTAAATGTATTTATCTAAAATGATATAAGTCTCAAAAACAAAATGTTAGAACTTGAAGCTACTGCACTAACAAGTAACTATGATGTGATAGGTGTTACAGAAACTTTATCAGAGAATGATGCAGACGAATATAATATTAGTGGGCATACACTGTATAGGAAAGCGGCAGGACAGAAAAGGTGGAGGGGTAGCGCTATACATCAAAGATAGTCTTGAAGCCCAGGTGTTAAATCTGGAAGAAAAAAATAACGCAGAATCAATATGGGTCACAATAATGAACAAAAATTCAAAGGGCATAATAGGGGCATGCTATAGACCGCTAAATTCAGACACAGAGCAAAATAATCTGTTATACAATGACATCAGAAATGCATGTAGCAAAGGAGAAAACATACTAACGGGGGATTTCAACTTCCCCCATATAAAATGGGAAAACCCAGTGGGTAGCATGACATTACGAAATTGAAATGGTAGAAATGACTGCTTCCTAACGCAATTTGTCAAGGCACCAACTAGAGGGGAGGCATGTCTTGATTTAATAAAGACAGAGGAACTAAAACAGAGGTTAGAGAACCATTAGCAAACTCAGATCACAACATGGTCTCATTTGAAGTGCTAGTTAAAACCACAAAAGTAACAACTAAAGCTAAAGTTAATTTTAAAAAGGCAAACTATGAAGGAATGAAAGAGACTAACAGAAGTAGATTGGAGTAAAATACAGAAAACATCCACAAAAAAAGGATGGCTGTGTTTAAAAAAATGTAGTACTAGAGGCGCAAAACAATTACATCCCAAAATCCCACATCGCAGACAAATCAGAATCTAAAACAAAATGGCAAAAATAGTTTAATAGATCAATTAAAAAAAGTTATTTACAGAGCATTTAAAGGGGACTACTTGGAACTGCAAACACAAGTCAAAAAGGAAGTAAGAAAGGCCACTAGAAAGATAGAAATGAGCATTGCCAAGGGGGCTAAAACCAATTCCAAAAAGTTGTTCCAATATTATAACAGCAAAAGAACATTCAAGGAGGAAGTAAAATGTCTAAGAGATACAAATGGCAAAATCATAGATGAAGAGAAAAAAATTGCAAATATATTAAATGATTACTTTTCACAAGTTTTTACAAAGGAGGATACGGACAACATGCTCCACATGTCGACCTGTTCCTATCCAGTTTTAAATAACTTTAGCATAACAGAGGCAGAAGTGTTAAAGGGACTAGGAGTTCTTAAAATAAACAAATCCCCTGGGTCAGATGAGATCCTCCCATTAGTACTCAAATATATGAAAAGTTATCTACAAACCGCTAACCAAGATCATGCAACAGTCTCTTGAGATGATGTTGAAGCGGACACCCTGGGATCCTTCAAGATGCTGCTTGATAAGATTCTGGGATCAATAAGCTACTAACAACCAAACGAGCAAGATGGGCCGAATGACCTCCTCTCGTTTATAAACTTTCTGATGTTCTTAAGTCGTTTTAATTTTGACAGAAACCAAATATTCAATCGTGGGTTATGCTTTTCTCAAGTACTCTTAGAACACGCTGGTATTTCTCTCAGTACTGATGCAAGAATACTGTCGCCAGGGAAGAGTATTGCTTGCATCTAAACATTTTCGTTACTACAAAAAAGTGATGTCCAAAAAAAAAAATCTTAAAACAAAAGTGCTGTGACATAAAATAATAATAACTTCTCATAATTACCCTATAGAAAGTCTACACCCCCTTTTAAAATAGAACACCTTTTGTTGCCTTATAGCCTGGAATTAAAATGTATTAAAATCGTTTTTTTTTTATTTTTATTATTTATCTACACATCCTACCCTAGAAATTTGGAGAAAATTCATAAAAAACAAAAACTGAAATAGCTTGGTTGGGTAAGTGTCCACCCCCCTTGTAATAGCAAGCCTAAATTAGCTCAGGTGTAACCAATCGCCTTCAAAATCACACAGCAAGTTAAGTGGCCTCCACCGGTGTTAAATTGTAGTGATTCACATGATTTCAGGATAAATTCAGCAGTTACTGTAGGTTCCTTCTGCTGGGCAGTGCATTTCAAAGCAAAGACTCAACCATGAGCACCAAGGAGCTTTCAAAAGAACTTCGGGACAAAGGTGTTGAAAGGCACAGATCAGGGGATGGGTATTAAAAAAAAAAAAAAAAATCAAAGGCCTTGAATATCCCTTGGAGCATGGTCAAGACGATTATTAAGAAGTGGAAGGTGTATGGCACCACCAAGACCCTGCCTAGATCAGGCCGTCCCTCCAAACTGGATGACCGAGCAAGGAGACTGATTAGAGAGGCTACCAAGAGGTCAATGGCAACTTTGCAAGAACTACAGACTTATGGCCAAGACTGGTCAAAGTGTGCATGTGATAACAATATCCCAAGCACTCCACAAATCTGGCCTGTATTTTATTCAAGAAAGACCACCTTGAATCCTGTTTGAAGTATGCAAAAAAACTTTTTTGTTTTGTTGGCAAAAAGTTTTGTGGTCTGATGAAACTAAAATGGAACTTTTTGGCCTAAATTCAAAGCGTTATGTTGGCACAAACCCAACACAGCGCATCACCAAAGAACACCATCCCTACTGTGAAGCATGGTGGTGGCAGCATGGGCATGCTTCTCATCGGCAGGGACTGGGGCACTTGTCAGGATAGAAGGGAAAATGAATGGAGCAAAGTACAGTGAAGTCCTTGAGGAAAACCTGCTGCCCTCTGCAAGAAAGCTGAAACTGGGACAGAAGTTCACCTTTCAGCATGACAACGACCCAAAGCACACAGCCAAAGCTACACTGGAGTGGCTAAGGAACAAAAAGGTAAATGTCCTTGAGTGGCCCAGTCAGAGCCCTGACCTAAATCCAATCAAATTTGTGGCATTACTTGAAGATTGCTGTCCATCAACGCTCCCCAACGAACTTGACAGAGCTTTAACAGTTTTGTAAAGAATGGTCAAATATTGCCAAATCTAGGTGTGCAAAGATAGAGACCTATCCCAACAGACTCACAGATGTAATTGCTGCCAAAGGTGCTTCCACAAAGTATTAACTCAGGGGGGTGGAGACTTATCCAATTATGATCTTTCGGTTTTGTATTTAATATATAATTTTTTTCTTAATAAAAACTTTTTTTGCCCTTAACAGTGTGGAGTATGGTGTGTAGATAAGTGGGAAAAATCCTAATTTAAATGCATGAACCTCTGAGGCACTGACACAACAAAATGTGAAAAAGTTCAAGGGGATGTAGACTTTCTATAGACACTGTAATATATATATATATATATTATATATATATATATATATATATATATATAATTTTGTGACAGCACTTTTTGCTATAATAAAATATAGGATTTTCAAACTTTGGCACCTCTGCTTCAATGCACTGATGATCCTTATACAGCCAACTTAACAGAAGTATCAGAAGCATGTGAAGTGTTGGGTTTCTCTAAAGCTGATATGCAAATGGAACAGATTGACCTGCTACACGACTCAAAGGCAATGAGAAATGACATAAACAAGCCTTGCATTTTGGTCTCGGATTACTGACCAGAAATACCCAACAATAAAGGATGCTGCTTTGAATTATTTGGATCCACATATTGCTGTGAAAGTGTTTTTTCCTCAATGAAGCAAGTGAAATCTGTGCAACGCAGTACTTTGACTGATTCAGTTATTAAGACTGGCAGAAAGTGATACATTGCCGCAGTTCAAATATTTTTTTTTAATTCGGCCCTCACAATTCTTGAGTACCCTGAACTAGTCCTTGTAAATGCGATTAACTTATAGTGGGAATACTGATGCAAATGATTACAGGCATCACTCTCCAGCAGGGAGAATATTAACCCTGTGCTGCCCAGTTTCCAATATATTTGACTTTGAGAAAATAGGCATTTAATAGGTATGGGAACATATCCAGTGCAGTGAAGGGTTAAGATCCTAGCAGCTCACATCTATTGGGTACATACTCTTTGCTACCACCCCTTTCAACGTCATCATCGGAGTCGGAGTCTGCTGCCTCCTTCTGCTGCCTTGATGCAGCCTCTGATTTAGACTTCTCTCCTTCCAGGTCCTCCTGGTTAAACCCCTGCAAGAAAACAGACACATTATATTTAGTTTGTCAAAGCTCTGACCTGACTCAGTGCCGGTTATCTAAAGACAATTAGAAAATGGAGCCGAGATATCCTTTAACCCGATATGCAAATACAGTATTAATTTATGTAATTTACCTTTTAGAAAATCTCTGTTCTAGTACACGCACTCTGAATACTGTCTTTCAATGTAGACTAAAGTGTGCTTCCTCGCTATCCTATATAGTCAATCAATCTACCTATCTATTTAAATTTAGTATAGCACATAAAGTTAAGTGTTTGCAATCAGCGGCAATACAGTAACCACAACAGCAATAGCAACTAGTCTCCGGTTTGAATGACAAATTGTAGAAATCAAACATCTGAATGCAGACCGATTACTTTCAGCAACTTTATCTCAGCATATCATAACACAGGCACTGTGCTCTCTTCTCTAACAAAAACCTTATGAACGCACTTTGAACAAGTTACTAAATAAATTAACATTAACACATGTAGACTACTAGATAGTTTTAAATTACAAAAACGTTTGCCAATACGTTTTACAACCCAATGGTAACTTAAATACTGAAACTTACACAAATACACAAATGTGTGCACTGAAATCCTATTTTATCATTTTACATTTAAAAGGTAGATAAAATCAAACTGATCACAAAACATATTTGCCTTTGTGAACAAGGTGCCTGAACTGATTGTATTAAGTTATTTTGGCAGTTGGAAATAGCCATGAAGTGAATTCGTCCACCATTGATAAATTAAAACTTGATACAGCACACAACCCTAAGGTTAACAATCTCGAAACAAAAATAGAAAAAACAGGGGGACTCATTTTTAATACTGTAAAGGACTATGACAAGTTAGAAATAACCAACAACAAAGACCAGTACTGCGGTACGAGATGCGAATGTGCTCGTTTCTTTATTAATCAAAAATAAAAGGTTTACACAAAACCGGAACAAACACTGAACTCCAAAACAAAACGGCAGTGACCAAAACAGACAAACAAAACAAGCTGACACAGTGACGGAACAAACAAGTATCGTGCTGGTGTTAACCAGCACGCGTAGCAATTATGATTTTTTTTTTAAGCTTCCCTTCGCTTTACCTGCTGACCCGTGTTCTGCCTCCGAACACACTAACCCCTTTCTCACCCATGATCACCCTATTTATACACCTGTGGCTGGAGCCTTAATAAATCATTTAACCATGTATTTAATTCACGGCTCCAGCCACATTCACACGTTTTTACAGGGAGGAATTTAACTGCCTCCCTATCACCACTATACCACACACACAAACCCACATCCCTGTGCTCACACACCAATATACATTAACTCGCCCATGATACATAACCCAAACTATACAAAAAAAAACCAAAAACACACCCAAGGGTGGGGGTACCCCGTCACAAGGACTCAGAATTCATTATTTCAACTGCAATAATGAAGCCTGCATTACTCATGGAATATTGTGAAAAAACTTTGTATTCATTAGCAACTAAAACTAGTGCTGCATAAAAATCATGAAAGAAAAAAACAAAAACAGAAAAACTTTAAAATGTACATTTATTTTTATTTTATTATTATTAATTTAAAATGCACACATTTTCTAACAGCATCAGAACCCTCACAAGAGGGCTTTACACAGGCAAAGATACTGGGCTCTTTTCTCAAATGTTTGAGAGGGGCATTCGAGGAGAATTGCAATTGTTGAATATATTCTACTATTAGCAATTCTCAAGACGGGGGATTTGGTTATCCACTAAGAGAATACACTCGAATAGACATCTCAAATACTTCACTTACATACCACGTGCGATTCTCAGTTATTACTCCTAATTTTAGTCGAATGTGTTCACATGGTCAAACTAGACAAGGCTGCGATTGTGGATCTATCAGGCGATTTAGAGCAGGGATGTCTAATCCTGGTCCTGCAGGGACGGTGTCCCTCCTGCTTTTGGTCCCCTAAATTTACTTAATTGGACCAATTAAGTGCTTATCTTGCCAGGATTCATATATATTGCAAAATTCCAATTTAGGGCAATTGTTTGAGTCGCCAACGGCGACCAGAAGGGATATTAATTGGTTAATAATATATAGCCAGATAACCGATTTATATATAATTACATTTTATCGTGAATACAAGGGGGTAACTACAAAAACATTTTGACTCCTTATTTTTATTCGTTTTTATTTTTTTCTAAACAAATTTATTCGGCCACTCTTGGCTAGCCCTTGTTGCAGAATACATCTGTTTCGAAAAAATAACTAAAAAAATAAATAAGTAAATACAAATATTTTTGGAGTTACCCCTTGTATTTGTGATATCATTTTTTGGCTTTGGTAACTTCAATGCCTTGCTGTTTAATGTTTTATCCTCCCATCATTTGTTTTTCAGGGGATGCTGGCTATCCTTTACGTCGTGGCTTATGACACGTATTGAATCCCTCCACACAAGCAGAGGAAAACTATAATGTTGCACATAGGGCCATGAGAAGTGCAATTAAAAGGACCTTTGGCCTTCTAAAAATGAGGTTTAGGTGTCTTGATAGATAAGGTGGTGCACTACAATATACCCCGGAGAAGGTTGCCCACATATTTGCATCTTACACAACATTGCTATTCGTTGAAATGTTATTAACATTTTCGACGACGGGCAGAATACTTTAACAAATAACCCTGACCTGCCTGATGAAGACTGACATCCAGCTGTGGCTCGTGGGGTTAGGATTTGAATTCTAAAGAACTTTTAACCATGCGAGTGTTAGTTTAAATATAAAGTCTACTTTGATTTAATTTTTTAAAAATTTTTTATTATTGCATTTTAATTAGTAGTCATTGTACAATGATTATACACACCAAAAAAAAAGAATGTTAAGCATATAGCTTATATATTTTCATAAGTCCAATTTAGGCTTTTTTCTGCCGGCTGATACTCTTTTTGAATGTCTTCTTACAAAATCTTGGGAAGCATCTTTCAACTGGCAGTATTTTTAAAAGACTGAATTACTTGTTCAGGGACAACAGACTCGGTATCAGAATAATTCTGAGACCCCCTAACAGTAATAGGAGAGGCAGGAGTAGCAGCAGATACAGCTGTGGAACAGGTGCCAGATGTACGGTATGTAAATTATGTAGTATTTCTGTACTATCCGTTTGGGTATCTTCGCACGCTGAAGAAACTTCTGCTTCCTCATTTGCGATGCTTTCCACTGTATCATTATCATCTGGAAAATTAAATATGTACAGTAAACAAATAAACATAACTTAAGTTATGCCCTGTGTATTTAAATACAGGAATAGAAAAATTTAATGTTGCTTAATCGTTTAAACTGTCAAAAATATGCAGGTCAAATATTAAAAACAAGAGGCTGTCTGCAAATAACCTCAAGAGGTTTTTTTAGTCTATTTCCTACCTTTGTCACATGGCATCATTGTCACTGGATATTCACTTCCCAATGGCCAGCATGCTTTTGCTCACAATGTCATCTTCAGAGCTCGAAATAAGCGAAGCCCTGTCTGGGCATATTACGATAAAAAGGGAGCAAAAAGTAAAATGTAGACTGTTACAGCAGCAGTATGGGAACAATGTTAACCCTTTAAGGACCGGGATCACGTTAACACGATCATACTGAAGTGGGCTTCTAAGACTGCGATTGTGTAAACATGATAAAAAAAGCACTTTGTTTTGATCAATTACAGGGCCACCGAACTTTATAGTACAGGCTTGAAACACATATCACTGCATAGGGGAGGGACTGACATTCACTTCCTGATTTTTTTTCGTGTGACGTCACAGAGGGGCATTTGGTGTCTAAAGTGCAGAGACTTTACAGCAACCAGGAAGAGACAAAAGAAGAAACAAAACATCACAAAACTTGTTTAGAGCTAACAAAAAAGGAGAAACACTGTAAATCTGATGTACTTGACTTAAAATTAATTATATTAGAACATTTATTCTGTCTCGTGTTTTAATATATGTTTTTACAACATTTATAAATATCAAGAAACATGTGGATATCAATCATCATATACTATTTCATGAACTAAATGTAGAAGAGAAGATTGCTTATATTTTATGTTTATTTTTTGGTCTTGCTTTCCTAGTGCTGCCACTCCGACAAGTACAAAAACTATTAGTTATTGTGTCATATACATTAAGTAGGATATATTAGCTATTTGGATTTTAGCATTGTTTGAATAATTAGACTGCATAACATTTCTGTAATAATGCAATTAGGGGCTCGCGAGTGGCGCATCCGGTAAAGGCACTCCATGTGGAGTGCAGGATGGCGCCTATAGCCTGGAGGTCATCCAGGGTGTCCTTGGCTCACCGCGCACCTGCCTGTAAGTTGCCCAGAGCTACGTGGTCCACCGACGCTGTAGCTCTGAGGTGGCTGCATGGCGGGCCTGCAGAGTGAAAAGAAGCAGACGGCTGATGACACACGTTACGGAGGACGCGTGTGTCTGTCTTCGTCCCTCCCGAGTCAGCGCGTGGGTGGCAGCGTAAGCGGGTTGAAAAACAATAATTGGGCTTACCAAATTGGGGAGAAAATAAGAAAAATAATTGCTGATTCCAAATTAAAAAAAAAAAAAAAAAAATATGCAATTAATGCTCTCCCTCTAATCAAAACCAAAATCAAGACCATTATTGTACCCCTGATGCTATTATTTTCATATTGCTTCACTGCTTATACATTTATTTATATATAGGGCTTAATTTAGTAATTTATTTCATTTAGTTTAATATTCTGTCAAACAACTTAATGGGCTTTTAAACAGACCAAGCCTTCATTTTTCATTTACAAGCAGAACATGCAAATGAGATCGCAACAAGCGACTAATCTTTAGAAAAGCTATAATGAAAAATAAAGTAAAGTATTTTGCTCAACACACTTTATTACAATAGCTATGCGTAACTATTTACATTAATAGATGAGTCGCTTCTGTATTTCAATGAAAAAGTAAGAATTACAATTTAAAATCCCCTTTAGCTGTTTCACATAAAAAACCTGTACACATCAATTTTACTATTAACAAGTTTCTCAGTTGTGATACACGAATGGCTTAACTGGTATCAATTGCATTTTAAGGAGAGTAGAAAAGCCGAGGTAAAACACTGAAAATCAGAAGACCTATTTATAGACATATATGCGGTAATTTATACAAAGCTATTTACTTAAAAATAAGTAATAACACTATCTCTAAATGTATAGATTTTAATGTTTAAGCTATATATATATATATATATTTTAAAGTTTAAACGTTTAATAAAATAAACCTAATATATAATACCCCCTCCCGTCTGATGTTGGCTTTGTCTTAACTGCTGAGCTTTTTTTTTTTTTTTTAACCTGTTTGCGAATATTATAAAAGTGCTTTTGAACATCTGATGCATTTCTTTTGGCAGAGCCCAAACTGTTTACATAAGTGGCTATGGTATCCCATATTTTTTTTTTTTTTTTTTTTTTTTTAAATGTAAATTGGGAACAGCGAATGCACAATTTGAATTAATTCGAGTAAAAAGAGATTCTCATGCTGTGGAGACTACATCTGAATACAGCCTTGAGAATTGGTGGAGCAGACTATTTGAATTCCATATTCTAGTGGAGAACCAATTCTAAAAATTCAAATGTTTGAGAATAGAGCCCACTAATAGACAGCTAGCCAAGCCTAGACAGCTTAGCCAAACAGCTACAATAATATAATTTTCCATGAATGTATATGGCTGCATTCAAATGTCAAAATATAAAATTCTACGTACTGTAAATTCCTCCTCCTCATCTTCTTCTCCAGATTCCCCAAAAATGTCAGCAATCATTTTTCTGAAGAAAAAAAGCAAACATTTATTTAAATTGTTTGTGTATAGGTTGGTTTGCTGATATATATATTTTTTTTAAATACTTTTCACCCAGTACAACCATTGGAGCCTATTGACTAAATAAATAGAGGATACACCAGCACTGTAGTTATTCCACTAATGACACAAGCCAACTACATGTGTATGTAACAAGCATAATTTATAAAAAATAAATATCTGTTAAGTAGCCAAATTCTGGAGAAGTACTTCCCTAAACAAAGCTCAGCATCTGCTTAACAATGCGACATCATTTGGAAACTGAGATTAATATGAAGACAGCCAGCGTACTCACTCCTCTTCATTGTCGGACTCAATGTCACTCCCGAAGAGTGTTTTCCCATCCTTCGCGAATCCCTCCTTATCCTCCTCATCCTCACTGTCTGAACCCAACGCCTTGAGCTTCTGATTGGTGTCGGATTCCTCTCCATCCGATAGGATGCGGCTTTTCTTCACAGCTGAGGTGGATCAACACAAACACTACGTTACAGACTGGTGCACGCTTGGGGACAGGTCCGGTCTATTGAAGGTAAGGATGTTGAAGGCGCTGGGGCGCTGGTATATCCGCACTTCATTATCAAGGGGCAATTACTGTATAGGGTAAACCCTGCCACGGGCACAGGACAGCCTGTAACACAACTGATGGTTCCCCCGTCGTGTTGGCCCGAGGTCATGAGGCTGGCGCATGACATCCCCTTTGCAGGACACTTGGGAGCCGACAAGATGAGGGAACGCATATTGGCTCGATTTTATTGGGTAGGGCTTCATAATGAAGTGTCGAAATATGTAGCCACATGCCCAGACTGCCAGCGAGTAGCGCCGGGTCGAGTCGCCCGCCCTTTGGTCCCACTGCCAATTATTTCCACTCCCTTTGAGCGCATTGCAATGGACATAGCCGGCCCTTTGCTACCTTCTGACTCCGGGAATACGCATACAGTACTGTGCAAAAGTTTTAGGCAGGTGTGAAAAAATGCTGTAAAGTAAGAATGCTTTCAAAAATAGACATGTTAATAGATTATATTTATCAATTAACTAAATGCAAAGTGAGTAAACAGAAGAAAAATCTAAATCAAATCCATATTTGGTGTGACCACCCTTTGCCTTCAAAACAGCATCAATTCTTCTAGGTACACTTGCACAAAGTCAGGGATTTTGTAGGCATATAGTCAGGTGTATGATTAAACAATTATACCAAACAGGTACAAATGATCATCAATTCAATATGTAGGTTGAAACACAATCATTAACTGAAACAGAAACAGCTGTGTAGGAGGAATAAAACTGGGTGAGGAACAGCCAAACTCAGCTAACAAGGTGAGGTTGCTGAAGACAGTTTACTGTCAAAAGTCATACACCATGGCAAGACTGAGCACAGCAACAAGACACAAGGTAGTTATACTGCATCAGCAAGGTCTCTCCCAGGCAGAAATTTCAAGGCAGACAGGGGTTTCCAGATGTGCTGTCCAAGCTCTTTGAAGAAGCACAAAGAAACGGGCAACGTTGAGGACCGTGAGACGAGTGGTCGGCCAAGGAAACTTACTGCAGCAGATGAAAGACACATCATGCTTACTTCCCTTCGCAATCGGAAGATGTCCAGCAGTGCCATCAGCTCAGAACTGGCAGAAAACAGTGGGACCCTGGTACACCCATCTACTGTCCGGAGAAGTCTGGTCAGAAGTGGCCTTCATGGAAGACTTGCGCCAAAAGCCATACCTCCGACGTGGAAACAAGGCCAAGCGACTCAACTATGCACGAAAACACAGGAACTGGGGTGCAGAAAAATGGCAGCAGGTGCTCTGGACTGATGAGTCAAAATTTGAAATATTTGGCTGTAGCAGAAGGCAGTTTGTTCAGCCGAAGGGCTGGAGAGCGCATACGAATGAGTGTCTGCAGGCAACAGTGAAGCATGGTGGAGGTTCCTTGCAAGTTTGGGGCTGCATTTCTGCAAATGGAGTTGGGGATTTGGTCAGAATTAATGGTCTCCTCAATGCTGAGAAGTACAGGCAGATACTTATCCATCATGCAATACCATCAGGGAGGCATCTGATTGGCCCCAAATTTATTCTGCAGCATGACAACGACCCCAAACATACAGCGAAAGTCATTAAGAACTATCTTCAGCGTAAGAAGAACAAGGAGTCCTGGAAGTGATGGTATGGCCCCACAGAGCCCTGATCTCAACATCATCGAGTCTGTCTGGGATTACATGAAGAGAGAGAAGCAACTGAGGCTGCCTAAATCCACAGAAGAACTGTGGTTAGTTCTCCAAGATGTTTGGGCCAACCTACCTGCCGAGTTCCTTCAAAAACTGTGTGCAAGTGTACCTAGAAGAATTGATGCTTGATGCTGTTTTGAAGGCAAAGGGTGGTCACACCAAATATGGATTTGATTTAGATTTTTCTTCTGTTCACTCACTTTGCATTTAGTTAATTGATAAATATAATCTATTAACATGTCTATTTTTGAAAGCATTCTTACTTTACAGCATTTTTTCACACCTGCCTAAAACTTTTGCACAGTACTGTATATTAGTAGTGGTGGATTATGCAACGCGATACCCGGAGGCAGTTCCATTGAGGTCCACTAGTGCCGCTGCAATAGCCAAAGAACTAGTACAGATTATGTCGAGAGTAGGGATCCCCAAAGAAATACTGACTGACCATGGGACTAACTTTCTGTCTCGAACGCTACAGCAGGTGTATAAAATGTTAAAAATACGTCCTATCCAGACATCTTTTTATCATCCACAGTCGGACGGTTTGGTGGAACGTTTTAATCAAACATTAAAGCAGATGCTGAGACGATTTGTGAATCAAGAGCAGAAACATTGGGCATCGCTCCTTCCCTACCTCCTTTTTGCAGTGAGAGAGGTGCCGCAGAGTTCAACAGGGTTCTCCCCCTTTGAGCTCTTGTACGGCCGACAGCCTCGCGGTATCCTCAATCTGTTGAGAGAGGGATGGGAAGAGCATAAAGGCTCGTCCAAAAATGTAGTGCAGCATGTGCTCCTACTCCGTGATCACCTGGATTTGGTCAGTCGTTTGGCCCAGGACAATCTAAAATCGGCTCAGCACCGGCAACAGCAGCATTACAACAGAAATGCACGAATTCTGACCTTTCGGCCAGGAGACAAGGTTATGCTGCTTCTTCCCACGTCGGAATCCAAGCTATATGCTAAATGGCAGGGGCCATATGAGGTGATTCGGGCTATAGGGAAAGTGAATTATGAAATTCGGCAGCCTGATCGCCGTAATGAACGGGAAATTTACCATATCAATTTATTAAAGCCCTGGCAGGCAAGGGAGGCCTTATTTATAGCCCCAGGCGAGGTAGAGGATGATTTTGGACCCTGTATAGAGGCCCCTAGCATACAGAACATTCCCAGATCAGCAAAGAGATCTGCGCAGGTTAATTGAGGAGTTCAGGGATGTTTTTTCTGATGTGCCCGGCAGAACTAATCTCGTTGAATATGACATTATCTCTCCACCAGGTGTCACGGTTCGGGAGAGACCTTACCGGATCCCGGAAAGTCGACGAAGTGGCATTCGCAAAGAGGTGCGGGCGATGCTCGAACTTGGGGTGATTGAGCCTTCCAAGAGCGAGTGGTGCAGTCCGATTGTGATAGTTGCCAAAAGGAAGGCACCAACCACTTCTGCGTTGACTTCCGCAAGGTAAACGGTATTGCCAAGTTCGATGCATATCCCATGCCTCGGGTCGACGAGCTTCTAGACAGACTGGGAACGGCGAGGTTCATTTCGACTTTGGACCCGACGAAGGGATACTGGCAGATCCCATTAACCCGCAGATCACGTGAGAAAACTGCATTTTCTACCCCTGATGGTCTGTTTCATTTCACAACCATGCCGTTTGGGCTACATGGTGCGCCCGCTGCCTTTCAGAGACTAATGGACCAGGTTTTACGCCCACATCATGAATATGCAGCAGCGTATATTGATGATGTGGTGATTTACAGCTCCACCTGGCGGGAGCATTTGGCTAGGGTCGCAGCCGTCTTGCAGTCTCTGAGGGTAGCCCGGCTGACAGCTAACTTGGGTAAATGTGCATTTGCCAAAGAAGAAACCCAATATTTAGGATTTGTTATGGGACATGGGCAGGTGAAACCCGTCGCCACCAAAGTCCAGGCTTTGATGGATGCGGCAATCCCGAAAACCAAGTCCCAGGTGAGGTCTCTCTTGGGGTTGGCCGGTTTTTACCGTCGATTCATCCCCGAGTACAGAACAGTGGTAAACCCTCTAGTGAACCTCACTAAAAAGAGCGCACCAAATTTAATAAAATGGACAGGAGAATGTCAGGGGGCCTTTGATACCATTAAGCAACGACTCTGCCGAGCCCCCGCCCTGATCACACCAGATTTTGATAAGGAATTCCTCCTCCACACAGACGCTTCGGATGTTGGTCTGGGGGCGGTCTTGTCCCAGCAGGTCGACGGAGTAGAACACCCCATCCTCTACATAAGCAAGAAAATGCTCCCTCGGGAGCGCAACTACTCCGTCATAGAAAAGGAATGTCTGGCCATTAAATGGGCCACTCAGACCTTACGCTATTACCTCTTGGGTCATTCATTCATTCAATCTCGTCACTCACCACGCCCCACTCAGATGGTTAAGCACGATGAAGGATAGCAACGCCCAGATAACTCAGTGGTATCTGGCGCTGCAACCCTTCATGTATTTCATGACACACCGTGCAGGGAAAGATCATCAAAATGCGGATTACTTTTCCCGGGAGGGGGGTGTAATGGGTAAGGTAGATTCAGCCGAGTGTTCCTTCGGCTCCACTCTGAGCGGTGGGATATGTGACGAAGAGCGAATGAATCCGAATCAACAATCTCCCTCTCGACCGGTGAGGGCACTGTACAACAGGAACTGCGGGCTTCGTACTGAATGGTTGGGCAGTTCATTCCGGGACAGTCGGAAGCCGCCATTCAGGAAGAGGGCGGCATTACGGTACCTGGAGTCATCGCCTAGTACGGTGAGTGACGTTTCAGTCATGAATTGGAGGAGACGTGATTGAACTAGCTATCGAGGGGCGGGCTTAGGGTACTTTAGGGGACGTGACGCGAATCGGTTCCTTTGTTGTGGTTAATGGGAGGAGACAAGGACGGATCCTTGAATGAAGTGTGGGTCCATTGATAAAAACGTTTGTATTTGTTTTGTCAGACGGCTGATACGAAGCCGGGAGCTGCCGCGAGAAGCCAGCCCGGACCTAAACGCACAAGAGCACCAGCACTCAGAGCACCGCACCTGCACCAGAGCACACAGTCTGGAGACGTGTTGTTTGTGACTGTATTACGTGTGTTGTGTTTGAATTATTATTTCGGGACTGCAACCCCTTTGTTTTCTCGCTGGCAATACCCATTGCTGGGTAGAGTCAGCTTTATTATTTGAGTCCAGTTTTCGCTGGCAATACCCATTGCTGGGTAGAGCCAGCTTTATTATTTAAAAACCCTCGTCAAGGAAATTAAAGAACCTGACCTGTGAACTTTGTGTTTGTCCTTTGTCTGGAGCACCTTGAATCACCTGTACACCGGAGCACTACAAACCACTTTGCCACAGAGGCTCATGAAATGTTGCAGTTTCCATTCAAGATGAGTTTCCTTTACATTTCTTAAATACATAAAGTGAAGATCCAAGAATCTAGTGTATTGTTTAATGGTATAGAATGGCAGATTGATTTCTCATTCAGATTGGGTCCACTGAATACTTACGGGATGTTTCTTCCTTCTCTTCATCCTCGCTTTCAGAAAGGATTGTCTTCTTCCGCTTTACTGAAATGACAAATACGGTAGGGGAAGTGCTTGGAGAAAGTAATACCATTTGGAGAAACTTGCTACAAACACACAAACAGCACTACCATAAGCTTCACCCAAAACTTAAAGCCAATTTGTTTTAGAGCAGCAATTACTTATGTGACTGCATCTGATTGTTCTGAGTGTCAGGAATTAGATCCTGTTTGACTATTAAAATGTTCTGATGTACAGATCAGGGCATTCTTATCCTGGCACGGATTGCAAAGACAAACATAAAACAAACAATGAGCACTAGTCATTAACTGCCACGCTATCTTTGTGACGTTGTGACCAGCACTAAGTTAACCCTTTGCGGTCCATTTATTAATTCTGCGTCAGGCTCGCCAGGTCTAATTAATTTTTTCACGCGCAGTTAATTTTAGACGCGCTGTTTAAAAGTATTTTTTTCACAGTCAAACGGGTTTAAATGGCCCTGCATATCAACAAAGCACTCACTAGGGATCTCCAGCCCGCCCCACCCTTTCGTTTGCTATCGCTTTCACATATGCTACCAAATAAAAAATAATAATAATAGTCGTACATACAGATCAATCGTCTCCTGATGACTCGTTTTATCACCAAACTCCTCAATAATGCAATCCAATTCATTATTTTATTGCTATAACATCTCAAAAAGCTCTGCAAATGTCCGTGATAGTCTCTGTGCGCTGATACTGTACTCCCAGCTTGTTTCCATACGCCGCCCCATCTGATGCCAATGGGGTACTATGACTATTCATGAGATATGCCTTTTTTTTTTTTTAAATCGGCTTGTCTCGGCTCCTTTCGTTCCCACTTTCGGCCATTGAATGGTTTTCTCAGCTTTTTCCGTTGAAAAACCGACTTTTTTGCGTTTTTAAAATGATGTCGGACAGGGTCCGACAAAGGACCTGACGGGAATAATTGCAATGTCGGACCCAGTCCGACAAAGGACCGCAAAGGGTTAAAGCTGTGCTTTCAGGTGGCGTTACACTTCCTCGGTCATCTTACCTGGAAAGTGAAAAGGGCCTCTCCCCTTCTTTCCTGTTATTAACCAATCAGCTGCTTCCCCTATTGACAGACATGCTTTCTGCCAGTAACATGACCAAGAAGACACTGCCAACTGACGACTATTTTTTTAGCCTAATGCAGTACTTGATATCATTTCAAAACTTGTTTGAGACTGTGACAGGGTGGCTGAGTCGGTGACGTCAGGACAGATGTAGGAATTAAAATATACTGACACCAGGCACTGCAGTTTGAAATGAAAGACGCGGCTGGCTGCCGTTTATTTAAATACAAAAAAATAAATCAAAAGTTTTAAACAAAAAGAAACTGTGCTCACAGAGCAAAATAAAAGGTTCAAACAGAAACAAATCTCGAACACCAAATAATAAATAATACAGGTCAGGCTGGGCTGTAGCCTTCACTGTTCCTGTATCTCTCTTTTTTTAGTTTCATTTTTCTCTCCTTGCTCTCTCCTCATACACCCACCCCACGAGTGCAGAGAGCTGCAGGCTTACATACCGTGGCAGAGGGGTTTAACTGGCTAGTAATTCTCCTATTACCCTCGCCACAATCTGCACGAAGTTTATTAATTAAAGTGCTGTGGATGGGGCTACCCATCCACGTAAAACAAAACAAACAAATCGGCTACTGGTCCTAAATACATAAATAACAAAACAATAACCCAACCCATGCATTTCAGCCGTCATATTCAATACATAACTCAATAATAATAAATAATAATAAAATACAAAATAACACGGGGGCGGAGGGGGAAAACCCTGTTCTAAAAATAAATAAACAAAACAATGTACAGGGCACCTCGTCCTGTTACAGAGACCTATAGCAAATGTAAGTGCATGACTTATGGAAATATCATTTGTAAGACGTATGGAATTATTTTGTAAGCTACAACCTATATATTTTAGCTCAAAGAGCCAGCTGCCCTTTATATATATATATATATATATATATATATATATATATATATATATATATATATATATATATATATATATATACACACACACACACACACACATACAGTGCCTATAGCAATTATTCAGTAAGTTGGTTGCACCTGAGCTTATTTAGGAGTGTCATAGCAAAGGGAGTGAATACTTATCTAATGAAGACTTTTCAGATTTTTATTTTTAATTGATTTGTTGTTTCACCCCCCCCCCCCATTTCTTCACACATTGAAAGTGTTGAGTAGGTTGTGTAAAAATCAAAAGTAAAAAAATAGATCCCATTTAAATGCATCACGATTTCAGGTTGTAATACAACAAACTGTAAAAACGTCTAAGGGGGGTGAATACTTACTATAGGCACTGTAAAACACACACTATATATATATATATATATATATATATATATATATATATATATATATATATATACACACACACACACACAGACACACACACACTGAGTGTACAAAACATTAGGAACACCTGCTCTTTCCATAAAATAGACTGACGAGGTGAATCCAGTTGAAAGCTATGATCCCTTATTGATGTAACCTGTTAAATCCACTTCAATCAGTGTAGATGAAGGGGAGACAGGTTAAAGAAGAATTTTTAAGCCTTGACACAATTGAGACACGGATTGTGTACTGTATGTGTGCCATTCAGAGGGTAAATGGGCAAGACAAAAGATTGAAGTGCCTTTGACCAGGGTATGGTAGTAGATGCCAGGCGCGCCGGTTTGAGTGTCAAGAACTGCAACGCTGCTGGTTTTTTCACGCTCAGCAGTTTCCCGTGTGTATCAAGGATGGTCCACCACCCAAAGGAAATCCAGCCAACGGCAGACCAGTGGTCGAAAACGGCTCGTTGATGAAAGAGGCCAAAGGAGGATGACACGAATTATGCAGAGCAACAGACGGGCTAGTTAGTCAACTGACAGTCCAGTACAACATTGGTGCCGAAAGACCCATAAAAGAATGCACAACTCGTCGTACCTTGACACGAATGGGGTATGGCAGCCGACGACCTAACAGAGTTCCACTTCTTTCAGCAAAACACAAGAAACTGTGGTTGCAGTGGGCTAAGGACCGAAAACACTGGAGGATTGCTGTTTCACGCTGATGGGAGGACTAGGGTATGGAGAAAACCACATGGAGTACATGCAACCATCATGCCGCGTGTCAACATTGCAGGCTGGTGGTGGTGGTGGTGTGATGGTGTGGAGTGTGTTTTCATGGCACACATTGGGCCCCTTGATAAAAGTGGAGCAACGTTTGAATGCCACAGGATATTTGAACATCATTGCCAATCGGGTGCATCCCTTCATGGCAGCAGTGTATCCATCTGCGAATGGATTTTTTCAGCAGGATAATGCACCATGCCACAAGACTTAGATTGTCCAGGAATGGTTCCACGAATATATATATACAGTACTGTGCAAAAGTTTTAGGCAGGTGTGAAAAAATGCTGTAAAGTAAGAATGCTTTCAAAAATAGACATGTTAATAGATTATATTTATCAATTAACTAAATGCAAAGCGAGTGAACAGAAGAAAAATCTAAATCAAATCCATATTTGGTGTGACCTTCAAAACAGCATCAATTCTTCTAGGTACACTTGCACAAAGTCAGGGATTTTGTAGGCATATAGTCAGGTGTATGATTAAACAATTATACCAAACAGGTGCTAATGATCATCAATTCAATATGTAGGTTGAAACACAATCATTAACTGAAACAGAAACAGCTGTGTAGGAGGAATAAAACTGGGTGAGGAACAGCCAAACTCAGCTAACAAGGTGAGGTTGCTGAAGACAGTTTACTGTCAAAAGTCATACACCATGGCAAGACTGAGCACAGCAACAAGACACAAGGTAGTTATACTGCATCAGCAAGGTCTCTCCCAGGCAGAAATTTCAAGGCAGACAGGGGTTTCCAGATGTGCTGTCCAAGCTCTTTTGAAGAAGCACAAAGAAACGGGCAACGTTGAGGACCGTAGACGCAGTGGTCTGCCAAGGAAACTTACTGCAGCAGATGAAAGATACATCATGCTTACTTCCCTTCGCAATCGGAAGATGTCCAGCAGTGCCATCAGCTCAGAACTGGCAGTAAACAGTGGGACCCTGGTACACCCATCTACTGTCCGGAGAAGTCTGGTCAGAAGTGGCCTTCATGGAAGACTTATGCCAAAAGCCATACCTCCGACGTGGAAACAAGGCCAGCGACTCAACTATGCACGAAAACACAGGAACTGGGGTGCAGAAAAATGGCAGCAGGTGCTCTGGACTGATGAGTCAAAATTTGAAATATTTGGCTGTAGCAGAAGGCAGTTTGTTCACCAAGGGCTGAGAGCGTACACAAATGAGTGTCTGCAGGCAACAGTGAAGCATGGTGGAGGTTCCTTGCAAGTTTGGGGCTGCATTTCTGCAAATGGAGTTGGGGATTTGGTCAGAATTAATGGTCTCCTCAATGCTGAGAAGTACAGGCAGATACTTATCCAACATGCAATACCATCAGGGAGGCATCTGATTGGCCCCAAATTTATTCTGCAGCATGACAACCACCCCAAACATACAGCGAAAGTCATTAAGAACTATCTTCAGCGTAAAGAAGAACAAGGAGTCCTGGAAGTGATGGTATGGCCCCCACAGAGCCCTGATCTCAACATCATCGAGTCTGTCTGGGATTACATGAAGAGAGAGAAGCAACTGAGGCTGCCTAAATCCACAGAAGAACTATGGTTAGTTCTCCAAGATGTTTGGGCCAACCTACCTGCCGAAGTTCCTTCAAAAACTGTGTGCAAGTGTACCTAGAAGAATTGATGCTTGATGCTGTTTTGAAGGCAAAGGGTGGTCACACCAAATATGGATTTGATTTAGATTTTTCTTCTGTTCACTCACTTTGCATTTAGTTAATTGATAAATATAATCTATTAACATGTCTATTTTGAAAGCATTCTTACTTTACAGCATTTTTTCACACCTGCCTAAAACTTTTGCACAGTACATGTATATATATATATATATATATATATATATATATATATATATATATATATTTAAAAAAAATATATATATATATATATATATATTTTTTTTTTTTAACAGCCTTTGTTAACTATGTGTCAAGAGAAATGGGCTGCACAGGAGCCAAAGCAAAAACAAAGACATAAAATTCCAGCAGCAAAAGAGTAACAAATTTAATTCTGTTAATGAGATCAAAGCAATGGTTTCCTTACTTGGCTTCTTCCCTTCCTCATCCTCCTCTTCATCACTGTCAGCCAGTATGCGGCGCTTGGGTACCTCTCCCACCTCGCTATCACTGCCGTCAGCTTGTGATGGCTTTGCCTCGTCCTCGCTGTCTGAACTCACCACTCCCTTCTGCTCCCTGCCGTTCTCTTTGTCACTGTCTGCCTCTTCATTAGACTCTATCCTGCGCTTGCGTTTCGAGGCATCCTCATTTCCAGAATCGCTCCCTTTGCTTTTGGGGACCTCCTCATTTTCCGAGTCACTGTCTTTACGTTTGGGAGCGGCTTCGTTTTCCGAGTCACTGTCCTGATTTTTGGGAGCCTCCTCATTTTCCGAGTCACTGTCTTTACACTTGGGAGTATTCTCCTTTTCCAAGTCACTGTCCTGATTTTTTGGAGCCTCCTCAATTACCGCGTCACTGTCATGAGATTTGGGAGCATTCTCCTTTTCGAGGTCGCCGTCTCGCTGTCTGGGGGCGTCTTCGTTTTCTGAATCACTGGCTATCCTGTTCTTCTGCCTGCTGCTCGTGGGACCGTCATCTTCATCGTTTTTCTCTTCCTGACAAAAGAAAAGAAAAAATAACAAAGTTGAGCACCATACAAGCAGGGTCAGATCATCAGGCTCCACAGCTGGATCTAGGGAGTGGAGGCAGTAAAGATATGCCACCGAGAGGTGCGGAAATGTTTTCAAAGTCTTTTTATTTAAAGCTACAAGTGAAATGTGATTGGTCAATCTAGCCTCCTAGGAGACATTAATCCATATGACAAAACCACCATAAAATTATCACAGGTAACAAGCACACCCACTCTCAAACCGGCCATTACAAAACCCTTCGAACGACAAAGCTATGAAAACCCAAACAGAATGGTGTCCATTTTATATCCCGAAATACAATTCAAGTACATATTAGATATTAAAAAAACATGGTCACACAATTCTGCTCCAATACAAAAATATTAACCAAAATGCTTTAAGAAATGCCTGTTAATTGTCTAGAAATTGTTTTTAATGGTGGCTGACTACATCATGGCTCTGTTTTAGAGAATGACACTAAGATGTTACTCCTGCGGGATCCAGCGGCACTCCACGGGATTCCCGCGGTACGGAAAAAAATTGTGCTAAATTTTGATGGATGGGATGGTACAGGGGTGAAGCTCACAGGAACAGGCGGGACCGGGAAATAAAAAAATAAATAAACCTCTCAGGACAGGCAAGAATGGGATTTAAGCGTATGGGAATGGAAAGGAACGGGACTACTCTGCACCCAGAAGACAGGAAGAGTTTTTTTGCTCTTTAAAGTCGTGAAAGAGCCTATGACATGGAACTTGATTGTTACCATAAACATACAAAATAATATTAACAGGTCTCACTTGAACATATAATCACATTAATTTTACCAAATTATGTTTAATCGCGCTGCAATGAATCAAATAACACCTTGTGACAGGGTGGCTGAGTCGGTGACGTCAGGCAGAAGCAGGAAGGAAACTGACACCAGGGAAGTACTGCAGTTAAAGGCGCTTGCGCCGTTTTATTTTTAAATAACAAAAATAAATCAAAAGTTTAAACAAAAAGAAACTGCTCACAGAGCAAAATAAAACAGGTAAACAAAACAAATCACAAACACAACTAATAAATAAACCATACAGGTCAGGCTGGGCAGTCGCTGTCACTGTTCCTGAGAGCTGCAGGCTTATATACTGTGGCCGAGGGGTTTAACTGGCTAGTAATTATCCTATTACCCCTCGGCCACAATCTGCACAAGTTTATTAATTAAAAAAAGTGCTGTGGATCGGGCTATCCATCCACGCTAAACAAAACAAACAAAATCGGCTACGCTGTCCTAAATACATAAACAAAATATGCGGCGCTTCGCCGTAATAAATAATAATAATAAATAATAATAATAATAATAATAATAATAATAATAATAATAATATACAAAATAACACAGGGTCAGAGAGGGAAAACCCTGTTCTAAAAATAAACAAACAAAACAATGTACAGGGCTGCTTGCCCTGTTACATATCCCCCCCCCCTGTGCAACGCACACTTGGCCCCAACGGCCACCTCCCCCTCAGTCTCAAAGTCCCGAAGAGGGGAAGCAAGTTGTTTCTGGGGTGGCCATGGTGGAATGTCTGGCAACCCCAATTCTTCGTGGCTGGCAGCTCCTATTCGGGGCTCCCGCCACACGCTATCCTGCCACGAAAGTGCGGCTGGGGAGCTGGTCTCCTGACCTCCCCCTTCTTTATGGCCGGCAGTTCCCCTCCGTGGGGCTCCGGCCAGCCACTTCCGCAGCGAAACTGCTGCGGGGAGCTGGTCTCCTGACCTCCCCCTCCTCATGGCCGGCAGCTCCCTCCGTGGGCCTCTGGCCACAGTGTTTCCTGCTGCGAAATGCGGCTGGGGAGCTGGTCTCCTGACCTCCCCTTTCTTCATGGCCGGCAGCTCCCCTTCATGGGGCTCCGGCTACAGTGTAGCGACCCCAGGCGACGGCAGCAGCGGCGGACCCTCGGGAGGCGACGGCAGCAGCGGCGGACCCTCGGGAGGCGACGGCAGCAGCGGCGGACCCTCGGGAGGCGACGGCAGCAGCGGCGGACCCTCGGGAGGCGACGGCAGCAGCGGCGGACCCTCGGGAGGTGAACTCGGGAGGGGAGCCCCTGGCCATAGAGGTGGCAGCGGGAGCTCCACTTCTCCCTCGTACCCTGTACCCTGTGCGAAGCAAAAGGCAGCTCAGTCTCCTCCCTCTTGGGCTGTGGACGCACCGACTCCTTCCCCTTGTCTCCTCTCCTATAGGTGTAATTCTCTCCTGTGCCTGCTGTTGCTGCAGCTGCTGCTGCCTGCAGCTCTTCCTCCTTCCCATCCTCTTTCCTCCCATTCTCCTTCCTCCCCTTCTTCCTCCTCACTCCACAAGTAATAATAAAAACGAAAAAAACGAAGAAAAAAAAACTGCAGTACCCCTCTTCTGCCTGAGTCCAGGAGGCGCTGGTGATCCCACGCAGCACACCACGTGTGACAGGGTGGCTGAGTCGGTGACGTCAGGCAGAAGCAGGAAGGAAACTGACACCAGGGAAGTACTGCAGTTAAAGGCGCTATGCCGCTTTATTTTAAATAACAAAAATAAATCAAAAGTTTAAACAAAAAGAAACTGCTCACAGAGCAAAATAAAACAGGTAAACAAAACAAATCACAAACACAACTAATAAATAAACCATACAGGTCAGGCTGGGCAGTCGCTGTCACTGTTCCTGTATTGTAGTTCTCTTTCGTTTTAGCTCTTGCCTTGGCTCACTCGTTCCTCCTCTGAACTCCCACCACAAGCGCAGAGAGCTGCAGGCTTATATACTGTGGCCGAGGGGTTTAACTGGCTAGTAATTATCCTATTACCCCTCGGCCACAATCTGCACAAGTTTATTAATTAAAAAAAGTGCTGTGGATCGGGCTACCCATCCACGCTAAACAAAACAAACAAAATCGGCTACGCCGTCCTAAATACATAAACAAAATACGCGGCGCTTCGCCGTCATAAATAATAATAATAATAATAATAATAATAATAATAATAATAATAATAATAATAATATTATACAAAATAACACAGGGGCGGAGGGGAAAACCCTGTTCTAAAAATAAACAAACAAAACAATGTACAGGGCTGCTTGCCCTGTTACACACCTGGAAATACAAAGAGGGCGATCTCCATTTCCTGGTGTGGGGCCAGGAGACTGTGACCTCAGGCTCCTTGCATCTACCTGTGTGTTATGAATGTGAATTATGTAGTGATGGATCTGATGTAGAGAGAAAACAGGGATTGTCTGCCGTATAAATTCAAGCTGTATGCCTCAGAATCAGAAGGTTCAAACTCAGAGAGAGACCAACGCGGACGGACCAGTGGGACAGCAGATGTCCGGAGAATCAGCATCTTGGCAACACGGTATGGTTAATAAAAACCCTTACGTTTAACATAGATTGATACTTAAAATATTTCATATTACCCATAATTGTATAGTTATGTCAGTCCTTTAGTTAACAATATTGATACATGAATTATTGATACTAGCAGAATAACCGAACGTTGTGGATTGCTACTGGCATGTATTTAACATATCTCTCTCTATATACATATGTACAGTATATTAAGGCTGTGCAAATCATAATGCAGGGATGTCAAAGGCTACGATTTGGCCGTAGCAGCTACTATTTTTTGGAGGTACTGCTTCGGCGCTACGTTGAAGGTGTATGTATAATACTTTGAATTTTAATAAACACATGACAGATACTCCCTGAACGTTTATGAAATATTATTTCAATACCATGTTTTTTGTTGTTTTTTAATGAATTAATGGTTCATAATACAGTTTATTGTGGCATTGACATACTAAAAGCTCTGAGCCGGGTTGCTTAGTAAGCGATTTAAAAACTGAAACTGCCGCACAAAACTCTAAACAGTTGTTTTTATATTACCAAATTTATATATTACATCATTATATTGCACATTGTTCTTATAAAGACCCTGTGCTTGCACTGTATTTTTTTCAGAAAAAACAAAAGCTAAAAACAAAATTACTAGTAGTATACTGGTAGTGTTTAATGCAAAACCTTATAAACCCTAATTTTATACATGACTACGAAAATATCTGTACTTCCCGTGTCCCTCTCTACTCTGTGTTTGAGGGGATCGGAAGCCATCAACCTTGATAGCTGCTTCTGGGTATGAAATTAAATAAGCTGAATACAGTAAGGGTTTCTGCTAATAAATAAATAATAATTAGTTCTCTGAGGTCAAACAAGTCCTTCTAGTGCAGAAAGATGATGCAAGCGGTAAACCAGTCCCAAACAACCAGCTGGACAACACTAGAGATGCATGGCAGGCACACTCAGGCATTAGAAACATGACCCACAGAATCTGTTACTCCGGCCACTGGTTTCATAGTACCTGACTAACACTAACCCTGGACTACCTTACCTGCAGCAAACTTAGTTAACCCAAGATTAAAGTAATTGCAGCTAACATTACATAAATCTTTCCACTTCTGCACCTCTGTTTGCTACATAATCCAGCATCAATGCTTTATTCTCAGGATATCTGTTACACTTGCACTTCCTGGGTCATTTCACCTTAGCAGTGTCTTCTGGGTCATGTTACTGGCTGAAAGCATGTCAGTCAATAGGGCAAGCAGCTGGTTGGCTGGCTGGCAGGAAAGAAGTGTGGGGACAATTTCATCCGCCAAGTGAAATGGCAAAGGAAATGCAACAAGAACTGAAAGCATGACTTGCGAACAGATTTAAGTGAAGTACCAGATTTACTATACTGTAAATTGTGATTTGTTCAAAGCTGCACCTTTGAAACCTATATAACAAATACCAGTGCATAACAGGTAAGATTTACAGCAAGGAATTATTTTGTTAGCTACAACCACTTTAATGCTAATCTGTGAGAGGAGCTGATGCCTCACACCTCCAAGAGCCACAGGAACACCAGAGAAAGGGAAGGATTACCTCGGAGTGCAGTCCTACACTGCCTGCCTCGGAGCCCGAGCGCTGTGCAGGGCTGCCTTCTGCATCAGAGCCTTCGTGTTCATCCTGCACTGGAGTGGCACCACCATCATCTGAACAAAGTGGAAGCAGCAATCTTCTGGTTAGCGCAACTGTGCTTTCACAAACCAGGGTCATCTATTTAATTCGAATTCTCCTCAGGAGGGATGCAATGGTTATGAGTTTCCCAAACCGAAACTGACATTTTCATAAAATTCCAAACCAAACGATACAGACGAAACATAAAAAAGAAAAGAAACCGTAATTTTCTGACAATGCTTTTTCATTGTACGTCTCAGCACTTAGCCGGCTCCATTTTCAAGAGCTCATTGTGCACTTTTCTGCATCTAGACGGTTCATATTAACATCCGTTAATAAGTATAATATAGTAACATAAATCAAAAGTTATGACAAGACTTACCTGATTGATTCTGACAGCCCTCAGTAGAGATAACCGTGTCTTTTTAGGTTTCTAAAACCGTTGCATACGCAAACTTAAACTCTTAAGAAAATACATCCTAATAAGTGAAAAGATGAAGCTAGAGATTTGAGTTAAAAAAAATACTAATAAGTAATAATAAATAAGTTGTTGAGTCTGTCACGTCTTACATTACTACTGTGCAGATCTAATTTACACTTCATAAAATATCCAATAATTATGCTGTGCATACTAAAAAAGCAAACTGCAAAAGTATTGAAATTAAATAAAATTTTATTTGAGGTCCTGAACCATTGTGAAACTGGAATAAGCAGAAACTGAGCAAAGCTGCAAAACTAGAAAAAGGGTATTTGATAGTAATTTCAAGAAAGGGGAGCTGTAGCCTACTGCTACATGACATTTTAAATTAGATGGGTTTCCTTATCAGAAAGTATTGAAAAATGCTGCCAAACACCTCTTTGCTTTGAAGCCTGTTGATTAAATAATCTCTATTTAGAAAAACAAAAAACAATGGGCGTACCAGAAAAATAAATGGTTAATGTCTTATCTTATTACATTATTTTATTCTTTCTACATTCTGTCTAATTGTATTATACATTCATATGAGTGATGCAGTAACACTGTATTCAGCTTATTTGTAACAATTAAAAAAATAAAGTATAATAATCATGGTCTAACGTTCATAAAAGAGCATGTGGCACATGAGTGGAAAAGTTTCAACTAAGTGCCTCATTATTATCTAAGCACAAAGACTATCTCACATTGCAATCACATGGCCTCCTGTTTGAATGTGACCTTCCACTGATAGCGCCGGGCTTGTCTGCTATTGGAAGATGGGACATTTTATAAGCCCCCCCATCTCAGAAACCCAGATACAATGGACTGGAGATCAAGCAAGATGGAAGTAAGTGCTGGGGAAGAGAAGTTTGTGACTTAAGGGGGATTCAAATCAGGTAAAGACACAAATAAACTAGGTGGAAATAGGTCTACAAGAGAGATTTTGGGAGTTTAGACACATAAAAACATAATGAATCGTAATGGAATTGCATTGTAGTAAATCAAACTGATCTAGGGGAATGGTGTTGGGAGGAATTGGCTTACTATTTGGAAAATTTGAACTAAAGAAAAAAAACAGTAATTATTCAAGCTATTTTTGTCCTGCTATTGTAATACATGCTTGCAAACTTGATTTAATGTTGGTTGATCCTAGAAAAGATTATGGACAGTTGTTTGTATTAGGCAGTCGTTTGTATGGTCACAGCTTCACCGACTGTTGCTGCTGCAACACAGCATGGGTAATTAAGTTTAATTAAAGCTTTTTGAAACTGCAAACGGACATTTAAACTTGTTTTAATTTCACAAATAATGAATCTCTATTAATCCAACAAACTGCAGAATGTTAAAATAAAAATGTAAAAAAATTGTAGGT
Organism: Acipenser oxyrinchus oxyrinchus; assembly: GCA_030684275.1. Classification (NCBI taxonomy): domain Eukaryota; kingdom Metazoa; phylum Chordata; class Actinopteri; order Acipenseriformes; family Acipenseridae; genus Acipenser; species Acipenser oxyrinchus. The sequence goes on from CM060262.1 coordinate 18,035,306, forward strand.
TTAGAATATATTAAATGATCAAGAGTATGAATAGGGCCATTTACAGCACAAGTTTTTGACACTTGTAAAACCGGCAGCATTTTACAAGTGTTAAATATGTAATTAAACAATCAGGAAAATCATTAACTTGATCAAAGCTGGCTTAAAATGCTTTTAATAACCTGCAACCTCAAATCTATGTGCTACTTGACAATAGGAGTACCAGTAAAAACTGCTTTCTGAATATTCAAGTAATTGAAGTTATTAGTAATTTTATAATTGAAATTAATGGTAATTTAATCATAGTCTTACTCATTTGACCCTATGTAATTGAGTGTGAAGCTTTTCTTAATGTTTGACCATTAATTTAAATATTGGTAACAGAACAATAAACCTAATGGTTACTAATTTTTAAATATTCAGATTAACAAGTAAAATTACAAAGCATTTTGAAATGTGATTTTGTCATGTTAAGGTACCAATGAGAACACAGCAGATACTGTATTGGACATGATGTAAAAATCAACAGGTTTCAAGTCTCATTTGGGTGTAAGGAGCAATGTAAAGAAACATGGGTTAAGTATTTAAGAGGCTAGAAGAACCCTATAAACTTGTGTAGCATCAGTGACACAAAGTCACTGACTGGTTTTAAGAGATTCAGGATTGTAGGACTGGTTTCAGTGTTCTATCAAATGATGCGGTGGAAATCAGGCTACCATTGCATAGCATTTCGATATTTATGAGAATACGACGCACCTGACCTTATTACCTACACACTGTGGCTAATCAAGCTCTTATCAATACAAACTATGGAATGGGTGTTAACTGTAGCTATTATCCATAACTACAGCCTTAAACTTAACAAAGATGATTATTAATATGTTATCTAAAAAAATGGGTCGTGTAGACTTGATGAATATATATCCTTAAATAAAAAAATTAAACATGTAATTTAGAGTTACAAGCTTTGGTTTGTTTGATACAAACAACTGTACTGGTGCAGTAAACATTGTGTTGACGTATTCACAGCCGGACTTTTTTTTTTTTTTAAATCGAACCAGTTAATCTTGCAGTTTGTGGGGCAACGATGTTGTTAGGCTACATAACGTGCAGAAACACGCCTATGTTTCAATAACATGGTTACCTGAATTGTTTCCGGGGAATAACTCGTCCTCTTCTCCGACCATAGTTGTTGTATTCCTTGTGTGTTTAAGCAACAAAGAACGGCTTATGCTCGTTACTGTTGCCACCCTGGAGACAGAACAAGGGTGGTCTATTTTGGGGGTATGTGGATCTGACAGGGCCGCGGGGTTCTGCCCCCCGACTCGATATTCAGTTCTAACTCTAGCCCACAGTAACCAGTCTGTGCTCCAGTTAGAAGATACTTTTCGGGTTAGGTATTCCTATTAGGCCACGTTGCGGAGTCTTAATCTTTGGTCCTTCAATGGCCGTTTCTCGCTTGTTGTTATGATGGCTTAATGCTAAACGGAGTGATCGAGCACTTGGTGTATGAGAAAGACTGTTCCCTGTTTTCCAGATCTTCCCAAGTTTAAAAACCGCTTTCCCAACTCGCTTCCCTACTCTGTTCTTCCAAAATGGCGACTGATTGGCTCATATTGCCCATGCGCTGTATTCAAACCATCGAGGCGCGCAGACAGATGACGCAAATTAGGGCTGCGCGTGCGTACTCACAGACGCCAGGAAGTTTTTGACTTTATTATTAACGGGAAACTTAAGATCTTCTATATAGAAATTCTATATATAAATTAGCTATACCGGTAAAGCAGCTTCTGGTCACTGCAAATTCTGTGTTGTCTGCTGCTGTAACCGCTCAATCTTTCTATCTATTTTCGTCAGCGACTTTATCATCAGATATTTTCATGGACCTCTTTTTCTGTACGATATTTCTTCCTGCATGCCACACACATCACTTGTTTGCCTTCATAATGAATCTGATTTGCATCCTGTTAATTCACACACTCCATTTTGATGTTTCTTGATTACTTTAGGGCAGCAGTGTGGAGTAGTGGTTAGGTCTCTGGACTCCTGACTGGAGGGTTGTGGGTTCAATCCCAGGTAGGGGATACTGCTGCTGTACCCTTGAGCAAGGCACTTTACCTAGATTGCTCCAGTAAAAAAACAACTGTATACATGGGTAATTGTGTGTAAAAATAATGTGATATCTTGTTACAATTGTAAGTCGCCCTGGATAAGGGTGTCTGCTAAGTAATAAATAATAATACAATCTTTATATCATTTATGCAGTCTCTGTTTTCAATTGGAGACATGTATGTAGTAATGAGAATTGCTGCATTTTCCAATTCCTAAAACATTTGGTTGAATTGTTTATTTTTCATTTTAGCTGTTGGTTTTGGTTTATTGGTGATATGCTTTAACAAGCGATGTTCAGCCAAACATTTTTACTGTTGAAATCCCAGCCTACCAGCTAAGTGTCACAAATAATTGACTGTGCATAAAGAATTAAAAAAAAAAAAAATGCAGTCATAACTGTTTTTCTGTTGTGCAATGTCTTAATTTAATAAAATAATATTCAACCAAAAGTTTAAAATATATTATAAAAACCACTAATGTCAGCTTAATTCAATTATAATTAATTGATTGATTGAAAAAGATTGGTAACATACTGTAAATCATGTATAATTTTTATTTTTAATTTAGTTGTTGCCAATTATTTTTATTTTATCCCAATTTAGAATGGCCAATTTATTTATTTTTTTATTTTTTTATTTTTTTTTAAGCTCAGCTCACCGCTACCACCCCTGCGCTGATTCGGGAAGGCAAAGATGAACACCCACTGTCCTCCGAAGCGTGTACCGTCAGCCGACCGCTTTTTTTCACACTGCGGACTCACCATGCAGCCACCCAAGAGCTACAGCGTCGGAGGACAACGCAGCTTACAGGCAAGCCCTCAAGTGCCCAGCCAGACTACAGGTGTCGCTGGTGCGCGGTGAGCCGAGGACACCCTGGCCGACCTAACCCTCCCTCCCCCGGGTGACGCTTGGCCAATTGTGCGCCGCCCCCTGGGAGCTCCCGTCCACGGTCAATGTAAATTATTTTAAATGAACATTGAATGATATAAGAACTAGCTATGTTGCCATTTGTAATTGATATTTAGATTCCCACTTTTTTATTTAATTTCAAATGTGGTATTTTAACTTGTACAGAAATACATGTGTGACCAAGCGAATGAATCCTAGTCAACAATCTCGCTCCCGACCTGTGAGGGCACTGTATAACAGAAACAGTGTGCCCCGTGCTGGATGATTTGGCAGTTTGTTCCAGGGTCAGTTGGAAGCCGGCCATCCAGGAAGGGGGCGGAGTCACAATACCAGAAGTCATCACCTTAATACGTTATGTGATGTGTCAGTCATGGATTGGAGGAGACGTGATTGCACTCGCTACCAAAGGGGCTGTGACCTAAGGGTATTTCAGGTGATGTGACGAAGCGATCTGGTCCTTTTGTTATGGTTTTATGAAAGGACCAGGAAGGAGTCAAAGTGAACTGTGAGTTTACGTGCTGTATTCTGTCTGTCTAATTGTTACTTGTTTGTTATTGCTTCACCATTCACTGTACTTCACCACTGTTCACCATTCACTGTACTTCACCACGTACACTAATAAGCACTCACTCTGGACTTGTGACTGTTTGTGTTTTGTGTATTGTTTGTGTTTATTATTTCGGGACTGTACCCCTTGGTATTACCTGTGCGATACACATTGTTGTGTAGAGCCAGGTACTTGTTGTTTAAGAGTTGCGAGTCCGCAACACAGCCAAATAAAGGAGCTGTTTCATTCAACTTTCACTGTCTTGTGTGTGTTATTCTTGAGCACTACACCATTTACACCTGCGCACTGCAATCCACTTGTTGACACGTGGTGTCAGAACAGGGATATGGACGTCCCCGCATTAACAGCGCTGGATCAGATATTGGAGGAGGAGTGACGGAGAGAGGAACAATACATGGCGCTGATCGAGAGGGTTGGATTCAGAGACACACCCCAGGCACAAGCAGGACCCCATGATGGCGCCCCTAAAGCGGGGATGTAGAAAATGGCAGCAGAGGATGACCCAGAGGGGTACTTGGTTGCCTTCGAGCGGTTGTCTACCACCACGTTATGGCCTAAGGAATACTGGACCAGTCAGCCGGGCCCCTGTTTAAGCGGGAAAGCCCAAGCCGCCTATCAGGCCATGACTAACGAGGAGGCTAACCAGTACAACCTCATCAAGATCATCCTCCAGCCCCTGAACATCACGGAAGGGGGACATCGGGTGCATTTTCGGGAGTACCGGAGGCCACGGGAGACCCGCCCCAGGGTGGTAGCGCAACGACTGTGTGACCACATGGTTCACTAGAGCTCAGTCCCGCCCAGAAAACAGGAGTGCAAATGGGTGAAGCCATGGTATTGGAGCAGTTTTGCCATGTTGTCGGCGCCAAAACCCAAGAATGGATACGATGCCACAAGCCGGACACCCTGGAGGCTGCAGTGAAACTGGCGGAAGACTACGAGGACTCCCTGGTCTCCGCTCAAACTGGACTGCGGAGCTCTCCTTCCCCACCGAGCAGCAGGAGACTGGCCCCACCACCACCTCTCCTTCAGCTGGGATCCCGACCTCCCAGACCACCGACCCCCGATGGGCCGGCCCACCTCCCTGCCATGGAGACAGTGGTTGGCTCCCAGCTGGGGTAGATTTAATGCCCCTGACCTGCATCCTTATCAACAGCGGGACAGATATACAGTACTGTGCAAAAGTTTTAGGCAGGTGTGAAAAAATGCTGTAAAGTAAGAATGCTTTCAAAAATAGACCTGTTAATACATTATATTTATCAATTAACTAAATGCAAAGTGAGTGAACAGAAGAAAAATCTAAATCAAATCAATATTTGGTGTGACCACCCTTTGCCTTCAAAACAGCATCAATTCTTCTAGGTACACTTGCACAAAGTCAGGGATTTTGTAGGTATATAGTCAGGTGTATGATTAAACAATTATACCAAACAGGTGCTAATGATCATCAATTCAATATGTAGGTTAAAACACAATCATTAACTGAAACAAAAACAGCTGTGTAGGAGGAATAAAATTGGGTGAGGAACAGTCAAACTCAGCTAACAAGGTGAGGTTGCTGAAGACAGTTTAATGTCAAAAGTCATACACCATGGCAAGACTGAGCACAGCAACAAGACACACCGTAGTTATACTGCATCAGCAAGGTCTCTCCCAGGCAGAAATTTCAAGGCAGACAGGGGTTTCCAGATGTGCTGTCCAAGCTCTTTTGAAGAAGCACAAAGAAACGGGAAACGTTGAGGACCGTGAGCGCAGTGGTCGGCCAAGAAACTTACTGCAGCAGATGAAAGACACATCATGCTTACTTCCCTTCGCAATCGGAAGATGTCCAGCAGTGCCATCAGCTCAGAATTGGCAGAAAACAGTGGGACCCTGGTACACCCATCTACTGTCCGGAGAAGTCTGGTCAGAAGTGGCCTTCATAGAAGACTTGCGCCAAAAGCCATACCTCCGGCGTGGAAACAAGGCCAAGCGACTCAACTATGCGAAAACACAGGAACTGGGGTGCAGAAAAATGGCAGCAGGTGCTCTGGACTGATGAGTCAAAATTTGAAATATTTGGCTGTAGCAGAAGGCAGTTTGTTTGCCGAAGGGCTGGAGAGCAGTACACGAATGAGTGTCTGCAGGCAACAGTGAAGCATGGTGGAGGTTCCTTGCAAGTTTGGGGCTGCATTTCTGCAAATGGAGTTGGGGATTTGGTCAGAATTAATGGTCTCCTCAATGCTGAGAAGTACAGGCAGATACTTATCCATCATGCAATACCATCAGGGAGGCATCTGATTGGCCCCAAATTTATTCTGCAGCATGACAACGACCCCAAATATACAGCGAAAGTCATTAAGAACTATCTTCAGCGTAAAGAAGAACAAGGAGTCCTGGAAGTGATGGTATGGCCCCCACAGAACCCTGATCTCAACATCATCGAGTCTGTCTGCGATTATATGAAGAGAGAGAAGCAACTGAGGCTGCCTAAATCCACAGAAGAACTGTGGTTAGTTCTCCAAGATGTTTGAGCCAACCTACCTGCCGAGTTCCTTCAAAAACTGTGCGCAAGTGTACCTAGAAGAATTGATGCTGTTTTGAAGGCAAAGGGTGGTCACACCAAATATTGATTTAATGTAGATTTTTCTTCTGTTCACTCACTTTGCATTTTGTTAATTGATAAATATAAACTATTAACATGTCTATTTTTGAAAGCATTCTTACTTTACAGCATTTTTTCACACCTGCCTAAAACTTTTGCACAGTACTGTAGCTCCAGTGCCCTCTACCCCTCCTGTTTGTTTCAGGTGCCATGAGCCAGGACACATCGCTCGGCTGTGCCCCTCGGCAATGGAGTGTAACGTGACGGCATGTCACCTGGTGCCAGAAGCAGGTGAGACCTGGGGAAATGATCGGGATGGACCTTGTATTATTGATGTGATGGTTGGTAAGGCGAGTACCCAGGCTTTAGTGGACACAGGGTGTGCACAGACCTTAAGTCAATCGGCTCTCTTGAGCAGTGTGTTGTGGCAGCCACAAGGCCAGGTGGCAATTTCCTGTATCCATGAAAATATGGCCACATACCCTATCCTAGAAGGATATGTATTGATAGGACCGATACAACGCCACCTCATAGTGGGGGTGGTGGAAAGGCTACCACACCCCATAATTCTGGGCCAGGACAGGCCAAACTTTTGAACAATTAATTAAAAATGCAGTCCCGACCATACACGTAAACGTGGCAGACAAACGAGAGGAAACGATTGGTGAGATTTTCCCCTTACGAGCTGACTTGTTCTTCCTTTTCTTGTCCACGAAAAACAGACACAAAGATGGGAAGGTGCATCAATGAGTTGGGGCCTGGTGGGAGAAAGCTTGGATGGTATCAAACGCCACTCGAAGGGAGTCGGTACGCAGTGTGACCGAGAGAGCGAGGTTATTGGGATATCCAGGGCAGATGTTGCTCTGGCCCCTCTCAATATACCGGACATGTGGGACCGAAGCGCGGACCCAGTGTGGCACCAACACAATGACCCCACACTGGTGCACACTTGGGGACAGGTCCGGTCTACTAAAGGTAAGGATGTTGAGGTGCTGGAGCGCTAGTGTATCCACACTTCGTTATCAAGGGGCAATTATTATATAGGGTGAACCCTGCCACGGGCACAGGACAGCCTGTAACACAATTGATGGCGCCCCAATCTTGTCAGCCCAAGGTCATGAGGCTGGCGCATGACATCCCTTTTGTGGGGCACCTCGGAGCTGATAAAACGAGGGAATGCATATTGGCTCAATTTTATTGGGTAGGACTTCATAATGAAGTGTACAAAATATGTAGCCGCATGCCCAGACTGCCAGCGAGTAGCGCCGGGGTGAGTGCGCCCCGCCCATTTGGTTCCACTGCCAATCATTTCCACTCCCTTTGAGCGCATTGCAATGGACATAGTAGGCCCTTTGCTACCTTCTGATTCTGGGTATACGCATATCTTAGTAGTGGTAGATTATGCAACGTGATACCCGGAGGCAGTTCCATTGAGGTCTACTAGTGCAGCTGCGATAGCCAAAGAATTGGGATATTGACTGATCATGGAACCAGATTTAAGTAAGGAAGGGTGGCTGGAAGTTTGTTGGCCAAAAAAAGACTGGGTGGGGGGAAAAGGCGAAACACACAAGCAAAAATCATTTCACCACAGTTACTTACAATTTATTGTGATTGCTGCACAATCAGTACAAAGCACAGAAAGAGAAAGAAAATGGTATCCGATACAAATTATTATTTTTTCTTTCTTTCTGTGCTTTGTACTGATTGTGCAGTAATCGCAGCCGCTATGTGTGTGTTAAATGTTCCCATGTGTTGCTGCAACTGTTTAAGTAAGGTGTGTGTGTGTGTGTGTGTTTGAGCCTCTCTGGCTCTGTTTCCAAGATAGCTCCAAGATGACTTCTCCTGAATATCTCAGAACTACATTTCCCATCCTCCTCCTGTTTACTGATAAATCTAACTCACATATGTGAGCTGGAGGATGGTGGGAAATGTAGTTCTGAAAAATACATGAGAAGCCATGCAAAGCCATCTTGGAAACGGAACCAGAGAGGACTGCAGATTTAAAGTGGGGTGGGGTGGTCAAGATGTAAAAATAATAAAAAAATTAAAACAATACACACTTACTTAACAGTTGAGTGTTACAGGTTAAGGCTTAAGGATAGCTTTTGACATCCTTTAATATGCCATTTCTAAATTTCATTTTTCTTTTTATGCATCAGAAATAAATCACTGAGTATTCTACAGTGCAGCAGAATATCTGCCAATTCAGTAGCAGGGAACACAACAGTTTTTTTTTTAAAGATTAGCAGTAGTCCTTGAGTAGTTTTACCTAAATTTTAATATTAAGTAGTCCAAAATCAGTGCTAATTAGGGTCTGTGAAACCACAAGTTTGTCTGCCTTCTCATAAAATTGATCATAATTCAGTGCAAGATCTGCCGCCGCGTGCTTCGCAGCAGTGTTCTTATTGTCATGATGATTGGATATACAGTACTGCGTTTTGATGAAAAGCTTTCATATTAGGATAGATATAATGTTTTGATTGAAATTGTGTACATTAAGTGAAAGGGCTACACTGCAGCAGTAAACCAGTAGTGATAGTTGCAAATGTGTGGGATTGGTATTTATTACATTTTGGAATAGAACTCTTCATATATACTTGAAATACAGGCACCAGTATTGCTAGTTCCAAAAGTATGCTTGGATTATATTAGACAATATTATACTTCATATACATGTACTTGAAATACAGACACCATTATACTGTTAATTTATTCATAGGTTACTTGGAATATACTACAATGGGTAAAAAAGCACACTATTAGTATACTTTCTATGTACTAGGCTTGTAACGATAATAATCGAATTATTTATCAGTTGGGACCCCATGATAACAAATTGATATTTTAATGAAATGAAATATTCAATTAAATTAAAAATGTGTCTTGTATAGTACTGTGCAAAAGTTTTAGGCAGGTGTGAAAAAATGCTGTAAAGTAAGAATGCTTTCAAAAATAGACATGTTAATAGATTATATTTATCAATTAACTAAATGCAAAGTGAGTGAACAGAAGAATAATCTAAATCAAATCCATATTTGGTGTGACAACCCTTTGCCTTCAAAACAGCATCAATTCTTCTAGGTACTGTCACAAAGACGACTGAGCGGTGACGTCACGTCAGAAGCAGGAACAAATAACAGAAATGGGGTTTTGGTGAAGCTGAGCGCGTGATCGCGCTCAGCATTTAATTATTAAACAGAACAGAAAATAAAAAGGTTGCAAGACAAAAACACACAGGACACGGCACTTACGCCAAAACAAAAGAGATAAACAAAACGGACTATACAGTAAACAGACGAACAAACACGGTGAGTGACAACTGTAAATGTAAGGGAAGCAAGTTGTTTCTGGGGGTGGCCATGGTGAAATGTCTGGCACCCCCCAATTCTTCGTGGCTGGCAGCTCCCTCTTCCGGGGCTTCAGCCACACTATCTCCTGCCGCGAAAGTGCAGCTGGGGAGCTGGTCTCCTAACCTCCCCCTTCTTCATGGCCGGCAGTTCCCCTCCGTGGGGCTCCGACCACACAATCTCCGGCAGCGAAACTGCTGCGGGGAAGCTGGTCTCCTGACCTCCCCTTCTTCATGGCGGCAGTTCCCCTCCGTGGGGCCGCCACCACTTCCGGCAGCGAAACTGCTGCGGGGAGCGGGTCTCCTGACCTCCCCTCCTCCGTGGCCGCTAGCTCCCCTCCGTGGGGCTCTGGCCACCGTGTTTCCTGCCACGGAAATGCGGCTGGGGAGCTGGTCTCCTGACCTCCCCCCTTTCTTCATGGCCGACAGCTCCCCTTCATGGGGTTCTGGCCATAGTGTAGCGACCCCAGGCGAAGCAGGACCCTCGACTACCCCAGGCGAAGCAGGATCCCTGGCGACCCCAGGCGACGGCAGCGGACCCTCGGGAGGCGACGGCAGCAGCAGCGGACCCTCGGGAGGCGGCGGCAGCAGCAGCGGACCCTCGGGAGGCGACGGCAGCAGCAGCGGACCCTCGGGAGGCGAACTCGGGAGGGGAGCCCCTGGCCATAGAGGCGGCAGCGGGAGCTCCACTTCTCCCTCGTACCCTGTACCCTGTGTGGAGCAAAAGGCAGCCCCAGGCGATGCGGAGCGGCTGGCAACCCCAGGCGATGCGGAGCGGCTGGCAACCCCAGGCGATGCGGAGCGGCTGGCCACCCCAGGCGATGCGGAGCGGCTGGCCACCCCAGGCGATGCGGAGCGGCTGGCCACCCCAGGCGATGCGGAGCGGCTGGCAACCCCAGGCGATGCGGAGCGGCTGGCCACCCCAGGCGATGCAAGGCAGGCATCCTTGGGCGGCGAGGCAGGCATCCTTGGGCGGCGAGGCAGGCATCCTTGGGCGAAGCGAGGCAGGCATCCTTGGGCGGCGGGGCAGGCATCCTTGGGCGGCGGGGCAGGCATCCTTGGGCTGGCGAGGCAGGGAGTCAGGACTAGCTGGGGTGCAGGTGTTGGCCCTCTTCTCGGCCTCTGCGGCGGGTGGTTCTTCCCGTGCTTCCCTCAGCAGCCTATGCAAGGGCTGCTGAGGACCGCCAGCATCTAGTCCTGGTCCTTCTGGTGAAGGGAGAGGCAGCTCCTGCTCCTCTCCTCGTGACGGTGGGGAAATGATACCAGCAGGCATTCCTCCTCTGCTGGTGGGAAGTGATACCAGCAGGCATTCATCCTCTGCTGGTGGGGAAGTGTTACCAGCAGGCATTCCTCCTCTGCTGGTGGGGAAGTGATACCAGCAGGCATTCATCCTCTGCTGGTGGGGGAAGTGTTACCAGCAGGCATTCATCCTCTGCTGGTGGGGTTGGCGGAGGCAGAGGCAGCTCCTGCTGCTCTGCTCCTGCCGATGGAGGTGGCGGAGGCAGAGGCAGCTCCTGCTGCTCTGCTCCTGCCGATGGAGGTGGCGGAGGCAGAGGCAGCTCCTGCTGCTCTGCTCCTGCCGGTGGAGGTGGCGGAGGCAGAGGCAGCTCCTGCTTCTCTGCTCCTGCCGGTGGAGGTGGCGGAGGCAGAGGCAGCTCCTGCTGCTCTGCCGATGGAAGTGGCGGAGGCAGAGGCAGCTCCTGCTGCTCTGCTCCTGCCAATGGAGGTGGCGGAGGCGGGACCAGCAGGAATTCACCGTCTGCTGGTGGAGGTGGGAGCTGCAAGCAGTCCTCCCATGGCAATGGAGGTGGACCCAGCAGGAATTCACCCTCTGCTGGTGGAGACTGGGGCTGTGGACGCTCTACCTTCCGTGTCTTGGGCGTGGGCGCACCGACTCCTCCCTCTTGGGCTGTGGGCGCACCGACTCCTCCCTCTTGGGCTGTGGACGCACCGACTCCTCCCTCTTGGGCTGTGGACGCACCGACTCCTCCCTCTTGGGCTTTGGGCGCACCGACTCCTCCCTCTTGGGCTGTGGGCGCACCGACCCTCCCATTCAGGCGTGGGACGTTCGGGCTCCTCCCATTCAGGCGTGGGACGTTCGGGCTCCTCCCACTCAGGCGTGGGACGTTCGGGCTCCTCCCACTCAGGCGTAGGGACGTTCGGGCTCCTCCCACTCAGGCGTAGGGACGTTCGGGCTCCTCCCACTCAGGCGTGGGGACGTTCGGGCTCCTCCCGCTTGGGCTGTGGACACTCAGGCTCCTCCCACTTGGGCTGTGGACACTCAGCCTTCCTCTTCCCCTTTCCCCTTCTCTGCCTCCTCCTCACCTTCCTCTCCTGGGCCAGTTCCTCCTCTCCCTCTTGGTAGGGGCAGCGCACCACCGGGTGCCCGAACTCCCCACAGGCAAGGCACCAGCCTTGGTCCTCTAGACCACCGAGGAGGACCTCCAGATCCTGGCAGCCATCTCTCCAGTTCCAGCCTTCCATTTTTTTTTTTTTTATTGTTGTTGTTGTTGTTTGTTGTTTTTTTTTTTTTTTAAAACAACAAATTGCGGTTCCTGTTCTGGCCTGAGTCCTGGAGGCGCTGTTGATCCCTCTTCTGGACACCACGTGTCACAAAGACGACTGAGCGGTGACGCCACGCCAGAAGCAGGAACAAATAACAGAAATGGGGTTTTGGTGAAGCTGAGCGTGATCGCTCAGCATTTAATTATTAAACAGAACAGAAAATAAAAAGGTTGCAAGACAAAACACACAGGACACGGCACTTACGCCAAAACAAAAGAGATAAACAAAACGGACTATACAGTAAACAGACGAACAAACACGGTGAGTGACAACTGTAAATGTAATTCTCCTTCTCTCTCTCCCGTTCTCCACTCACCGAACACCCAACCCCGAGTGAGTGAAAACATGCTGTTTTTATGCAGTTGTACCGAGACTTCGATTGCTAGTCAATCATTCAATTGGAATCTCGGTACAACTGCACGTGAATTAATTAAGTGCACTCCCGTGACCACACATTACATTTTAACTAGCACGTGAAGTGATTTGTGCCCTCCGTGCCTAAATATAAATCTACATTTTTAAATCACAAGTGAAACACAGACCCGTTTATATCCCGTGTACCGATGACTATACACCAACATTTACACACAACACGTAACACAAAATACACACGGGGGGGCACTTTGCCACAGTACACTTGCACAAAGTCAGGGATTTTGTAGGCATATAGTCAGGTGTATGATAAAACATTTATACCAAACAGGTGCTAATGATCATCAATTCAATATGTAGGTTGAAACACAATCATTAACTGAAACAGAAACAGCTGTGTAGGAGGAATAAAACTGGGTGAGGAACAGCCAAACTCAGCTAACAAGGTGAGGTTGCTGAAGACAGTTTACTGTCAAAAGTCATACACCATGGCAAGACTGAGCACAGCAACAAGACACAAGGTAGTTATACTGCATCAGCAAGGTCTCTCCCAGGCAGAAATTTCAAGGCAGACAGGGTTTCCAGATGTGCTGTCCAAGCTCTTTGAAGAAGCACAAAGAAACGGAAACGTTGAGGACCGTGAGACGAGTGGTCGGCCAAGGAAACTTACTGCAGCAGATGAAAGACACATCATGCTTACTTCCCTTCGCAATCGGAAGATGTCCAGCAGTGCCATCAGCTCAGAACTGGCAGAAAACAGTGGGACCCTGGTACACCCATCTACTGTCCGGAGAAGTCTGGTCAGAAGTGGCCTTCATGGAAGACTTGCGGCTAAAAGCCATACCCGACGTGGAAACAAGGCCAAGCGACTCAACTATGCACGAAAACACAGGAACTGGGGTGCAGAAAAATGGCAGCAGGTGCTCTGGACTGATGAGTCAAAATCTGAAATATTTGGCTGTAGCAGAAGGCAGTTTGTTCACCGAAGGGCTGGAGAGCGCATACACGAATGAGTGTCTGCAGGCAACAGTGAAGCATGGTGGAGGTTCCTTGCAAGTTTGGGGCTGCATTTCTGCAAATGGAGTTGGGGATTTGGTCAGAATTAATGGTCTCCTCAATGCTGAGAAGTACAGGCAGATACTTATCCATCATGCAATACCATCAGGGAGGCATCTGATTGGCCCCAAATTTATTCTGCAGCATGACAACGACCCCAAACATACAGCGAAAGTCATTAAGAACTATCTTCAGCGTAAAGAAGAACAAGGAGTCCTGGAAGTGTTGGTATGGCCCCCACAGAGCCCTGATCTCAACATCATCGAGTCTGTCTGGGATTACATGAAGAGAGAGAAGCAACTGAGGCTGCCTAAATCCACAGAAGAACTGTGGTTAGTTCTCCAAGATGTTTGGGCCATCCTACCTGCCGAGTTCCTTCAAAAACTGTGTGCAGGTGTACCTAGAAGAATTGATGCTGTTTTGAAGGCAAAGGGTGGTCACACCAAATATGGATTTGATTTAGATTTTTCTTCTGTTCACTCACTTTGCATTTAGTTAATTGATAAATATAATCTATTAACATGTTTGAAAGCATTCTTACTTTACAGCATTTTTTCACACTTGCCTAAAACTTTTGCACAATACTGTATATATTAATTTACTGTCAAGAACGTAATCTGTGTTGTTGCTTCTAAAAATTACTGGGAATATACGTCTGTGAACAAATACATGATGATGAAGAGATCAAGAGTAACCTGCTTTGTTAATGTATTTTAGACATACTATTTTGTTTTAAATCAGTCCCAACTGTAGCGTGTGTCGAGAAACACTGAAAGAGAAAATAACCATCAAGGTATGGGATATTGCCATCAGGCAGTAAGGACTGGCTGAGCTTTTATAGCAAAGCTGCTGATAGGCCTCTGCGCAAGCTGCCGTGTAAGCCCGCCTCCCTGGGAGCTTACTATACGCAGTGCTCAGAGACTCATTTCCTCTTTTGCTCTTCAGGCCATGAAGGCTTCCGGAGCGACTTTGCGGCTTGATGGTTATTTTCTCTTTCAGGGAACCGGGTTTGCATCCGCAACCTATCGTTCCCTTTTTCAAGTCGAAAATAAGCAGTGTACCCAAGCCGTCGCGAAGGAGGATTCTCGGCAGTAGGACAGTCTTGCGTCATAACGCAACCGCGTAGGTAATACATCTACACCTATGAGAAACCACACTAGCTTTGCATAGAAACCCATTGAAATCTTATTGAAAAAATAGGACTGAAATACGGGACAAATAAACATTTTTTGAGAATAAGTAGGGACACCAAAAAAGGGACTGAAATACGGGACTGTCCCTTGAAATAGGGATGTCTGGTCACCCTACTGATACCACTGATGGCAAAAACGCGGTTTTCATAGACACAAGCTTTATATCCACACTGTGGAGAGGCTCGAACGGTGCCTTGGTAAGGGCTTCTTGCACCACGTCAAGGCTCCATGACAGTAAACTGGTCATCCTAGGAGGTCGCAAGCGTCTTGCGCCTTTTAGGAATTGAGATGCCAGAAAATGACAACCTGGTGATAAACCGTCAATGCATACATGGCAAGCCGATATGGCAGCTAAATACACCTTAAGTGTAGAGGGAGATTTCCCTTCATCTAACAGTTTCTGTAGAAACTGTAATATTACTGCCATAGGGCAGGATATTGGGTCATGGCCCTCAGCCAGACACCAATCTTCAAAAAACTGCCATTTGTACGTATATTGTGACCTAGTAGAGGGCGCCATCGAAAGCCCTAAGGCTGACAGGCGCTCCTGCTCGGGCCAAGCCCAAAGCTGCATGAGCTTGGGGTTCAGGTGCCATAGCTCTCCTTGGGCTTGGGACAATAGGTCCGCTCGCAGGGGGAGCTCCCTCGGGCGACCGTGCAACAACTGCACCAGACTCGGGAACCATATTCTCCGAGGCCACCGAGGAGCGATCAGAATCACTGTCGCTTGCTCTACCCTGAGCATCGGAATCGGTGGAAATGCATATAGAAGCCCTGGCGGCCATTCGTGAGCCAGTGCATCGACTCCTAGGGGGCTGTTGAGGTCCTTCACCGATAACCATAGGGGGCAGTGCGTGGTCTCGCGCAAAGCTTAAGAGATCTATTTGCGCTGTGCCGAACCATTCCCAAATGCGCTCTACCACCTGAGGGTGAAGACGCCATTCGCCCGCAAGAGGGCCTCCTCTGGATCGAGATCCGCTGCCTAATTGACTCTGCCCGGTAGGTGAACTGCACGCAGAGAAGTTAAATGCGGTTGTGCCCATATCTGTGTTACCATCCGGTGAAGGCCGGGGGACCGCAAGCCGCCCTGGCGGTTCATATACGCCACAACGGTGGTGTTGTCTGACCGCACTAACATGTGCTTGCCTAGAAGCACTGGCAAGAAGTGCCGAAGGGCGAGGTCCACCGCTCTGAATTCCAGAGCATTGATGTGGGCTGACCTCCAGGGTCCTGACCACACGCCACGGGTCCCTGTCCCGTTCCAGACTGCTCCCCAACCTTGATTGGCAGCGTTGGTCATGATGACTTCCCTCTGGAAGATGGGAACCAAGCGTACGCCCTGGCGGATGTTCGACGGAACTTTCCACCAGTGTAGCGCTTCCCAGCAGGTTTGGGATACCCTCAACCTGCGGTGTTTGTCTCTCCGTGGATGCAACGCGAAGGCTTTGAACCAGGCCTGTAGAGGTTTCTGGTGTAGTAAGCCCAAAGGAAGGGCGAGGCGGCAGCCATCAACCCCAGCATGCACTGACACAGCTCCATGCTGACTGTTTCTCTCAACCTGAATAGGGAGAGACATCGCTCCATCGAGGCAACTCTTTGTGTCGACAGGGTCGCTTCCATGGACACTGAGTCCAGATGCAGACCCAAGAATTCGGTCTGTTGGCTCGGCACGAGGCGGCTCTTTTCTGAATTGACCTTCAGACCTAGCCGCTGAAGATAGTCTGTAACCATCACTGTGTGCTGTGCCAACTGCTCCTTCGACTGCGCGCAGACGAGCCAGTCGTCCAGATAGTTCAGCAGTCGTAGGCCTCGAGCCCGCAAAGGAGCTAGAATGGCATCCATACATTTTGAAAAGGTTTGAGGAGCTAGTGACAGGCCGAATGGAAAGACACAAAACTCGTATACCCTGCTTTGAAATGCAAACCGCAGATACTTCCTGTGACCCGGGTAGATGGGAACGTGAAAGTATGCATCTGTCAGGTCCACGGTGGTGAACCAGTCGCCTTGTCAGATGGACTGGATGATGTGCCTGTGCGTAAGCATCCTGAACGATAACACCCGCAGGTATTTGTTCAGTACATCTCAGATCTAAAATAGGACGGAGCCCATCGTCCTTCTTGGGCACCAGAAAGTATTTGGAATAGAACCCCTGGTCGATCAGAGCAGGGTCTACTTGTTGAATGGCACGCATCTTGAGCAATGCCTGTATTTCCACAATCAGAGCTGAGGACTGAACCGAGTCCTTCGCTGCAGTTACCACCACTCCCCGAAAGGGGGTTTAACCGGAACTGAAGGGTCTACCCGGTGAGTATAGTTTTGTGCACCCAGATGTCGTCGGTGCAATGTTGCCAGAACTGGAGCTGTGGGACAGTTTAGGGGTGGGTTAACAGCTGCGTGGAGTTCTCAGGGCTGTTTTGGCTGCGCTTATTCGCGAGGGGCCTGGCCAGAGCCACGAGGGCGTGGCCTGCTACCTCCTCGAGGGTGCCACCCTCCACGTTGTGGTCTTACGAACGCGGGTTGGCGGCGCGCTGGAGCACTTGAAGGGGAGGTCTTATTACACCGTGGGAGCGCATGCTGTTGTGGTGTTGTCTTGTGCCACTGGTGTTCTTGTGGCCGTTTCGGTTGGAAAGGCTTATTCGGCCACATCCTAGCCATTTGCTGCGACGCCTCATGCACCTTGGCGGAACGTTGCACCATGTCCTCCACTGCCAGTCCAAATGTGTGCCCCGGTGTGATTGGGGCATCCAGCAATGGGACCTTATCAGGCTCCTGCACTCTTGCCTGCGAGAGCCAGAGCTGCCTTCTGGCCACCACCAGAGACTCGATGCTCCTGCCCTGAGCTCGCGCATTCAGCTGGGCAAGCTTCACCAGCAGCTGAGTGACCGTCCCCAATTCAGCCCTGAGGGCCACGGATGGGCAATCAGGCAGGTCCTTAATAAGCGCCGCCTGGTATACAGTGAGCAGGCTGGCTACATTAGATAGACTGACCGCCTCTGTGGCCGCAGAGTACTCCTTTTTGAGGTGTACCTCTGTGATCCTGCATTGCTTGATGGGACATGCGGGATCCCTTGTCAGCCCTGACAACGTTGGCGTCTTCACCAACAAAGCGAACGCAGCATCCACCGGTGGGAAGGGCGCCAACCCAGCTTCCGTTGCCCCCTGCATGTTAAAGGCCGAAGCTTTGCGAGATGTCGTCCGGGCAGAGGCGGAGTCCCCAGCTGGACTGCACCTCCTTTATAAAAATCAGGGAAAGCCGGGCATCCTTGATTGACGGGGCTGAGCTGAGGGTGACTCAAATAGAGAGCGCCGCGGTTGCTCCACCATAGGCCACTCCACACCCAGGTGGCGAGTTGCTGTCTCAACCAATGACCACATAGGGTCGTTGGTATCCAGTACCTCTAGCTCCACGTCCTGTTCAGAGAGCTGGGAGGTTAACTCTGCCTCTGCACTGTCCTCCTCCAACAGAGGCTCCCCGTCAGATGCGCCCCTAGAGACAGCATCAACGTCCCATTCCTGGTGTAGTTGAGGGACGGGGACTGGTATTGGCTGTGGAGGAGCCACGGGCTGGCTAGTGGGCCCAGGCAGCTGGTGTGAGACCAGGGGCGCCACATTCGCCAAGGACATCAGGAGGGACTGCTGGCCCATCATGACCTCCATAAATTGTGACATTTTGGAGGTCAGTTCCGCCACACCTGATCGGTCCCTGTATCACCTGTCTCGGCGAGGGGAACGGGACCGTCCCCTCCGGCGTGGTGACCTGGAGCGCGATCTGGACTTCCGACGGGAGTTCCCAGTGAGGGGAGGGATCTCGCACTGCGGGAGCGTTCCCGCACGCGTCTGGACGGGGACCTCTGACCAGCTGGGAGGACGGGCTTCTGGAGAGCCGCAGCCTGACTGGCGGAGTCACCGTGGACGACGGCGGGGCAGAGACAGTGTGGGACGACCCCGAGGAGGGCGAATGCCCTCAAACCGCCTTCTTTGCCCTCTGGCGAAAGGTGCGGGTTTGGAACCACGCACACAAGCCACAATATGTCCTGTCCGCTAAGGCGGATGCGGTGTGCTCTGGGCCCAGGCACGCCACACAATCATCGTGTGGGTTACTCGCAGGCAACTTCGCCTGGTAAGTGACGCACTGATGAAAAGATTATGCTTACGCGACCGGCGTCGGGCACGGAGCCGTCGAATGTCGAATGCGTCTGGCGTGTAGCGTCGATGCACCAAGCGTCGAGCGCCGAAGTCGAGCGAACGTCGAGGTGCGTGCATTGGCGTCGACCACCGAAGGTGCGTGCGTCGATGGAAGTGCACAGAGTGTCGAGCACCGAGTGCTGAAGCATCGAGCGTCGAGCACCGAGTCTCCAAGCGTGGACGCGGGGCAGCAGTGTGGAGTAGTGGTTAGGGCTCTGGACTCTTGACCAGAGGGTCATGGGTTCAATCTCAGGTGGGGACACTGCTGCTAAATGGGCAATTGTATGTAAAAATAAGGGCTGGATAAGGGCGTCTGCTAAGAAATAAATAATAAAAAAATAAGCACCAAGCACTGAAGCTGCACAAAGCGCCGGCGCTGCACCAAGCGCCCGGGCTGTGTGCCAGAGCGCCGAGTACCGAGTGTAGAACGCTAGCTCAAATGCCTAGGCCAGCTGACCAGAGCTGAGACGCTAAGTGCTGGTACAGTGTCTTGGGTGCTGTGCAATACCTACCTGTTGGTACTGGGGAATTGCACTTTGTGGTCGTCTTCCTCTGTACAGTGAATGGGAAACTTTTTTTTTTGGACGCTGCAGCAAACTCTATAAAATAAGGGGACTGTAGAGAAACTGTACAGCTACCACGTGGCAGTACAGAACACGCCGCAATGGTAATTGGGGAACACTGCAGTGCAGGCTCACACACGGTCTAAGCAAGACCGAGGCTGCAGTATCGCGACGTGGCAAAGGCCAACGACAACGCGCCTCTAAACAATATATAATATATAGAAACATATATATATATATATATATATATATATATATATATATATATAAAATACAACAATAATTATTAATTAATTAGAACAGAGGGAAGACGAGAGACCATGAAAGAAAGAAAAGAAACGCAATGCCAAAACAAAGCGTGAAGGAAAATATAAATGTAATACAAATATATAATCCTAACAAATAAAATAACTGAAATAAACTCGGAGAAAGGGGAAAAAACCAGATTCTCAAGCTTACGCTTATTGAGCACAATCAGTTACCTAGCTCTATTACCTACCGCTACCAATGCTGAAGAAAAAAAAGAGGAAATGAGTCTCATGACTGCGATAGTAAGCGAGCTTACACGGCAGCTCGCGCAGAGGCCTATCAGCAGCTTTACTATAAAAGCTCAGCCAATCCCTACTGCCTGACGGCAATATCCCAGTCCTTGATGGTTATTTTCGACTTGAAAGGGAACTAATAATATTTAACATTACTACGTTGTCACGTGCTGCTATTTCAGAATTTTTTTTTTACTCTTTTTGTTTTGAAGCAATGCACTATCCACAACGTTTTTCGTTTTTGATTGCTGTCTGAGTCTAAATGCCGCTGGATTGTAGCAGCATTTAGCGTAGATCGTATGTGATCCAATGAAACATTGCAGGTTGTACAAAATAGTTTGCCACCAGTAGAATGCAAAATTACTGTACATGACGATCCGCTGCAGTAATTAATTAATTACAGTAGAATTTTTTTTATTTTATTTTGGATCTCCTAGGATACTAAACCCGCCCCGGATGCCCATATCTACCAATCAGTGAGGAGAGCCCAGAGTGGTTATAGGCTGTTAAGTGTCAATCAATAAAACCTGTCCAGTTTTCTTTTTGAAATTGAAACAAGCTTATAATTACATCAGGAACCTGGACCGATACGCATAATTTAATTGGATTGTGCAGTTTAAAAGTCCACAAAATAGGCAGTTTTCACGGTGAAGAGTGAATTTCACGGTCCGTGTCATGTTTCTCATGGTCGTGAAATAGGTAGGGCGTTAGTAATGTACTGTAAGCGTAAGCGAATCCTCGTGAGCGAAATGCTTCTGTGAGCACTCCAGTATGTGACGCATTTTAGTTTGCAACGTGGTATGTAGATTGATTAGGCCTATACATGTATGAAAGAGATATTCGACATATCTTGGTTGCGATGTTGGCAGAAAGTCCATTAATAATAAATCCACATATGAAGAGATATTATACATATTCAAGTATGACGCAAAATTTAAGTTGCAGGAAAGGGTAGGCTACCTCTAATGTACTGTCTGAAGTGACGATATAGTTGGAGCAATCTAGGTAAAATACCTTGCTCAAGGGTACAGCAGCAGTGTCCCCCACCTGGGATTGAACCCACGACCCTCCGGTCAAGAGTCCAGAGCCCTAACCATTACTCCATAAGCGTCTGTCCCAATTAAAGGACATTTGAGACGACCTTAGTAACACTTTTTTGTTAGTAAATGAAAAGAAAATGAAATCACATCACATGATTAAATGTTAAATACATCATTTAAAATAAGAGTCAATTGTTTTTTTTTTATTCCTAAACAAAATGAATCACTTTTTGTTTTATTTCTACATGAAGTGAAAAATAATTAAATCATGGTGAGGCAGCTGCAATGTTGACATGCCAACTTTCTTTATATACTGTATATCGAAAGTATACCCCGTGGGCCAAAATAGGATACAAATACACAATTGGTGTGCTTTGTAGAACAGTCTCAATTCCTGCAGGATTTGCATGAGGACACAATTGCAGTTCCTGCATTGCTGCTATAATCCCTCTGGACTTGAGTAAAGGTCCTGCTGTGATTCCTGCAGGACTGGAGTAAAGATCCCGCTGTGATTCCTGCAAGACCCCTTCACAATTCCTGAACATTCAACTGTTTCGTAAGAGATAAGAAAATAACAGCGTTGTAAAGTTACAAATAAAAGAGAAATATCTGTCCTGAGGCAAAGGGTAGAAAGGGAGTTTCCAATGTTCATTTTAATTTTCAGTGCAGATTTTACAGCAATATGTCAACACTAACAGAGGTTAAATTTGAATGTTTCAGTTACAGCGTGAAAAAAAAACCTCACGTCACAATACAGTAATAAAACAATTAATAAATACATAATTACAGAAAAGGAATAGAAATATTGAATATGGGTGTAATGTTTATATACACAAGAATGGGGGAAAAGTACAACACAATATTATTATTGATAAGATACAGCTTAAAAGAAAGATCTTGGGGTGGCAAAAACTTTTTTGAGGTGGCTAAAACTACTTCAAGCTGATTTTCATGCAATTTAGTTAGCCAGCTATTTTGCATAGATTTTTTTTTGTGCTTGTGCCCGTCCAGATTGTGTGTTGTGTGTCAGCATCTCAAGAGTTCATAAAACTTAAAGCTGGTTTGTGTTTTGTGTTCAGATTGGATAAGACATTAAATGTATCTTACTAAGGTAATATAATTAAAAATGTGGGAAAACACAGTTATTAAAAACCTGTTATTAGCTCACCACAGCAGAGCTTACACTTACTCCAAATTAAGTATGTACTGCTGAAGACACTGAGAGGGCAGGCGCTAGGCAAGTTTAAAGCAAAAACTATCACGAATGTTACAAGGATAAGAAATGATTTAATGCTTCCCTGGCATTTTTTCCTGTGTTCAAATCTTACAGATTTCTTTTGCGGACAGTGCATCCCTTGCTCTATTCAAGCTCAAGCCGTGCATTTATCCTTCTCACCACCATTGCCTACTTCTTGCTTTACTATAGCTTTTATGACCTTGCTTGAGTTTGTATTAGCATGGACTGTCTGTGGCATGTATGAGAGGGGCAGTATGGATAGTCATTCAGTTCAGTATGGGAGCTTACTGGTGTTATAGACTTTGATCTTTTGTACGGATCATATTGGCGAATGGATATGTTATGTTATATAAGTTTCCTACAAATGGAGAAATACTGAATTATTTTAAACCCATCTCTACGTCACCAATGACAAGCTGAGCGCTCCAGAGGGGAACAAAACTGAATGTGCAACTGTGTAAAACACTGCAAACAGGACTTTTATTACTGTTTTTGATCGTCTGAATCTGAAAAGGGACAGACAGACTTTTAGGGAACTTAATTGGTAATTAAGCCAAAAATGTAAAGAATAATACATATTTATCTGTATACAGCTTTTTTTTATTAAATTTACCGCTTATCCTCTGTATTGATGACATGTCTGCCTACAAATAACTAGAGGTGATTAAAAATGAGATGAATCCATTTTTTTTTAATACTCATCTATGCTTAATCTAGATATAGTCATACCATTGCTATCTTGTTGTTATTGCAAATAATTACATCTTAATGAGAACCAGATGGACCTGTCATGTTTTTAAAAGTCTACAACCAAATGAAATATCCTTGCTGGGGGTTTAAACCTATTAATATGTTCAGTATGGTCTTTTACATGACACAGCTATTGCAGTGTTTAAAAACAGACAGACAGGTTTTCATTGAAAATCAGTGGAGCCACAAAAACTCCCAGTAACAGGCTAATAAAGTGGAGATTATGACAAACAATGTAGCAGTATACATACATTGACTTGTGCTGAGGCCTGTAGGGACAATTGCAGCATCCCATTTACTTAGACCACTATCTCTATACTAATATAGGTTTCGAGGAGGATGCATTAGTGATTCCTCCAGTCTTGTTAGCTTGAATTCTGAGGCATCAGCCGAGGATTTAAGACAGGTGGTCGGACTAATGCAACCCCCGAGATTAAGGGTTTTTACAAATTTATGCCCCAAAAAGATTTTTAATGTCGCATTTCATTTGTTTTTATATTACGTAATTTTTACTGAGCAATTTTTTTAAATATATTTATTTATTTTTGTATTTTAAGAAAGTGTTTTTCTTAATTGTTGGTAGGATAACTGCCTGGTTCCTTCTTGACTGTGAAGCAATTGGGAGGCAGGTGTTGTAGAGGGGCTGAATACAAGGTATAAGCATTGCTAGGTGTGCGGTTCCCTTTCAAGTACGAAATGTAACTATTACCTAACGGGTGTTTACCTAAAGACCCGAAACCTGAATATTCTTTATCAAAGCTGCTCAGCCTGCCCCCGAGGGCATAAAATGACAGCACTCGCAGACCTCCGCACCATTTTTCCTTTCAAGAACTGACCTGACAGGATGAGCCTATCAGATAAGTACTTGTTGCTTATGACTGCATCATTTTTGCTAATTATTGTATTTACATAATTTATGTGAATTTATTTACGCTGTAATAGTTTTTTCAAAAAAATAGTTATGCGTATATTGTACACTACAGCCTGTTTGTTACATCCCACTAAGGCCTTTTGCCCCACGTGAAGCCGGCGGCTTGAGTTGCCCCTTCCCAGGGATCAAGCAGCATAAGTCGGTTGACTTTGTGCTCTCTCCCCAGGCTGCAATAGCTCCGGCTAGAGTTATTTTATTTTTGTTTTGGCCAAAATTACGAGATGGTTTGTATAATAAAGCAATTGTTATTACTGTATTTTGTAGAAGAGAAATATTTTCTTTTCTCATTGTATTTTTCTGTAAATTCAGTACTAAGCACAGGCTTGTCTGCAATGCGTGCTGTGGCACACGTGTAGTGAGAGCAGCTGCTGGGTTCAGTTTCTTTGTAAATTCGTTTTTAAGGAAGGCTGTCATCCTCAGCCGGGCTCGCCTGATCCTTGTTTCACTCTGGCCTCTTCTGCCAGCGTCACTGTATATCCCCCAACACGACCACCCGAGTGCACAACCAAGCGCAGTTCTTATGGGCCGAGCAGTCTCCCAAGGCCCGCCTCTCAGCCACTCAGAGGGAGGGAAAGCCAACACACCCTCTTCCCCACCTCTCCGTGTCATCGCCATGACTGACAGACGGATCCTACGAGACTGCTGCCCTCTACCTGCAGTCCCACGCATGTGTCAGATAGTCAGTCCAGATCTCCCCTGTTACACGCCCCTTTTTTCCAGCTTCTCTCGGCTCCTATCGGTCTCACTTGGCCATTGAATGGTTTCTCAGCTTTTCCAGAGAAATAACGACTAGAGACCTGTTTTTTACGTCTTTTTGATGATGTCAGACAGGGTCCGACATTGGACTGGAAAGGGAAAATTGCAATGTCGGACCAGGTCCGACATCGGACCGCAAAGGGTTAATGATGTTTTTTCTGACTTCCGGTAGAACTAACGTTATTTCATATGCTATTATTACTCTAGCAGGTGTCAAGGCTCGAGAGAGACCGTACCTGATCCCAGAGAGCTGCAGACGTCCCATTTGCAAGGAGGTGGAGGATATGCTCGGGCTTGGAGTCATTGAACCTTCCCGGAGTTAGTGGTGCAGTCCTATCATGAAGGGCAAGAAGGACGACTCCATTCGGTTATGTGTGGATTTTAGAAAGGTTAATGCCATCTCCAAGTTCGATGCATATCCAATGCCCCTAGTGGATATACGGGAAACCTTGGCCAACCCCAGTGTATAGGAACAACCGAGTATAGGACGGAGACCCATTATGACCGGCTTAGCGGCAGTGGGGGCACTGTGTAAGCAGCACTTTTTGTTTGTAGTTTTATTACTGTGTTTTATTTTCCCTTTTTCTTTCGCCTTCTGTTTTCATTATTATTTTTGAGCACTTGTAGGTTCACGGAATGGTATACCTGTATTGGTAACCCTGTGGTCCTGTTTTACTGTCGACAGCATACAGGCCACGGACAACAGTGCCCTCTGCGGGCTAAAATAAATAAAAAAAGAAAATAAATAAATCTGGGCACCTGTGCGGTGTTTGCAAATAAAATCTTCTGTCTCCCGTGTCAGTGAATACCCCCACCCTTCCACAGGGTGTATCTCATGAATACAGATAGCCCCGGCACCACATAGATAACACGGACATAGCTGCTTCTGCATCCAGCGCTCAAAGAATATCACAGACATTTGCAGAGCTTTTTAAGATGTTATAGTAATAGAATAATGATTTGGATCGCATTTTTGAGGAGTTTGGTGATAAAACGAGTGATCTGGAGATGATATATCGGTATGCACTACTATGAAGAGGTATGTGAAAAATACAGCGAACAACGGGTGGGGCGGGGCTGGAGATGCAGTACTGAGTGTTGATATGCAGTGCCTTTTAAGCCTGTTTTACTGTGAAAAAAAAAAACTTTTAAACAGCCTGAGACGTGCTGAATAAATGGACCTAATGGTTAAACCTTTCCACTAACTGGTAGAGCTTGCGTTTTTGATGCGGACCCCATCGGAATGTTAGTTGTAGCTGGTGGACTGGCAGTGAGACCAAAATCCTCTTCTAAACTCTCACAAGCTATAAATAGGGCCTCCCTTTCATTCCAGGATTTTAACAAGTTAACATGATAAATTTCTGTCTTATTTCGGCAATCGGGTTGCCTTAATTCATAGTTCACATTACCAATTCCCTGTATCACCTCGTATGGCCATTGCCACTTAGCATACAACTTAGAATCCGAAGTGGGAAGTAGCAACAGTACCTTATCACCTGCCGAAAAGTCTGAATCCGTGCTTGTTTGTTGTACTGTTGTTCCTGGTGATGCTGAGCTAGTTTTAGATTCTCTTGAGCCAAACGACCAACCAATTCTAGGCAGTCTCTTAACATGATTACATACTTGACTGTTTTTGAAAGCTTTTGTTTGCTCCTCCCACCCTTCTTTCACAAGATCGAGGATACCCCGGGGTTGCCTCCCATACAGCAGCTCAAAGGGAGAGAACCCGGTCGAGCTCTAAGGCACCTCTCTCACTGCAAACATCAGGTAGGGGAGGAGTTTAGCCCAGTGTTTCTGTTCCTGGTTGACAAACCGCTTCAGCATCTGTTTTAAAGTCTGATTAAAACGTTCCACCAAACCGTCCGTCTGCGGATGATAAACAGAGGTTCGAATTGACTTAATTTGCAATAATTTATACAACTCTGTGGAAGGGTGGGGGTATTCACTGACACGGGAGACAGAAGATTTTATTTGGAAACACCGCACAGGTGCCCAGATTTATTTATTTTTCTTATTTAGTGTTTTATTTAGTTTAGCCCGCAGAGGGCGCTGTTGTCCGTGGTCTGGATACTGCCGACAGTAAACCAGGACCATGGGGTTACCAACACAGGTATCCAACTCTGTGCACCTTCAAGTGCTCAAAAGTAATAATGAAAACAGAAGGTGAAAGAAAAAGTGAAAATAAAACACAGTAATAAAACTACAAACAAAAGTGCTGCTTATGCAGTGCCCCCACTGCCGCTAAGCCGGTCAGCATGGGTCTCCGTCCTACACTCAGCTGTGCTTATACACTGGGGTTGGCCAGGGTTCCCCGTATATCTACCCACCCCTCTGGTAGGTAATTATTTATTTTACTTTGTAAATTATTTTACGGAAGGCTGTCCCCTCAGTCGGGCTCGCCTGCTCCTTGTTTCACGCCGGCCTCCTCTGCCAGCGACACTGTACTTCCCCCAACACGGCCACCCGAGCGCACAACCAAGCCAGATCTTATGGGCCCCCTCAGAATGGCACCACCGGTCCATTTGAAAATCCTACAACCCAATGCCTTCCCGAGAGAAAAAATCTGCTTTTTGATGCAGTTTCCCTGCTCGGTGGACTACCCTGAAGGCATAGGGCTGCAGGGCCAAGTACCACCGTGTGATTCTGGCGTTGTTATCCTTCATCCGGTGAAGCCATGCTAAGGGGGCATGATCCGTAATCAGGGTGAAGTGTCGCCCCAGGAGGTAGTACCGGAGTGACTCGACTGCCCATTTTACTGCGAGACACTCCTTCTCGATGGTACTATAGTTTTTCTCGCGGGAAGGAGCTTCCTGCTGATATACAGGACCGGTGCTCGCTTCCCGCACCGCCTGAGACAACACCGCCCGAGACCTGTCTCTGACGATCCGCCTGCAGGGTGAACCTCCTACTGAAATCAGGACTGCATAGCACTGGCTTGCTACACAGCCTTCGCTTCAAAGCGAGAAAGGCTCTCTGGCACGGCTCTGTCCACTGAACCGTATTTGGGGCAGCCTTCCTGGTGAGGTCTGTCAAAGGAGCAGCGAGCGTGGCGAAGCTCGGGATGAACTTCCTGTAATAGCCCGCTAGTCCCAAGAAAGAGCGCACCTGGGTTTTGGTTGTAGGGACCGGCCAGTCAGCCAAGGCTTTCACCTTAGCAATCAGCGGTCTGATCTGGCCACTCCCTACTCGATACCCCAAATACTCCGACTCACTCTTCCCAATGGCACATTTCTTTGGGTTAGCAGTGAGCCCAGCCTCCCGCAAGGATTGCAGCACCGCCGCTACCTTACACAGATGACTCGGCCAGTCCTCACTGTGGATAACCACGTCATCTATGTAAGCAGCGGCGTACTGCTGATGGGGCCGCAAAATGCGGTCCATCATCTGCTGGAAAGTGGCTGGTGCTCCGTGCAACCCAAAGGGCATGGTCCTAAATTGGTACAACCCGAAGGGAGTCGAAAACGCCGTCCTCTCTCTAGACTCTGGGGTCAGGGTCGCCTGAAGTCAATGCAAAATCGAGTTGACCCGTCCGGCTTATCCACTAAAACAATTGGACTATTCCAGTCACTTTGGGACTCCTCTATTACCCCCAGTCTGAGCATCTCGTCAATCTCCGCCTATACTACCTGCCTTTTGCGCTCAGGTATGCGGTACGGCCTCTGGCGAACTAGCGCCCTCGGCTCAGTCTCAATGTGATGGTGGGCTACTCGAGTCTGCCCCGGACGGAGAAAACACTATCAGGAAATTCCGCCACCAGCGCCGAGCCTGACATTTCTGGGTTGGTGTCAGATTATCTGCAATCTGTACCGACCCCTGTTTCGCCAACACAGAAAGATCAGGTCCCAGGTCGGTGACGCCATCTGCTTGCGCCGCTAACAAAGCCTCCGGCTGTAAACCAAGGTTTCAACAGGTTTACATGGTAAATGTGCTTTTCTCTCCGCCGCCCGCTGGCAGATCTCATAATCCACCGTCCCAACCCGGCGGTAACCTCAAACGGCCCTTGCCACTTCGCCAGAAGTTTGGACTCTGGGTAATAACAGAAGCACCTTATCCCCGGCTGAAACGTGCGCAACCGGGCCCCCTGTTATATTGGGTCTCCTGTCTGTGCTGAGCCTGCTGCAAATTGTCATGTGCCCATTTTCCCACAGACTCAAGACGCTTGTGCAGGTCCAACACATACCGGACAGTATTGGTCGAATTGTCCTGCTGTTCCTCCCACATCTTTCTGACCAGATCGAGCACACCCCGGTCTCCGTCCATACTGCAACTCGAATGGCGAAAACCCGTGGAAGCCTGGGGTACCTCTCTGATAGCAAAGAGAAGAGGAGGAATCAGCTGGTCCCAGTAACGCACGCCACTACTAATAAATCTGCGCAACATGTTTTGAGGGTCTTATTAAAACGCTCCACAAGACCATCAGTCTGGGGTGAAAACCGAGGTCCTAATGGTCTTAATCCCCAAAAGTTTACATGTTCCGCGGACTAGCCGGGACATAAAGTTGGTGCCTTGGTCGGTCAGTATTTCTTTGGGGATCCCCACCCGGGAGAAAACCTTCATGAGCTCGTTGGCAACAGATTTAGCAGACGCAGATCGGAGGGGAATGGCCTCTGGATAACGCGTAGCATAATCCAAAATGACCATTAGGTGTGTGTATCCTGCCGCACTCCTTTCTAACGGTCCCACTATATCTACTCCAATACGCTCAAACGGAGCTTCCACTAGGGGCAATGGCACCAGGGGAGCTCGTGGGACGGCTCTAGGGCTAGCTTTCTGACACTCCCCACAGCGTTCTCAAAAACATCTGACGTCACCATCCAGCCCCAGCCAATAGAACCGTGTCACGAGCCTCGCTTTAGTCTTGTCCCTTCCCAAATGACCAGACAGGGGAATAGCGTGAGCAAGCTGCAACAAATCCTCCTTAAAGGGCTGAGGAATGAGCAACTGGTGACGCACTTCCCCCGTCTGGGGTAATTTTTCAACACGATACAAAAGGTCTCGATCAATTTCAAAGTGAGGGTACGTGGCGGCGCGTCTGGGCTCGACCACACGACCATTAACCACAGCTGCTTGGTCAAAGAGCATGCTCAGCACGTCGTCACGCCCTTGCTCGAGTCGGAAGTCACGGGAACGAGCTAAAAAATCAGCTCCCATGGCTTCCAGCTCGGGATCCGGTCGGTCCTGAGCGGAGGCAGCAGAGCCAGACCCCTGCGCTGACTCCGCGCCTCCCCCAGTCTCTTCACCAATCGCCCCACCTGATACTTCTCAGACTCCCTCCATTGCCAGCCCTCATTCTTAGTGGCCCGGTGTTCCCGTTTAGTTTTGCGGGGTCTAAATCTGTGACAATAGCAATCCGGGTCACGAAAGGGAAAGATCTCGCCAATTACTTCCTCTTTCTTAGCCAATAAGGAGGACAGCAGCCAACCAAGTTTTAAACTGCTCACAGTCCCGTCCCAGAACTAACGGTACCGGCAATCGAGGACACAAACCCAATTGCACTCGCGTCACCTGCTGGCCAATTTTCAGATTTACGTACATTTTGGGATAAGTGCGCACATCCCCATGAATACATTTTATATGCACCTGTCCCGTTATTTGCTTATGCTCCGGTGAGATTAAGCTCTCTTGTATCAGGGACGGACTACACCCTGAATCTAAGAGAGCCTGGGTTTGTGTATCATCCACTGACACAGGAATCACAAAACCCGTCTGCTGGAGTGACTGATGGATTGGAACAGTCTTACCTGGTCGAATGACGTCACATCCCATAGCGGGGCAATCCCGGTCGATGTGGCTCACCTCCCAGCTCGTTCCACACATCAGTGAACTGGTTTCTCGCCAGGAAGCTTCAGCAGGAGGTTGAAACACAGGACCTATCAAAGGGGCTCGACGGGAGGGTGGCCCCGCGGGAGACCCCGGTCCAACACTGCAGCAGCCCGTGGGTGACCCTACTCTGCCCCAGTTCTCGGGCTGGGAGCTCCCACCGCCACACTCCGTCCAAAGACCTTGCTACCCCTCCCCCCCAGTCCCTTCGCCCTTCCTGGGGCCAGTAGAGGGGGTGGTGCTGGTGTAGCTCGGTTTCCAAGCAGCTTAGCGGGCGTTGGTTCCGCTGCCTGGTACTGCTCTGCCAGTTGGATCGCCAACTCCAGGGTGGCGGGTGCCTGCCGTTGCACCCACACCCGCGGTTCCGGAGGCAAGCACTGCAGGAACCGCTCGACCACCACTACCTCCACCAGCCTGGCAGTGGTGGTGGCTCCCGGGTTCAGCCATCCCCGTGCATAATCCTGCAAACGATGCGCTATGGCCCTGGGGTGTTCCTCCGCCGAGAAGTTCTCCTCCCTGAACTTGCGGCGGTAGCCCTCCGGAGTCACACCCACGCGGTTGAGGATGGCAGCTTTCAGCGTGGGGTACTCCATCATTGCCGCCGGATCCAGGGTCCTCGCCGCCGCCTGCACCTCCCCAGTCAGCTGGGGCAGGAGGTAGCTAGCCCACTGCTTGCGGGCCCACCCGGCAGAGATCGCCAACGCCTCAAATACCTCCAGGTATGCTTCTGGCTGATCCTCTGCCGTCATCTTCGTGGACTGCTGTAGCCATGGGTCTGGCCCCGCAGCTCTTGCACTCCCCTGCACCACCGCAGTAAGGGTTTCCCGCAGGAGATCCATGAAGGTGGTGAACTGCTGGGGATCCATTCTGCTCCCTGGTTTTGCACTGCTTTGTGTGGGCAGTGCCAGTGAATCCCTCTTCTGACACCACGTGTGGAAGGATGGGGGTATTCACTGACACGGGAGACAGAAGATTTTATTTGGAAACACCGCACAGGTGCCCAGATTTATTTATTTTTCTTATTTAGTGTTTTATTTAGTTTAGCCCGCAGAGGGCGCTGTTGTCCGTGGTCTGGATACTGCCGACAGTAAACCAGGACCATGGGGTTACCAACACAGGTATCCAACTCCGTGCACCTTCAAGTGCTCAAAAGTAATAATGAAAACAGAAGGTGAAAGAAAAAGTGAAAATAAAACACAGTAATAAAACTACAAACAAAAGTGCTGCTTATGCAGTGCCCCCACTGCCGCTAAGCCGGTCAGCATGGGTCTCCGTCCTACACTCAGCTGTGCTTATACACTGGGGTTGGCCAGGGTTCCCCGTATATCTACCCACGCCCCCTCTGGTAGGTAATTATTTATTTTACTTTGTAAATTATTTTTACGGAAGGCTGTCCCCTCAGTCGGGCTCGCCTGCTCCTTGTTTCACGCCGGCCTCCTCTGCCAGCGACACTGTACTTCCCCCAACACGGCCACCCGAGCGCACAACCAAGCCAGATCTTATGGGCCGAGCAGTCTCCCAAGGCCCGCCCCTCAGCCACTCAGAGAGAGGGAAAGCACACACACCCTCTTCCCCACCTCTCCGTGTCATCGCCATGACAGACAGGCGGATCCCACGAGACTGCTGCCCTCTACCTGCAGTAACACGGACGTGCCAAATAGTCAGTCCAGATCTCCCCTGTTACAAACTCCTTCAAACATTGTGACATAAAGTTCATCCTGTGATCAGTGAGGATTTCTTTTGGAATCCCTACTCTCGCTATGATCTGCACTAACTCTCAAGCAATTGCTGCGGCACTAGTGGATCTCAATGGTACGGCCTCTGGATACCGGGTCGTGTATGTGAGTCTGACTGGCTCAATGGATCCACTATATCCATAGCAATGCGTTCAAAGGGAACTGGCATTGCTGGCATTCCGGACACTCCTCTACATATCTTGTCACCTCACTAAAAACAAGCCAATATTCGTTCCTGAGTCTTGTTGCTACTTAAATGGCTCGAACATGGAACATCGTGAGCCAACCGCATGATCTCACGTCGAAAAGACTGGGGAATGAGTAATTGTGTTACAATCTGACTTGTGCTTGTGGCTTGGGATATGTAAGAGGCCGGTTATCCTCTACATCCTTCCCCTTGATAGACCAAACCTGCCCCCATGTGAGCCAGCGAAGGATCATTTTTTTGTTAGATCCACATCTTGGTCCCAGAACTTCGGGATATCGAGCAGAGTTAAAGTAGCTTCAGCACTAGAGGCCTCAGTAACCGGCAGGTCACACTGAGTCCCGATGCCCTTTCCCTATCATTTGACAGACTTTGAAGTTTCCCCCAACAAACCCCAGCCTTGTTTCGTTGACATTCCTTCCCATTTTTCAACCCTTTGCTCTCTTTTTGTTTTTTCCGGGCAAAATCGGGAATGGAACAAACCGCTGCTCCCATGGTCTTACCAGAAACTGGCTTTACCATTTTATTTATCATTGTTTTCCTAAAATAACTGGATACGGCAACTTTCAAGCCACTGCCACGATTACGTGGTGGGTATGACATCATAGTCAAATCTAATTTAGTGAGGAGGTAGTCCTTGTTATCCCTATGAATACAGGAAATGACCATGACCCGGCGTGACCACCAAGGTACCCCCGTCAACAGAGCTTCTTCAATTAAAGTCTGCCCACATCCTGACACTAATGCATGGGTGCTCACATCACCAACCCGTACATCAACATGCAAGGCCCCTCCCAATCATTTCCCCTGGACTTACCTGCTGCTGTTGGTACGTAATGGGAGGCCGCACCACATTCCATCGCCGCTGGACAATTCCGGGCGAGGTGGCCGACCGCATGGCACCAGTAACAGGTGGGGTGAAAGGGTACCCATGGAGCTTGTATGAGGGGTTCTCTGCTCTTACCACGCTGGGGGTCGACCTTGCTCTCCATTGTTGTGGAAGAAGGCCGCCCATGGGGTACTGATGAGAGGTAGATCCATGGGGGGAGGGGGTGAAGTGCTGTGGGGATCCCGTCCTTGGGCCCATCGTTCTGGGTTGGTTGGAGGGAGTAGTGGGGGTGGCAACCAAGAGAGCTGTGGGCAACGCATCCTCATATGCCAATCGGACTGCTGCCTCCAGCGTGGTGGGTCGATGCTGGTGACCCAGTTCTGGGTGTCCAGCCCCAGCATCTTCACAAATTGCTCAATGGTAATTAACTATGTCACTTTTTCTGCATTGTTGGTGCCGGAACAGAGCCATCGGGTCACATGATCTACTAGCTGCTGCGCCACCGCGTGGGGTCACTGGCATTTCCTTTACCTGGCAAAGTACCTTGCTCAAGGGTACAGCAGCAGTGTCCTCCACCAGGGATTGAACCCACAACCCTCCGGTCAAGAGTCCAGAGCCCTAACCACTACTCCACACTGCTGCATTAAAATTATACCCAGGCAGGAGAAGACAATTTGCGAACAACTAGGGCAGAACTTAATGATTTGTTATGACATAGAGCAGAATTTATTATGCATAGGGTCCGTCAGAGATATTATTTTCATAGCAGTAGACCAAGTCGTTTGTTAGCATTTAAATTAAAACAAAATGAAGCCCGTTCATCTATTCAAGTTATTCGATCACCCTTAAAAGGTCAGGTGTCTGACCCTAAAGAAATTAACACAGCTTTTCGTTTGTTTTCTTCTGACTTGTATACTTCTGCCTCCCCATTAAACACTGCAGCTTGCTCCTGCTTTTTAGAAAATCTAGACCTCCCACAATTATCCACTGAAGAAGCATCAGACCTGGGCAAGCCCATTTCTCTTGCTGAATTAAAATCTGCACTTCAGAGTGTAAAGTGAATGGGCTTATACACCCCGATCAACTGGTTTTATGAAGGGACGTCTTGCTTTGGATAACATGCGTCGTTTACTACATGTCATCAATGAAGCTACAAACTTGAACACTCCCTGTGCTGTACTAACTTGGACGCGGAGAAAGCATTTGATCGGCTTGAATGGGACTATTTATGGCTCGTACTAGAACACTTTCGTCTATGAGCACATTTTATTAATATGATACATATTATGAATGCCAACCCCTCTGCCATAGTATCGACTGGTACTACTCACTCTGAAACCTTTACTATTCATAGCGGTACCAGACAGGGCTGCCCACTTTCCCCGCTTTTATTTGCTCTCTCTCTGGAACCCTTAGCATAGAATATTCGTCAAAATATAATAACGTCCCTGTAACAGGGCGAGGTGCCCTGTACATTTTGTTTATTTATTTTTAGATCGGGGTCTCCCCCTCCGCCCCTGTGCAGTGTGTTTTTGTATTTGTTATTTGTTTGTTTATTTTTTATGTCGTGGCGCCGTATGTTATTTTGTATTAGGACGGCGTAGCCGATTGTTTTGTTTAGCGTGGATGGGTAGCCCCATCCACAACACAATTAATAAACCCGTGCAGATTGTGGCCGAGGGGTAGTAGGATGATTACCAATTAGCTAAACCCCTCGGCCATGATATAAAAAGCCTGCAGCTCTCGGCACTGGGGG
The DNA here is from genome assembly GCA_030684275.1 of Acipenser oxyrinchus oxyrinchus. Taxonomy (NCBI): domain Eukaryota; kingdom Metazoa; phylum Chordata; class Actinopteri; order Acipenseriformes; family Acipenseridae; genus Acipenser; species Acipenser oxyrinchus. The sequence goes on from CM060262.1 coordinate 18,070,339, forward strand.
TTGGGTGTTAGAGAGGAGAGAGCGAGCAGAGAGACAGCGATTGAGAAGAGAAACGAAACTTAAATAACATAAGAACAGTGAAGGCAATCTGCCCAGCCTGACCTGTGTTGTATTATTATTTATTTCTGTGTTCGAGATTTGTTTTTGTTGAAACTATTTATTTTGCTCTGTGAGCACGTGTTCTTTTTGTTTAAACTTTTGGTTTATTTTTGTGATTGGCTTAATAAAAACGGCAAACGCCACCTTACCTGCAGTACTCCTCGGTGTCAGTTTCCTTCCTGCTTCTGCCTGACGTCAGACCACTCAGTCAGCCTGTCACAGTCCCCTATTGAATTTAAACAATCAAAGCATGCCATTTCCCTATATGCTGATGATATTGTGCTCCATGTCGCTGATATTCAACACTCTCTCCTCTCAATTCTGTCAGCTTTTGGTGAATTTAGTGCCTGGTCTGGTTACAAAATTAATTGGTCTAAATCTGCCCTGTTACCCCTTAATCGTGCAGCTGGCAGGGTCCAGTTGCCATCAGTCATTCCTGTAAAAAAGCAGTTTACTTATTTGGGTATTAACATTTATCCCTCCGTACAAAAAATTGTGGTTAAAAATTATCTGGGAAGACTTACGCAGATGGACACTCATGCCCACCTCTTTACATGCACAGATCTCTACTGTTAAAATGAACATCCTTCCTCGTATTAACTTTGTAAGCTCCATGATACCATTACCACCTCCTTCAGATTATTGGGTTAAAACTGATTCTCTTATCAAGAAATTCATATGGGGAGATTAACGACCTCAGATTAAATATACTACATTACAACAAGCCAAATCAGCTGGTTTAGCAGTTCCACATTTTAAATTCCATCATTTAGCTTTTCAAATAAGTTTCCTTAAAACCTGGCTGGACCCGCTGTCTACTGTGCCCTGGTGAGCAGTCGAAGAAGCTTTAGTATCCCCTACTAGATTACAAGATGCTTTATTCACAGGGTTTACGCCCAAAAAGAGCGCTTTACTTCATGGACCTATTATAGCTTACTCGATTGCAAGCTGGAAAGCGGCTGGAATGCACATGGGAATCAAAATTAAATGGCATCTACACTCTCCTATTTGGCATAATAAAGATCTTTTGTCTGGCCTTTCTTCTCAATGTCATGGTCTTCTCAGTTTCCAGGATTTATGTTCAATTTTTTGATTTTCGTGGTTCATCTTTTTTTTTTCTATTGAAGACTTCGATCTGCCCTGCAAGGTTATGGGATTCCCTGGGGGTCCGAACTACAACTACATCCTTTGATAAAATGGATTTCCACAGGGGGCTCCTCTAGAGGGATGGTATCTGAAATTTATTTGCATTTACTTAAAGCCTCTTACACGTCTTTGTCCTTGACTGCTTTAGAAAAAGGAAAGAGATTTGGCTATACTTGATAGACCAATTGCATGGGAAGTAGTTTGAGACAACATATTTGGAGCTTCAAAAAACCCTAATCACCAGTTAATTCATTTCAAGATTTGCCATAGATCTTATTTAACCCCTTGTAGAAGCTTCCTTATTTGTATTATTCCGAATCCACACTGTGGGCTTTGCTCTCTTGGTGTTCCTGGTACCTTATTACATGTTTTATGGGAATGCCCAGATGTTTTTGTGTTCTGGGGTTGGGTAGCTTGATAGTGCAACGCTGGCTCCCCCCTCACCAGTTACCTTTGCGACAATGGCTAAAGTATCCTTGCTGTTGGACTCTGCAACAGTTTGAATGAGCTCTATGTGCTCTGCTTGTACACTGTATTTTCTCACTTTTTTTTTTACTTTATCTATTGGTCCAGGGAAGTTGACACATTGCTGGGGGAGGGGGAGTGGGAGGGGATATGTAATATACCGTATGTTATTTAGTTCTGTATGTTAATCGTGAAGAACAAATCAAAATTTGATGTTAAAAAAGTAGCTGATTGTAAGCGTGCTCACTCGCTGTAGTGACGATTAGCCTTCCAGCCATAATTAATATGAGTCCATTAGGAAACAGATGGTGGAGTGATCTGCTTCCCTGACAGAGTCTGGGTAGGATCGACACTGACATTCAGATACAGAGAAATTGAAGAGAGATGCTGTTTACCCTCTGCTGAACCAGGAGGTGTGCATGCTCCAGCTGCTTTCTTTTTTAAGTGCAGTCAGTGGACAGGTGAGCTAGCTGAGCATGGTACAGAGAAGTATAAGAAGAAATCAGTTCAGAACCCAAACAATGTATTTTCAGATAACTGAAGTACAAGAAGAAATCAGTTCAGAACCCAAACAATGTATTTTCAGATAACTGAATAACACTGCTTTCATTCTATAGACCACAGGTACTCTGCAATACCGAGCCTTTCAGAGCAGGACTTTGTTCCAACCATGTCAGCAACATACTGCAAATCCCTCGACACGGAGAATTAGAGCTATCGGTATGACGAGAAATAGATCACTATGGCCTACATCCATATGTACTGTACATGTAAAAATGTGAGAAACAATAGTAAGACAGACGCCTCCCAAATTCTGACCCCTGCTACAGAAAGTCCTTACAAAGCACAACTGGAGAAGTGGTTACATTTAAAAATGCAAGCATAACATAGATTGTCTAGACTGTCTGGCCACTTTATTAGGCCCTGATTGGAGTCTACCTGATTGGATATGGCATTGCCCTGGTGTGGGGCATGTTCTCCCGGTATACCCTGGGCCCCTTGATTAAGGCTGAACATATGCAGTAGTTTACTTTGTTGCATATCAATTCGACCCAACACCACTTGTACACTGATGCCATCGCTACTTTCAAGATGATAATGCACCCACCCACCATGACAGAATTCTGTGCAAATGTTTGTGGAGACAGACTTCAGATATCTTACATGGCCACCACAATTCCCTGCATCTCAATTCAATTGAGCATATCTTGAACGACGCATTAATCTTCATAATCCTCTTCTTACATCTCTGCACCAATTGCGTGGAATGTTAATGATGGGATGGATCCCTCAAGAAACCTTCCAGCACCTGTATCAATGGTGTATCAAGGCTGTGATCAGGGCAAACGGTGACAGCCTGATATTAGGTACATGATCAGGCAGTGTATATACAGACAGACAAAAACCATAAATTCCCGGATTCTAATACTCTCAAGAATATATGTGGAAAATGTTACATTTTGAAGGATAAGTAATTTACAGGAAAACAATTCTTACCTGCAACCCACTCCAATAAAATGTTTTACAATCTCTGGTGTGCCTATTGAATTCATCACTACATGTATACACGACACAGTATTTTGGAGCACTATTCAACTACAGTGTTCCATGTTTGCGACTTACAAGTAATTGGACCCCACATGCCCTCAAACAGTTTCCCTCTGGCAGCACAGAATAGAAGTGTTTCATAACCTTCAACACAGAAAGTGATTTTTATGGTGTTGTGATACAGAAAATGTTAGCTATTCTTGTTATTATTTATTGAGCTATGATATTTTTTAAAGCTTTTATTTGTACACCTTTACTAATGCATTCATAACAGTTAGCATGTGTTTGAGCAACTTTTGAATTGAAGGTTTTTGACTATCTACTAAACTCGCAAGCTGTCAAACCCACACTAATGTTTATGAACAAGGTATGTTCATAACATCTATATCCCTCACCAAGGAACACAAATACACTTTACAGGCGTCAGTCCCATGAAAAAGCCGGGGCTTTATGATTCACAAAACAGTGTGTAAGTGCTGGAAGTTGGTGGGGGTTTTATTTCAGAAAATCGAAAAAGGAAAGAGAATTTAAATCAAGACCCCCAAGGTGTTATTAGAGCAGGTGTAGGGTAAGAAATACACATTCAAACCCCTATTGCAAGTAATTGTGCACAATACAGCCATTTCAAAGAGCCAGTACCTGAGTCGCCATCTTCTTCATAGCAGGGTTGAGGTCCTTGAGAAGGTCATAGCCTTGGTGAAAAAATGTGTATTGGGCATGGAAATAGGAGAAGATCTGAAATAGATGGGAGTTAAGAATTAGATGGTATTCAACCACATCATCTCCAAGCAGAAGTACTGGTGATCAGGAGATGCAGTTAGCCATACTGAAGAATAGCAGGGATATAAAGGCACAGCCGTGCAGTGTGCAGGGTGTGTCACAGTCAGGAGAGAGCAGGTTTCTAGCTGTGCAAAGTTGCCGGTCTTCACTGGTGAATCCAAAGGGAGTGTTGCATTGTCTCCCATGGGTTAGCGAGGTCACAAGCCTACAGCTTGCAATGCTTTCTACAAGTTAAAACACAGATCCTTCGCCATAAAGTCTATGACCTCAACTTGATTTCGACCCTGAGGAGGTGAAAAGGGAGGCTAAACCCAAGGTCTTACGTAGTTTGGGGTGTCTTGTGGCTTACCATTGTAAACTACCGTCCACTAACAATCATGTGAGAAGCAAGACCGTTGTTAGTTCAATAACCGTATTATACTAAGGTTTATAGCAAAAGGGCACAGCAGTTATGAAAGATCACAGCCTATAGCATGACTTTCCTGGAATGAAAGACAATGATCACAGACTACCTGGTCACTTTATTAGCCCCACCCCCCACCCCAAATATTTATATTTGTGCAAATAAACATCAAACTGGAAGTCCCCAACAGACAGATGTAATGGCCCCCCAATACCAATAAAATGATTAAAATCGTGACCATGAAATGCCATGTTGGACTAGCTTTAAGTCCCAAGCACACCTTATATTTTAAATTGTACACACAGATGTTAACAAATGCTGGGAATGCCCCATAAATAAAACAACTGTCACTGAAAAACATTTCAGATGGACTCACCTAATTCAAAATATCCACTTCTGCTGCATCTTACAGAAAAAAAGGTTTCTATAAACTTATGTAATTTCTGACTGGGTTCTTGAGCTATAACACAACTGCACAATGTAATGTAGCATGTGCTGCTGCAAGTGTTAGAGGGAGTGTATTAGTTTGGCTCACAGAGAGACATAGTGTAAAGCAGATTTCAAGGGAGAGGAGAAAGTTTCTTCAGATGGTAGCTAACAAAATAATTCCTTAACTTACAGATTGTGTACTTTCATTTGTTATACAAGTGTCAAATAAACACGTTATAGTAAACTTGTATTTTTATTTTAAAACACGATATCTGGTACTACAGTTGGTTATCTCTGTTTGCAAGCCACGCTTTCAGTTAGTGTTACGCTTGCTTGGTCACCTGCAGGGGGAAGTTGTCCAAAACCCATTCTATGGCTTCTTTCCTGTCATTAGCCAACTACAGCTTCTCCATGCTTCCAGTCAGTAACATGCTTTGACCCAGAGGACACTGCTGAGGAGAAATGACCTAGGACATGCAAGTGCAAACAGATAACCTGAGAACGGCATAGAAACTTGAGAGCTTCCTTTAACCTAAAGTAGTACCAGATATCATGTTATTTAAAATGAAAATACATTTGTGCTGTAATATGGGTTTCTTTCAAAATTACACATTTGAGACCTATTAGTGTAAAACAGCTACAGTTACTTCAAACAAACTGTAAATGAGGAAGGAATAAATCCCTCAGGACCGATCTGCAGACTGTAGTCCAGGGCAGTGTGCTGGAAGCACTTCCGGGTGGCTAGTAGCAGGTGACTGGCTTTCTTAGCATCCTGGGCCTTGTGTCAGGCAGCCTGGGCACTCTTTGCTGCAGCCTACTTCAAATCCTCAGTGATCCAGGAGGTCTCCTTCCGTGCCGGGGAGTGAACCAGACAAGCTCAGACAAAAACAAAGCATACCCGGGGACACGGGGTAAGGGGAATGGCATCTCTGACAGAACAGTTTGTAAAAGTGAAATGGATAAGGGTAAAATGAGTGGTGGGTTTAAATGATGCATCGCTAGAGGAAACGGAATATACAGCAAACATGGCAGCTGTATTAGGTCACAACCACATTTTGTCAGTTTTTCAAACTTTTAAAATGTTATTTCCACTTAGGTTAAGCCCATTTATCCTGCCACCACACTGCAGGTTCACGTCCTGTGCAGTAGGTAATAAGACCCCATTTTCCATGATGTACAACAGACCTAAGGTGGGGTCTTAATACCCGCTGCACAAAAAGAAAGTTAATTTTTAACATGGTGGCTGATTTCTCTAGAGAACACCAAAATAATTTACAGAACAAAGGAACTTGCTAGAAAGTGATCATGATAATGTTTAAAGCCTTGGTTCTTACCGCTTTAAAAGATGCAAGTTACTAAAACGGGCTAATGAAGGGATAAGCCTGGCCTGTGTGAGGCTACAGACAGGCAGCACTGGTACTTACTGTGTGAGCAGGGTCTGGAGCTGCTGAGTCACTGATCTCTGAGTCTGATTGAACAGCATCTGGAAGGAGACACACAAACAGAGCAGTCAGGCAGCCTGCTGCATCTACATCAGAGACTGCGGCCTGCTCTACTAGAGCATCTCTGATGATGCTGGTACCCTCTCATGTCTCATGTTAGGAAGTGATGCAAGTAATCAGGCGGCTCTTGCTCACCAATGGAGCAGGTGCACATTACCTGTATTTTAAAAAGTGCTTCTTATTGACCAGCTTACCTCAAAAAAAGGAAAAAGCATGCTGTTCAGAATAAAGATTCCGTTTTCCCAAAGAGTTTCCATTAAAATGCAATAGGGGTTTGGATTTGTATTTCTATAGTGTCCATTTTATGTTGTTTTTAGCTAGTTTAAAGGTTTCTTTTTTAAAGTAGGTCTGCTTCTCTAAATATTAAACAGTTCTCTAACTCTATGCAACAATGCAAGTGTGCCAGGTAAAGCAGGGCTTGAACCACATGCTGGCCCTGCACCCAGCCATGGTCTGCAGAACTACCCTGGTTTAGGTATATTATTGAACTGACCAGATGCCAGCAATCTACTCTGAACTGATTGCATTTATTACAGCTTATAAGTCACACCCTGTAGGGTTACTAACAAGAATTGTATTCAGCTAAAAGGAGGAACAATTTATTTAACATCAGGCTGCTGGCTCTTTATCATTTAAATAATACACTTAATTGAAGGTACAGTAGCTCTGAAATCCAGGATTGGGTGCAACAGAGCTAGTGTGAGTTTCAAGCCTTGGAACTGAATTCATTTCCAATTCATTTTCATATCTGAATCAATATGAGGAGCCATTTAAACTAACTGGCATCTCCTGAAAGAGTTTATTCCACTTCTACCACACATTTATACAAAAACAAATACTGTTGCACACTGGTGGTCATAAGCATAGTCTGTGAAGTGTGTGTCTCCGGGTTACACAACCATACTAGGAGCTGTAGCCACTTTCCCTACGACTTTTCTTTATAGAGGAAAAGGGACAATCTCCCTCTAACTCAGTGTGTATACTTTTACCCCAACCCTGGACTCTTCTCAGTTTCCTATGAGGATCACAGACTCACCATGTGGAAATGGATAATCTCCTGCAGCCCCTGTGTGAAGTGTGCCAGGCAGGTCTGTGGAAGAGAGGCTGGTTAGACAAACTGATCACTTAGGCCACATGTAACAGTGACACTCATCTTCACCACAGCCGTAAATACAAAACCAGTGCTATCAGTAACATGAAAAAGTAGGTCTTCATTTTAATACATTGACATACATATCAGACAGATGCCCCCACATACCCCCCAGATTGTGACACTCACAATAACTTATGCTAAAGAAAGCTCTAATCAAGTCTTGTTACAATTTAATAATTTAGTTATTATCTAGATATGTGTAGAAATGCAAGTATGACATACAACCTCATTCATTTTGATACTATCATAATACATCTATGGAGTTTGAAAAGTTGCCCTGCCAAAACTGAAAAAATGATGCATTTGCATTTGCATATATTATGCATTTTTAAACAGATACATAGATTGGAAACTTAACATGGTACAATTATAGACAGTGACTGAAGGGGATATATGTATGTACAAACTGCACTACAGAATACACTTTTTCAAGGCTGATCCATAAGGAACATGATTTTACAGTATACAGGAGAGAAGTGTTTTGGTGCATCATTTAAAAAGTTTAATCCTTAATCTCTTGCATGAGGAAGTTAAAGGAAACAAAAATAAAGGAAGCAGACTCTTTTGACTGCTGCACCCCAACACACCTGCTAATCTCTCTGCTTTATTTGATGAAACATACATGGAACAAACATGAACCTACAAAACTGGACTTCATTCAGGAAAGAGTGGGTTTAGGGAACCTTACTGGCTTTTACTAGGAATACATGCTTAACCCCAAAACAGAGAACACACAACTTGTTTTTAAGGGTGATCTTATGAGCCAAACTTTCCCTTTAATGAATCACGTTCTAGCATTCTCTCTAACGTTCATTTATAGAGCCTGTAAGGATTTTTGTATTTCCCTGACCATGTAGCTCGTTAGCTTGGCATGTGGTCTGAAATTGAGTGATAACTACGCACCTTGTGTGGGGCAGTGTACACATTGTTCCAGTTAAAATGGCACAAGCTTTTATTGTTTAATCAGCCTTTGTTCCTTTTCATTATACTACCTGTTACTTATGCTTCCTATTTAAATGATGAAGAAATGAGAAATCATTGAAACTGTCTGTAAACATTGTGTGATTTTCCTGTGTTTAATGTAAGCTCTGAATCAATGCAGGGTTAATAAACTCTTAAAATCAAGCTGTACATAGCTGGTGCACATCAGCAGTTTGCAATTACCAGCCTTGTTGTTCGACCTTGTGATGCGTGGGTATAGCGCTTTGCTGCCTGTGAGAATTTAGCAAAACTCTTAAATGTAACTTCTTGTTATCTGGGTTTCTGCTGACATTGGTAAAGTGAAGAAGAAACGCCATTGTGCTTTGTCTCACACCATGCATCATGCTAGGGAAATAAGACCAAATTTGGTCAAGGAAATTATGTAAGCTAGCTGTATATCTGTGCTGTGCGAAGTAATTTCTTTGGTCAGGTCGGGTCAGTTCAGCTAAAAAATATAACATCAGAAACTAACATCTCTGTGCCATGTCGGCTCAAAAAAAAAAAATCAAACCTCTTACAAGCCTTTAAATGAAGTCCTGCATGTTTGTAGCATCTCAGTGAAGTCTTACATAACACAAAAAAGAAGAAAAAGAAAAGTGTTGAATAACACGTGTATAAGACTGGGGTTGTATTCTGACTACAGAAAGCCCTGTATTGCTGCAGCACTGCTCATACCAAGAATATTGGTTTAGACATGCTGTCTTGGCATGGACGTGGACCATGTATTTGCATAAAGAACTATGTAAATTCCGATGCATACCTGTTGTGACAGCTGAAGTTCACCCTGGATCGGCAGATAATGTGTCAATTCACTGTGACAGAATTGTTAGCAATTAAAAGACTCCTTGCACCTACAATGACCTGCACAGTCTCAGATCTTACTTGCATTTAACAACCATAGGATGAATTTGAATGCTGTCTTTACCCATATTTGTCAAACTCTGTGGACCCACCACACACTGTCCAGGTGGCCTGTTATTCCACCAGATGTGTTCAGGCACCTTGTGTAATATATGCCTTGTCTAGTAGAAGATGGCCACCACATACTGGCACACTACAGTCCAGTATATACAGTACCTGTTGTACCCTTCCATTCGTAATATTGGTCTCAGATGTGTAGATTTGAACACAACACATATTATAGTAAATATGTTTTCATATATGGTACTACATTTGGTTAAATAAATCTCTGCTTGATACCAGTGCTTTAATTAGTGTTACACTTGGTTGGTCAATTAACCTGGTGCGTGTCCACACCCCTTCAATGGCTTCTTTCCTATCATAAAACCGACCAGCTGCTTCCCCTATGGACTGTCATGCTTTCAGCCAGTAGCATATTTTGACCCCGACACTGCTGAGGTGAAATGACCCAGGAAGTGCAAGTGATCTGAAAAAAGGAAACTGAGAACTTCCTTTGACCTAAAGTAGTACCAGATACTATGTTTTAAACAGAAAATATATGTTTGCAATAACATGTACTTGTATTTCTTTAAGTACTGCACCTTTCAGACTAATGTAGCGAATGGAAATGCAAAACAGCTAAGATTCATGGAATTATTTTGTTAGCTGCAATTACAATAAGAACTATATTGTTTGCAGTAGTTTCATAGCTTCTGAATTACAGTTTAAGAATACAGTTGTGGGTATGGACTGTAATACTCTCTGAAATAACTTACCGTAACTGTGTTGTCTTTTCTATGGTATTGGGAAAACTCCACAACCCTGTCCAAAAACAGTTAATCGGCTTCGTTGTATGCCTGCCCAGCTTCCACCATCCAGCTGAGGGACAAAGGGACATTGGTTTACATTTCTGGCACTGGAGACTGTTCTCTCATCCAAGCTGTCGTTATGTGAGCCTTACTGACTCCCAAGCATGACTCAAGGCTATCCTCAAGGAGTCTTAGTAATCACCTGTCAGGGTTGCCAATATCAAATCAGAGCAGTCCCTGTCATGGTAAAAGCAGATACCCATAATCACATTATATCCTGTACATGAAAAAACAGAAGTGTGCTATACAATGGTCAAACAGGTTCCTCCATATAGCCCCACATTCTGATATTCTCAATAACATCTGCTTAAGAATACCCTAACTAAGTTGCAGAACTGTGGAGGTCAGCCATTCTTTTACTACCGGTACTCAATAACGGATCAGCACATAAGCCCAGCTGAGAAAGGACACCAGTTCAGGGGGTTTCAACCTCTTTTTGAAACTGTACCCCCTCTGTCGGGAGGTTTCAGCTAAAGTACACTTTACAATTTCCGCTCACTGAATGGTACCACAGTTGCAATTAAAGGCAGAATAATCTGATTAACACATTTTTTCCCCCGTTTATTTAGTATATCATTTTTCAAAACAGTCTGGGACTGACAAACTGCTGATTTAACACAGAATACCAAACAGTAGGCTTAATTCTTAAAACTGAATTACATGTCATTGGATGCACAGAATTAAAAGACAGTATTTATAAATCTCTTCAGAAACACTCGTATTCACTTTCTGTTCAGCAAAGTCATTATCCAATATAAAATGGTCTCTCCACTGTAAATGTTTATCACGCTACCATTTACTTCCCACCTCAGCATAATTATGTGTGCCATTTAAAATGTTTACAACATCAAAAACATAACCTCAAGATAAAACTAATACCTAACAATGATACGATTAATAAAGCCAGCATAATTATCCAAAGGGACTTTATATAACTTTCTGTAACTTTCTGTGTTTCCTTCCTTCGTTTTTGTTATGCAAGTAAGAAATGCAACCGTTTCAAACACCAACAACATAATCAACCAGCAGCTATTGCGGTTTCTAAAATGTAACCGCGGTAATAAATAAAACAAAAACCGTCAAAGTATGACAAAGTATGTTGTGATTAGCCTACTACTTATGTTTATCGGAGCATTTATACTTCTAAAAAAAGCAGAAACACTGCTTCACTGATACAACAAATTGAAAACAGCAAAAATCATGAGCAGCACAGAGCACTCTGCATAGGCACAATCGGCAGACGCCAGCTTCTCCTATATAAAAGCCACTCAATCGAAATCAGATGGAAAATGTGGACGTGATAGATTCTGTGTATTTGTTTTCATCTGCGGTTTACTTGGAGCTGGTAACAAAGATTACATAATTATACACCGCGTTTTAGATAATACATAATACCGTTAAAACTTCGTTATTTTCTATTACTTTATTTTTTTTATTTGTGCATTACCGAGTCGTCCTGCGTAACCCCTATTACCCTTAGAAGTACCCCAGGGGTACGCGTACCCCCGGTTGAAAACCCCTACACTAGTTAACGACACCTGCTCTAAAACCACTGCTTACTGATGAAATGCCGCACAGGGATGCTCAAGCAGATGACAATGAGTATTTCAGACTGTGGGAGGGTGTGGGAATTCACTGGACACAACACAGAAAAAATTGCTTCACACTGTTCGCTCATGTATGTACCATAGCATAGTCATTTCAGATCATCCCTCCTTGGTTTTGGTGCTTGTTTTTGCCAAACAAACGACACCTCGCCACTCTTGGAGATTTAACCCCTTCTTGCTGTCAGATAAAAAATTTGTCCAATTTATTTTTTCCCAAATAGACTTTTTCCTAGATGTTAACTCAACTCCAAGGATATCCTCAGCCACGCTTTGGGAAACCCTAAATGCATACCTGCATGGCCAAATAATTTCGTACAGTGCTAGAGCCAATAAGGTCTGATCAACAGCATGCTAACTCTCCAACTCCAGATCTCTACAAACAACGATTGTCCCTGCAAACTGAATTTGACGTGCTGTCCACAAAACAGGCAGAACAATTAATGATTAAATCTCGACATGCAATATATGAAAATGGTGATAAGGCCAGCAAAGTTTTGGCACACCAGTTGCGTCAGTCTGCAGCCGCACATCTGATCCCACAAATGAATTTACTGTCAGGCCAGCCTACAACAGACCAGCAGGAGATCAATGACCAATTTAAACATTTTCACTCTTCTCTTTTCAAATCTGAATCGCCTACAGATCCTTTATTAATTGAGTCTTTTTTTGAGAACCTTTCTATTCCAACTGTTGATCCACAATCTAAAGCCCACCTAGAGGAGTCATTATCTCCAGATGAAATAACTGAGGCTGTTAGATCAATGCAGAGTGGTAAATCTCCTGGCCCAGAAGGGTTTTCTATAGAATTTTATAAGAAATTTAGTTCTAGTTTATCTCTTTTGTTGAGCGCTGTGTTTACTGAATCTTTTTCGTCTCTGTCTTTACCCCCAACGTTGCACCAAGCCTCCATATCGCTACTGTTGAAACAGAATAAAGACCCTCTTGAGTGTGGCTCATACCACCCTATATCTCGCCTTAATGCAGACTTTTAAATTCTTGCTAAGACCCTAGCACCTTGAATCCATTCTCACCTCCATAATCTCCTCTGACCAGACAGGGTTTGTGCAGGGTAGACACTTATATTTTAATCTTCACCATTTGTTCAATATAATATATATTCCTTGATCGTGTTGAGTGGGTTTACTTATTCACTACACTGCACAGGTTTGGCTTTGGTCACAATTTTATTTCTTGGATTAAGCTGTTATATACCTCCCCATCAGCCTCAGTTCGCACAAACAATACACCAAGGTACAAGACAGGGTTGCCCTCTCTCACCCCTCCTCTTTGCAATTGCCACTGAACCTCTTTCAGTGTCTCTGCGTGAAAATCGAGAGGTGCGGGGTGTAATTTGAGAGGGTCAAGAGCAGAAGGTATCTCTATATGCAAATGACCTTCTTTTATATATTTCTGATCCTATGTCCTCTCTCCCCCATGCCTTAGCTATATTTGAGCAATTTAGTAGATTTTCTGGGTATAAACTCAGTTTACACAAAAGTGAACTCTTCCCTATCAATGTGGCAGCCCACCGGCGCCCCCATGATAATTTCCCCTTCAAAATTGCACTCATTAGCTTCACCTACCTGGGTATTTCAGTTACCCACTCATACAATAAGCTTTTTAAATCTAATTTTACTCCCCTATTGGAGCGCATTAAACAAGACTTCCTTCGTTGATCCACTCTTCCTGTCACTGGCTGGCCGCATTAACTCTGTCAAGATGAACACACTCCCTAAATTACTATCTCTTTCAATGTATCCCTGTTTTTATCACCAAAAATGTATTCAACACCCTGGATAAAACCATTTCCTCATTTATTTGGAATAAAAAACGTCCCAGAATCCACAAGGACTTCCTCCAGAGAACAAAACCAACAGGGGGAATGGCCTTACCTAGTTTTCAACTTTATTATTGGTCGGCTAATATTCAGAATTTATTGCACTGGTTGCAATCTCATCCCCAACTAGACCGGCCTGCATGGCTGGTCATGGAAGCTGCTTCTTGTCAGGGTACTTTACTGCCAGCTCCTTTATGCTCCTCCCTTCCCCTCTCTATCTCTCAGTTTAGTGTTAATCCACTTGTGTGTCAATCCCTCCAGATTTGGGCTCAGTTTAGGTGGAAATTCGGTCTACAGTCTATGTCTATGTCTGCCTCTGTAGACGTAAACCATGTGTTCCCTCCTTCGGTGGTAGATTCTGCTTTTAGTGTATGGTACAGAAATGGTATTAAGTCACTGAGAGATTTATACATTGACAATAATTTTTCATCATTTTATCAACTCTCCCAGAAGTTTCACTTACCACAAACACACTTTTTCCGTTATTTGCAAATACGTGACTTTGTGCATAATAAACTGTCTCAATTTCCTCTGCAACCTCTCAAATCCACTATTGATTCCTTACTGGATATCCACCCGGACGGTAGAGGAGTTATATCTACAATGTATAATATTATACTGTCTCTGCTTTGACCCTTTCTATCAACACTGAAACAAGATATAGGAGAACGTTTTACAGAGGATATCTGGGAATCCATTCTTGCTTGTGTGCATTCCTCATCTGCCTGTGCTCGACACGGTCTGATTCAATTCAAGATTTTACATCGTCTCCACTTGTCAAAAGTCAAGTTGGCCAGGGTTTACCCTGAACTGGATCCAACCTGTGACATATGCAAACTAGCTCCTGCTTCTCTTATTCCTATGTTCTGGTCCTGTCCTGGGTTGACTCTTTTCTGAACCTCTGTGTTTGAGACCCTTTCTCAGACCTTACAAGTACGTATTGACCCCTCCCCACTAATTGCACTTTTCGGGGTAGTATCTGGCAATGTCCCTCTATCTGGGCAACAGTCAAACACCTTGGCCTTTGCAACTCTATTGGCTAGACGCCTCGTTCTGTTTGGTTGGAAGCAAGCTGCCCCACCCTCATATGTTCACTGGATTAGAGATGTTATGCAATTCCTTATATTAGAAAAAGTTCTCACTCAGGGGATCCATTGATACATTTTACAAAGCACGGCAACCCTTTCTCTCCCACGTTGATCAGCTCTGACTGCCCTGTCTTCCATAACTTCCTTTAAAATGAATGTGCCTCTTTCTCTTCTCTCTGGCACTGTACCTGTACTGCACTCTTACCATCAATGTGCTGTTCGTTCTCTCTCTCTCTCTCTCTCTCTCTCTCTCTCTCTCTCTCTCTCTCTCTCTCTCTCTCTCTCTCTCTCTCTCACTTTATTTTAACCTTTTTACTCATATATCACTACAGTTATCAATGGAATAATTGTATTCTTGTTAAAAATTGTAAAAAACAATAAAGTTATAAAAAAAAAAGAAATCACGTTAAAAATCCCAATTTCTGTAATGCTAATAATACTGAATACGAAAAATAAAATACTTTGTTTAAATGTTCAATATTATTGCAAATGTTATCCCTTTACAAGAGATTACTGATGACCTTAGAATGCTATGGGTAAGAAAAAAAAATAGATACATACTTTTTTTATGTGAAAAAAAGTTTTAAAATCCGCCCCTCCCTCTCCCCCCGTACTTGTGCCTCCCCTGACTCAGAGGTCACCAGCCGCCATTGATGAACAGCCGTTAAAGATTTTGGCAAAATCAAGGCAGTTATCATTTCTACCTTGTACAATGTGGCAGACAGATGGACAGACACAGTCAGCACTTAGGCTCCCCATTTTTTGAACGAGGACCCTAAAAAACAGTTATCTCAGTAAATACAGGATATAAAAAAACAAGAGGCCACCATTGGCTACCATTGATGTGCTCCTGTATCACTCCTGTGTTAGTGTCTAGGTCTGTTCAGAAACAGAACACTGGCATGCCAACATTTAAAACAGAAAAAGTACTGTAATTTAGTCCTGAGTTCTAGCAGTATTTCCCCCACCCTTTATTCTAATGAAGGCCAAAAGAAATACATGAATATCCAGGTGCTGATTGATAAGGCAGAGGGTGGGGTGTGCTCATTTCTGCAATTTCATGTTTGTTTTCCTGTTAAGGTTGCAACAGTGGGGAGTTTCTAGAATTCAGATAGCCTAGGGCATTGGTTAGCTCAAGACTGGTAGAAAGTATTTTAATTTGAGAAAAATGACTCCCGATTAGTTTGGCACCTGTTGTAGCCAAGCAATGGAAGACAGAATATTTTGGCTTAATAAACCACAGAGCAAGCAAGCATCTTAACCACAATGTAAATGAGCCAGGCTCATCTGCATTCATGGTTATAGAGAATTTAACCTCATCTCATCTCACCGACAGGGGTCAGAATCTGTAATGGCAGTGCATCCCACAACACCGCACGTTACACTTTGCCCAGTTTAACCTCTGAAATTGGCTGCTGATAATCTATGAGATCTGAATCACTGCACCAATGAGCTGCTATCTTTGCTAACCAACGTGGTGAGACCGCAATGAGAATTTAATTGTGTGATCCATAACTATTAAACACTCACTACTGCTGAATCTAGAAGCACTAACATAAGCTAAAATTGACAAATATCAACATAAAGTGTTTTCAATGTCTTCAAATGTGTTTAATTCTGGACAAAATTACAAAAAGGACATTGTGGCCCTGGAGAGAGTCCAGCAAAGAGCAACCAGACTAATCCCAGGGTTTAAAGGAATGAGCTAAGAGGATTGAGGGGACTGAATTTATTAAGCTTAGAACAAAAAAGAATTAGGGGGGACTTGATTGAATTCTTTAAAATATTAAAAGGAGTTGACAAACGTAACCTTAGCTAAAGCATTAATTGTAGCACAGAAACCAGGAACAGAGGACCCAGTTTGAAACTAAGTGGAGAGAGACTCATAGGTAGGAGAGTGGGAGACACTTCTTCACACAGAGAGAGGCGAGACTATGAAAGGGTTAACTATACCTGTTGTTGATGCTGAATCATTGGGATCCTTTAAGACCCAACACTGGATGAGCACTGGTGGGCTGAAATGTTCTTACGTTCTTACGCACTTTAGCATAAACTCTGTATCTCTCACTGTGCTTACTGAACCAGCGCATGAGTTCAACAACACAGAAATGTTGAAGGTAGGTGAAAAAGTGATACAGAGGCAATATTTTCCCTTTGTGTGCTGTCTGGTTGCAGATTGGATTGCAGACTGCAGGTGGTTTGATATTGGAATGAGAAAGAACTGAGTTTTATAGATTGGTTACATGGTGCAGATGGAGACATGGAATTTGTGTGTCTACAGAGCACTAGTCTCTCAGCCTGGCATATCTGAACTGGTACAGCCCCTGTATAAAACTGAGCTGTTGTGCTTCCTCCAGGCCCTGCTTTGGTTATGCTTTAGTTGTGATTGAAGGGGTTAAACAGGTCACTTTTCTATTGCACCAAACAAAGGTACTACAAAACCCATGAGATTCCGGTTGACTGCCCATATGACTAAGGAGTCTTCCTTTGCTTTGAGGTGTCTTGTTCATATGCCACAGTGGGGGGTTAAAAGTCTTCTTGTTTCTTTAAACATGCAGACAGTAGGACCCTGGGGAAACCAACTGTCTTGGTGAACTCTTAGAATGCAACACATGGTTAGACAGGATGGTTAGAATGTGCAGAGAGAGAGAGAGAGAGAGAGAGAGAGAGAGAGAGAGAGAGAGAGAGACAGGCAGTGAAGAAAACAGATAGAGAGGTGGGGGAATGACAGAGATAATACGAGAAAGTGAGACGAGATCCTCTGCATAAAGAGACAGGAGCTTCCTGCATGCTGTTCATTCCTGTGCTTCACAGTGAAGAGAGGCAGGGATCAGGTCTCTGCAGCCTGGAGGTTCTGCACTGACAGCTTCAATTTACCAGCTGATTCCAGCCCAGCTGTCTGTATCTAGACTGGGCATTCTGAGGGGACACTGGAAATAAGAAGCAATCTAGATCTTCCAGTGTTGAGGACCCAAGCCTTCAGTGCTGATTGGAACAAGACTGTGGTGGTTCCCTGAAGAGATGTGGCTTACAAAGAAGATGTCCCAGCTTTCCTTCAGAGTGAGGGGGCTCCCTGCTTGCTGTGCCCTGGGCTTCTCTGCACAGTGAGAAGCTCTTCAGCACCACAGGGCACAAGAGGAGGGGAGCATCAACGAAGAGGAAAGTAAAGTGAGAAATTGAAAAAGCAATCGTAGGAAAAGGGATTTTCTAAAACCCAACAAGGCAATAGGAAGTGTTAAGAAGATCATTAAAGGGACTCAAATAAAAGTGAAAAAGTGAAATAGAAAAAGGATAAATAGAAAACAAGAACAAAACTCATTGAAGAAAAGTTAATAAGAACGAGGAGGGGGAGAGAAAAGAGGAGAAAGAGGAAGGAACTGAAACCAGTGACCCATATAGAGGAGGCATACTGCATAGAGACTGCTTGTCCAGACTGCGAGGCAGGGAGATGCCCCGAGGTTCAGAGGTGCGCCGGGCCGTGCTGCCCCTGCTCTGCGTGCTGCTGGTGTGGGGAGGCTGGGCGGAGAGGGGAGAGAGGGGCAGCCCAGACCGACACACACAGAGGACAAAGGAGACTGGCAGGGAGTCCACCTCCCAACCCAGCTTCAACAGCCTGGTACGTTCATGTCAGTGTTATCACTTAGAGAAGTTTATTCAACTAACTGTGGTAAAAGCATAGTCATGTATTTGACTTTTTCTTGTCAAACCTTGTCATGCATCCTGTAACATCTTTTGTCATTTTTCCAAAAGAAATACCTCCAAATATTGTTTTTGGTACTGGTATATGAAACATAGATTATACTGTCTCATGAATAACTTGTGGGATTTTCATGTGTTTGTGATGGGAAGAAGATGTACTTTAAAAACATATGGCTTATGGATAGACGGACAGAGACAGACAGACAGACAGACAGACAGACAGACAGAAGTATTCTGTCTTCACTTAGGCTTGTGTTTCCTGGGCAGTGAATGTGTCAGCATCACTATGAGTATCTATGTTGAGTGTTCCTAAGTTCATCAATAGTTACAGTTAACAGTTATATGCAATCCGATTAGTTTTTTGAGTTATTACAGTAATATCACAGTGCAGTTGGCAAGACAGTCCCTTACATGTAATTGTATAGAATGAAAGTTTCTTTTCAGATAGAGAGAGATGCACAGACCTAATGTGTTTGTTGTAAATTCAAATGCAAATTCATTTTTTATAAATTCATTTTTTAAAATAGTTTTGGCAATACTTATTTCATGTCCATGTCGATATATATACAGTACTGTGCAAAAGTTTTAGGCAGGTGTGAAAAAATGCTGTAAAGTAAGAATGCTTTCAAAAATAGACATGTTAATAGATTATATTTATCAATTAACTAAATGCAAAGTGAGTGAACAGAAGAAAAATCTAAATCAAATCCATATTTGGTGTGACCACCCTTTGCCTTCAAAACAGCATCAATTCTTCTAGGTACACTTGCACAAAGTCAGGGATTTTGTAGGCATATAGTCAGGTGTATGATTAAACAATTATACCAAACAGGTGCTAATGATCATCAATTCAATATGTAGGTTGAAACACAATCATTAACTGAAACAGAAACAGCTGTGTAGGAGGAATAAAACTGGGTGAGGAACAGCCAACTCAGCTAACAAGGTGAGGTTGCTGAAGACAGTTTACTGTCAAAAGTCATACACCATGGCAAGACTGAGCACAGCAACAAGACACAAGGTAGTTATACTGCATCAGCAAGGTCTCTCCCAGGCAGAAATTTCAAGGCAGACAGGGGTTTCCAGATGTGCTGTTCAAGCTCTTTTGAAGAAGCACAAAGAAACGGGCAACGCTGAGGACCATAGACGCAGTGGTCGGCCAAGGAAACTTACTGCAGCAGATGAAAGACACATCATGCTTACTTCCCTTCGCAATCGGAAGATGTCCAGCAGTGCCATCAGCTCAGAACTGGCAGAAAACAGTGGGACCCTGGTACACCCATCTACTGTCGGAGAAGTCTGGTCAGAAGTGGCCTTCATGGAAGACTTGCGGCCAAAAAGCCATACCTCCGGCGTGGAAACAAGGCCAAGCGACTCAACTATGCACGAAAACACAGGAACTGGGGTGCAGAAAAATGGCAGCAGGTGCTCTGGACTGATGAGTCAAAATTTGAAATATTTGGCTGTAGCAGAAGGCAGTTTGTTCGCCGAAGGGCTGGAGAGCATACACGAATGAGTGTCTGCAGGCAACAGTGAAGCATGGTGGAGGTTCCTTGCAAGTTTGGGGCTGCATTTCTGCAAATGGAGTTGGGGATTTGGTCAGAATTAATGGTCTCCTCAATGCTGAGAAGTACAGGCAGATACTTATCCATCATGCAATACCATCAGGGAGGCATCTGATCGGCCCCAAATTTATTCTGCAGCATGACAACGACCCCAAACATACAGCGAAAGTCATTAAGAACTATCTTCAGCGTAAAGAAGAACAAGGAGTCCTGGAAGTGATGGTATGGCCCCCACAGAGCCCTGATCTCAACATCATCGAGTCTGTCTGGGATTACATGAAGAGAGAGAAGCAACTGAGGCTGCCTAAATCCACAGAAGAACTGTGGTTAGTTCTCCAAGATGTTTGGGCCAACCTACCTGCCGAGTTCCTTCAAAAACTGTGTGCAAGTGTACCTAGAAGAATTGATGCTTGATGCTGTTTTGAAGGCAAAGGGTGGTCACACCAAATATAGATTTGATTTAGATTTTTCTTCTGTTCACTCTCTTTGCATTTAGTTAATTGATAAATATAATCTATTAACATGTCTATTTTGAAAGCATTCTTACTTTACAGCATTTTTTCACACCTGCCTAAAACTTTTGCACAGTACTGTATATATATATATATATATATATATATATATATATATATATATATATATATATATATATATATATAATAATGAATCTAGAATGAAAGAATCACAATCAGCCATCTATAGAGTGGAGTTCAAGAGAAGGATCTTGGGGGGGCAAGAGAGTCATCTGGTCAAAATAGTGCAGAAAAGAGTGGAGGTCAGGGGAGAGGTCGCTGCCTTTAGTGATTTAGTATTTGCCATGCAGTGTAAAACTTATCAGTGCTCATCCAAAGTGTCATTTTTTTCCAAAACTACACCAGAGCATTTTGTTCCTTTTTTTTAGGTTTTCCCCTTATTGGCAAAAGCATATTTTAGCAAATACCATGTGCCCACTATTCATATTCAGTGGTCCTGAGTGAATATTTTTCTTTCCAGATCTCATTTTAGAAACTATCTTGCGTTCATTCAAAGGCTCCTTGGTTATTCGGGTATCCTTGTTCATGGAATAACTACAGGACTATGAACGTCCATGCTGTAGTCTCTATTTACCCCTGTGATCACAAACAACACTAAACCATGTTGATTACATCAAGTCTCATTAATGTAAAGAGCCTTCAATGAGGTGTTGTGTTTATAACCCTGGGGCTCTTGGGATAAATAGTGCTGATAGGATTTGTTTAAGAATGTAAAACATTAATGAAAGTATGCTAATCTTTTAGATTTCTATCAGTAAAGAGCTGCAACTGCATTGACAATATTACACAGTGGTGCTTCCCATAGGAATGCTATCCTTATATTATGCATTGGTGCTTCCCATCGGAATGCTATCCTTATATTACGCATTGGTGCTTCCCATAGGAATGCAGTCCTTATATTACGCATTGGTGCTTCCCATAGGAATGCAGTCCTTATATTACGCATTGGTGCTTCCCATAGGAATGCTGTCCTTATATTACGCATTGGTGCTTCCCATAGGAATGCTGTCCTTATATTACGCATTGGTGCTTCCCATAGGAATGCTATCCTTATATTACGCATTGGTGCTTCCCATAGGAATGCTATCCTTATATTACACATTGGTGCTTCCCATAGGAATGCTATCCTTATATTACGCATTGGTGCTTCCCATAGGAATGCAGTCCTTATATTACGCATTGGTGCTTCCCATAGGAATGCAGTCCTTATATTACGCATTGGTGCTTCCCATAGGAATGCTGTCCTTATATTACGCATTGGTGCTTCCCATAGGAATGCTGTCCTTATATTACGCATTGGTGCTTCCCATAGGAATGCTATCCTTATATTACACATTGGTGCTTCCCATAGGAATGCTATCCTTATATTACGCATTGGTGCTTCCCATAGGAATGCGGTCCTTACTGACAGGTCTTGTTGTTTTATGTCTGGCCTGTCAGTCTTCTCCTTTCTCTTGGTCTAATTGCTTTGTTTGGCAGGCAATTGTGAAGGGCTTTCTCTAGGTGTAATATGAAACTTGCTCAACAGTACCTTCTATGTCATGATACTAAATAAAGTGGTCGTCTTGAAACTGAAAAAAATGAAAACAAACGTAATAAATTCAGTGACAAAATATTCACAAGATTCCTTTAAAAGCAAGTGCCAATATTTACGAAGGCGACATGACGTCGGTCTGTATAAAAACAAAAAACGCATATCACATGTTTTAATAAACTGAAGTGCGAGAAAGACGGTAACAATTTGTTCGAATAAAAATGCTTATCAGTGCAGAGAGGTATATTAACACCAGCAGAATACGGGAACCCCAGTTTCTTGCAAAAAGTTGTGATTGTGACCAGACATCTGTGAGTACTGTTGTGTAAAAAAAAGTAGCTTAAAATGAACAGTTGCATTTAAGAAACGTAGAACAAGAACAGCAACAAATAAATACACTTAAGGTTTGTGTATTGCACATGTGCCATTAACAAAATGCCCTGGAAACTTAAAATAAAGAAAATAATTAATGAAGGGCTGTAATGCTGCAAAAAGCGCAAGAATTAAACAAAAAAGTATCTTTGTGAACTCCAAAAAAACAAAGTTATCTTCCGCCAGTCAAATCGTAGAGTGCCTTAGTAAAGTTTTCAGTCAACACGAATGGATTTTTTTCGTCTGTTGCGTCTTGCATCCCCAATATAATATATTTACATTGTTTACCGCCAGGAGTTTAAGTATGATTTAATTGCACAAGATTCCATAGTTAGATGATGAGCTGATAATATCTCTTCAGCCAAAGAAGCAGGCACAGTAAACTAAGAGCACAGTTACCATTATGTAAAACAGAACGTAGCGTGAGTTTTGTACTAAAGCAGGGTCAACTGTTGCAGGGAAAACAAAGTTTATTTCTCAAACTGACCATTTAAAAAATGTGAAAGCAGAACACACAGAAATACTTGGGACTGTGATTAGGAAGTGTACTGTACTGCAGCTTACTTGATTGCAGTAAACAAAAAAACAAAACAGAAAATGCCATTTACTAAATTTAGCTCTCAGATTGTGCTAATGAAAATGTTTGACAATGTGCTTGCTGTGGTGTATTTAATATGTAGCTAAAGCAGAACAAACTCACTGCAATTTAAACTTGTTTTTACTGAAAATTAAACGGTATGTAAATCATACAAGCTGTCTGTTACATGCTGTCAGATCAGGACTTCACCAATTCAATACACAACACTTGCAAAATATTTAAATTTATAAACATGCTGAGTTAATTGCAAGTGAGTACAGACACAACAAACCTGGTTGTAATGGGGTAGGTCTTCGTTTTACAACAGCAGTTTAAGATTGCACATAGTTACTGGCACACCTGGTGGTCACTGTTGGAAACACTGGTACTTGAGATGAAATGGTTGAAAACCAC
Source organism: Acipenser oxyrinchus oxyrinchus (assembly GCA_030684275.1). Classification (NCBI taxonomy): domain Eukaryota; kingdom Metazoa; phylum Chordata; class Actinopteri; order Acipenseriformes; family Acipenseridae; genus Acipenser; species Acipenser oxyrinchus. The sequence continues at coordinate 18,093,840 of CM060262.1, forward strand.
TGTATTAGGGAACATGTTACTCTAGTTTCCATCTGCTCCTCCAGATTCTCCAGTTATCTTACAAGCAAATATATGCTTTTAAACAGAGACACATGGGCTTATATATGAAACCTAAAGCATTATCAAAGAAAAGCCCAATGTGCCCATGTGCATGATTATATGGTATATTAAATGATTATATGGTATATCAAATGTCACTTCCATCTCTTAACATAAGAAAATGTATGATCGAGTGGAGGCTATTCAGCCCATCTGAGCCCGTCCAATTCCGAGAAGCTGATTGATCTCAGAACTTTGTCAAGTTGGGTCTTAAAGAATCTAAGTGGTTCTGCCTCAACAACATGACTAGATTTCCCATTCCATACCCTCATCACTCTCTGTGGTGCTCTGGACCTTCTGCCTTTTGAAGTGAGATGCCCCATAGAATTCCCAGTAAGGTCTAAAAGTAGAGCATTCTAGAATCCTAGCACTTCCCTGGACTTCCACTCTTCCAAATGTATCAATCATTTTCTGTCCCACAATCTGTGTCTTATTGATATTCATGCTAGCGTCTCACTTCCTCCTCTCCAGGATACTGCCCCCCCAGAGTCTCGCTTCGTGGACCCCAAGATCACCTGGCTGTTTTTCAAGAACAATTCCAACAAAGGGGTGAACGGGAGGAAGGGGAACCGACACAGAGTGCAGAACCAGCAGGTGAGTGAGGGGAAGGGTATGCATGAACAGCCTGGGAACAGAGAGAAAAAAAAGATTGGACAAATAATCACATGTAAATTATTTGAGGTTTTGGTTAGTTTGATCACGACAGGTTCTATCAGATTGTCATTGATTGGTAAACAAGGGCAAGCGATGGAACACTTTGTTTAGTGCAATTGGCATGTTTTATTCAATTTAATTAATACATAACAGCTTAAAACATATTAAAGGGAACTGCTCAGAAACATGTGCACAGTCCTACCTGGATCCTTGTTTTTGTGTTGAATCAACTAAAGAAGCTAAAATGAAGTCAGTGCCTTGCCTTTGCTGTAGCTGCTCCGTGGATCAAGAGCAGTGGGCTTCAGTCTCTATTATGTGGTCTCAGTTTGGTAACTCGTTGCTAATGTCTTTCCTCACCCAGCATGGGCAGCTTGGCCCCCCAGGGCCTCCAGGGCCACCAGGCCCCCCCGGCCTGCCCGGGCCAGCTCTCCCTCCCGAGGAGCTGCTGGAGGAGTTCAGGGCCCTGCTGAAAGGTAAGAACCAGGCCGAGGATACAGCTGAAGGAGCTGGAGTGCAGTGGAAGGGGAATGTCCTGTACATGGCTCCTTATTGGTCTGATTGTTGTAGCGATGGAATGGGTTACAAAGGGTACATTGATGATATAAGCACTGACACGAGCCATTCACAGAGTCCATAACCAATACACAGAGCAGGGTCAGTGTGTGAGTGCACCCCGGGGAGCCGTGAATGGCCTGGATGAAATGAGCCAGATGTCAGATGTATGAGATATTGGAAGGACAGTTGTCTTTAAGAACACTCTACTGTAGTTATAGCTGTTTTATGACAAGATTTTTGTTTTTTCCTTGTTTGATCCTGGTTTTTAATTAAATGTTTGACTTCCACCAAAGGTTGCATACAGAGCTGGGCAGAAACATGACTTTACAATTGTGTAACAGACTCATCAGCGTCAGAAATCAGACAATTGGAAATGGAGTGATGAGGGTATGGAATAGATTACCTAGTCATGCTGTTGATGCTGAATCACTGGGATCCTTTAAGACCCGACTTGACTGTTTTGAGATTAGTCAGTTAATAGGAACCAGAGAGGCATATATTTATGTTCTTATGTTCAATGCTATCACAGGACTCGTGGTTTTATCACAGGACAACAGGATTTGGAATTCAGGTGATTGGCAGAAAGATTCCGCCTGTCATATATTAATTGCTTAAATACTCTCTCCAGCATCTCCTTAGCACCAAATCACTGTATTCGCCCTGCCTCTTACTAAGCTCTCCATTCATATTTATCTTGTGCCTTCACTTTAATCAGCGCTAAACCAGCAGCAGCGTCACCTTGGACCGTGATTTCAAGAATGTTTTTGACGCCGGAGTGATGGAGGCCCCACTCTGGTCTGATCCTTTAATAAGGGTAATTTTCTGGAGCTGGATGGGACTTGGCTCCGGTGAGGAATTCCACAGATTCCTCCTGGGGGCATTTCCCTCCTGCAAGGTAGGGGGTGGGGGATTATGATTTGAAATTATCTTGGCATTCTTCTCCATGCTTTTACTTTTGGAAGATGGCTTTCATTGCAGGAGTTGAAACCTGTAGGTGCGATGATTTACAAGGAGGAAATAGACCTGTTTTCTGGGTTTCATATAAAATACCCGTCATGTTTACTACTGTATTTTTCAGTACCCCAGATAATTTTACAATTAGGGCCAGTGTTGGTTTACCTGTTCACAGGTTCTGTAGGAACCACAGATTTTGGCAAGCCAATTGGTGAAGCTTTTGGAAGTTTGAGTTCTTCTAAAGAAAATAAATGTCAAAATATATATTTAAAAAAAAACACTCCAGAAGAGTCATTGTCTAAAAAAACCAAAAAGGTCCTGAATTGTTTTAGCTTCAAGGACTCAAACTCCCAGAAGCAACTCTGATAAGTGTCAACAGGAAGTGCTGCTTGGAAAGAAAATCTATATCAGAAACATATTGTGTGCATGTTTCATTCTGAAAATATGAGATCTATGCATTGATGGTATTACATAGTAGATCAGATGAACTGGAATTATTTTGTTAGCTCTTGTGTACTTGACTGTGATGTAGTCATGTGATGTTGTCATAACGCATAGGTAAGCTGGAACAACAGGCAACCACAGCAAAGCATGTTAAAACTCACAATGTGGCAATCAAGTTACAACCATAGCGTCACTGTATATTATAGCAAGACAATCAGGGTTTGTATTGCTGGGGTCACTCTATCGCGTTTGATTTTGCCTTTAAAAGTACCTTAGCAATTCAATTTGGGGAGGTTTCTCAGATATATATATATATATATAAATTGATTTCTTCTCTAGAGCTGTCAATGTTTTTTGAAGGAATGGGCCTCACTGCACTCACACTGACATGTTTCTGGTGCTTGGAAAATAACTCTTTCTGCAGTTTCCTCCTGAAGGTTTCTGACTGTGTTTCTCCTGGCAGAAGCAGCAGCACACTGGGGAGACCTGGAGCTGAGTGTGCGGTGCCCGCTGTGCGGCGGCCAGGGAGACGAGCCCTTGGGGGGCACTGACAGGCAGCCCTCCCTGGCAGGCCCATATCACCACGTACAGACCGCTTTCCACTGCCAGCTCAAGGACAACAGCATGGTGCGCAGACGCAGTCTGCTGGAACTCAGTGACTTCACCTTTGTGAGTAGACATGGTCATAAGAGTCTGTTCAATACTACTCTCGTTCTGCTTTGTTACAAGACAGCTTTTTCCCTTTTCTTTCTTTTTGGGGATGTGTAGATTTTTCAAATACAAATTCCTATTTCATTATCACAAGGGTTGTATTTTTAATGGTAAAAAATGGCTTATTTCACGGCATGTCACGGTCTGAAAATAGGTATTTCAAGATGTTTCACGATTAAAGTAGTACCAGGTATCACGTTTGCCATGAAATCTTTCAAAACTGTAATTAAGACCTAGGTAAACAACAAACATTAAATAAACATAGAATACCAGCTGGAATGAGACCCATTCCAGCAACACCCTCAAGTTAGCCTGCCCTGATGAGAGCTCCCTCTTAGAGGTGAGTGAGAGGCCCAGCCTCCATACATACACACTTTATCCTTAGACACTGAGACCCAGCCCCAACTGTGCTGAATGGTGCGGAAAGAAATGTACATGGAGAAGAACAATGTTATAAAATGAGCAAGAAACAACTTAAACAACTTTAGCTACTTCCAACTGCATCGTAATTGTAACATTATCATCACCTGCAGATTAAACACTATCTCTGTGCAGTGACCCTTATAAGAGTTTGCCATCATTATTATGCAGTTTTTCCCATGTTTACCATGGTTTTAAAATTCCTTTAGTATATATTTCTATGTTATGTCATGCTTCAGTATGCTTTGTTACACTTTACAATGATTTTACTATAATAAACATTTTAATAAAATGTATTTTAAAAGCTCTTGTTTGTAGAAGAATTATTTCTCCAATACAAGTAAACAAGACATTTATCTATTTATTTGAATTACCTTGACCATCCCTCTCCCTTGTTTTCTCTCGCATCCTTCCTTTAGCAGCCAGCAGGGGGCGATTGCCTGATCCAGCGGGGGCAGGGCTTCAATATCAGCAGCGGCCGCTATACAGCGCCAGTCACTGGCTTCTACCAACTCACTGCTAGTCTGCTCATCGGTAAGTGTCTTCCCTGTTCATCTCCATACCGGCTGGCTACAGGCACTGTCTGTCAGTCCTACTTCTGCAAAGTGCCAGAAAACAAGAACATCATTGTGCCATGTGGCTTCGTCCCTTGCTAGCGCACAATTTGACTTGACAGAATTTAACAGAACTCAATGCCTAAAGGAAAACTGTTTCATGTATGATTACCCGCTGAGTAAAAAAGAAAGTTCTGAATATACTTTTACTCAGATTCCAAATACTTCTTTACTTGCCATGTCTTTTAATCTCATCTCCATTACCATAGCCATTAAACTCTGGGATTAACCTTCACTGCACCCTCACAGTTGTGTCTTTTGTAGTGAAGTGGATTAAACTGGACACCATGTGAGTTATTCAGCTATCTAAACGCTGGTGGATTTAAACGTTGCTTACTGTTGCTTAAATTTGTTTGATGTATTTTTAACGTTCCTGTCATACTTGGTGCCTCAGAAGACTCTCTTCTGCCACAGGTCAGCCCTGTCAACACTTACAGTCCAGGTTATTCCAACCATGTCCTTAATTATTACATTGAACCAGGTCCTGCACCAGGATTTGGTCTCAAACAAGCCAGTTGCGTGTGCTGCAGTATTGAAGATATTGCAGCAGAAGTTGTTCTTATAATTTCACTTCTGTTAAGAATAATCATTTGGAATCCCTGAAAGATGGTCACTGCTTTTAAAATCAACCTATATTTTGTAGACAAATCCCACAGTTTATGGATCCTGACTACAGCGTTAGGGGAGAGGATCATACAGTGGCTCTCAAATGTATTCACCCCCTTTGGACTTTTCCACATTTTATTGTGTTACAACAAGGAATCAAAATGGATTGAATTAGGGTTTTTTGCCACTGATCAACACAAAAAAGTCCATAATGTCAAAGTGAAAAATAAAATCTACAAATTGTTCTAAATTAATTACAAATGTAAAACAGAAAATAATTGATTGCATAAATATTCACCCCCTTAGCTATGACACACCTAAATAAGCTCTGGTGCAACCAATTGTCTTTAGAAGTCACATCATTAGTTGAATGGAGTCCACCTGTGTGCAATTAAGGTGTTTCACATGATTTCAGGTTAAATACACCTATCTCTGGGAGGTCCCACAGTTGGTTAGTACATTTCCTAACATAAACTACATCATGAAGACGAAGGAACATTCAAAGCAAATCCGGAATAAGGTTCTTCAAAAGCACCAATCGGGTATGATATAAGAACATTTCCAAGGCATTGAATATCCCCCGGAGCACAGTAGTCCATTATTAAGAAATGGAGAGAATATGGCACAACTGTGCATCTGTCTAGAACAGGCCGTCCTCAAAAACTGAGTTTCCGGGTGAGAAGGGCACTAGTCAGGGAGGCCACCAAGAGGCCTATGGCAACTCTAAAGGAGTTACATTCTTCCACGGCTGAGCTGGGAGACACTGTGCATACGGTAACAATAGCCTGGGTGCTTCACAAAACTGGCCTTCATGGGAAAGTGGCAAAAAGAAAGCCATTGTTGAAAAAAACTCACATCAAATCTCAGCTAGAGTTTGCCAGGAGACATGTGGGAGACTCTGAGACCCAGTGGAAGAAGATTCTATGGTCTGATGAGACCAAAATAGAGCTTTTTGGCCTCAACGCTAAGTGCTATGTTTGGCGCAAGCCTAACACCGAACATCATCCTGAGAACACTATCCCTACCGTGAAGCATGGGGGTGGCAGCATCATGCTATGGGGACGCTTCTCTGCGTCAGGGCCTGGAAAGCTTGTGAAAATAGAGGGCAAAACAGATGCAGCAAAGTACAGAGAAATCCTGGAGGAAAACCTGCTGAAGTCTGCAAGAGACCTGGGACTTGGGAGAAGATTCATCTTCCAGCAGGACAATGACCCCAAACATACAGCCAAAGCCACACTGGAGTGGCTTAAAAACAAAAAGGTCAATGTCCTGGAGTGGCCCAGTCAAAGCCCGGACCTCAATCCAATTGAGAATATGTGGAAAGAGTTGAAAATTGCTGTTCACCAAAGGTCCCCATCCAACTTTACGGAGCTTGAGCAATTTTGCAAAGAAGAATGGGCAAAAATTGCAGTGTCCAGATGTGCAAAGCTGGTAGAGACTTATCCAAATAGACTCATGGCTGTAATTGCTGCTAAAGGTGCCTCTACCAAATATTGACTCAAGGGGGTGAATACTTATGCAATCAATTATTTTCTGTTTTGTATTTGTAATTAATTTAGAACAATTTGTAGATTTTATTTTTCACTTTGACATTATGGACTTTTTTGTGTTGATCAGTGGCAAAAACTCCTAATTTAAATCCATTTTGATTCCATGTTGTAACACAATAAAATGTTGAAAAGTCCAAGCGGGGTGAATAGTTTTGAGAGCCACTGTAAGCATGCTCTTAAACGTGCTCTTAAAACTAGAATAGCTGAACATCGTAGCACAATAAGATGTAAAAATGAAACCTATCCAGTTGCTGCCCATGGAAGCCAAACATTCGATTTCATCTCTTAGATATTTTGGTATAGAAAAGGTTGGAATAATTATTGATTTTCTTCTATGATACATTTTAATTATATATTTTGGGGGGAATTTACAGATATGTGTTTAGAAATTTCAATAAATTGATACAAATTGTTAATTTCATTTAGTTTTTTTTTTAAGCTAATGATTAGGTGTTACAATGATCCATTATAAAGTAGAATTGGTTCTATATTAGCATTATGTTTTGCATTGTTACTATTGATGAATCATGCAACATTATCTAAGTGATTTTATACTTTGTCTTTAATGAACAGCTTGTTTCAATACATTATGTCTTTATACAACTATCAGTTATGTAGACTGATTGTGACTTCTTAATTTGTTGATTGTTAACATCTGCTACTCTGTCTATATATAAAAAAAAAACAAAAAACACTCTATTAGTGGTTCTCTGTACCCTGATGAAGGCTTTGCAGCCAAAATGTTGGTTTCTTTCTCAATAAATTTAAAAAACTTTTAGGAGTATGTTTGAGTGTGCTGCTTCCCTTTTTCTTGGTAGTTCTAGTATCAAACAAAATGTATATGTAAAAAGAATTATAAGAAATCATTGACTCATATCTAGGATGTGGCTTAATAGTTGGGATTGATAAGGATGGACTTGATTGTGACACTCACAAAAAGTAAAAACAGAGACACACAGACAGGAGCCTCCATATACCACCAGATTCTGATACTCTCAATTACATCTGCCAAAGAATGTCCTTAGCAAGTTGCATCACAATTGGATAAGCACATCTCTAGGTATATTATATGTTACAAATGTAAGGGACATCTTAGCTCCACCAAATCCCCATATCACAAGCGGGGGTTACCCTTATAAAAGTTTCCCCTAGTAAAATTACAGCACAGTGTAATAACGCACAGTGAAACCATTGTAAAACATAGTTACGCATTGTAAAGTCCAGAGAGGTATGGTAAAGCATATTAAAATACACGACAAACCATACTGGACTGCATAGTATAACCACGGGAAAAGCAAGGGAAAATTGCAGATTGACTGTGGCAAATTTTATAAGGGTTAATGATAAAAATAATACAACGAATACTCTCCCTGCTCTTACAATTCTATACCTCCCCCTCCCTCTTTTGAGAACCAGACTCCTTTCATACAGAGCCTCTTTATTCCGTCCCCATGGAAATCCTCTGCCGGCTGAGGGTGCTGGCTGTGTGCTGGGGTGTGTCTCCCCAGATAAGAGGCTGCTTGTGCCAGAGAACAGGGAGGGTTCCCTTCCCCAGAATTCCAACCCAGAGAACCAGCTCATCCTCCCTGGAATCAGGCAGCGGACCTGACCCTCCTTAAAGGGATAGCAGCACAGAAACAAAGTGCGCCCAGCACACAGGCAGCAAGACATCCCCTCACTTCAAACACACAGGCACACATTCTGGGGTAACACATAAGAAACGGTGCCAAGTTTTAGGTATAGCCCTAATAATAGTATATCTTCTCATGCTTTTCAATCTTGGAGACTTGGGTTCAAATCCAGCTCAAGTCACAAGTAGGATGAGTTTTTATTGCTCTCTTTATAGCGTTTGCAATCCATCAGAGTGCTTCTTATTGCAATCAGTCCATCGCAGTACTTCTGATTGCAATCACAAAGCCATTCTCATAAGAACACTTACGAACGAGAGGAGGCCACTAAGCCCATCAATGCTCCTTCAGTTCCTAGTAGCTGATCTCAAAACTGAGGCATTAATTTATGCTTCTGATCAGCCTGTCTGTGTGCTCCTGCTCAGGGTACTGGTTGTATTTCTGAGATTGTATTTCTGAGATTGTATTTCTGGTTGTACGTTCTGCTTTTGATCTTGTCACCTGGCTCTTTGAATTTATCTTGCAAACCCTGTGGGCTCTTTTCCTAAGTCAACATGGACTATGACTATCAGGTTCTCCCCGGCTCGGGCCACGGCTTGTCAACCCACAATGTGATGTCTCCTACCCAGGCACCTGAGAGGCAACAAACCGATATCTTGTCTGTGTTTGAGAGAGGCACTGGACTGAGTTAGCAGGGATACTCAGCACTGCGGTGGGCTCTCAGAGCTGCAAGAGGATGCTCCATAGATCTACCCCTCACTGTTCCTGCCTGCAGCCAGTGACCTTGGCCCTCACATTACATGGGCACTAAACCCTTTAACAATCAAGGTTGATTATGAGGACACTGGAATAGTACCTTTTTGACAAACTGTTGCTTTCAATGGCTCTGTACAGTTGGAGAGATGCTGTGTTTTCCCCTGCCTGTTGTAATGTCCTCCTGATTTGGAAAGGGTCCCTAATAGTGTTTATTACTTCAGTGGAGATCCAGCTCTCGAACCCACTCCCTCCCTCCTCTGATGCCAATTTCTAGCAAGATGATATGAGAAGCGCATTCATGTGACATGTTTGACCTACCCTGTTGAAGTGTTTTCTGATTTCCATGTTATGCATTAGCCGTAGTCCTTTTTTTCTTAATGTAACGAAAAGTAACTACTTTATTTATTTTTTACATTACCAGATTTTATTACCTGACTGAAAGGTAACCATTACAGTTACAAGTTAGTGAAAAATGTAATCTGATTACAGTAACATGTTACTAATGCATTATGACATTGAATGCAATGTATAGTTTGAGAGATTCTATGTTTTTCTTGCCTGTAGTCATGTTTTCTAATGTCCCGTGTATGACCCCTTCCCTCCCTCTCCACAGAGCACAGGGAGTATCATAAGAAGCTACAGCCCAGACCGGGAGACTGCATCCAGGTGTCCATCTGTATCCAGTCCCTCTGCCAGCGCAACATGTGAGTGCCGCTGTCCTGTCTACCTGCTTCACAAAGCTCCCCCCTCTATTCAGCACTGCAGTAAATTAATAATATTGGGGTACCACTGAACTTGTGAAGAGGAGAACATTATCTTTTCAGGGATACCAAGATATTTAGTAAGTGAGGGGTCTGAGGAAAAATGTGCAATACAATCCCCAGTTCCTGTTGTTTCCATAATGTGTTAGTTCTGTATATATTTACAAACCAAACACATTTTTTTTAGATCATAAGCAAAACATTTAAAAAATGGTATGTGTGTTTAGAGAAGGTAACTTCAGATTAAATGCTCCTTTTCCTTTTTTTTGAGGGTTGCAATTATTTAGGTACTTATTGCAAGTACTCAAATATTGTCTCTTGTGCTTTGTCCTGAACTCAAACAGTAAGCAGCTTTTCAATTATAATTTTCAATATATATATATATATATATATATATATATATATATATATATATATATATATATATATGATAGGCTACACCAGCCAAAATGTCTTTATATTAGTAAGCACCAGCGCCATCTAGTGGACATCTGCTGTGGATCAAGTTTCCTTTTTTTGTTCACTAGATGGCGCTAGTTCTTAACACAATAAATTCACTTTGGTTGAACTAGCCATGACAGAACACTACCGCACAGTAGATGACAGTTGAATATTCAGAATCAAGCTTTAAAAAAACCTAACTGTGGGTTGGGAAGGCAAAATTAGCAGAGAGAACAGGGAGAAGTTTACAAGGTCGTTTTTAAAACATTTAAAATCAGAGTTATCAGTATGATGAAAAATATCAACAGCATTCACAGAATAGTATAGAATAAGAAATTGCAATGAAATGTTTAATAACAATTTGATAACAGGTTCTCCATATATATGCAAAAATGTGTGACATACAGATGGACGGATGTGCCGATAGGCAGACACCTCCCATATATCGCCAGAATCTGATATTCACAATAACTTACGGTAAATAATGTTACTACAGTAGCAAGTTTCATTGGATAAGCGGTTCTCCAGATCCTTTTGTACTTCAGCAGTGGTCAGTTTGATGCCATGTTCAGGTCTGAGTTGTAAGTGTAAACACACCAGTAGGGAATGAATGCCTTCTCCTGTCTCTCCCCAGGTCGTTAGAGACGATAGCTGGAGGGGGTTCTGCTGGGAGTCTCTTCACAGTCTTGGCCACTGGCACCTTGTATCTTCAGGTACTGAACCTCAATTCCCCTTGAAATGACAACCCTTACTTACCTGACACGCCTGCTCACTTACTGTATTTCGTTCAGGTTTTACTCATTGTTTCAATCACTTTATACACCCGAGCAACATGGAATGCAATACTGGTAATTATAATTTCCATCTAGCATTATGTTTTCATAAAGGAAATATGACCCACTAAGTTCCTCTCAGCACTGTCAGTAGATGGTATGCTACACAAGGAAATTGAAAAATGAAGTGACTGTTTTCTGACAAAAAAAAAATTATGAAATTTTTGCGTGAGTCTGTGAATCACTGTTGTACTGCAACCAACTTGTTTAAAGCTGAGGGGACACTAGTCTACATGCTGCTAGAAAAATGTAGAAAGGGATACTTTTTGTAGAAAGTGACATGCAAGCTACAAGTTTCAGGCAACTTTATTGCAAGCAACTGTATCAAAAGACAGCATGTTTGTTGGTCTCTGAACCTTGGCCCAGGGTTGTTCCTCAATCACTACCTTCTTTATGTGGTAACAATTTTGAATTTTCTTACAGTGCCAAATGATCAAAAAGCTCCAGGAGGTCTTTAGCTGTAATTGTTTTTTTTTTTGTTTTTTTTTAAATGTTCTGTTAAGGAAGAAACAACTGAACTCTGAGGTAAAACTAGAACAAAGTCAAGTAGACAAACATCAATCGGTGTTAAAGGAAGTAGCCGAAATGTTAACATACTTGACTACAGAGTTGGATTTATAATTGAGTGTTTAAATGTATGGATGATAACATTTATCTCACAGCGAGGTCCTGACAAGGAAGCAGAAGTTGAAACCCTCTGAACAGCTGTACATTTGGATGCTCTTTGAGGTCTGAGCCAGACACAATAGATCTCAAGATGAAATTACTTGTTAACCAGTAGGCTTGATGAAATGTGTTTCATCTTCTGCCAGTCCATTGTGTCGACAGCTGATAGAACAACATGATGCCCTTTAAATAACATATTATGATTGCATCAGTTGCTACTATCTTTTTGTCTGCAAACTGATTAGAACCAGAATGCATTGTGGCTTATCTCCTTAGGCCACTTTACCCAGAATGCAATGTGACTAAATATCTTACGCACATTTTAAATGGAATGCTGTGTAAAATAGTTTTACTAGAACAAAGTCTGTAAGTTAAGAGCTAGAGCTAGCCCTGTGAGTAGGCAGTGTGTCCTTGTTTTCAGACCAAGCTCGGGCACTTAATAAACTAATGGTCATCTGCATGTGTCCCAGATCAGTTGCTGTGAATAAAACAGGAGCACCATGAAAGCCAGTTCTTTGGAGAAATATTTCTCATCCATTAAAATCCCTCTCTAGGTTGGTCAGCACGTCTCTGTCTTTGTGGACAATGGCACCGGTTCAGCCCTCTTTATACAGAAGGGGTCGAGCTTCTCAGGGATTCTATTGGGTGTGTGATTCCTGGGGACCATACCGACCTCTTCCACCAGCGAATCTGTGACCTTCTGCAGAAACGTTCCAAGGAATGTAAAAATGATCTTTCTTTCAAAGAAAAAGAAGGCTGTCCACCAAACTGGACAAGAGACCCCATATTCACAGACTGAGAATGTGTCTTGGTTGTGGATCAGATAGCAGAGACTCCAGTTTAAAAGCCAAGGGAGCGTTTTTGTATTTCAGTGCAGTAACTGCACCACTGAGGCTTCCATGGCAGTGAGATGGCTATTGAAAACCCAGGACCGTCTTTTCATTGGCAGCGTTTTCTTACCACAACTCCCTTGAGTGCGTGACTCTTGTTTAAGTTATGTATGCAAATATCTTCAAATTATCAGAAATTCTAAGGTAAAAACTAAATGGGCTTGATTAGTTCACAGGGATAAGCCACAGCTGGATTTTATTACTGCATTTTACAGCACTGGTGCCTTGGATTTCCAGGGGTACTCCTTGGATAACCCAAGACATGTAAAATGCTCTAATACAATCCAGCTGTGGCTTTTCCTGTCGGGGTATCTGTTGAATAAAGTCAACCCCAAACGAAAGTAGACATACATTCTGGCTAGTGCCATCATCTGTTTACTAAAGGCACTAAAACGTTTGTCTTATTTACCTTATATATTTGTAAATAGACATTTGCTTTGAAACTAATATTCAAAGATGTGTATTTTTTCAATTTCAGTGCTGATGTGATATAATTGAAGAATACTAGTTTCAAATTCAATTTTTAAAGATATTTTTTTTTACTACCCCTTTGGTTCATATAGCCTGTGTTACACATATCTATCATGGACTATATCAAAAAGGTTAAAAAACTCATTAAGAACTTATATTGCATTAAGAACCGCTCAGAATGATTGCAAATCATAAAAAGGACCAGAATATAATTTAAATGTTTACCTAAAAACTTTATTTATTGCTTCTGATCTGAATAAATATTGGCATTATATTGTGCTTGGTTTGTGAGGATATATGATAGTGTGTCTGTCTTTTGTATTCTCTATAACTTTGTGCCCTGTCTGTAAACAATTTAAGCACAACACACTCCTTTCTCAGCTCTCCAGCACTGTCATTTTCCTGCACCTTAATAAAGGACACTAGTCTAAACACGCCAGTCTCAGCTCTACAGCACTGTCAGTTAAGAATATACTAACAACACATTTCAGAATTGTTTTTGAGGCGAGGGAAGGTGAGTGTGAATCCACTGGCAGAGATTCAGGCCTGCCCTGATAACTCTCGTCCACATCTCTGAAGAATCAGAGACACTGGAGGGCTGGGCTGCTTTTATCTATGGGAGCTGATAAGCACACTGCTGTCTACACTCCACAGCTGCGACAGGCACTGATGAGTACAAGCTGAGGAGCGGCTCAGTACCTGAATATATGACTCTCCCTGAAATCAGACTCCCTCAAACTGGGGTTTACTGGCTGTCAAAACCATAGAGCCGCTAAAATCAGGAATCTCTAAAGACAGATTTAATCAGCATTTAATCAGGGCAGCTGGCTCTTTGAGCTAAAATATATATATATAGATATATATATATATATATATATATATATATATATATATATATATATATATATATATATATATATATGAATGAGAAACATGAGTGTTATAACTCAAGCCTCCTGGAACCCAATTCTCTTACTGATTTTAAGATTTTCTGGATGCCACTGCTTTCAAAAGGAAGCAAAACCCATTAAAAATTATAGAAATTGAATTGAATTTGGAAACTAAAAGCATTTGCAAACGAAGATAACCCTTGGCCCATGCTTGAATTGAAGTCTACCAGTTTGAACCCAGTGAAGAGATGAATCACAAACTCCTGGCTTTAGCTGCAACATAAGAACCCCTTACTCCAGAGGACTGGCTTTAAAGACTTTTAGAGACACGTGCATTGTGTTAACGTTCAATACAAGTAAATGACTTTCAATATACAGCCACAGATGTTTATTCCCATGAGAAGCAGGTTAATTGAGGTTTCATTGTGATTAACTGTTGCGATTATGTGTCCTAAACATAATCTGCAGAGGCAATGCACAACAGTTGTATGGTTTGTCAGACAATTGACTGCATAAGTTAGGCTGAGAAGTTATACTGCAGACCTGTAACTGTACAAAAACAACTGCAAATTACCTGTTAAAAAATGTAATCCTAGGTTTGCCTATAGAACATGTGGAGTACTTAGACTGAGAAGAGAACTCAATGATTTGAATTAAATAAATCAATTTAAATCAACATTAAAAAGCGCAAATCCTGAATTGACAATTTGAAGCACGTTTTTTCCTTTGAATCTATTATGGCCCCAGGTGTAGATTGAAGCCTTAAGAATGCAGTATACTAAGGTGCTCTCCCTTAGATTTCAAGGAGACTTTTTCATAGCTTCAGTACGATTCATTTCTCATACATTGTATAAACTTTGAGAACTATGGACTTATGAGCCATATTCACAAAATGTTTTACCCATGACTTATTTTTAAAATATATAAGTAAGGCTGTATTTTTTTCACAGTAAAAAAAGGCTAAATTCACTGCATTTAAGTGTCTAAATATAGGTACTGTATTTCAAAATATTCACAACTAAACATAATATTTATTAAAGCAGATAAAACAGCATCAAATTAAAAAATGATCTAGTTATTATAAAACTAATATTTACATGCTAAATATTTAATTGCTAAATTGTAGAATATTTTCATTTTTTTATGCCTTTTAAAGACTATTTTCACACTCAGTGAATGATCAAACAAAATAAAAACAAATAAATATAAAAAAAAATAACAACAACGTGTCCCCTTCTTGTACTGGACAGTGATCTTTAGCAGAAATATTTGCGATCTGATGCAGCTGGTGTCTTTTTCATTGAAGACATTTTAAGGAAATTGTGCAGCTATGTGCAGTTTGTTCAATCATTTACTGGAAGCAAACTAAACCGGCTGCCAGGTTCCTAAATGCAGTGTAACAATAAGGCAAACGTTTGCTGTATTTCTTTTTAAGTGATATTTACATTTTTACACTATTCTTTTAGAAATTGACATTTTCACGTTGAACTACATATTACATGGCAATGGATACATTTCACTGAAATCATGAAATCTGTGAAAATAATACGGCCTGATATATAAGGAATAAATACAATTTGGCATTGATTAAACTGTTCCAGATTGCTGTGAAGATTTGAAGAACAATTACTCAATCTTTGTTTTTTGTTTTTTTTTAAGAACCAAATGTCTCTTTCAAATAAGAAATCTGCTTAAAGGAGTTTTTTTAATAACCATGTCCCAATCAAATCTGAAGAACATATCTGCATTCTGCAATGTGAAACACAAGAAAAGAATGAAGAGGTTTCCAGCACAACACATCAGGAGGTGCTGTGATAACTTTGTTATGATGATGTTGCTGTGATAATGTTGCTATGATAATGTTGCTGTGTTGTGCTTGAGGAACAAGTTTTACAGAGTTCAAACATTTTCTCTGATAGCAAAGGGTATGCAGATCAACATGGACAAGACAGCTACTTTATTTTAGATTTATATATACTAACTATGAATAAGAAGCTAATAAAGGTGAAAGTGGAATATGTCCTGCAGAGAATAGGGTTCAAAAAGGAAAAAGTTATTTTCTCATTTGCTACAATTTGTTAAAGAAGGAAAACAAACCTCCAAGATTTAAAGATCTGTTTGTCCTGTGTTAAGTATTCAGATGTACCTTGCATCAGTTATGGAGTGTGTGCATTCAGACACACGTTGCCTACTCACTGCTAGCCAGACTCCCCAATCTCTCAATCAGGATCACTTGATTTAGTGAGAGATCAGGTTGTTACAGTCTCCTGGTGCACTCGGCGCCACAGCGCTGCTATCTCAGTGGGGAATCTGCCTGTGCTATCACCTTGAAACACCGCACACCGCTCCCACCTTCCTCTACAGCCAGACAAGGGAGGGGGCTGAGATCACAAGAGTGGAGCTCTGAGTGTACTGTAATGTGCTCTTCATACGCCTGCTAACCCCAAACTGAGCTGAGATTAAGAGATACATTTTATACTGCAGAAAAGCCCAGATAGGTATATTCCTGGTGATAGATCTGTATATAAAAGCACCTCAGGAATTGCTTTGCTTGAATGTGCTGAAAAACACACTCACAGTGAGATCAGTGAACTATTCAAACTACTTAAAACTGACCATAGTAAGGGGCTTCTTATAGGGTGCACCTTCAGAAATGTTTGAATGTTAAGAAATAAGAAGCTAAACTGAACAATGACCTAAAACAATGAAACCATGGTACTTCATTGTCACTCTTCTGTAAGAACTGTTACGAGGCTAACGAAAAGAAAGATGCTCTTTTAGTAAAACAAAAACAACTTTAATTCCAAATAGTTCACACTACCAAAGGTCTGCCAGTGAGTACTAGTCTATGGCAGCCAGTGATCTCTCTCAGGCTCAGACAGTCTGAGGGTACACTGGGGGCTTGCAATCCCAAGCGGTCTGTACACCTCATTGAGGAATGGGCACAGAGCAATAAGCCAATGCAATGAGGGGTTCCTGGACCCTCAGTGCTCAGTGTTGACCAGGAGAACGGTGACGTTGTTGGCACAGATTCACCGCACAGCCTTGCTCGCTAAGCGGTTATACGCAGTCTCAAACCGGGTGTCCTGCAGGGTCTTGCCTTCTTTCTGCTCCAACGTTTCCTCCTGCAAACACACATTTACAGATACGTGTAGAGATGGACTAGTACCATTGCAAACAGGCCATTAGACTACAGTACTGTGCTTACTTAAAGTGATTGTAGTTAAGAAAATAGTTCCATACATTTTCACCACCCTGCACATCTATTCATTATACAAGTCTCAAATGTGTATTTAAAAAAAACCAACACATGTATTAGCAAACGTGCATTTTCATCTGGTATCTAGTACTACACTAGGTTAAAGAACTGTTTGCAAGTCATGCTTTTAGACTCTTGCACTTCTTGGGTCATTCACTGGATTCTTTCCTATCAATAACAAATCAGCTTTCCCCTATTAACTGACAAGCTTTCAGCCAGTAACATGCCATGACCCAGAAGACACTGCCAGGGTGAATGACCAAGGAAGTAAAGCAGTATCAGACTTCCTCGAAGGCAAGCCAAGCAAACTGAGAGCTTAAGCCTTATCCACACTAGACACAAGCAAAACGAGCAAATAATTTTGAAGTCACTGCAGTCCAATGGGAGCATCCACACCAGCAGCGAGCGACGCGCGCGAAGTCGCTTTGAGAACATTTCGCGTCACGAGACTGGAATGAAACTGACCACTCAGAAGCAAGGTTAACACCCTTGACACACGTCAAACACACGCCTCAAAACACGTCACACCTCAAAACAAGTCACGCCTCAAAGCCGGTGAAAAGTGCAGGTGCAGCAGTATCTATTATTATATGATTGCAAATAGAACGACTACAAAGACATCCAGAAGACAATGGCTGGGTGGCTTTTAAAAATGACACAAAAAGGTCCCGCATTCACACAACTTGAACATGTGACCTAATTTTAAACTTTGGCTTTTTTTATTTGTTTGTTTTTATGATAAATAACATTTTCTTCACTAAATAGTTCTGTGGCACAAATCCGTGACAAGAAGAAGGTCTTTACATACGCATAAAGTGAGGTTTTATGGAGATTCACCAAAAAAAACAAAATTATTATCGAGGTCCTATTATTCTATAAGTTGTAAAACAAAGCCAGCAATATGTTTATATTCTATGTGACACATCCCAATATTACCAAGCTCATACATAGTTTTGAAGAATATGACCCATATTTATAAAGCATTTTCTGTCAAGTTGACCAGACTGTTTTAAAAGGAAAAACTAAATAAAAGTAAATAATAATAAGGTAAGTGGTGACCTGCACATAATAACCAACACTGATTATAATAATAATAATAATAATAAAGACGGTGATTATGTAGTGCTTAACAAAAACAACAACGTAATACTACGACTACTACGACTACTACTACTACTACTACTACTACTACTACTAATAATAATAATAATAATAATAATAATAATAATAATAATAATAATAATAATAATAATAATGTTGCACTTTAAAATACTTTAAAAAGTTAATAAACAAAAAGGATCAAAGAAGGAATTTGTAAAGAAACACAACTGAAATTGTAGTAAGTTGTATTTATAAATGTATAACAATAAAATAATTTTGTTCAAAATATCAGTTCAGCTAAAAAGGAGAGGAAGGAGCTCCATGTGACATTCCTGGATTTGGCTAATGCATATGGTTCAGTGCCACATGAACTTCTTTGGGCAGCATTTAATTTTTTCAGTGTACCGATGACAATAACAAATTTAGTGAAAGCCTACTTTGGAGATTTGCAATTTAGTTTTTCAACTTCAGAATTCAGCACTACATGGCAATGCCTAGAAGTTGGAATAATGGCAGGATGCACCATTTCTCCACTGGCTTTTACCATGGCAATGGAAGTAATCATTAGGGCATCAAAATGGGTAGTGGGAGGAGAGCTTGGCTTCTGGAATGCGACTACCACCAATTGAGCATACATGGATGACATGACAACCATGACTACAACAGTAGCCTGCACTAATCGGTTATTGGGCAAATTAACCAATAACATTGAATGGGCACAAATGCAATTCAAGCCCACTAAATCAAGGAGCATCTCTATAATTAAAGGTAAAGTAGTAGATAAAACTTTCTTCATTAATGGTGAGGCAATACCAACAGTGTCTGAGAAGCCAGTGAAGAGTCTTGGGAGATGGTACGACGGGGATCTAAAGGACACAGTTCGTGTGGGAGAAGTTAGACAACAAGCAGTGGAAGGGTTGAAGAGCATAGACAGCAGTGCTTTACCAGGCAAACTAAAACTCTGGTGCTTTCAGTTTGGTCTACTGCCGAGGTTGCTGTGGCCACTGACTGTGTATGAGGTTTCTTTGACAACAGTAGAGAAGCTGGAAGCCTTAATCAGTTCATACATCAGGAAATGGTTGGGAGTTCCACGCTGCCTCAGTAGATTGGGACTTTATGGTAAAGGAATACTGTAGCTACCAGCATCCGCTCTAACCGAGGAGTTTAAGTGCGCCAAGGTCAGACTGGAAATGACATTAGTAGAGTCACGCGACAAATGCGTAAGGGAGGCAGCACCTGTGCTGAAAACTGGAAGAAAGTGGGTGGCAAAGAAAGCTGTGGAGGATGCAAAGGCTGCCCTTCGAATTGGTGATATCATGGGGCAAGTTCAGCATGGAAGAGGGGGTCTTGGTCTCAGTTCAGCTCCTCCTACATGGCACAAGGCAGCCCCAGCTCAACGGAGGAAGATGGTAGTCAACGAGGTGCAAAAGCAGGAGGAGAGGATGAGGTGTATAAAGGCCATTTCCCAGGCCAAGCAGGGAGAATGGATGAGATGGGAAAGTGTGGAACAACGCAAGATTGGCTGGCAAAACCTATGGTCAATGGAACAGAGCAAGATCAGTTTCCTCATCAGGTCAACATATGATGTTCTCCCATCACCACAGAACCTAAACCTCTGGGTAGGAGAGGATCCCTCATGTCCTTTGTGTTCATCACCTGCAACATTAAGGCACATTTTGACAGGATGTAAGGTGGATCTTAGCCAAGGACGATTTACTTGGCGCCATAACCAGGTGCTGCGATGTTTGGCCTTAGCATTGGAAGACAAGCGTAACATGACCAATATGTTGCCACCTGTTCCATCAAAACATTACAAACAAAAGACAACATTCCTCCGTCCAGGAGAGCAACCACCAAGAAAAGGTGTTAAAACCAATCCTCGCCCAGGACAACTGGAAGCTGCTAGAGACTGGAAAATGCTGGCAGATGTTGGTCAATGGCTTTTTTTTCCACCTGAGATTGCCACCACTAACCTTCGACCAGATATTGTCTTGTGGTCTGGATCAGCACACCTTGTTCACCTGGTAGAGTTAACAGTGCCATGGGAGAATGCTGTAGATGAGGCGTATGAGAGGAAGAAACTGCAGTATGGTCAACTAGCCACTGAAGCGGAACAGCGAGGATGGAGAGTCCGGGTTTACCCAGTGGAGGTGGGTTGTCGAGGATTTGTGGCACACTCTACAACCCGGTTTCTCAGAGACGTCGGATTCAGTGGCCAAGAGTTGCGTCGCACAGTGAAGAACTTATCTGAAGCAGCAGAGAGGAGCAGCAACTGGCTGTGGTTGAGACAGAAGGTTTTGGCTGGGGTTCTCAAGCACAATAGAAAGAAAGAAACGCTGATGTACAGGTAAGTAAGCTGGGCTGAGTTGAGTGGGGGACGGAGGGGGTGATTCTGGGATGCCAGAATCACTGTCGAGCCCTCTTGAGGTGTCGTGGGCTAGTCGACGAAACACTGAGGATGGAAGGTGCCCACTTGAAACCCCAGAGATGTACCCTACTTAGCTCAATCCAGACGGTTGTCATGCTGATGCGCTGGGGAGGCCGCACTGTGGTTGATCCCCGGAGCCAGCATCACAGCCGTTGTGTGTGCTGATGCGCTAGGGAGGCAATAAGCTGATCCCTGGAGCCAGCATTACACTTCAGCCATCAACACCTGACAGAACGATATCTACATCGTCATATGGGAGGAAGTGCAAATGGATGGAGACACCTATGGATCACATTAGTTTACTGTAAAGCTATGTCTTAGTTGGTGCTTATCTTGGCGAGAGCCGAGTTCAAATCAGCATGAAGTTTTAACATCTACTCTTGTGTAATGGAAATCAACTATACTACATTTGTAAAACGTTAGGTTACTTACCAACGACATTATGTATGGGATATGTCTGCCCATTGTGTAGGTATTGCTGAGCTCTTTATCTCAGAGCTGCCGATAGGCCCCTTCCTGGGGTGACGCATTTGGTCCTGCCCAACGAGGGATTAAAACCGTCATCCTGAGGAAGCCATTTCTCTTTTCCATCAAACCCGTGAGGGCGACCGGTGCGACCTCGTGGTTGGTGGTTGTCTTCTCTTTCAGAGAACCAGGGTTACAGTAAGTAATCTAACGTTCCCTTTCAATGCGAAGACGACCACCAACGACATTATGTATGGGAGAATGTATACCAGAGCCGTCGCGAGGGAGAAGGAGCGGCAGCATATGAGGGATGCATCAGAACCGCATAACCCAATTCCTGCACTGGGCAGAGGAAATTCACTCTCTTATCCTCCTCCGAAGAAAACGGGGGTGGATGGAAGGACTCCAGTTCCACAGACTGATTAACATAGAACGCTGTGATCACCTGTGGTGGGTTATGGGAGGAAGTGACGCAACCCGGAAGTGATGGAAACAGGAAGCACGTAGTTGGGGTTGGATTTTATTTACAGCACACACAAAAGTACAAAGTCCCGAGCAGAGGGTTTCTACACAATTGCAGCGAACAAAGACAACTGCCTCTGTTACCAGCTATGGTAAGCAGAGGCTTGCAATGAAAACAAATAATCCACACAGAACAGAAACACTGCCACGTGGTATCTCAATAATCCACACAGAACAGAAACACTGCCACGTGGTATCTCAATAATCCACACAGAACAGAAACACTGCCACGTGGTATCTCAATAATCCACACAGAACAGAAACACTGCCACGTGGTATCTCAATAATCCACACAGAACAGAAACACTGCCACGTGGTATCTCAATAATCCACACAGCACAGAAACACTGCCACGTGGTATTTCAATAATCCACACAGCACAGAAACACTGCCACGTGGTATCTCAATAATCCACACAGCACAGAAACACTGCCACGTGGTATTTCAATAATCCACACAACACAGAAACACTGCCACGTGGTATCTCAATAATCCACACAGCACAGAAACACTGCCACGTGGTATTTCAATAATCCACACAGCACAGAAACACTGCCACGTGGTATCTCAATAATCCACACAGAACAGAAACACTGCCACGTGGTATCTCAATAATCCACACAGCACAGAAACACTGCCACGTGGTATTTCAATAATCCACACAGCACAGAAACACTGCCACATGGTATCTCAATAATCCACACAGCACAGAAACACTGCCACGTGGTATTTCAATAATCCACACAGCACAGAAACACTGCCACGTGGTATTTCAATAATCCACACAGCACAGAAACACTGCCACGTGGTATTTCAATAATCCACACAGCACAGAAACACTGCCACGTGGTATCTCAATAATCCACACAGCACAGAAACACTGCCACGTGGTATTTCAATAATCCACACAGCACAGAAACACTGCCACGTGATATCTCAATAATCCACACAGCACAGAAACACTGCCACGTGGTATTTCAATAATCCACACAGCACAGAAACACTGCCATGTGGTATCTCAATAATCCACACAGCACAGAAACACTGCCACGTGGTATTTCAATAATCCACACAGCACAGAAACACTGCCACGTGGTATCTCAATAATCCACACAGAACAGAAACACTGCCACGTGGTATTTCAATAATCCACACAGCACAGAAACACTGCCACGTGGTATCTCAATAATCCACACAGAACAGAAACACTGCCACGTGGTATCTCACACAGCACAGCAGGTGGCTTGGGCTCCCTCTCCCAAGCAGGATAAGTAGTTCCTGGAGATGCCAAGGATCACAGGGAGAAGTCGGAGGCAGCCGGCCTGGGAATCCTCAGTCTGGGTATAAGCAAAACAAACAAATAAACAAACTCACAGATCTCACACAGCACGACCGTCTCAGTCCAGGATAGGGAGACCGAATGGCAGAACCCCATAGCCTAAATAGTGCTGAGCCCCACCCCTACAACCAGTGCACTGCCCCACCTCAGTCAATTGTCAAGCGCAGCACAGCTGATTGCAATAATGGGGCTCAACCATGAGGTCCTGCCCCAAGTTAAGATGGCCGCTACCACTGCGGCTTCCGCCCCAGCCATGACTCAGCCTTTCTCCTCGGTCTCAGTCCTTCCTGCACAGCGCTGCCAGTAGTCAGGAGGGCGAATTACAAGAGGGACTCCTTTCACTCCTGTCACATCACCTTAGGGAGGAAAGCAGGGTTTGTACGCAGTGACACCTTGCTGCCATCGTCCCAAATACACATGCAGGAGTTGTGCAGAGGAACGCTGTCTTCATAGACAGATACTTGAACTCTATGGAGTATATGGGCTCAAATGGGGCCTTCGTGAGAGCCTCCAGTACAATATCAAGGCTCCAAGGCTCCATTCAGGGAGAGTAGACCTCCAGGGAGGGCGCAATCGGCAAGTGCCTTTAAGAAATCGGGTAGCCAAAAAATGCACACCTGGACATACCGAATCTACGGGAGCATGGCATGCAGAAATATCTGCTAAATACACCTTCAAAGTGGAAGATGACCTACCAACATTAAACAGTTCTTACAGAAACGGTAATATAACTGTCATAGGGCAAGAGATTGGGTCATGGCTTCTAGCCAGACACTAAGCTTGAAAATACCTCCTCTTATAGGTGTACAACGACCTAGTGGAGTCTGCCCTAGCCTTCTGCAAGGTACCCACAACTGCATCTGATAGCCCAAGGGCTAACCAGCAGTCCCTTTCAGGGGTCAGACCCATAGCTGGAACCTCCCCAGTTCTGGGTGCAAAAGAGTGCCTCTCGTCTGACTGAGGAGATCCATGCGCAGTGGGATCTCCCAGGGCTGGCCGTGTAACAGCTGGCACAGGGTCGAGAACCAGATTCTCCTGGGCTACCTGGGGGCCACTAGGAGAACTGACACCTCCTCTAACCTAAGCGGTGGAGGGAGTACCACAGGGGGCAGTGTGTGGTTTCTGCCGAGGCGAAGAAATCGACCTGCGCCTCCCGAATCGTTCCCAAATGCGCTCCACTACCTGAGGATGGAGTCGCCACTCTGACGGAAGGGGACAGTCCCTCGAGAGGAGGTCCGCTGCCCAGTTCACCGCTCCGGGAATGTGCGTTGCCCGCAGGGACAGCAAGTTCCTCTGAGCCCACATCAAAAGCCTGAAGGCAACGAGATGCAACCCAGGGGACCGTAGGCCACCCTGGTGGTTGACATATGCCACCACTGTTGTGTTGTCCATCTGGACCAACAGATGTGTACCTATTAGCACTGAGAGGAAATGGAGGAGAGCAAGGTAGACCGCCTGCAGCTCCAGCATGTTTATATGCAGGATGCAGGGAAGTCCAGCGGTCCGACCAGGATCCGTGGACTCCTCTGCCTTCCCAGACTGACCCCCAACCCAAGTTGGAGGCTGCTGTCGTCAACACTTGGCGGTTGAAAACCACTCCCATATGTATACCTCGCGCAGGTGAGAGGTGGTCCTCCACCAGCGTAGGACTGCCGAGCACATATGAGACTCCGAAGTAGGAGGGTGACCTGCGATTCCTGTCGAAACAGGGAGAGGCAACCCTGGATAGGTGCTACTCTGTCTCCAACAGGTATGCGCACATCGTACTGGAGTCCAGCCGGAGCCCCAAGTATGTTGTGCACTGCACCGGTGTAAGCTGACTCTTTGCATCGTTGATGGTGAGGCCCAGCCTCGCCAGATGCTCTGTCATGACAGCCATGTGGGCCACTGCTCCCTCTCGCAACTGAGAACAGTCGTTTTGTACTCTGATCCCCTGCAGCCGCAATGGGGCCAGGATAGCGTCCACGCACTTTGAAAATGTACGAGGAGCTAGGGAAAGGCCGAATGGCAGCACAGTGAACTCATAAACGCTTCCTTGAAAGGCGAAGCAGAGATACTTCCTGTGCTCTGGACGAATGGGAACATGAAAGTACGAGTCCTGTAAGTCCGCGGTGGTGAATCAGTGACGGTGACGGTGAGTCAGCATCTGGAACCTCCTTTGTTTTAAGAAGCTTCAGGTCTAGAATGGGGCAAAAGCCGCCATCTTTTTTGGGCACCAGAAAATACCTCGAGTAGTACCCCTCTCCGTGGGAGGTGGGGTCTACGAGACGAATGGCTCGCTTGGACAGCAAGGCGGCCACTTCCTTCTGAAGTACCGAGGCCTGGAGAGGGTCTGTTATGAATGTATTCATGATTCTTTGAAAGGGAGGAGGTCCCAAGTGGGACTGGTGCGTAACTATTGTGCATGGTGGTGAGCACCCAGGTGTCCGAGGTGCAAGCGCACCAGTACTGCAGCTGTTGTGCCGAAAAGGGGGTCTGAGGCTGCCAGCCTTCAGGGGCCCTGCCGGGGCTGCTGAGGTTGTGGTGGGGCAGTTTGGGGTGGCTGTCTAGGGTGTTGGCCCTGGAAACACCTCCTGGGACGCTCTTTAAAAACTTCACATGTGAGACATAAGTAACTAATGGAAATGCTAAATGGGTAAGATTAATGGAATTATTTGTCTGAATTAAAATGGGATGATCTTTAAAGAATGTGGCACTGAAATGGCATTGTTTCAGGACAAACACTGGTTATGGAACTTAACTAAAGAAAAGCAAAGACTACAGCTGTGCACCAAACATTAACACTTATGACAGGTCAATGTCATTGTCACCGGCATTAAAATATTTAGCATGCAGGTTTATATAACCACCCATAAACATGAATTCACTACTGCAAATAGTTTGACACTGGGGCAGTGGCAGCCGCTTTCTAAAAAAAAACATTTTTCTTTTTACCCAAATTTTGAATACAGTAGTATACGGAGAATAAAGCCAATATCTTGAATAGTTAGGTCTTTCATGCTGAAATGGTTTGAGATATGAGCAATTACAGTAATGATGCACCAGTGGAATTGCAAAATCACACACCCTTTTATACGTATCAGGTACTCTTTTATGGTGTTTACAAGCATTCTGTTGCTCCGATATTGAGTTCTTCTCATTTTCATCTGCCCACCTCCTCTTGTTCTGTGTAAAGGTGGAGAAGGAGGGGCCTGCAGAGTTGAATTATCACAGTATCACACGGTTTGAGTGGAATGGGGTAGGTTGTTCAGTCTCAGCACTTAGCGTCATCCAGCGATTCTCAATATCAAAGCGATGCAACACAGAACCACTCAGAATGATTGAAACCACCACAACACAATGAAAACAAGCTTTTAAAATAACAACAACCCAGCAGCTGGCTCCCTGCCTACCTCCAGAATGAAACTCACAGCTTCCTCTGGAGAAAACACCTTGAAGAGCCTGCCACAGGACAGGAGGAGGAACCTGCCGGGAGCACAGAGGAAATCAGGGTGTGAACCTCACTCACTCACACACACACTCAGGGGAAACAATTCAATCAGGGTTTTTACAGGTCTTAGTATAATAAATATGTCAGTAACAGAAATGTAAAATTAGAGCTATCAGTATGATGAAAAAATTGATCATTGTGATAAATATCAACACAATAGTATAGAATATGAAGTTTCACAACAACTGTATAAGCAGTTCTCCACATATATGTAAGAATGTTAGTGTGACATGCAAATGGACGGTGGATGTACAGACAGACACCCCTAACAATTCAGAACCATATACTCTCAATAACTAAATAATGTTAATACCAAGTTTCATGACAGTTGGATAAGCCGTTTTCCAGATATAAGGATAAATCTGTGAAGCGTGACGTATGACCACCGCTGCTATATCCCCTTCAAAGGGGATAATAAAACTACAAAGTCTTGTTCTACAGTAACCAGCCAGACTCCTACTCCTCTGAGTATCCCAATGCTTTTCTACTAGACAGTTTTATCACTTTCACTGTGTGACAATATCTTATTAATCATTCTAACACCAGGATCTACCAGCATATTCACCTACAATGCATCCCTGTTGTGTAAACAATGAAGCTTCCCCAGAAAACCCAATGGCAATATAAAGGCCAGTGATTTACCCTAAAAAAGCAAAACTGTGAAATGTAAATCATTTCCCACAATCGTGTTAAGGCCAGCTTACATACAAGGAGTGCAGTCACTCTTCCAGGGAGCGCCCGCTAGACAGCAAAGATAAGATCCCCTGGGTACCATGTTGTAAACAAGTTGACAGGCAATTTGAAGCCGCTTGGCGTCTTGCTTTTGGAAGTTTACTGGCAGAGAGAGATTTTATTTTATACCATTTGAAAACAGTTGTCTTTCCAACCATTCCCACTACCACAGCAATTGCTTCAGCCTAGCCTTATTTCCAGTCTATTGCTGTGTATGAAAGATGTGTTTTTTTAGAGACGCTCGTAGCAGAATGGGTTACAAACCTACCCATAATTCTACATGCTCTTCTCAAAGAGCGTGGAAGGGTGGTGGGTAATTCACTGACACAGGAGAGACAAAGGTGAACTTGAAACACTGCACAGGTGCCCAGTTTTATTAATGGTGGGTGATTGCACATTTTAGCCCGCAGAGGGCGCTGTTGACCGTTGTCTGCCTACCAATGATGGTAGACAGAACCATAGTAATACCATGAGGCGGTACTGAATACAAGTGCAGGCGCACTCACAGGTGCCCAAAAATAATAAACAAAAGGCGAAAGGAAAAATAAAAATAAAACACAGTAATCAAACTACAAATAAAAGATGCTGCACTCGGCAGCCTCACCCCGACCGTCGCACGGTCCGGGTCTCCATCCTACACTCGCCGCTCCCTCAGCCTGCCCATGGTTTTCCCCGCTGCCACTATTTTATCTTTTGTTTTGTTCTCTTTTCTTTTGGGATTTTCCTCCGTTTCTCGGTCTTGGACCAGAGTGTCCGCACGTCTTTTCAGAAGGGCCGACCTGAGGGAACAGCATAATGTTATTTTATAGGGCCAGCAATCCCACCAAGACCCGCCTCTCAGCCACTCAGAGAGAGGGAAAGCCCACACACCCTCTCTCCCACCTCTCCGTGTCATTGCCATGACCAACAGGCGGATATTGAACAGCTGCTGCCCTCTTCCTGCAGCACTATGAATACACCAGAAGAGTCAGCACAGGTCTTCCCCTGCTACAAAATGATACAGTGCCGTGAAAAAGTATTTGTCCCCTGTCTGATTTTCTGCATTTTTGCATATTTTTGACACTGAATGTTATCAGATCTTCAACCAAAACCTAATATTAGGTAAAAGGGACCCTGAGTGAACAAATAACACAACAATTTGATACATATTTCATTTATTTATTAAAGAAAGTTATGCAACACCCAATGCCCCCGTGTGAAAAAGTAATCGCCCCCTTAGACTCAATAACTGGTTACGCCACCTTTAGCAGCAATAACTGCAACTAAACGCTTCCTGTAGTTATGGATTAGTCTCTCACAGCGCCGTGGAGGAATTTTGGCCCACTCCTCCATGCAGAACTGCTTCAACTCAGTGACATTTTTGGGTTTTCGAGCATGAACTGCTCGTTTCAGGTCCTGCCGCAACATCTCAATGGGGTTTAGGTCTGGACTTTGACTACACCATTCCAAAACTTTAAATTTCTTGTTCTTCAACCATTCTCATGTAGACTTGCTTGTGTGTTTTGGATCATTGTCTTGCTGCATGACCCAGCTGCACTTCAGCTTCAGCTCACGGACGGATGGCCTGACATTCTCCTCTAGAATTCTCTGATTCAGAGCAGAATTCATGGTTCCTTCAATGATGGCAAGGCGCCCAGTCCTGATGCAGCAAAGCATCCCCAAACCATGACACTACCACCACCATGCTTGACCGTTGGTATGAGGTTCTTACTGTGGAATGCAGTGTTTGGTTTTTGCCAGACATAACGGGACCCATGTTGGCCAAAAAGTTCCACTTTTGACTCATCTGTCCATAGAACATTGTTCCAGAACTCTTGAGGATCATCCAGGTGCTTTTTGGCAAACTTGAGACGAGCATTCATGTTCTTCTTAGTGAGCAATGGTTTCCGCCTTGCTACTCTGCCATGAATCCCATTTTTGCCCAGTGTCTTTCTGATGGTGGAGCCATGAACACTGACCTTAGCCGAGGCGAGATAGGCCTGCAGATCCCTGTATGTTGTTCTAGGGCTCTTTGTGACTTCCTGGACGATTTTACGCCTTGCTCTTGGAGAGATTTTGGCAGGACGGCCACTCCTGGGAAGATTCACTACTGTCCCAAACTTTCTCCATTTGGACTAAATGGCTCTGACTGTGGTTCGGTGGAGCCCCAGAGCCTTAGAAATGGCTTTGTAACCCTTTCCAGACTGATAGGCATCAACAATTTTTTTCCGGAGGTCTTCAGGAATTTCTTTTGTTCGTGGCATGATGTGCCTCAAGAACTTGTGTGCTGACAACTTCACTCTGATGGTAAGGGCCAAATTTAGTCAGATTTATATTGGGCAGGGCTGGCCCAAATCAGGCCTGGTTGTTAACAAAAGTACTCAAACAGCTGACCCTAATTATCCCTTTAATTGGGTTGAGTTAACTAGGGGGGGGCAATAACTTTTTCACACCTGAAGATTGCATGTTTGATTACCTTGCACACAAAACAAATGAAAGAAGCACCAAACTGTGGTGTCATTTTTTCTCTCAGATTCCCTCTATATACAACTACAACCCACAAACAAATTGACCAAATACAATGTGAAAAATGTGAAAAAATGCAGAAAATCAGACAGGAGGCAAATACTTTTTCACAGCACTGTATGTCCTGTTTCCGGAGGTAGACAATGATGTGCACAAAATATTATCAATGGTGGTTTACACAAATAACGTGAACCCAAGGCCCTGGGACTGAAACAAGTAAAGCGATATTATACCATAGCATTACAGTCAGCATTCACATATCTGACCCTATAAAATTTTGACCTCAGTGACAGTTAAACGAGTGTGACACATATCTGATTATTTCATTTTGGTCCGTTCCAACCCTTGTCACTTTTTCAGGGAACATAAAAAAGATACAGTAGCAAAAATACATAGCTGAAAGGACTGTGTTTTAAAATAAGTAGGCTTCCATTTAGATGTACTGTAGTTAGTTTTGTTGGTACAGTACAATATTTTCAACAGAAGAAGTATTTTAATTCAGAATGATATGATTCTGAAAATATCACTTGTCAAAAGAGACGACTGTGGACTGTAATATAGTACATACTTTCAAATCAGGTATGTATTGTAGCATTATGTAAAATTCCCCAAATGTCAAATCAAAATGTTACCCATGCACAGAACTGTGTAAAACATAAAAGTCAATGCAACTTAGCAAAAGATAGAAAAACCACAACACCAATTTCCAGAATTAATACAGTATCCAAAGTCAGTTTTCAAAATTGCATAATATAGTGCTCGATAAGGCACTAATTTTCACAGTTCACTTGCAAATGAAAATGCATCACAGTATCTCAAACTGTTTAATGATGAACTTTTACATTACCGTAGCTTGTCTTGTTCGCTTTGTTTTTGCTGCATTTTCATCATGTGAAATTGGAGGAAGCGCCGTGTAACTGCACAATAAAGACTGATTTGGCATGGGAGAAAAAAGCCTGAAAAAAAACCAACAACAAAAAAACGCGGGCTGTGACAGATAACAAGTACATTGTAACATTGAAGAGGTGGGCTTTGTATCAGAAAACTGGTGACAGAGTCGGAAATTGCATGTGACGGGTAAGTGTGTTAGTTTGTTATATATATATATATATATATATATATATATATATATATATATATATATATATATATATATATATATATATATATATATATATATATATATATATATATATATATATATATATATATATATATATATATATATAATGGAATTGATTTTATTCTTAATACAAGGGTGGTAAAACGTGACTGACATGTATCTGGGTAACGGATACCATCAGTGAGGACGGCAGTGATTAATCAGCAGGGATAAAACAGACTGTTGAAGGGTGAAGGGAGACTCAACACAGACTTCCGTCCTGCCTGTGCCAATGTAATAACCTAATACTTTACTGGACCTGTACCATTACCTTGGTTCTTACTGCAGTAATTTGTTTTTTCCCCCAAATTATGTTTTTGTTAGGGCTGACAATGAACATTCTTAAATATATTTTTAAAACACGTTACATGGATGTGTAGATGCAGATGTAAGATAACAAATAATTAGTATTCATCTAGGGATTATGTGCTTAATAGACCAATTATGGTGCATACTGATCAGAAAATGTCAAGGGTTAATGTAGTTACCATTAAAACCATTAGCCTATTGCACCAATACTGTGAAAGGGTGAACAAGGTGGCAGAGCTAGAAGCTCATACACAGGGGAAGCTGTACCTGTCGTTAGGAGTGAGCTGGCAGCGATTGTACTGTCCGTCTCCAAGTGAGCAAGACACCTCCAGCACACCCAGCGCTCGACCATCCCTGTGAGGAGACAGAAGGAGAAATTCAGGAAAGCATGTGCTAACCAACGAAAAATAAATCATACATCTTAGCCATTTTAGACATTCATTAACTACATATTTCTCAGCTGTACAGTTCTGAAAGAAACAAACATGCATGTTCATGTTTAAACATGGTATCTGGTACTACCCTGGCTTTAAGGAAACTCTATGCCTTATTTTTGGATTATCTGTTTGCACTTAAACTTCCTGGGTCAGTTCACCTCAGCAGTGTCTTCTGGGTCTGTGGCAGTGCAGGAGCACTGCCTTATGTAAATAGTGTTTGTGCTGGTGATGGGCAGGGAAGGAGTTAATTCCCCTTCCCTGAAAAAAATGCGAGAATGTGATGGTGGAGGTATAATATAAAAGGGAGCTAGAGGTTCCATTCGGGGCAGCAGCCCTGATGAGTGTTTGTCTCCAGGTATTTGTGTGTGGTGATTTACCCCAATGGAAATGTATAATTTCTAGAAATTTCTCGAAAACAAATAATTATAGGAAAAATCTTTTGTAGCAAAAAATTTTGCTTTTGTGGAGGAAGAAAAAAAAGTTACAATTCTTTATTTCAGCAATTTTTTTTGCAAAACTCAAAAAATGCTAATTCAAAAGTATTCATACCCTGACAGGGAAAATTAAATTAATAGCTAGTTGATGTACCTTTAGCAATAATAACCTCTTTTAAGTGATTAGGATATTTGTCAATGAGCTTTTGACATGATTCTTTAGTGATTTTTGACCAAACGCAAAATTGTTCCAGTTCTTCAAACGCAAAATTGTTCCAGTTCATTCAAATTCTAAGGACTTCTCTTGTGCACAGCCTTCTTCATCTCATACCAAAGATTCTCAATCTCAATCAGACTTTGATTAGGCCATTCCAGAACCTTGATTTTATTCTTCTTTAACCATTCTGAAGTAGATTTTGATGTGTGCTTTGGATCATTGTTGTGTTGGAACGTCCAGTTACGCTTTAAACCAAGTTTTGTAGCGAAGGGTTTCAGACGATTGGCCAATATCTTTTGGTATGCTATGGAATCCATTTTATCATGTATTGGAACTAAATTTCCTGTGCCATTAGAGGAAAATCAGCCCCATAGAAGGATATAACCACCTCCATGCTTGACAGTAGGTATGGTGTTCTTTTCTTTGTACGCCTCACCAGACTTTCTCCAAACGTAACGACTATCAGCATGACCAAATTGATTTTTGTTTCATCGATTGTTTGATTGACGTTTTCCTAAAAGTGGCTTTTTCCTTGGCCTGCAACCATTGAGACATTCACCATGCAATACTCAACCTATGGTTGAACTGGAAACCCCAGTCCCACTTGCAGCCAATTCACTTTGAATATCTTTGGCAGCCAATCTCTTGTTATTAACCTTCAACCTAACAATTCTTCTACTTCTGTTTAATCTGTAGTATTTTGTATTTAATTATATCCTGTTGTTACTATCACTGACACTGTTATCTGCTGTATTATTGAATTGTATTTTGTCACACTTGTACTTGCTTGAACCAAAGTCATTGTATTCATCATTGTATTTATCTTGCTCTTAATTGTATTATTACTTGCACTGTGATTCTTGAAATGTAATTGTTGACGACTGTAAGTCGCCCTGGATAAGGGTGTCTGCTAAGAAATAAATAATAATAATAATACTTGTTCTTGGTGAAAGAACCTTCTTTCTTCCAGACCGAGGGAGCATTGTGACAGTACCACGAGTCTTGTACTTCTTGATAATATAAACAATAATTGAAATTGGGATACTCAAATACTTGGAAATCTTCTTGTATCCTTCTCTAGCTTTATGACAACAAATAATTTTCTGCCTAAGGATATCAATACTTTAGAATTAGCATTTTTGGAGTTTTGCAAAAAAAAATGCTGAAATAAATAATTGTAATCTATTTCTTGTAACTTTTTTTCCTCATCCACAAAAGCAAAACTTTTGCTTCAAAAGATGTTTCCTAAAATGTATAAATTCTCTCAATGTATCTCAATTTCACGTGACGTGTTCTGATGCACTTAACAATAAACTCAACTATTCAGCAACAATAATGGGCAAACAAGTTTATTAATTCAATCTCCCGTGTTCTTGGAATGACAATGGTCCCAAACCTGCACAAGTGTATTTCTAGAAATGCTAAAAGAAACTTAATAAATTCAATGAAAACATTTTTTCGTCATTTAATTTATTAATGTTCCTTACTATTGAGTGTTTAATAGATATGGATGCAGCATATTTTGACAAGTAACAGATGTTATACTGTGGCCCAAAACAACGAAACCTCCAACACTGGACAAAACGAACCTGTTTCAACCTGAACAATGCACTTTGGGATTTAAGTGGTCTTTCCCAATATTAAAGCCATTCTCACTTTTTTTGGGACAAAGTATTACAGTTAATTGTAGAGATGCAACAATTAATCGATGCATTAATTATTGATCATCTGTCCTTAAATTTCCTGTGCTTGATTACATATGGATGAATTGATGTATCCAATTAAGAGTCTGGTTTGAAGTCTCCCATTGTCAGTATGCATTAAAACATTGATCATTTAGTTATGTCTTTATTTAAGTGCTAGTACGCAGATACAAACTTCCGTCCTCTCGATTCATGTTGGTCACATGTATCAAAAAGCAATGTTTGCCAATTTATTGGATTTCTGTAGATGGTAAATGGTTAAAAAAAAAAAAAAAAAACAGTATGGATTTATTATTATTAATGCCTTAAAAGGGATATATGGTGAGGACGCAGATATTCTTTTTAGTGGTTAACTGAACGCAAGTACTTCAGATTATTATTTTTTAATCAAAAGTGTTCTTACTGCAAGTATTATACACTATTATGCACAGCAGTGCTTTTAGTTATTGGATCTTTTGATAAAAATCCTAATGTTTGTTCTTGATTTTGAAAAATAAAATGTTGTTGATGCCTCGATTATTCTTGACAAATGCTTATGTGGTAATCAATTAAGAAATCAGGTTGCCGATTGCACCACTGGTTAATTGTGCAAATTATTATTATTATTATTATTATTATTATTATTATTATTATTATTATTATTATTATTATAATACATTTCCTAACCAAATCTCTCAACTAAATTATGCACAAAGGACCTGGAGAAATAAGTGGTTACTGTTTCAGGATAATAATAGCCAATGAAAAAAATATTGTATACTGCACAGGACGAAACTCCTAATGCAGAAGGAAGCCGACGACTCTTTTACACAAACCTAATATGAAATACTGCAGAAAAATATTGATATTAATAATTGACTAATTGGTTCATTTTTTGCATTACTGTATGTACAGCAGTGTAGTTGACTTGAGGAGCAGTAGCTGGTAAAATAGAAACATGTCATAAAGGATTTCCAAAAAAGGGGCTCCTCAAAGGGGCTCTGGTAAAGGCACTCTGCCCGGAGTGCAGGATGCGTCCTATAGCTTGGAGATTGACAGTTCAAATCCAAGCTATGCCACTGCCGACCGTGGATGGGTTCCCAGGGGATGGTGCACAATTGGCCAAGCGCCACCCAGGCAGGGAAGGGTTAGGTCGGCTGGGGAATCCTTTGCTCACCACACACCAGCAACCCCTGTGGTTGGCTGGGCACCTGCAGTCCGGCCTGTACACAATTCAGAACTGCGTTGTCCTCCAACGCTGTAAGTTCTGAGATGGCTGCACGGCGGGCTTGCAGAGAGACAAAAAGCGGATGCCTGATGGCACTCACTTCGGAGGACGCGTGTGCTCGTCCTCGTCTCTCCTGAGTTAGAGCAGTGGTTGCAGCGGTGAGCCAGGTTGAATAATAATTGGGACATTCCAAAAATTACGAAATATTAATAAAATTAATAAAAATAATTGTTAAAAAAATACTCTCCTAAAATAGGTGCTGCTCAGAGATTTACATTTGTTTTACATGCCCACAACATCGATGTCAGCATTCCATCCCCATGCCTTTTATTTTAAATGTTGTGAACATAAAACAAGGCACGTTATTCCTTTAGAATTCCACAACAGTCTAGACAATAAATTGCTTATATCGGCTCTGTTCATCAAATCAAGATTTATACATTTATTTATTTTTAAGAAGCAATTGTGCAACTAGGAGATGGATGTTAAGTTGAGCTAGACCCAGGACTGAGGGTGGTGAGGGTATGGAATAGGCTAATGTGGCAAAGTGGTTAATAGTGTGCATGTGCAGGTGATTAAAGAACAGACAGACAATTGTAATCCAGGTGAAAAGGTTAGTTTTTATTAGTTGTTTTTGTCCAGTGCCTGACAGTGATAACAAACAGGAAATAATAATGATGGTAAGTAATACAGCGGCGTGT
Organism: Acipenser oxyrinchus oxyrinchus; assembly: GCA_030684275.1. Classification (NCBI taxonomy): domain Eukaryota; kingdom Metazoa; phylum Chordata; class Actinopteri; order Acipenseriformes; family Acipenseridae; genus Acipenser; species Acipenser oxyrinchus. The sequence continues at coordinate 18,129,794 of CM060262.1, forward strand.
ATTACTTACATTTATAATCCCCCAAGCTGGTCCTGAAATAATAGTCCCGTTCTTGTATCCCCACATTAAACACGAAACACATACACAAGTCCGGTTGGTGCGTGAATTAGTGATTGTGGTGCAATACATTTTTACAGTGGTACAAGTGAAGTGCTGTTCCGGGTTTGTGCTGGCACTCAACAATAGACAGTACAAACAAACACTCGATTATTTCACCAACACTATGGGTCCTTCCAGGTCAATGACACAACCAAAACAAAGGAACAGATAACATTGCTTCGACCCCTATTCATACCGTCACTCATGACCCCTTGGTAAGCGATTGCAGCTGCTCCTCCAATCTCGGCTGCCACATCATTTCCTTCGGGTCAATGAGTTCATGTGCCGAAGCTCCATCTCTTTTCTACATGACCGGCTTCCTTTTACCCCTCGGAATGAAGTGTCAGGCCAAGCAGTCCAGAGTACTCCCCCCCTCCCAGAAAAAATCATCCGTATTTTGGTGATCTTTCCCTGCACGATGTACCATGTGGTACATGAAGGGCTGCAATGCCAGATACCACTGAGTTGTCCTTCATTGTGCTTAACCACTTACGTGGGGCATGGTCTGTGACAAGATCAAATTAATGTTCCAGCAGGTAGTATCGTAAGGAGTGAGTAGCCCATTTAATGGCCAAACACTCCTTTTCGACTACGGAGTACTTTTTGCTGATGTACAATATCGAGTGTTCTAGTCCGTCAACCTTTTGGGACAAGACTGCACCCAAACCCACATCTGCATCGCTGTGGAGGATAAATCTCTTGGTGAAATCTGGTGTGATGAGAGTGGGGGCCTGGCAGAGTTTTAGCTTAACAGTATCAAATGCCCCCTGATACTCAGCTGACCACTTAATTAAATTTGGAGCACTTTTTGGTGAGGTCAACTAAAGGGTTAACCACTGTGGAACACTCGGGGATAAAGCGGCGGTAATAACCGGTTAATCCCAGTAGTGACCTTCTTGGTTTTGGGGATTGTCGTGTCGACAAAAGCCTGGATTTTGGTGACAACGGGTTTCACCCTTCCATTCAACATTAAAAATCCCAAATATTGAGTTTCTGATTTGGCAAATGTGCATTTTCGCAAGTTAGCTGTCAGCCGGGCTACCCTTAGAGACTGAAAGACAACTGTAACCCTAGCCAAATGCTTTCACCAGGTGGAGCTGTAAATAACCACGTCCATCAGTCTCTGAAAGGCAGCGGGCGCACCATGTAACCCAAACAGCATGGTTTTAAAGTGAAACAGCCCTTATGGTGTTGAAAATGTGTTTTTCTCTCTATAACTGTGGGTTAAAGGGATCTCTCTCGTACTGTGACACCTGGTGGCTACATAATTCGACACATCAGTATGAAGACCTACCCAATAGAATCGAGCCAATATCCGCTCCCTTGTCTTGTCAGCTCCGAGGTGCCCCGTAAAAGGGATATCATGTGCCAGCCTCATGACCTCGGTCCGACAAAACGGGGAAACCAATAATTGTGTTACACGCTGTTCTATGGCCGTGGTTAGATTTACCCTATACAGTATTGCTCCTTGATACTGAAGTGTGGATATGTGGATATACAACATCCTTACCTTCAATAGATAAATATACTTTTAGGGTAGGGTATGTTGCCGTATCTCCATGGACACAGTAGATCGCCACCTGGCATTGTGGCTGCCACGACACACCGCCCAAGAGAGCTGCCTTAATTAAGGTCTGCTCACACCAGGTGTCCACTAATGCGTGGGGTGTCACCTTGCCCAAAACTGCATTAACAATACAAGGCCCCTCCCGGCCATTTTCCCCTCGCTTACCCGCTTCAGATGCTCAATTGCACGTCACCACGTCACACTCCATTGCCGATGGGCATGACCTGGCCTGGTGCCCCTGTTGGTTGCATCTAAAACAGATAGGGGAGAAGGAGGGAACATTGGTTAAACGTTTGTCTCGTTGCTGGTATGGCAACGGGGCTGGGGTAGCAGCTTTGCCCCCACTGGGGGCCAACCTTGACCACCATGAAGAGGAGACAAGGTTGTTTGTAGGTGGAGCAGAGAGAGGAGGTGGTGTGCATCTGCTCCGGTGGACGGGAGCTGTGGACAGGTTGGTGTGGGCTGAGACCAGGGAGTCCTCAAAATCCTCAGCCAGTTTTATCGCTGCTTCCAGGGTGGCGGGGTTGTGGCGCCGTATCGATACCTGGGTTTCGGCGCCGACCACATGGCAGAATTGCTCCACTGCTATGGCTTCACCCATTTGCAGACCTGTTTTCTGGGCGGGGCTTAGCCAGTGCACCATGTGGTCAGACAACTGCTGCACAACCACCCTGGGGTGTGTCTCTGGGGATCTTCGGTACTCCCGGAATCATACCCTGTGCTTTTCCCCAGTGATGTTGAACCGACGTAGGATGGCTCTCTTTACCAGGTCGTAGTCAGCGGCTTCGGTATCTGTCATGGCCTGATACACTGCCTGAGCCTCCCCGATCAGGCAGGATCCCAGCTGGCTCGCCCAGTACATTCTGGGCCATGACGCGGTGGTAGCAAGCCACTCGAAAGCGACCAGGTAAGCCTCGGGGTCATCCTCTGCCATCATTTTCAGTGCCCTTGCCTTTGGGGCCATCATCACAGGTGCTGTTGGTACTCAACCAACGCTGTGTACTGCTCCTCTCTCCGTCTCTCCGCAGCCTCCTGTCTGCTGTCGAGCGCCTCCAGCAGTGCTGAAAGTGATGCGTGATCCATAGTCCCATGTTCTGACACCACGTGTGGCAAAGTGGTTCATTAATCCCCCAAGCTGGTCCCGAAATAATAGTCCCGTTCTTGTATCCCCACATTAAACACAAAACACATACACAAGTCAGGTTACTGCGTAAATTAGTGATTGTGGTGCAATGTAGTTTTACAGTGGTACAAGTGAAGTACTGTTCCAGGTTTGTGCTGGCCTCTGGCGACAGTTCCGGAACGTGTTAGCTGTCTAGTGAATACACTCAACAATAGACAGTACAAACAAACACTCACGATTGTTTCACCAAAAACAGGTCCTTTCGGGTCACTTATTAAATAACCAAAACGAAGGAACAGATAACATTGCTTCAACCCCTATTTATACCGTCACTCATGTCCCCTTGGTAAATTTTTATGATCTGCAGCTGCCACATCTCTGTCTCTTTTCTACATGATCGACTTCCTTTTACCCCTCGGAACGAAGTGTCAGGCCACATAGTCCAGAGTATTCTGTTCCCGTTACTTAGTGCCCTCACAGGTCAAGAGGGAGATTTACCACCAAGAATCATTGTCTTTCTGTCACAGCTACCTAGTGATGTTGTTGAAGCAGAATCACTGGAATCTTTTAATATGCAACTTGACAAAGTTCTGAGATCAATCAGCTACTAGCAACCAGGTGAGCTTAGATGGGGTTAATGGCCTCCTCTCGTTAGTACATTTTCTTATGTTCTTATGCACAGCAGAGTACAGTATATCAGTATCACACGGCATTAATAAATGTCATCAATAAGGTCCTCTTTGCTCTGGACAGTAAAAGTATAGGATGTTTGGTGCCAAATAAATGTCACAGGTATTAAAGAATAATAATATACCTTTTTTGACTTTTAAAGCAAGTAATTATTAACTTGTTTCTTCAGTTGCTTAAAAACTAACATGGGTCTATGGTTAACACCATTTTACTGGTCACTTTGTTTAGTAACCTACTTTATTGTTAACTAGGTTAATTAACTGTTAAAAACGACCTATTGTCTTAATACCACTAACATGATTCCCAAATCTTTAAACATGAGAACATAAACCGAGGACACAAAATGTATGGTAAGGGGTTTGAGAGACTGAGAGGGGCTAAGTGGAATAAGAAAAGAAAAAAAGAGATATAATGAGAGAAAAGAGGAGGGAGGAAAAACAATAGGAGTAACAATTGTGAAAGAGCGAGAGAAAAACAAGTGGACTTAGTGATTTGTGTTCTCCCTGCCCTGTGGATAGAGACAGACAGCATGTTTCAGTCTCAGCCTGTCAGTCCTTTACCTTCCACAGGCACTAAACCCAGCCCTGCTGTTCCTGCCCTGCAGAGATACAGAGGGCCTCAGACTCCAATGCTGTCAGACTCATGAAAGAATGTACTTATCAAAACAAAAACACACGTCTAATTGTTTGTGTGCACTGACAGGAATCCTACATTTGAAGCTGCAGCCATTTAACATCCAATTTAGCTTAATTACACTGATGCGCTCTGCAAGTAAAAGCTGAAATGCTGAGATGCTATGAAAACAAAGAGCTGGGTGACAGCAGGAAGGCTGGGCACTGCAGTCGTCTCCCTCCTAATTGTTTGGAATCAGCTCACTGTCTCCTCTCTAATTGCCTGGGTATGGGCTTCCACAGCTAAGCAGAATGAAGTCTCTGTTAGAGTTCTTGCTGTTTGACATTCGGCACGTCAGTTTGAAGCCCTAATGTAGTGCAGACATATCTGCAGTCAGCCAGGGCCACCTCTGCAAAAACACTGTCTGTCTGAAGTGACTGGCGACCGCAAACAGGGTAGAGCAGGAGTGACCGGACCAGTCCATGGGGTAGTGAGCAAAGGAACACCAAAGGGAGGGGACACCCTGTCTTGTAGGAGTGCTGGCACTACATCATCTGGATAGCAGGGTGATACAAAAATAGCTGACAAAAATGCCTGCACTGGGGTTCCACTCTAGGTAATGCTAACTCAAGGATAAAGAGTGGTGCAATAAGAATGAGCATGCCCACCCTGGGCTTATCCATTAATATGTTTTTCTTCTGCAGGTGAGACAGTTGCTTGGCACTGTGGCAACCCATGTTACACTTGCCCTGTGTTGAACCTCATCTGAGCATAGACATACAGAAAGACAAGACAGAGGGCTTCTGTGTCGTCAGTCCCACACCGTTACAGGCATGACATCAAGAACTGTTTTGCACCTAACTATATTCATCCCTGTTGTGCCTGTTATGTGGGAAAGAGAGAGACCCCAGTACTGTACAGTCTCTTACCTTTCACAGGCACTAGATCTCTCCGGGTTCAACAAAGAGAAAGACATTGGTGTGGTATTAGACTCATTGCTGTCAACAACCAGACAGCATGGAAGCAATCAAAAAAGGAAACGGAATGCCTGGGTATACAGCCAAAAGTGTAGAGTACAAATCAAAGGAGGTTATGATGAGGCTGTAATGAGGTTGTAATGCACTGGTGAGACCGCACTTAGTCACCACAGCACCAAAAGGACATCATGGCCCACGACAGAGACCAACAAACAGCAATCAGACTAATCCCAGGGCTTAAAGAACTTAAATCTATTTAGCCTAGAACAAATTAGTCAGACTTCAATGAATGAAGTCTTTCAAATCTTAAAAGGAGTTGACAAAGTTATACGAAACAAATACTTTAAATGTAGAACAGAAACCAGGACCAGAGGATATCATTGATCATTAAGTGGAGATAGACTTAGGACAAAGGGAAGGAGACACTTCTTCACACAGAGAGTCGTGAGGGTATGGAATAGGATACCTAGTCATGTTGTTGATGTCGAGTCACTTGGATCCTTTAAGACCCAACGTGACAAAGTTTAGAGATCAATCAGCTACTAAGACCAGACAAGCATAGAAAGGCCAAATGGCCCCTTCTCATTCATACATTTTCTTATGTTCAAGTTGAACAGACAGTAAAAAGAAAGCAGGCTGGAGTAAGGAACCATTAGCTCTTTGCTCTGCTAGGCAGGGAGATTGAGACAGGCACACTGTTCATTTAGGTAGATCCACTATCTGTCCCCCCTGCTCCCACCACCCTGTCTGTTGCAGAGAGGAATACAAAAACGCTCTGATCGTCACACAGGCACTGATCCAGACCCATTTGTTCCAATTGCAGATAACTCCATTCAGCCCTGGGATTTGCTTGTTGTGGTGAGATTCAGATCTCAGTACAAGAAAAATATGAATTCATTAAAAAAAATAGCATTTATCGTTTTTATATTAAAAATCCCACATGACTGGAAAGAGATTTAAGCAATTATTCAGCAGAAATAAGGACAGATATTGCATGCCAGTGAGACTCCAGAAAACCATCACTTAGAGATGGATTTTTGATAATAGGAAGGCCAGTATACAAGGTAAAACGTGGATTCTGCAGGGAGTATTGCATTGGCTTTGGTGCTCCTGTGGGTTAGAGATGCAGAATCAGAAGAGACTGAGTGACCTCACTGTGCTTCAACGGCCCCTACTGGCTCCATACATTTCTACTGCCATGCACATCCATTTATTATATAGATCTCAGATCTGCAGCTTTGAACAAAACATGTTTTAGCAAAGGTGAAGGGAGAAATTGTCCCTACCCCTTCACTGGTTTGTTTCCTGTCAATAACAAATCAGTTGCTTGCCCTATTGACTGATAAGCTTTCAGCCAGCAATATGATTTGCCCTGATGATGTGAAATGACCCAGTAAGTAAATCAGTAACAGACTTCCAGGCTGGCATTGCTTGCAAACAATTATTTCTTTAAGCTATATTAGACCCACATATAGCATGTGCTTCTTTAAAAACTGCCTATTTGAGACCCATGCAGCTAAATGATGTGCAAAATGGGTGACGGAATTACTTTGTTAGCTACAATTATTTTAAGACTATGTCTTAGCTCTAGTAGTGTGGAGTCCAATTCCCATTGCCGCAGATATATAATAATGGGGTCTGGGCTCCCAACCCACTCCAGATTGATGTGCAAGGAATGTAAACATGCCAAGGAGACAGCAGTACACCTTTGCTGTGATTTCTGATGAAGAGCTGAGAATGGAGTATTTACCATTAAGATGCAAGGTGGCAGTGCTGGAGAGCTGAGAATGGAGTGTTTATATTTAAGGTGCAGGGTAATAGTCCTGGAGAGAAGTGAGTGTAGACATCCCTGAATTAAAGTGCCAACAGCAGAAACTCTCCTCCTCCTTAAATAAACAGCTCTCAGTTAAATAAAACAATGATACATTTGTATGTACACAGTGCCTTTAAACTGACAGCCTAAAGCACTAGATGCTTCAGCTCTCCACTGAGACAGACAAACAAGGATGAAGCACATACTGAAATCGACTGATCCCAGCGTGTTTCCACATATTCCAAACCCTCCAGCATAGGAGAGAGGAGAGTGACATTTTTATAGCATGTTCACAATCTTATGTAAGCAATTTATGCAATTCAAAATTTGTAATGAAAATAATAATAATAATAAAAAAAAACAGCTTCCATTATTTGCTATGTTCCCTATAGCATTTTCCAAAATATAAGAGCAAAGGATGTAACAATACAGTACATAATTATGTAAGCAATCTTGTATGTGAAACATCAAAATATTCACATTGTGGTCTGCTGATGACTATCATATTAATTTTACAAGCCATGTGCACATTCCAAACTTTGATCTGGAAAACAAGCCTTTTTCATGTGGATGCAAACTTTTTTTTTCACATAATTTTCCTCAACTTTACAGTAGGCAGTACAACATAGCTTAGGAGTAGGTCTTTATTCAATAATATGTATCTATAAATACTTTAACATAAGAAAAGTTAGAAACAAGAGGCCATGGGTCCAATGAAACTGGTGCCTTGCAGCTGATTGGTCCCAGATATCGAGTCAGCTCAAGGATCCCAATGACTCTGTATCTAAAACATGGTAAGGTAGCTCATTCCATCCACTGACCACTGTATAAAAAGTCTCTTCTAAGTTTGTCTCCACTCAGTTTCCAACTGTGCTGAGCTCAAGTCACCCTTAACCCTTCTCTGGTTTGGCCTGAATGGTACAATTCCCTCACCTTGTCTTTATAACCCCATCCTCTTAGCCCTGGCATCAGTCTGGTTGATCTTTGCTGGAAAGCCACGATATCCTTGCTGTATAATAACATAACATCATAACATCCCCTGACCAAATAACCAAGCATTCTGTCTTTTTAATTGCCTCTCCACCCTGTCTGGTTGCTGACAGACAGTGATGAGTGGATTACAATGGTAAGATATTTTTCTTAAGCCCCTTTCACACTGGAACTCCTACCCGGGTCCGGGTCCGGATCACAATCCCATGTAGTGTGAAACCACGTACCTGGGTTGTACCCGGGTTGACCCGTGTCCCATCGACCCACCTCAGGATGTAGGTCGACATGCTTTGACCCGGGTTGAGCGAGACAAAATAAATGCATGACAGCCGCTCGTAAGCCAACGAAATAACAAACAGCCACACCTGCATGAAGGTTTCACTTCCACAAGGAACATTTTTGTTTATTCTGTTTAGCCATATTTGCATTGATTGAGACACAGCATGAGCCAAATTGCAGCAGGGATGAAGAAACATTTACTCTAATCATTTGGGCTGACGTTTCAATCCAGAGAAGCTTGGATGGAAGCATCTGTAACAAGCTGGTTCCGGGGCATTGATACGCCCATTGTGTACTTGCGTCTGTCGCCCAGGTCAACCCTGCTTTATCAAAAGCAGTGTGAAATCACGTATCCGACTCGCATGACACCGGGTCCTGACCCGGGTAGAGCATTCCAGTGTGAAAGGGGCTTTAATGTGCTGGTTCTGCTTCAATTCCACCAATATCAATCCTCTGTCTACAACGCTTCACATGTATTAACATTCATTTGCCCAAGTCTGAATGCTGTTGAAATAAATCCTGTTTGGTTTTCTGTCAAAGTATCTCTTTAAATGGAGCCCTGTGGCAATGTGCCCCACCCCTGTGTGTATTTTTTGTGTTATATGTTGTATGTTACGTGTGTTAATGTTTTTGTGTATTGTAGTTGGTACACGGGATATAAAGTGGGTAATGAGCACGAGTATTTAAAATGTATAATTGTATTTAGGCACGGGATTGCACTTCACGTGCATTTAAAGTATTTAATATGTGAGCACGAGGTTGCACATAATTAATTCACGTGCTGGGATTCAAGTGAATAATTAATTAGCAATTGAATCCCGGCACAACAGTATATATAGATGCACATTTTACTCACTCGGGGTTGTGTGTACAGGGTGAAGAAATGGGAGAGAGTGAGGAGATAATTAAAGAGAATAATCAATTGCTACGTCGTGCTGGAGGACCAGCATGGTACTTGTTTGTTTAGTGTTCGTCCCTGTTCGTTTTGTTTGTCTGTTTATTTTGGCTAAAGTGCCGTGTCCTGTGTTTTGTTCAAACCTTTTATTTTACAAGCAACCGCCTTCCTCATTTCATCTCATCTGTCCTGTGTGTTATTCATTTCCTGGATCTGACAGCACCACTCAGCCAGTCGTGTGACAAGCCCACAAGTGTGGCCTCACTGAGCAGGGTACCAGAAGGGTTAAAACTGATCAGATAACTATCTTTGCACCACCCATCCCTCTAGAAATCTTGGCAGTACTGAAATGTGTGGGTGTCAATGCCCCAGGCATCTACTACTGTTCTCAAGCATTCTCTATTAGAAAACTTGGAAAAAGGCCATAAAAAAATACATTCTATCACTGACAGCTATTATTTTGCATTGTGTTTGCTGTTAATTGCTCTCCATGGCACCCCTTCAGCTGAACATATACTGTGCTTTTTTCTAAATAAAAAATAGGTTTATATCCAAGACCTTGAAGGGTGTTGGCAAATTCACTTTGGAACTAAGTGTGCTCTCTCACACTCCCTCTTTACCTGCTTTCTCCTCCCCTCACACTGGCATATGAGTGAATTAACTGTAGTCCTTATTGTGACTACAGAGAGCTGATATTCTGTTTTAAAGGGTTGGGTAAAGAACCACTTGAAGTGGTACAGAAGTGCTACAGAACCCTTTGCAGTGCTTACAAAAAAAAACATTACTTCACCTTAGCTGTAACCTGTGTTGTCTGCATCTCTGCAATATATTTTTCAGCATAATCCTGACTTTTCTGATATTTTTATTCACACATCATGGGTAATTCTACTACTGTTTTCAACTTGTACAAGAGAATGTCTGCCAGGAGAGATTTGTTCATCTAAACATTGCAGTGTATCCAGATCATACTCCCTTCTGCAATAATGCAGGATTGAAATTACTTGCGTATTTTGGGAACTGAAAACCAGCAGTGTTGAAGGAGGGAGCATGATGTGTTTAAAAAATACATAACTATGCGATACGGACATGAGACACAGCAAAGGTAACTGTGGAAGGGTGCCCCGCCCCTGTGCGTATTTTATGTTTATATGTCTGTGTGTAGTGCTGCACGGAGAGTGGGTTATGTAGCACAGGTGATTTAAAATGTCTATTTGTACTTAGGCACAGGGATTGCACAATCACTTCACATGCAGATTAATATGGGAATTTGTATGGGGGCACGGGGAGTGCACAATTAATTAACGTGCAGACTGTGCCTGCTCAAATTGAATAATTTAACAAGCAATCGAGCCAGGCACAGCTGCACAAAAGAGGCACACATCTGTCAATCGAGGTTGGTGTGTTCAGGGCGAAAGAACAGGAGAGATAAGGAGAGTAAGATAATTCTAAAGCTAAAGCAATTGCTACTCATGCTGACGTTGCTCAGCATGATACTTGTGTGTTTAGTGTTCACCGTGTTTTGTCCATCAAGCCTTTTGTTTTGTTCAGTGTTTTGTGTTTAAATCTTTTATTTTCAATCTTTTATTTTTCCATTTCTTTGGGATTTAAACCCAAGCCTCCAGGAGGGAGTAATTCCTGGAAAACTCAGTCATGCTGGACTTCCTATTTTTTTTTTTTTTTTTAAATTTTATTCAGACTTGCCGTTTTGGGATTACTTTGAATGTTTGCAACTCCATGACCTTCTACTGGCTTAAATGCATACAAGTGCAACAGAGTTCATTCCCTAGTTCATCTCAATCGCAACAAGTATGCTGAGTTTAATGAAGATCCACCTTCATTTCCTATACATTTAGTTTCTTCAACAAGCTTATTTTTCTAAATCAACAGATATCATGCATAAGGTGTTATACTAGATCTGAACTGAAAGCATTCATTGACAGGTTTATGGTTATGGATAATTCAAGGGTAATGGTGTCCTGTCTATTAAATTTAAGGCTGGAGCAATCTATAAATGCATCCACATTTTGTATTAAATTTGGATCCTAAGGTTATTGTTCATCTAGTTTTACAGCATTGAATAATGTTAATTCCTCTCTGAAATTGTTCTTTGGTCCACAGCCTCTAGTTACACTGCACAAGATCAACAGGATAATAACAGATCCCACCGAAATGGCTAAGCCTTGTTGTGACACAGTTTCCTAAAGGTAAGAACTTCCTATCAATCCACCTTGCTGTCTCACAATCACATTCCTGCACACCAACGTTGTAAATCATTTTCCTATGGGTCACCAAGGCAAGCACAATGTGGTAATTGCTTTTTTAAGACTGAAATCAGTGTCTGCCTAAAACTTTTATCAACATAATAAGTCTATAAAACTGATGTGGTAGAGCACATTTTTGTGCCAGAACAAATATATAGCAGAAAGAAAGCAGGATGTAAATGTGGGAAAGGGCAAATTGTGTGTGCTAACTAAGTTTACACACAATGTTTATTAATCGCCCATGCTTGACTGTACTTGATCTTCTCCCACCCAAATAAATATCTCCTAATTTGCAAAGTATTGGACTTTGCAAATTAGATGTTTATAAAATCACAGAACGTTCAAATGCTACAAAGTGCATTTACTTCCAGTGCCACCTTGTGCGATATCTTGAACTATCCACTTGTGATGCACTCACTGGTAAGTTAAGACATTCCAAGACAAGTTTATTGGTAATAGATTACAGCAATTGAAGTAAATCTATTCACCCTTTTTGTAGCAATGTATTTTTCTAGAAATGTGAAGGGAGAAATAAATAAATAAATAAAAATAAAAAAAATGATAAATAGGGGTGGGATTGTAACAGGGGGTCTTAGTACCTGCTACTTTAGTTGGGGGTGTCCGCTGAATGATGAGAGAGAGACAGAGGGATGCAGTTGACAACGCCACTCAGGCGTCCAGGTTTTATTAAAGTAAACAAAAAAAGTTGCAGTGACAGGTAGCCGCCACTAGGGAACCAGCAATGATAGCCCTAGTGCACGAGGACACACACAGACAGAGTGTAATCAAAACAGGAACTCAAAAAATGCAAAACAAAATACAGTGGGAAAACAGCTAAAAACAAAAGTTTACCAAACACTGGCTTAGCGCTGCTCCCACTAAAAGGGAGGTCCCACTCCGGAACCTACTCTGTAACACACTAAAATAAACTGTTGTGGGCTCAAAATCCCCTAAATTAATCCCTTCACAATCCACTGACCTGGCTCTCCACACAGTAGTGAGGCTGCATGTTTGCTGGAACTGGAACAAAAGAACTGGCTTTCCAGCTCCTTTTTTATACCATGTGGCTGGGCTTAATTGATCGTCAATTAGTCAATTAAGCCCCAGCCACATTCCGCACATGGATTTGGCAGAGTTGGATTTAACCCCATATCCCTGCCACACTTAAATTCAAAACTTTACAACTTTATGTACAACTGCAAAAACCTGCCATATCTAGTGCACACTTAAATTCAATATCTATTTTTAAAACTATACATACACACAACAATACAATACATTATTTACACATGCAGGGCTTTTGCCCTGCCATAGAGATATATATATATATATATATATATATATATATATATATATATATATATATATATATATATATATATATATATATATATATACAGTACTGTGCAAAAGTTTTAGGCAGGTATGAAAAAATGCTGTAAAGTAAGAATGCTTTCAAAAATATACATGTTAATAGATTATATTTATCAATTAACTAAATGCAAAGTGAGTGAACAGAAGAAAAATCTACATCAAATCCATATTTGGTGTGACCACCCTTGCCTTCAAAACAGCATCAAGCATCAATTCTTCTAGGTACACTTGCACACAGTTTTTGAAGGAACTAGGCAGGTAGGTTGGCCCAAACATCTTGGAGAACTAACCACAGTTCTTCTGTGGATTTAGGCAGCCTCAGTTGCTTCTCTCTCTTCATGTAATCCCAGACAGACTCGATGATGTTGAGATCAGGGCTCTGTGGGGCCATACCATCACTTCCAGGGCTCCTTGTTCTTCTTTACGCTGAAGATAGTTCTTAATGACTTTCGCTGTATGTTTGGGGTCGTTGTCATGCTGCAGAATAAATTTGGGGCCAATCAGATGCCTCCCTGATGGTATTGCATGATTTATAAGTATCTGCCTGTACTTCTCAGCATTGAGGAGACCATTAATTCTGACCAAATCCCCAACTCCATTTGCAGAAATGCAGCCCCAAACTTGCAAGGAACCTCCACCATGCTTCACTGTTGCCTGCAGACACTCATTCATGTACGCTCTCCAGCCCTTGGCGAACAAACTGCCTTCTGCTACAGCCAAATATTTCAAATTTTGACTCATCAGTCCAGAGCACCTGCTGCCATTTTTCTGCACCCCAGTTCCTGTGTTTTCGTGCATTGTTGAGTCGCTTGGCCTTGTTTCCACGTCGGAGGTATGACTTTCTGGCATAAGTCTTCCATGAAGGCCACTTCTGACCAGACTTCTCCGGACAGTAGATGGGTGTACCAGGGTCCCACTGTTTTCTGCCAGTTCTGAGCTGATGGCACTGCTGGACATCTTCCGATTGCGAAGGGAAGTAAGCATGATGTGTCTTTCATCTGCTGCAGTAAGTTTCCTTGGCCGACCACTGCATCTACGGTCCTCAACGTTGCCCGTTTCTTTGTGCTTCTTCAAAAGAGCTTGGACAGCACATCTGGAAACCCCTGTCTGCCTTGAAATTTCTGCCTGGGAGAGACCTTGCTGATGCAGTATAACTACCTTGTGTCTTGTTGCTGTGCTCAGTCTTGCCATGGTGTATGACTTTTGACAGTAAACTTCAGCAACCTATATATATACAGTACTGTGCAAAAGTTTTAGGCAGGTGTGAAAAAATGCTGTAAAGTAAGAATGCTTTCAAAAATAGACATGTTAATAGATTATATTTATCAATTAACTAAATGCAAAGTGAGTGAACAGAAGAAAAATCGAAATCAAATCCATATTTGGTGTGACCACCCTTTGCCTTCAAAACAGCATCAATTCTTCTAGGTACACTTGCACAAAGTCAGGGATTTTGTAGGCATATAGTCAGGTGTATGATTAAACAATTATACCAAACAGGTGCTAATGATCATCAATTCAATATGTAGGTTGAAACACAATCATTAACTGAAACAGAAACAGCTGTGTAGGAGGAATAAAACCGGGTGAGGAACAGCCAAACTTGCACCATGGCAAGACTGAGCACAGCAACAAGACACAAGGTAGTTATACTGCATCAGCAAGGTCTCTCCCAGGCAGAAATTTCAAGGCAGACAGGGGTTTCCAGATGTGCTGTCCAAGCTCTTTTGAAGAAGCACAAAGAAACGGGCAACGTTGAGGACCGTAGACGCAGTGGTCGGCCAAGGAAACTTACTGCAGCAGATGAAAGACACATCATGCTTACTTCCCTTCGCAATCGGAAGATGTCCAGCAGTGCCATCAGCTCAGAACTGGCAGAAAACAGTGGGACCCTGGTACACCCATCTACTGTCCGGAGAAGTCTGGTCAGAAGTGGCCTTCATGGAAGACTTGCGGCCAAAAAGCCATACCTCCGACGTGGAAACAAGGCCAAGCGACTCAACAATGCACGAAAACACAGGAACTGGGGTGCAGAAAAATGGCAGCAGGTGCTCTGGACTGATGAGTCAAAATTTGAAATATTTGGCTGTAGCAGAAGGCAGTTTGTTCGCCGACGGGCTGGAGAGCGTACACGAATGAGTGCCTGCAGGCAACAGTGAAGCATGGTGGAGGTTCCTTGCAAGTTTGGGGCTGCATTTCAGCAAATGGAGTTGGGGATTTGGTCAGAATTAATGGTCTCCTCAATGCTGAGAAGTACAGGCAGATACTTATCCATCATGCAATACCATCAGGGAGGCATCTGATTGGCCCCAAATTTATTCTGCAGCATGACAACGACCCCAAACATACAGCGAAAGTCATTAAGAACTATCTTCAGCGTAAAGAAGAACAAGGAGTCCTGGAAGTGATGGTGTGTACGTTTTATCTGCAATGTCTGGACTGTGTGGAACAAATAGTCCCAGAGATACAAACTATTTAAGTTTAGCGGAGTAGACACAGTAGTGAGATATTAAAACAAAAGCAAGACCAATGAAATAGCCCCCTTCACAAAGAGCTCAAATAACCATGACAACACAAACAGTATTCTGGAACTAACAAAATAATTCCAATAAATCATACCCAATATGTATTGCTATTACTTTGTAAGTCTCACACTTTCCTGTATAAATGATGCACACATGGTGGTATTTGTTTGTATTCTAATGGAAGTATTAATGAACAAGATTGTGTTATTTCTTTCAGATATTCCAATGCTGCACTTCCAACATGCCCCCGCATTCCCTTTCAAAAAAAGTCACAAAGGAAAGCAGAGATGCTGAAACCACACAGAATATATATATATATATATATATATATATATATATATATATATATATATATATAGTAGGAAAAGCAGAGTGTTACCATAATTTGACAATCATTTATCATGTAAAATGTGAGGTCTATGAAGCCATACACATCAGATAAAACTTACTGGAATCATTTGGTTAGCTATTTGTCCATTATCAAAATGCAAAACAGGAAACATTTAAATGGAAGAATAGTCACAAAACAATTTTTCATTGTGCGCTTTATGTGTTTAAATGTTGGAAGTAACCTTGGCCTAATCCAGATTC
Source organism: Acipenser oxyrinchus oxyrinchus (assembly GCA_030684275.1). Taxonomy (NCBI): domain Eukaryota; kingdom Metazoa; phylum Chordata; class Actinopteri; order Acipenseriformes; family Acipenseridae; genus Acipenser; species Acipenser oxyrinchus. The sequence continues at coordinate 18,145,590 of CM060262.1, forward strand.
TGTGACAGACACGACATCTGTCTTGTTGAAATGGTAAATAAAACATTTACAACCAAGCATGTCACAATGTAGCTTTTCCTGGGATTCCAAACAGAATATGCCTTGCTATGAGTAGATTATGGATAATACCAGGACACTGGAGGAAATTATAGGTTGTTTCCTATTGTGGTACCTCAAGGATTATTTTTTAATTCTAGTTCATTACTGCCAAGTGATAGAAGTATTTCCCCCAAAAAATATTTTGCTACTTCCATCATTAACCAGGCTACTAGTCTACATTGCCAGGACTATCAGAGGTGGTAAAATATCTTACCTTTGACAGTGTTAAATATTCCTGACTTGTATTCTGTCAATACATTTTTTTCTCTTAGGGTTGTTAGTATGTCTCATGGTTATATATATTTGAATGATACAAAAAGTTACGAGATATAACATATAATGCTGTGATATGGTGTGGCAAAGTGGTTAACAGTGCGCAGGTGCAGGAATGCAGCAGTGATCAATGAACAGACAGACAATGATAATCCAGGTGCAATGATATTTAATTTATACAATCCAAAGTCTGATGACAAACGGCAGTGAACAATAACAATGAGAACAGGCAATACAGCGGCGTGTGTTGCTCTGTTTTTAATCCCTGGGTTGGTCCAGTAATAATAATATAGTCCCGTTCCTAATTTTAATCGCCAATACAATCAGCATACTCATTGCTAAGTTTTGCACACAGCACATTTTGGTGGATGGTAGAATGATGAGATATCTGTCGTGGCCGGGTTCTGTCTGTTGCACTACCATTGCTTGCAAAGTGAAGTTTCGCACACACGAGTAATACAGTACAGTACCACATTGTGTGCTTTCCCTGAGTGAGGAGTACCAACAGTAACACAAATACGCATTGACTCGTATGCATTTTTAAAAAGAGCATTATATTGTATGTGTTACCGGTAATATTTTTTAATCAGCTTGGAAAAGCTATTTAACAAAAATGGGCTTTGTAGTACTGGTACTTGTCATTGTTTTCTTGGTGTTTGTGAAGTGTGATTTTCTGAACTCGTACCATAAGGTATGAAAATTGTATCTTTCTTGTGTACTTTCAAAAAAATTACTAATGACGGTTGTTTTATTAGCCATAGAGAAGGGATATGTTGACGCCACAGCAGCCAACGCACTCAGTTTCATTTCATTTGAGCTGCTAATACTGTTGTATACTTTTGTTTTATTAACAGCTTGCGTATCGTGTATCTGCTACTTACTATCACAGCGACACCTGCTGTACCCTCGCACACCACACTCTCATAAGAACTGTGCTGTCTGAAAAATTCACAGCATTTCCAATGTGAATGCAAGTAAAACATAGATTGGCATATGACTTGGCGGTCCGGTCAAAATGTACTTGTGGTCCAGATTCAGACCGTGGTCCGCCTATTGAGTACTCCTGATTTAGTGTATCGTAGCTCCGCCCCCTTTCTAGATGGTCAACTTCCTTCTAACCCTGGGAATTAACTGTCTGGCCATCCAGTTCAGGGCACTCTGTTCCCTTTACACAGCGCCCTCACAGGTCGGGAGAGAGATTTATCACCAAGAATCGTTTTGTCTCTGTCACATATGGCCATAGATCCGGCTACTTAGGCAGCCAATTTGTTTCTTTCCTGTAACTCTGATACAAAACATACAAATCTACAAGCTGAATATTTGCATCTCCAGCAGATGGGTTACCTGACGGTGCCCCCTGCCCTCTGTACCCTTATCCTCTCCTCATACTGAGTGGGGTTGTGCTCCTTGCGCTCATCTTCTTACTGCCCTCCCCACCAGCCCGGCACAGCACTGCCTGCAAACAAACAAACACTTTCACTGGGTCATGAACCAGCAATGTATTGTCTTATTTTTTCCTATTTAAAATGCTATCACTATTTATGTATTTAAATATCCGTACAGGTTAGCACTTAACACAGCAACTGTGAGACTGCCCGCCCGCCTGAGGTACTTCTGATCAGCAGTAAATCTACACATTAAGCAAATTACTCCCAATAGGAAAGATCATAGGAAAGAATGGGAGAAAATACCTTCCTCAAACAGTGAAACAGCTCCCTCTGGTGGAAGTCAGAGGAAGTGAAAATGAGACACTATGAAGCATTTTACGAAGTATCACATTTCCTTTATTTAATTTACTTCAGTACATTTCTCTGCGATACAGAGCAGTGGCGACGCGTGGGGGCACGCCTGGTCACGTGCCCCCCCGGATTTACATTCATCTTATTCAGGTTTTAAAAAGATGCTTAACTTTGTAACAGATACCTTACATCCTCATCCCTGATCTGAACCTATCCTGCTGTCTCCCAGGTTTGCGATAAACAGCACGTCATCCACCACCAGCACACAGGTCGCCATGGAACCGTTCTTCCATGCAGGTTTCCTGGGGGGAAGAAGATGTGGTACACTGTTAATCCTGTCTCCAACCAAAGCAGAAGGGTACTCTTATCCAATAATGTATTTTCTATAAATCCACAGCATAAAAAAATGATACAACAGTTTCATTATGAGATGATTTGTTGTCACACTCAAACCAAGTAGCCAGATCTTAAGTCTATAGTTTACTGCTTTGATTCAAATGACACCTCTGTTACTGACAATAACTGCACTGTGTCAACATGCCTGTTTGAAAAAGATTTTACTAAACAATGCAGGGGAACAGCACACTAAGAAAACTGAATTCAAATCCATTGGTAGAAATAGCGTACTGCCTGGAATTGTGTGGCTCTTTCAGGAACAAACTAGAATTTCAATGTCTTGCTTGTAGCAGCAACATCACAATATTGGCTTCACCAAGCTTTGACTTGAGAGCTCCCGACAGCAACGTACATTTTAAATCTTTAAAACAAATTTTAAAAAAATGACAATGAAATCTATCATCTTATGTAAATGGTGAATTACATTTGGTATAAACAGAAGACATGATGGTTTTTGTGGGCAACTCAAAATAAGAAACAACTTTTGTGAGGCTGTGTGTTCCAGTGGTTAAAGAAAAGGGCTTGTAACCAGAAGGTCCCTGGTTCAAATCCTACCTCAGCCACTGACTCATTGTGTGACCCTGAGCAAGTCACTTAACCTCCTTGTGCTCCGTCTTTCGGGTGAGACGTAGTTGTAAGTGACTCTGCAGCTGAGGCATTGTTCACACACCCTAGTCTCTGTAAGTCGCCTTGGATAAAGGCGTCTGCTAAATAAACAAATAATAATAATAATTTGGACCATCATCCCTCTATGTTCCTGTCCCCCCTCACTCGTCAATTATCTTTGCATTACCCACTTAGAACCATTATGTATTCTCTCTTCACTTAACAGGAATTTTTAATCACTTGACATAATTTGTGGCACAAAACTGATAGAACACAAGGATTACAGGCAGTAACCTCTACATCTTTTAATATGTTTGTATTGTTCTACAAAATCCTAATACACCTAAAACACAGAAAACACACAGATTGCACTATTTACAGAAGGCTCAATCCGTGCTCCAGTTGACGCGTTGTACATTCTGATTACAGTGCACACATTGCAGTGGCTGTTCGGGGAGCAGAGAGGATAAAACTTACTGGCTTGATGCTTGTTTCAGAAAATCATCAGTTTGTTCGAAGGAGTCCAGGAGAGACTTTTTCACCATTTTTTCAGTTGCTCACATTACCTATACAAAAAAAAAATTAAAAGAAAGAGAAGCTCAGTTGCATCAGTCCAATGTATAACAAGTCATCTGAAACCCAGGTCACCAGCCAACAAATAACATCTACTGTAGGCTCCCAGGCTGGGCCTTTATCTGGGTGTCAAGACCAGTGCTAGGGTGCTTCTCCCTAAACCACACTTGTTATTTGCAGACATCAGAATACATGATTCTAGTTTATTATGTAATGAATGCCATGTTACACTACTCATGCCTAGCACAAGGCTGATTGTTACCAATGTGTGTGTTAGATGCAGATAGCACTGTACATACAATATAGTTGAGTCAAGTACAACACAATCTACCGACAGCCGGCGGTATTCCTATTGATATGCTTGTACAGTATGTGAAAATGCAGAAAAGGTGACAGCTAATGGCAGGAAGGACTTTTCTCTTACTTTTTTCATGCAGAACAAGGAACACATGTTGAAAACCATTTGAATATCGTGGTGTGTGCCGTTGTGCTGGCTTACCTTTGGGAAACTTGCAGGCGAGGCTGAGGTGGAGATTCTGAGCAGTGAATCTAGATGCCTGGGCACCACCGTGACCGTCAAAAACAGCAAAGTAGGAGAGACGAGAGCAAGTGAAAGAGAGTACATTCAATTTTTACATTCGTGCTAATCTGTAGTGGCTGAAACAAGATCTTTCAGAAACTGTAGCTATGCTTCTTGTATTCAGGCAAACAGGTTTAATTGTTACAATTTAGGACTACCACCGCCGGTCATAGAGGATACTATACCAAAAATATCATTGCCTTAACTTGGAACCATTCATTGTGAGGGCTTCCATCAAGCAGCATTTTCACAAGTAAACAACGCTTTTTGGTGGAAGGCATCCCTCGATTTCAAACAGTATGCCATTGCAACAACTAGAGGTATAACAACAATACACTAATGTCACAATATGATACATAATGTAATAAGATATGTATGACGATACATGTGATGCTCCTGATGAGTTGCCTGTATGATGCAAGATCAAATGATCATTTAATGGTGGACAATTTTGTTAAAATACAAAAATAAGAAAGTTAGGGAGAGTATATACATACCAACTGTAAAACACACTTCATTCTTTATTCAAGAACCATTCGGTGACCTACAATTAACTATGTTGTGGTTCTGGCCTTGTATCACAATACAAATGATACGTAGCTCAATAATAATACAATATGAATCGTTACCCCTTGCAGCAACACAGAAGAACTTGATGACCACCCTGTAGAATTCATGCATCAGTAGTAGGTCTATAGATGCTGTTACCCTCCGGCTCTGATGCTACAGAATGTCTACAAACAAGAAGTCTTCATGTAACTAAAAGTAAACAATGAATACTTACAACCTGGCTGGCAGTGGAGAGACCTCGGCAGAAAAGTCGTTGAGGAGAACGTGTGCACCCTGCATATCCTCCCGCTCCCCCTTCCTAGCTGCCACAAAACACTTGACCCTGGGGGCTCCTGCAACACACAACACCGCCACTGTTAGACACACCCCTCTCTCTGCTCACTGCAGACACAGATATGCAACACATAGCACCATCCTCACCAAGGGACTAGGGTAAACACAAATTCATACCAATCACTAGGCAGACTAAAAGAAGCTGTGTTGTTTTGCATCATGAACTGTGTGGAGCGTGTGTTAAAATTACTCTTTTGTGGCAAGCAGCTGTATCTTTGTGTACTTTTTTTTTTTAAAAGCACCTGCTCAACACTGGCCTGATTTTAAATTACAAATAACCATTGCACTGCCTTGAGTGTGTGCCTCTTATTCAGCCAGGAAAGCTGACGCCTTAAACCAATATCTAGAATTCTTTAAAAAAAAGCAACAAAAAAAAAAGAAAAAAAAACAGCCTATACTAATCAATGTTTTGCCTTCGCAAGTGCAGAGACTAATCAAACCAATCGGTACCCTCCGAAAAACAGGCTGAAAACCTTTACAAACTTTCTTTTCCACCAGCTCTTGCTCTTCGGCTCCATTCTCTCCCTGTGCCTTCCTCTTGCCTCCATCCCTGGAGCTGAGCTCAGGGCCGGTGACTGCTGCAAGAATAAGGAGAGAATCAGGCGAGTCCCTTCAGTGTAGCAGAGATGTGCAAAGTTGAGTTTCTTAAGTAACAGGACACCCCCTGATCCCCACATAGATTCATATGTGCTGCATAAAATGCAAAGGGGTATTTTCATTTTAAACGAACTTCATTTTTACAGTGCTTAAGATAATATTGTTTGTCACGCGTAGGTTACTCGATTCCATTTGTAATTAAAAAGGCTGAATCTCGTAAATAAGTATACGACTGTTGTAGTTACAGAGAAAATCTAATTGTCGTCAGCGTGCTCAATTTAATTTGCAAAACACAGTATTGAGTGGGCAAGTGTCTGAATTAAACAACATACTAATGTTAATGTATCGAGTTACCTGCAGTACGCTGTGCTGGTTCAGGTAGATCGTCAAATAAATCCATCTCGTTCACAATTGGATGTTTATTTTTTTTAATACAAATATATGTATTTTGCTCTAAATTGAATTGCACTGTTCTTTTTGTTTTTGTAAAACACACACATACCAACTGTACTGCTAGTCAAAAACAATGGAGCTAAACGGAGGCGTGACCAGGCAATAACTGCTTGTGAAACAAAATTGGGTCTGCCTTTGCAGTATGGAAAACTACACTAGCAATGTAGCACATGCGTATTCAGTGCACTATTACATTAATGTGGTTTTCATCAGACACAGTTTTCAGCAAAGCGTTGGTGGTATAGTGGTGAGCATAGCTGCCTTCCAAGCAGTTGACCCGGGTTCGATTCCCGGCCAACGCAGGAATTTTGTTTATTATTATTTGTATCAGTCTAAATATATATGTATTTTTTTTTCTAGAGCACGAACGATAAATAGCATAACAACAATCCATATAATACCCAGTTGTTGTGATTTTGCGAGTTTAATATTTAATTGTGACATCCACTCGAGTGGGGGTGCTGTAGTATTTTCCTGCGATAACTCTGCACGTGTTATCTCCTTTTCGCGTTCACATTTGTTTTGTATTTATTAGTGTTTGTGGTTCCGGGTGAGTGCTTGTTGAATGTGTATTGTATAGAAGAGTGAAATGAAATAATCCAATTTGAACAAGTAGGCCTACATTTTTTGTGTTGGGGTTGAACTTCTCCCTTGGTCGGAGTTCCAGGATGGCGGCTGGAGGCAGCACCAACGCCGGGCAAGTCGGCGATGTGGAGGAAGACGCGTCCCAGCTTCTCTTTCCAAAAGGTAGCCGTGTCCCCCAGCGCTTATGATTGTTAACCATAGTGTTACTGAATGCAAAAACTAAGGATACCAGAATTTAATTGATTCAAGCTTTCTTATTTTGGTAAATACAGTAGTGCAGTAAGTGCAGCAAATTAAAATGTACATCCCATCCCATTATCAGCCCCTAGGGTTCACAAAATGGGACCCCAACTGAGGTAATGCGGGTCGAGATTTTTGCACATGGCTGACACTCCAGCTACGCCACAACTGACAAGGGCTATGTACACAGGGAGCGAAGTGAACAACACGAATACAGCACGAGTACATAGAAAATACGACTACCTAGTCATGAAAAGAAATACTCTCTGCTTTAACTCCTTTTGTATAGACGAAATAAAACAAAGAGAGGATGGGTACACCACACACACGAAAGGATATAACAGTGAATGTTTATATGTGATCTGGTTTAACATATAAATTATTCAAAAAGAATACAGATCAACATATCTCTTTGTAAATACTGAGAACATGAGTTTAATAATATACTTTTATTGATTTTAAGTTTTAATAAAATATTCAATTATTGTGTGGATGTGATTGTTATTATATTGGTCAACATTATTAAAACAAAGCGTAATTATACAGAAATACGAAACCAGTGTGGCGCTCCCTGTCACTTGACTAAAATTAAGGTGAAATAAAGAGAGATAGACACACCATCAATTTTCAATTGTTGTGCTATTTCTTGCCATATGGCGTCTTTTTTATTGTCTTTATAACCACTGACACTGGCATCATAAAAAGCATTATATTGTTAGACTTTAATAATTACATTCTCATCCAATTTTTACATTTTTTTTATCTGGTAATTTCTGCGTGTGCGAGACAGTGACAGTCTGACAGTCACTGACTTTGCTTTTGATTGGTCCATTGCGACGGGAACGCGATTAGAAATAAAGCAAACTTCGCTTGCGGTGTGCATTACTTCATTTAAATCAACCGTTTTGATTGTGTTTTATTCGCTCCCTCGCGAATGTGTGCATAACCATTTAAGAGACTGAAATCGGGTAGACAACAAAAACCGTAAGAATCCAATGCACTTACGTGAGACCCTAAAATTTGTGAAAAACCGTGAGATACAAGGGTAAACCTTAAGACTTGACATGGTAAAACACTGTTTGTCATGTCAGGATACGCAGAAAGTAGCCTAGTGTTAAATAAAGCAGTTTGCTGAGCAGGCGCCAGTAAACAAACGGTCAAACGTCCATGCGCTTTAGATTACTTAACACAAGATTATTTCAACAAGAACATTTACTAGCATAGTTCAGACGTTTGAAAATTAAGATGACAAATATAATGCGGCGGTATGCGATTTTATAAATATTAGCTGTACAGTATTGTGCCGGACCGCGGTTCCCGCAGGCATGGGTTTGTCACATGCGGAGGTGGGACACGAACCCGCTCTGAAGCAGAGCACCAATACCGCTGTACAAAAGTGCCAGCTTCCTTGCAGTAGCTGGTATCGGGCTTATGTCTTCATATTTGATTGTGTCACCTACCTGCCATGACCCCTACCACCGAGCAAGCTACACTATCATGCTATTACTGCACCTCTCTGTATTCCTCCATGTACGCTGCCTGATGTTAATAGGGTATTTTAACACTTACTAGTGTGAACAGTGTTTTCACTTCAGAAACGTTATTACTTTGACCAAACAAATAGTTTTAGATTGAACCACTGAACTGAAAGTCTCTGTTTAAACTTCTTTTTTTTTACCATTAATATCTCTGGTTCAGAAGGACTTTTATTGGCACATTAAACGGGTATACAACTTGTTGATAGTTTTGTTTTCCAGACTTTGTTTTTTTCCTGTAGATTCACACCCTGTGCAACAGGTTTTTAGACCCCACCTGGAATGTTTGCTGCACTCGAGCTTTAGATGGTGTCAGGGGGATTCTAAAACCTGCTGCACAGGGAGTGAATCTAAAGTGCTGTGCAGGATACATGGGTTCCACTCGATTCAAAGTGAATATTCAGTCTGTTTATATGCTCTAGACAGGGACAGGCTTGGTCAAGCCCTGTTATTAAAAGGAGATAGGATCCTCGTTTCTGTCACTAGATCTAAAGCCCTGGAGCAGCATTGCTAACAGGCGAGGTCTCTCCCTCCCCAGAGTTTGAGAACGCAGAGACGCTGCTGAACTCAGAGGTGCACATGCTGCTGGAGCATCGCAAGCAGCAGAACGAGAGCGCAGAGGATGAGCAGGAACTGTCTGAGGTCTTCATGAAGACCCTCAACTACACGGCTCGCTTCAGCCGCTTCAAGAACAGGGAGACCATCGCCAGCGTCCGGAGGTCTGTCTCGCAGCGACACGGCTGCTCCCATTTACTAACCTTTCATTCCAAAACAGCAGAAGAGCAGAGTGTGTTCATTGAGGTGTTCTTGCCTAAATCTCTGCAGTTTCTTAAATGTAATTTGTTCACAAAACAACCTGAAACTAGGTAGAAAGTCCAAAACAACAAAGGTCCAGAACCCTATTGAAAAGCAGTTGGATCACAAGTTGGTCAAATACTGTGCAGCAGCATTTTTTAGTACCATTTTCTCCTTCTTTTAAGGGGGCAGTAGCATATGCAAGAATATAAACTAGATCTTTACTACTAGTTATTTAATTTTCCTGTCACTTATTTTTGTATCCTTAAAAATTAAATCAAGTGCAACTTTATGGGAAGAGATTAGCTTAACTAAATATATTTGTCTTTGACGGCCAGTTCACACTATAAAAGAAAGTTTGTTTGTAATTCCTGTTAGAAAAAGCTATCTTCTGTGAGATTTTGTTGTTATGTTTAAGCATAGATTTATGGATGTTGTCTTTTAATTAAGTTTAAGTGATCTTCTTGGAAATGTCGAAAGAGCTGCAGAAATATTAAAATGATATTTAATGGATGCAGAAATGCTCTAGAAAAGTACAATCATGTCAGTTGCTTCCACCTGACCTTTTAGCAGTACTGAATGTGCTTCAAGTTATGGGTGGAATGCACATCCATTGTAAAGCAGGTGTAATCAATTGGGTTAACCTGAATGGTTCTGCCAGTCAATTATTACACTGCAGTCTCTCCCTCACTTCAGTCTCCTGCTCCAGAAGAAGCTTCACAAGTTTGAGTTGGCCAGTTTGGCTAATCTGTGCCCAGAGGCAGCGGAGGAGGCCAAGGCTCTTGTTCCCAGGTCAGTGAGAACCTTTAAGGATTCGGTTCCCTAGGCCCCTTGTGGGGGATAAATATCTGGATAACGATTATCTTAAGTCATGTGAACCCCCATTAATTAGTAGATTTTTCTGTCTCAAACACACTTTTTTTCATTTTGTTTTTATAGTTTAAAGTAACTTCCTGGTACTCCGTTTAATTAAGTTAACCACCCCCCTCGCGCACATCTCAGTAGCAGTACACCTCTTTACTACAATAATGCAGTTGTCTAGTGTCTTGATGCAAATAATCCAAACTAAACGAATGATCACTAATAATAATCGATTAGTGCCTGTGCATAGGTGTGTCTGCACCTTAGCTATATCTTGAGAACCACTCATCCAATTGCTGAGGACCACAACACATACCAATAGTTTGTACAGACTGGTAGACAATAAGAATAACCATGTTTCATGATAATTTGATGGGCGATTTTCCAGATATATGCAATAATGTAATTGTGATGTACAGTACTGTGCAAAAGTTTTAGGCAGGTGTGAAAAAAATGCTGTAAAGTAAGAATGCTTTCAAAAATAGACATGTTAATAGATTATATTTATCAATTAACTAAATGCAAAGTGAGTGAACAGAAGAAAAATCTAAATCAAATCCATATTTGGTGTGACCACCCTTTGCCTTCAAAACAGCATCAATTCTTCTAGGTACACTTGCACAAAGTCAGGGATTTTGTAGGCATATAGTCAGGTGTATGATTAAACAATTATACCAAACAGGTGCTAATGATCATCAATTCAATATGTAGGTTGAAACACAATCATTAACTGAAACAGAAACAGCTGTGTAGGAGGAATAAAACTGGGTGAGGAACAGCCAAACTCAGCTAACAAGGTGAGGTTGCTGAAGACAGTTTACTGTCAAAAGTCATACACCATGGCAAGACTGAGCACAGCAACAAGACACAAGGTAGTTATACTGCATCAGCAAGGTCTCTCCCAGGCAGAAATTTCAAGGCAGACAGGGGTTTCCAGATGTGCTGTCCAAGCTCTTTTGAAGAAGCACAAAGAAACGGGCAACGTTGAGGACCGTGACGCAGTGGTCGGCCAAGGAAACTTACTGCAGCAGATGAAAGACACATCATGCTTACTTCCCTCATGAATCGGAAGATGTCCAGCAGTGCCATCAGCTCAGAATTGGCAGAAAACAGTGGGACCCTGGTACACCCATCTACTGTCCGGAGAAGTCTGGTCAGAAGTGGCCTTCATGGAAGACTTGCGGCCAAAAAGCCATACCTCCGACGTGGAAACAAGGCCAAGCGACTCAACTATGCACGAAAACACAGGAACTGGGGAGCAGAAAAATGGCAGCAGGTGCTCTGGACTGATGAGTCAAAATTTGAAATATTTGGCTGTAGCAGAAGGCAGTTTGTTCGCCGAAGGGCTGGAGAGCGGTACACGAATGAGTGTCTGCAGGCAACAGTGAAGCATGGTGGAGGTTCCTTGCAAGTTTGGGGCTGCATTTCTGCAAATGGAGTTGGGGATTTGGTCAGAATTAATGGTCTCCTCAATGCTGAGAAGTACAGGCAGATACGTATCCATCATGCAATACCATCAGGGAGGCATCTGATTGGCCCTAAATTTATTCTGCAGCATGACAACGACCCCAAACATACAGCGAAAGTCATTAAGAACTATCTTCAGTGTAAAGAAGAACAAGGAGTCCTGGAAGTGATGGTATGGCCCCACAGAGCCCTGATCTCAACATCATCGAGTCTGTCTGGGATTACATGAAGAGAGAGAAGCAACTGAGGCTGCCTAAATCCACAGAAGAACTGTGGTTAGTTCTCCAAGATGTTTGGGCCAACCTACCTGCCGAGCTCCTTCAAAAACTGTGTGCAAGTGTACCTAGAAGAATTGATGCTGTTTTGAAGGCAAAGGGTGGTCACACCAAATATTGATTTGATGTAGATTTTTCTTCTGTTCACTCACTTTGCATTTTGTTAATTGATAAATATAAACTATTAACATGTCTATTTTTGAAAGCATTATTACTTTACAGCATTTTTTCACACCTGCCTAAAACTTTTGCACAGTACTGTACATACGGATGGAGTTTGTTCTTGAAACTCTTCTCCAGTCGTATCTCCTCCGCTAACCCTGATTTTCTCCTTACAGTCTGGAAGGCCGCTTTGAAGACGAGGAGCTCCAGCAAATCCTTGATGACATTCAGACCAAGAGGAGCTTCCAGTATTAGAGCTGCTTGTGTTGAAGATAGGCAGGATAATGCGGTTTCTGACTTCTGACCATCAACCAAGCATCTCGGCTTGCTCAGTGGAAACTTGTGCCTGTAGTAGGGCCTGGTCAGTACAAACTCTGTTGAGAGAAGCAGTCTGTTTTTATATAAAAGTTTATAAGGAAGGACCTGTCCCGTGAAGAACCTCTGCAGTTTCAGCTGAAACCCCAGTGAGGGGAAGAAACACAAAAGGAGGCTGTGGACAACATTCCATTGACTGGATTTGCAAGTCAAAGAAATAAAAAGTGTTCAGTTCAGCTGCTGATGTGCTTTTGATTTCTTCAAAATTCTTAGATTTAGGAGGTGAGGGGCAGTTGAAAACCTTATAAAATGTTTAATACAATTTAAAAAATCAAATATAGATACAAGTCTTAGGGGTTAGTTTGATCAACCTATAACCTGATAAGCCACTGACAGATTTTATTAGAGCATTTTACAGCACCCTAGATTGCTTCAATCACCTATCTTGGTTATCTCAGGGAATTACCCCTAAAATTCTGTAAGTGATTGAGGCCATCCAGGGGGATTCTTTATAATCCAACAGTATCAGGGTACAGGTTTTTTCCAATATACACCTAAATATAACATTAAGAAAACCTCACAATGGGGTTTCTGATTGGTTACAAACATTCCAAATCATGTTACAGCTTCAACACTGAAACATGTTGATTCTTAAAGTTATTTCATGTGATACATAATGTTATAAGAAAATGATTTATAAATAGAATAAAACAGTATCTTAGTTTTATTTTTGGTCTACAATATATAATGGAATCACATTATGGTAACCATACTTGCTTTACTGCTAACTCGGTAGGTTCCTGGTTCAGCTGTGTGCAGAGTTTATACACTGTTTATTTACAACACATTGACTGCAAGGTACTGTACAAGTTAACCCTAGTGTCTACAGCTCCTGTCACCAGAATCTCAAAAACATATTCTCGATATTGCACCCAGTCTCAACTTTCCGCCCATATTCATATTAGCGCACAGTTTTACTGGCCAAAGGTTAATAAGCGGCCATGCTCTCCAGACCCCCCATTCATTGTTTCTACATTTTAAAATATTATATTACTTACAAGTCAAAAACTATTTGTTTTTCTTAAACACAATGAAACTAATGAAGTATTATGGACGTATATTTTGTTTAGTTTATTTGTAATAAAATTATTGTCAAAAGTATTTTGCCAAGACGGGTATGGACAGCCAGGACAAGACCGATTTGAAAGCTGTGGAAATGATTCTGGAAAGATACGTGACCATTCTTTAACCATTATAATGCCATACTCAAAGCATTTACCACCATTTATTTGGTAAAAATGAAAAGCAAACCGCTAATCTTACAGAATTACCAAGAATCAACTTATGTGTGCTTAGAAACTGACCTGTTATTTTATTTAAAGCATTTTAACATCAGTGTTTTGTTTTATTTTCAGAACAAACCTGGTGCTTAGCACAGTGGTTAATGCTTTGTGAATAGGGTGGAAAGCTCCAGAGCGGCTTACAAATAGTTTTGAGACTTTTCATTGTGAAACATGCACTGTTGGTTTGTTTGTTAACCAGGTCAGTCCGATCTTCTGTCATGCAAAAAAATGAATCTGTCACGTACAACACGGCCCAGCTACATCATTGTTTTTCTGCAACCCCTTGTATATCCTTCTTGAATCTCACCAGTTCAGGCAGTATCTCTGGCTATTCTCCTATGTCTTGGTCTCTGGCAGGACCCCTAGAGGAGTGGATTCCATCTTGATGGTGTTCTTGCAGAACAGCCTCCTCTCGTAGTCCTGCAGCTGCCTCCAGAATCCAGTGTTGGGCCGGATGTAGGGTCACCGACCTTTGACCCAGGAGTGTGCCTCACGCAGGGTGACCACCTGGTACCTCATGACGTATTCCATGACGAGGGCAGGCTAGTGGCTCATCTTTGCTGCGCAGTGCACCAGTATGCAGCTGCCACAACTGGTGTGAATGCGGTGCACCACGCTCTCCAAGTGATCAATCAGTGTGAGGCACCCTGAGCGACTGCACCCCATGGTACACTGGAGTGATCCCCTTGGAAGAGAGCAGGCGCTTGTTTTGGGAAACATCTCCACCACTGATGAATAGAAAGGGGGTGATCTGAGAGAGTATGGTGCTGGGGGGAAGAGAGCAGTAATTTAACTCGCTCATGGAATCCATCTACTGTAATCCGACCAGTGTCAATGAATATAATCTTAAATTGTAGCAAAATAATTCCAGTAAATCTTACCCAATATATGTTGCCATCATTTCATGTTAAAAATAACATCTTTCAAATGCAGCTTGCAGATACATCAATGCTGTACTTCTGGAGAACTTTGTGATGTCGCATGACGGAAGTAAGTCGTGCTTGGTACTCAGATGAGACCCAATGTGTATAGCGTCTAGGAGTTTTGAGGTCATTTAAAGACAATAAACATTTTGGATGTTTAGTTTTCTGCAGAATTTTTTTTCTAGAGAAATATATATTTAAAAAAAATGCGCTCAGGAAGAATCATTGTAAAAAATGAAATGAACCGAATGGTCAAACTTCAAGAAGCAAAATGTGTCGGATGCATTTATTTCAACAGGAAATGCAGCATGGAAAAGAGTACCTCTTTCATATGGGAAAATGTGAGATCTATGATGTCCATACATACCGGTAAAATGTTATAATCCCTACATGTCAATAAAGTTTTTTGAATTAAGAAAAGCAGAGAAACACTACAGTGTGATATTAATGAATCTCCTAGCAGCTGATGAGTTAATAATACGGATATCCGCATAAGACCCGTACTTGCCTCTCGACTACAGAGCTTTCTCTTTAGTTGAATGGTATGACGTTCATCTTTGAACTGTATGTTCAATTCGTTAGACAGTGTTTGTTAGTGCATTGTTGAGCCAGCCTGTGTGCGAGGGAGTGTAAGACTCAATGAATCACCTGGGTTTGTTTGCTCTCCACTCAGACACACCAGGTTCACAGTTTTCTCCCCTTCTGTCTCTTGCACAATCTCAGCCCCTGCTTCCAGCTCATGAGTCAGACAACTAGCTGGTAGATTAGAAGAGGAGATTCTGAAAAGGATTTCAGAACAAGGCACCAATGAGACTACAGGATCATTATAGATTGGGCTTGTCAGTCTAGTACTGTACAGTATGTACACTATCTGTATGTGTTTACATACCCTGGCCAAGTTAACATCAAAAGCATGGCTCGTGGTGCCAATTTTACACCCACCCAGACCCTTTGCTTACTAAATGTCTTAGTTTTCTTAGTTTTTTAACAAACAACTCTAAACATTTTTCATTTACTAACAATTACCCCATAATTGAATTTCTGCATTTATAGTCTTGGCAGAAACCCATTTGGGGGGGTAAAAGGAAGAACAAATATCCCATCTCGTAGTTCATAAATTGATACATTTCTGGGTAGCACTACACTTGTCAGGCTGCCTTTACAAAATCTGCATATGCTTGAAAACAAACCATCATGTCTTAGCTAGATATTTAATAAGCATGCTGTCCAAGTTTATATTAAAACAGGCAGAAAATGGACCGTCTCTCAGTACCACAAACAAGCACAGGTTTATTTATTTTTGTGGTAGGCCAGAGTACAGATAGTTTGTAGAGTATACCACAAAGCACTTATTCAGTACCTAATAGTTCCATAAATTACATTTTCATCAAATTCACACCATTTTTCACAAAGCTTCAGACCTTACCATCAATGTCTTAAAGAGAACCTAGAAAACCCATCAAAGAAGATAATTTTTTTTAACTATTTGGTTCTGTAACCCACAGACTGAATATTGACAAAAGTATTTGTGGCAGGATAGCGTCACGGCCCAAGCTGTTATCAGCAGGAATTAGAGACTTAGAGACAGAAGCTGCACGTTTATTAAGTAGACACCACAGGGAAACAGAGCCAAAATAAAGATTCAAACAAAAGACTGAACAGTCGTAGGGTGGGCTTCCACCTTCACTACAGGTTTGTCAAAATACAGATCAAACACCATAAACTCTTTCTCCACAAAGGCTTTGTCATCTTTTATAGACTCAATTACCTAATAGGGGAATGGACACACCTGTTATCGTTGGCAGGAATAGATTTAACCCCATCCCTGCCAACCTTACATTCCCCACCCCCACACTATTTACACCAGCAGGGCTTTCACCCTGCCACATCCTTCTCTAACACAGTACCCTGGAATCAAATCAACTCTACATGTTTTCAATATTGCTTTGGAATTAAATCCTTCCAATGTCGTGGTATGATGATTGATCACTGAATGAACAACTCTGTATAGTTTTAGTTGAAAATCAAAACGGAAGTTTAGAGGGGGGTGTCATCCAACTTTTGAAGGGGAAACAAAGAAATAATGAGGCATACTGTAGTGAGAGACAGGAATTCAATTCAATAAATAAACTGCATCAGATTGTGGATAATGTCTTCTCACTGTACTGTGTTTAATAAGGTACAACTCTGGTGTTTATAGCAAACTCCATCCATTTGTATTTATGACAAGAAAATGTCCTCATAAATACCTAAATATATACAAATGTAGATTATTTTCAGAAATCATACAGAAACACTAAATGGCTTATTTGGAAACATGCAACAGGTATATATATATATATATATATATATATATATATATATATATATATATATATATATATATATATATATATATATATGCCACGCCTGTCAAGAAAGCAGCGTGCGATCGGCATGTTGGACTAGGGCAGCGTACTGTGGCTCGCCGTTTAGGGTGCTCACAGCCACCAATTTGAAACCTATAACCAGACACACTCTGTTAATGTCAGGCCACGAACTGGGAGACCAAGAGACACAACACCTGCCCAAGATCAACCGATCTTTTTGCAGCATCTTCGTGATGTCAATTGTTAAATCAGCACAATAAAAAGTCACTGCATCTGCTAAAACAGAGTTTGTCATTTTTCGATCACATCTGATGGATTTTATCCTAATATAAGTGATAAGTTTCTTTTGATGCTCAGATATAAGTGATAAGTTTCTTTTGATGCTCAGATATAACTGATAAGTTTCAATTGATGCTCAGATATAAGTGATAAGTTTCAATTGATGCTCAGTATACGCTTTTTATACTTTCTTATTTATTTATTTTTTTTATCCCAGTTTACAAACGAAGCAATGTAAAGTTAATTTGAATTGGGATTATCAGATCATTGGTTAATATTGTTCGGAGTAATCATCGCTGACAAGGCAAGGCAGTTGCAGAAAAGTATCTGGAAAATAAATCAAGTGGTTTGTGAACGGGAAAAGTAATACTGATTTCAAGAAACAAGAATGTAAAGCATAGGCTACACAATCAATGAACTACGTGGCTAACATAAGATAATGTATTATTATTATTATTATTATTATTATTATTATTATTATTATTATTATTAACAACACGGGGGGTTAAACATAAAAATATTTACGAAATATTAATTTAATCTCAATTTCCTAATGCTTTAAAAACTAATAATTTCCACTATGATTATCGCAATGTGAAATTATACCATGTGCCTACTGTATGTGCAAATATAAGCGCATGTGACCAGCATCAAGCAGAAAAAAGAAGCGTTTATAAGTGTGATAATACGGTATTTGGAAGTGGAAACCGTTTCCTGTTTATGCGAGGAGGGTCTGACGAGAACTTTCAGTTTCACAATAAGATGGCTGATATAAACAGACAATTGCAGCAGTACCTGGCTCAGTCGAAAAGTGGGGGTAAAGCTGGGTCACCATCGGCTTCGAGCACCATCGATATTGGAGATGCCGAGTCTCCGAGTTCAGGGAGTGGAACTTGGTTCGGCCGATGGTCGAGTCCGTTTTCTGGATCAGGATCCGGAGGCCAGGGATCAACCCCCGGTGTTTCCTGGCCGTGGTCTAGTGAACCAGACTCGTGTCTTCCCGGTATGAGCCGTTCGCAAAGACTGCTTGGCTTTGGAATCTGCGTTGCGATATCTGTTCTTTGTTTCGGGCTGTCTGCTCTCTACGCGCCGTTGCTGCTTTTGAAGGCCCGCAAGTTCGCTCTGCTGTGGTCGTTGGGTTCTGTGTTCGCCCTGGTTGGTGCTGCGATACTGCGGGGACCCAGTAAGTTGTTAGCTACCCCATCCCCGGGTGCAGCCCTGTACCTCACTGCTCTAACGGGCACCCTGTACGCTGCCCTCAGCCTCCACAGCACCGTCCTCACCGCCCTCGGCGCTGCCCTGCAGTTAGCAGCGATCGCCGGATACATTATCTCCTTGATCCCTGGAGGAAGCACTGGGATCCGGTTTCTTGGTGGAATGGTAGCCTCCGCTGTCAAGCGCACGGTCTCCAGCAAGACATTACCCATCTGATCGGAGTGGTGAACAGACAGCCGAGATTTAATGCACTCAATTGGCATTTCTGTACTACGATTGAAAGAGATTCACGAAACGGATATCTTGTTCAAATCTTTGTCAGAAAACAAACAAACAAAACTATTCAAGTTAGTACAACATTCAGAACGAAATGAACACATTTGTCTGCAGCAGGTGTATACGTTTTGAAAGACATGACATTGGGAGACACCTGTAAAAGACAGTATTTAAAATACTGTAAGGTGGTTGAACAAAATATATGTTAAGTAAGGGGGGTGGCATATAAAAAGTTTGCACACTTATTCTGAACTGGATCTCACACCTTTTCGAGAGAGGCAGACTGCCTCTCTGACATTCCTACATTAGGTACCCTACTGTACTGCAGCTAGCCCCCAATTTAAATACTGATTTATGAAACCCTGAGTTGTAACCTACTACTATTACTACGACTAATACAACTCGAGAGACCAAAGTTAACTAAATGTTTGTCAGTATTTTGTTGAAGCTGCGTTGTATTTGAAGTTTTAATATTGTGAATAAAGCTGTGAAGTTTTGTTTCTACTCCTTGGATGCTTTTTTTTTTTCTTAATTTGCTCTTCAACAGTTACATTTTTTTAAATGTTACAATGGTACAGAACTAGCAAGGAAACAGTGCATGTAGCATGTTTTAAGGTAGAATACAGAGGGTGTGCAAAATTAAATCTATCATCCGCATCTTTCATATTATTTTGTTTCCGATTCTTGTTTTGTTTTAGTTTTTCATCACATCCTTGAAACTTGTTTTTAAAAAGTCTGAGTTCAGCATGGTTCACAGCATGCTTCTAGTTAGTTACCCCACAAAAGTTTTTTTGCAGCATCAATATTGGGGTTTTCATGCGGGGCAATTTACATGTGAAATGGTGATGCGTGTACACATTTGGGAGAATTACTCATGTAAATCTGGTTTGTGGCTGAAAAAAACAGCCAAAGAGAGAGATAGGGTAAATGTCGTTTACTCGTGTAAATGACGAAACACACGGGAAAACCACGCCCAGTTTTGCATGGAAACCCGCATTTCATGTGTAAATGTTAATGAGCGTGTTTATCCTTAAGTGACATCACTATAAATATTGCAAGGGATCAGGTCAGTTGTTACTGTGGATTCCAAGATGGCATAAAGTAGTAGCTGATGGGTGGTTTTATGGTTAGCAGTGGAGTAGATCAACTTAATGACGATGCGGGTGGCTTTTTTTTATTATTGTTTTTTGCTGTGTCTGGCCTGTCATGTTGTATATCTCTTGTGGGTTTACAGTTCTGTATAAAACCACTTACAATGAACTGCATTATGCCCTTGTTATATTGTTAAAGCAGCTGTTTGAGAATACCCTTGCTGTAAAAACTACGCTGAAGTTAAACACGAAGAGCAAGTGAGCTGCTTACTAAATGTCTGTAACTAAATTCCCTTTCTTTTGATCCCAGCTATGTCCAAAGACAACATGTGTCCGCCCTTCACTCTAAATCGCTGGAGCGAGGAGGAAAACCGGGCATTAATAAGTATAATTAGTGACTTGGATGTGTTGAGCCAGCTCGGTCGCCCGAAACACAATGTTATAACTCCTTGCTTCACCTCTGGTGGCATTTTGGTCTTTGTGGGCTCTTTACTACAGATACCCACTTTACATGTGCAAAGTAGGACAACTAGGCGTAAAGATAGCTCAGACAGGCAAGATAAGCCAATCAAGATACTGAACTCATAAGCAACAGACTCAAGGTATATTGTGCCCCTGGTGATAAAGAAAATAATTAAAACACTGGAAAGCTTCTACATTACCACATATTAAGGAATGGAGAAGAAAGATATAGTCCAGAGCCAAAACAAGAAAAGAGGCTAATTTTAAGGTTTTTTTGCCCCCAAGGAATACAATTGTTATTATTATTAGTTTATTTAGCAGACGCCTTTATCCAAGGCGACTTACAGAGACTCGGGTGTGTGAACTATGCATCAGCTGCAGAGTCACTTACAATTACGTCTCACCCGAAAGACAGAGCACAAGGCGGTTAAGTGACTTGCTCAGGGTCACACAATGAGTCAGTGGCTGAGGTGGGATTTGAACCGGGGACCTCCTGGTTATAAGCCCTTTTCTTTAACCACTGGACCACACAGCCTCCTTATACCACACAGCCTCCACACAGGTACCTGATAAAGAGGGACTCCTGGGGTTCAAAATGAGGCAGGGTGTCCGTGGCAGATCAGTGGCAGGGCTGGCAGAGCTATGAGCTTTTTTTTTATAGAAGCATGTCATGTTACCCGTCTGTGTTAGCTATACTAAGGGTTTGGACTTGTCGGTACTTATAATACTGTAATTATCACTCACAAATTACAGGAAATGTTTCCTTCGGGTTCTTAATTGAAAAATCATTTAATCGTTAAAATTGTGTAACAAGTTTCAGAAGCGGCATTAAACAGTTACTAAGGGGCAGAGGTAAACAATGTTTTATGTGTGAAAGTTGGAACATGTGATTGACATCCCACCTTCACACGCCTAGCATTCACTCACAGGCATCATTTAGCAGCTGATCAAAGGTAAATGTAGCTATCACATTCAGTGGCAAAGCCTCTACTTGTTGCACAATTAACAGGCTTCATGATGTTTCAAGGAAGAACCTGACTCAAATACCCACAAAAACTGTACTTTAAAACAGGAGTTATTAAGGTATTTAGGACATTCCTAAAATTAAACCCTGAAAAATTAAAGTTCTAGTTATATTGAACTGTTTCACCTGAAAGAACAGCAAAAGAAAAAAAAGACATTTATAAAATTATTCTTAAAAGGCTAATTAAAAGATTTCATGAAATGTAAAATATAATTATGATGCAGAATCAGGCCCTCTCCCCAACACAGTGATACAGAAAAAAAGAGGCAAGGTTTGGTAAATTTTGCACAAATTCTATTGCGGTTTCATACAAAAAGATGAACAAAACAATGTGACAATCTTTTGACAAACTGTACATACACAAACAGAACCTGCCCATCCACACACAGAGGGCATGTGGCAATGTTTCAGAGTCCAATATGATTAGTTTCTTTTAAAAAATCAACATAAGAAAAATATGTTCTGGGGAGAAATGAAACTCCACCATGCTTCAGGCAGGGGGTGCTCTCCCGGAGATGAACTAACATACATACAGCATTAATATTAATCCAACTCAATTCTTTGGGAAGCAGAGTAGTACTAACTTGCCCTGCTTGCAATGTCCTTCACAAACCATTATAACAGAAGAGACAAGACCAGCTTATACTGCAGCGCTGTCAGAATTAGAAAATCAGAGGTTTCATCATTTTCTTTCTTGCAATTTTTTTTTTACATTTTATATTTCGCTCGTCTTCTGGCAAGATGTTAGGGCGATGACCTGGTAAGAAAACAGGCAAGGAATGGACCAATATGGACAGCATACATAAAGTCAAGTCAAAAAAGGCATACTTACTTTCGTAATGCCAAACAGTGTTTTAGCTACTATAAGTGAAATTTGCTTTATAGATGCCTTAATACTGTTTGTTATAACTAAAAATCGCCGAAAATACTTTATTTGTACTTTAGGAATGAATAAAACAAGTATATTAGGATTCATATAAAAATATGAAGTGTCTGTTTCAAGTACGTTATTGAACTCTGGTGTGCTTGAATGCTATGCAGTGACTGAAACCTGAACGTATTTTCACTATGAGAGACTCTGGAAGAAAGACTGTAGTCAGGACTGGGGGAGGAGGTCTGCTGCAGGAACATGGAAAAAAAAAGAAAGACTGGAGGCAAAACTGAGATTTCAACCCAAACAAGACAGTGAGCAGGATAAAGATAGCTGTGTATGTACCTACTTTTATAATAACCTGTGCAAGATTAGAACACATATATAAAAAAATATGAGATGTGTGTGTGTATATATATATATATATATATATATATATATATATATATATATATATATATATATATATATATATATATGCCGATTCAAAGAGATTCTACATGAATGAATGATGAAGTGACAGCTTGGTTCCAGTCATGATGGACCCCCACACAGAGTACACCCCTGCATACCTGTGTGAGCTGCCCTGAGTGTGTGCATGCCTATAGGGGACAGGCTGCCCCAGACCAGACCCCCTCAGATGTCCCAGCAGCCAGTACCATATTCCAGAAAGATGCTGGTTCCCCACCCAGCCCAGTCCCCAGTTGTATGGTTTCCAGTTCAGACTTGTGTGTCCTCTCAACGGTGTGGTGAAACATTTGTCCTAGTTCTCGTGGCCCTACCGGCCTCGCGCCCCTCTCGAAGATCCACGTGACGGACCTCGCCGTGGTTGGCTGGAGCTGTTCATATTCCCTCCTCCTCCTCTCCCCCAGCCAGGCCCGCCCCGGCCTCCTCCGCCACGGGTGTAGCCGGCCTCCTCACGGTGGTGCTCCCCGTCCTGAGAGCTTGACCGCTTCATGTTGCGCTGGGAAGAGCCGCCTCCTCGAACTGCAACACAGGAGAACTGCTTTAGATTGTGAAGCTGTGTACGCACAGTACTAAAACACAGTCACACAAAGTACTAAAACACACACACACACACAGTACTGAAACACACACAGCCCTGAAACACACACACACACATAGTACTGAAACACACACACACACACACACATAGTACTGAAACACACACACACAAAGACAGTACTGAAACACAATCATACACAGTACTGAAACACACAAACAATACCGAAACTGACACTGAGCTCTCCACTTGCTTTATTCTAGCACCCAAAACCAGTGTGGCTGACAAGCTAAATCAGACTCATTCTAATTATCGGGCTTAAATTTGAAAATCAGTCTTGTCACCAGTCAAATAAATACATTGGCTACCAAATTACATTTTACCTAATGCCAATTGATTAATTAACTCAATTTTTTTCAAAACATGTATTTCCTGAAATTTACATTAATCCTGATGTTTTCTTTTACAGAAAGGACTGCTGTATATCTTGTATTAATAGAAATTTTGGAAAACTGAATGTGTAAGTGAGAATATATGTTCCAGGAACTCTTAATTTACAGTACATGGTGAACTGGGAAGGTTAATTGCACAGTAACTGAAAGGTTAAAAAATGTTTTTTGTATAGCGGCAGTTTATCCGATTATAGTCAAATGCAATCTGAAATGTCTGCAGGAGGCTAGGTGTGTATGATAAAAGTTAGGTGAAGATTGGTGCAAAATCAGGACAGATTCCCTCCCCATCAACAGTGGCACTTGCAGCAGAACGACTACTAATTTGACAAAGCCGAATACTGGAGGTAAAAATAGCTGAATAGGTCAACTAGTTGCTACTTTTAAAATATTATAAAATCATGCATCTGATAATGTCTGGGGCTCTATTTGTGAACGCAACTGTTTTGTAACACTTTGCTGTTTGTGCACTATATTTTAAAACTACTTGGAATTAATTTTATTTTTATTAATGTTCTAAAATGTAACATTAACTGCAGTTGCAGTTGCCAGCAACAGTCCTTTAGCACAGTCCTGTATTGTTCCCTGGCTTACCTGCAGGCCTCTCCTCAGAAGCCCCTCCTGGGGAATCTCGTTCCCTGGGGTCCGCTGTCCCGGGCCCGTCATGCCAGGGTCTCTTGCGAGGAGGGAGGGAAGCCATGTCCATGCCCTGCAGAGAGGAGGAGCGCTCCCTGCTGGCCGGGGAGGCACTGTCCCGGGCAGAGTGCTCTGGGCGCAAGCCATCCCGGAAGTGCTCATTGCCTACAAACAGGATCAGAACACTCAGTATCACATCCGGGGAAAGACAAAGACAGGGTTACACATTTCACATGTAAGAATGAAAGCTTGCTCACTCTTACCCTGATCTCGTGTTCCTTCCCAGGATTCAGGTTTGCGCCCCCCTTCGAAATGAGGCGGGAACTCATCTGGAGTAGGAAGCAGACCCTTCCGCCCTCCTTCAAAGAAAGAGTCGCTCACTATCAGCTAATATAGTTACAGTACAGGCCTGCCATCACTGAATACATCACTAACTATCCATCAACAGTCACTTTGTCAGTACTGCCAGCCAGCACAGTCAGAAAAAAGAAAACCTTACTCCTCAGTGAGTAACTCTTTCCACCCTCACAAACATTTAATTCAATTATTTAGCAGACCAGGGTTTCATCAGTCTACCTAAGGCCATGTCAAATTAATGGTTTTATTTGTAGTCACCTTGAAATAAAGCTTAGGTGTGCCATCTATGGCTTACATACTTTTACTTCTTGGAGTGGTTTTTACTTTTGTTTTACAATAAAACTTCTGGTCTATACAGTGCATGTTCCAGTTTTGTTGTAACAGCATGGGTAGATTTCTTTAGGATGCTCGAGACAGCCCTGTAGCACACCTTTACGACATCAAAACTTTGAGTTTATTGGTTTATTTACATTAGATCATGTAAAAAGCTTTCTATCCCCTGCCTATACCAGCAGGTGTGCTTTCCCTTAACAGCCCTATATTATGTTTTGTCTGACTGTTTCTATGCAAATGTAACACCAATGTTTTTTTTTTTTTTTATACTGCACAGGAAAGTTACAGTAAAGAATGTTTATTATTAATCTAAAACAATTCAAATGGGATGTTTTCCTTGCTGATTTATCTTTATGTAACCAATGTGTTATCTGAACAACCCACAATAATCTCATGTTGTGTGTGATGCTTAGAAAATACAACAAGCAGTCCCATTCCAGGTATTCAGAGTACACACAACACTATATTTAAAAAGGTACAGGGTTGGCACTGTAACAGATTCTGGAGGTTTCTTGACAGTCAGATTGACAATTTTACAGGAACAATTAGGATATATGAAATTACTGTTATGAATACCCTCTCTGATTTTACTACAACTTTAAGCGCAGCACAGAAACCAAGAAAAGGTTACAGTTGGAAATTAAGTGGAGATAGACGTAGGACAGAGGGAAGGAGATACCAGACAGAGAGTGGTGAGGGTATGGAATGGGATACCTCATCATATTGTTGAGGCAGAATTACTTGGATCCTTTAAGACCCAACTTGACAAAGTTCTGAGATCAATCAGCTCCTAGCAACTGGACAAGCTTAGATGGGATGACTGGCCTCCTCTCATACGTACATTTTCTTAATGTTCTTATGACTGAATCTGTCTTCAAAAGTATGCTTCCCTCTCTCACCTCCTCTTTGTGTTCCGCGGCCACGCCCTCTTCCTCCAAGATCCCAACCCCTTCCTTTCTCCTCCTCGAAATCCTTGCCGACAAACTGCTCTGAGTAGCCCCGCCCACCTCGACCCTCCTGTCGAGAGGCTCCGCCTCTGTGGAACCTGCCAGGAAACAGGCCTGCTTTACTCACGTCAGACCTAGATTTCATATTAGAATTAGTTTTTAAATCAAATTCCTAGTCAAATATTCAGTAAATGCACACATGTAGAATAACAGATTAATTAAATACATAGATTTATAGGAAAGAGTTGCATACGCATTTACAAATCAGTTACATATATCATGCTACACTGATATCATTTTTCAAATGAGTATGCCACCAAACTGGATTTTAGAGTTTTCTTTTTAATTAAACCGTGTTTTCTAATGCATCAATATAAAAAGCTTGTTGTCAAATACTAAGGCCCCCAGTTTAATCTTAGTTTTCCTTAACATGAATTTAAACAGATTCTTTATACCAGCAACATTTTCAGAAAATTTCCTACCAATTTAGTATCCTAATATGTCATTGTTTATTGCGGTTTCTGCTTACATCATTATGAACCAGGCTTACTAACTATTCCAGACACAATGTCCCTGTAAGGCTGAGTAACTGTGGTGTGACTGACCAGCAGGACTTGAGTCTGCCTCAGATCAGCAGTCGCACAATGAGAGAATAGAAGTCCCTCAGTGATGACCATGTGATTGAAGTATGAACCAGTCTTTAATGCTGAATTTCTGAAGTGACCTGGTTTTAGAAATGACCACTAGGGGTTTGCAATTGTAATTCTCGCCCCTGCGTGTATTCATTGTAAATAACGATGCAAGCAGAAACACCAATAGTGACTACTAGATAACACATACAGTATACTATTAAAACAGGTAAAAAATTAAATATTATTAAATGTAGACAATATGAAGAAGTATAACTTTAAGGTCGAAAAACAGACCATGTCTTGCTGTCAAGATTATAAAAATGTGACAGATAAAAGCATGAAGGACGTAGGAGAGAGTCACTCACGATTCGTCAGCTTGCTCGTGCTCAAACTCCTGGCTGTGCCGTCCGGGCCTCTGCTGCTCTCTTGGTCGCTGCTGCTGCTGCTGTGGGTCGAATTCCTCATCGGGTGCCTCATAATTATCAAACCTGTACAGAATGGAAAGAGTACAGTACCAGGGCTCGGCCAGACTCGCAGCCTCATCTCAACTCAACCTGGATGACCTTGTAGCAGCCAATCATGCATATCACTGCTCTACCTGCTCTGTGGACTTGCAGAGGGGATTTGATCTCCAATACTGTCCTGGTCTGGAACTACAGAGATCCCCATGCTGTACAGTGCATGGTCTTTGAATGGACAGAATAGCTGCTCAAAGAGTTTCACACTCTCTGTCCTACCCTGTGGACTGACAACACTGGAGAGTGCACCTAGTCCCTTACCTTTCATAAGCACTAACCCGGATAAGGTAGATAAGAAGGCTGCATTGCCTAAAACCACAAGTCAGCCACTTTCCACTGGCACAGAACTTAGCCACCTGCAATACTAAATGTTTTTGTTTAAATTGTATTAGGTGTGTAATTGCTTCATTTAGAAGATTCACCTGACACTCGGCATTGAACTTGGTGCTATGCCTCAACCAACGGCAGGCACAAAATGAAATTTGCAGGAAATGTAGATAAGGGTCTAGGCTACAATCTGTCAAACACTGACAAAAATCCAACGTTATGTGATTTGACCTGGGTGAGATCAAAGGTCAGAGAATCACACAACTTTTTTTTATCTTACACTTCACAGAACCTTCAATACAATGAGAAGATAGTGCTATTCGAGAGCTTTAAAACAACACTAAAATTACCTTTCTGTGTCAGTTATGGAGGAAGTTATGACTATGGAAGGGTTGGATGGGGGGTTCAAAATGGGTCAATTTTGATGAGCTGTATCTCATGAACGGGATGTCACACAGGCCTAAAATTTACACTGTAACCACTTCTCCCAAATGCAAACATGCACAGAATTTTTTTTATCACAAATCAAAGGAGGTCGAGGTTTTTGGTGATTGATTTCATATGGAACAATTTAATGAAAATTGGATAAGTGTTATTTAAAACCAATATGGCATTAGATAAACAAATTAGCTGTCTTACAGTATGTGGAATAACTTCTTGTGTTCAAGATGTAAACACGTGACACAGATAGATGGATGTAATGACAGTGAGTCATCTCCACATATCCCAAAATAATGTCAATACCAAGTTTCTTTGCAACAGGAGAAGGAGTTTTCCAGAAATATGGAAAAACAACATACAACTGCCTCCACTATATCCCTGTTGTGGGGAATTTCATCTCCTGCAGGAGATCATTAGAAGCAGTGTGTAAATCAGGTCTATTGTTATACCAGGGCAGCAGTGTGGAATAGTGGTTAGGGCTCTGGACCGGAGGGTCGTGGGTTCAATCCCAGGTGGGGGACACTGCTGCTGTACCCTTGAGCAAGGTACTTTACCTAGATTGCTCCAGTAAAAACCCAACTGTATAAATGGGTAATTGTATGTAAAAAATAATGTGATATCTTGTAACAATTGTAAGTCGCCCTGGATAAGGGCGTCTGCTAATAAATAATAATAATAATAATAATAATAATAATAATAATAATAATAATAATAATAATAATAATACCTTTCTTCTCGGCGGCCCCTGTATCGTGGATCCTCGCCCTCACGTGGAAACCTCTCTTCAGAGTGCCGTCGGCCCTCCCAGCCACCTTGGGGGCCCCCTCTGTGGTGGCCCCGCCCATCCCCGTCACGGAACTCTTGGTTCTGTCCACACTGGGGCTGCTGCGTGGGCTGCTGCCGCCAGCCCTCCCCTCCCTGCGGGTGGAACCGCTCATCCGGACCCTCAAATTCAGGGGCTGGGCCTCGATGGCTGTCACGGGACTCTCCCCAATAAGAGGCTCCCCTTTCTGAGCCCTGGTCTGGACCCATACCCCCTCCAGGGCCCCGACGATCCAGAGGTCCTCCCATGTGGTGGTTTGGGGGGCCGCGAGAGTCTCCTGAAAACACACGCAAGAATTAGAGCTTCATTCCATTCCTTCACTGTCACAGTGTCTTTAAATACATAGAAAACACTAAAGTTAATCAATGAAGCTTCCGACATTACAGAGAAACATCACATCATGAAAGCAACCCAAACACATTCATTAGGTAAAACATATCTGTTTTGTTTCACATTTCCGAGCTAACTGTTACTTGTAGATCAACAGTTTATAGCTTGTTTGGAAACTTTGGTTTTGCATTCCTGTACAGCTGAAGACATTTTCAGTGCTGTACAGTCCACCTTATGGATGTTGCCACAAGTGATCTTTCCATCCTTTCCAGCTTGGCATTGTTGATTTTGCAGGCATGTGTTTGAGATGGCTGTATTTGCTGTAGGTTGAACCCGACTGATCAGAAGTTAGGAAACCAGGTGTCCAAAGAGTGCTTTTTGAAGAGGGAATGATTATCCATCCAGGGATACCAAAATACTTAGTAAGCAAGCAGTCGAAATGGGATAAAACAGGCTAACCTGTCTCCAAGCACCACAAGTCTGCAGGGATGGTTGAAAAACATTTTCCCTCACTGTATTTATATGTGTGGGGGTGGGAACAGGCTGGCTGTAGGGGTGACGTCAGGCCAGGAAATGAATGCACACAGACACACAGCAACTGCAGGCCAAACTGAGGCGCAATGGCGCTCCGCTCTTTTATTAAATAAACAAAATAAAAAGGTGGAACCACCAGCACAAAATAACAATTGTTATTTTACTTTAAAATTTACTCCCTACTTTCTCTCTCCCGTTCTCCACTCTCGAACACACAACCTCGAGTGAGTGACTCATGGATCTATATATACAGTTGTGCCAGGATTCAATTACTAATTAATTATTTACTTGAATCCCAGCACATGAACTAATTTGTGCAATCCCTGTGATCACATACTATTACATACTTTATCTGCATGTGGAGTGATTGTGCAATCCCCGTGCCTAAATACAACTATATATTTTAAATCACTCATGCTACACAGACCCATTTATATCCCGTGCACCACTATATCCACATATAACAGACAACGTCTTTACTATAGGCTTGCCTGCTGTTTTGTATTTTTATCCCCATCCCCACCCCCTCCACTGGAAATTTGACAAACCACACCCTATTATACACCTGGTTTGGATTGTGAAAACCAGTTGTTTAATAAATACCTTACACTTTGGAACCCAACAGTAACCGTTTACCCAATAATAAATGGTTAGGAGTGTGGAACTTATTAGAAAAACATATTACAAAAAAGATGTTAGGGGTGGTTTGTAGCCCAGATCAGTCATTATTTTTGTATTAAATCTGTGTTAAAAGTCACTTGTGCAAAGAAACCACCAGAGATATATTATGTGAAAACCAATGAAAACACCTTTAAAAATGTTTTTCATATGAAAAGTGCACCACCCTTTAGAAATGTTCAATATATACCTTTACACTTGTTCCCTCCATACAAGACACCATAAAATGCAGGGTCCCCTTTACAAATGTACACCCTGAAGTAGGGTTCCCATGGGTGCTACAAGGCAAGTGTAGGCTGTGTGTGAAGAAATGTTTCAATGGTTCTGGCTAGGAGATGTGACAATGAAACAAAGAACTTACCAATTTCAAACAAACAAAATGGAGAAAAAGAAGGCTCAGATAGTGACAGAAACTAACAGGGTTAGGGTCGATTCCTGTTTTTCAACTCCAATTCCATTTTTAAATCAATTTTCAATTCCATTGAAGGAATTGGAATTGATATTTTAGAGACATAACATTCTGCATAAACTTTATGAAGCCTAATGGAGTGGAGTGACTGTTACCTTTGCTGTTGGGACCTGGTCCCTGTTGCACCAATCCAGACATCAATGGAGGCGGCCCTTGAGTCTGTCCCCCCTGGAGAACGCACACAGACTTCAATTGAACATTTAATTTTTAGAAACAACATTTAAAAAGTCGTAGCTTTGTTACTTGTTAATCTTTTTTGCAATCTGTATTTTATTTTACTGCCTAATGTGACACCCAAACAAAGAAATACATTTAAATGCAGTTCTGTAAAAAAAGTGTCACTGCCCTCAAACTGTACCAGAAAGTCGCTTTCTTGAGGGACAACCCTGAACGTTCACAAACGCTCAGATGATAGCGCCACTTACCTGGCTGAACGGTGGTCTGGGCCCTTCACCCAACAGGGGCGGCTTGCCTTGCTGCATGAACGGGGGTGGCCCCTGCATAGTGCCAGGTCCTTGCATGTTTCCTGGCCCTGGCATGTGCCCAGGACCCTGCATATTCCCAGGCCCATGCATGCCCCCAGGTCCCTGCATGTTGCTGTGTCCGTGCAGGCCTTGGGCTACCCTGGTGGGGTTCTGCTGTCCCTGTGGCCCAATAGAAGGAGGCCCCATCATTGACCCCTGCATGGGTGGTCCAGGGTGGCCTCTCATATCCTGTGGTGGAGGGTGGCCCATCATACCTCCCTGTGTCTGAGGCATTCTCATGTCCTGGGGGCCCATCATGCCTCCTTGGGGATGGGGTCCCTGATTGTTTTGTGGCCCCATTCCACGGGGTGGAGGACCCATCATGCCTCCTGGAGGTCCCTGCATTCCCCCCGGAGGCGGTCCAGGCATCCCTCTCGGTCCAGGGGGCATTCCAGGAGGCCCATGCATCCCCTTGCCAGGCATCCCTGGTGGCCCCTGATGCCCCATGTGCCCTTGAGGACCTGGGTGCCTCTGCATGCCCTGGGGCCCGTGCATATCCTGGGGCCCAATGAAGCCCTGTGGGCCTGGGGGGCCCTGGTGATGCTGGGGCGCGGGGGGGCCCATTTGTCCCGGGGGAATGAAAGGCCCCAGTGGGCCAGTGGGACCCATAGGCGGCATGTTGGCGGGCATCTGCTGTGGCGGGAGGGATGGCTGGAAGCCTTGTAGAGGAGTGGGCATGGGCCCTTGACCTGGGAAGGGGGGCATAGCACCTTGCGGGGGGGCAGGCCCCATCTCCGATTGCTTTTGTGCCATCCGTTCAATCTTCATTTGCTGAAGAGAGAGATAAGAATGAGAAACAAGTAAATAAGCAGGTCGTTCTTGTATATTTTTTGGTGTGTTAAAAATACATTTTTCTCAAAAGACTGAATGTGTTATAGATATGAAAAATAAAATCTGTGTTATTGACATCTTTTTAAGGAGCCTACCTGTATTAACAGTAGTTGCCTTCAGAATAGATTTGGTCAAGATAACGTTGTATACCCGTTTTAAAAGAGCACATATTTTAGGTACAAAGTGCAGACTACAGAAGAGGTGCACAGGATAACATGCTGTTGAGTATTCAGCTCACTCCCTTGATGAGAATCTATCACTGTGCTATTCTGTGTCACGCTTCCCCCATTACAAGACTGGGAAAGCAGGCTCTGTCCCATGAACACCACCTCCCTCAAGCATCATGCATGGCTAAGCAGTGAATGCCACTACCTCTAAGAGTAGAGGGTTGGTGTACTGTAGGGCTGCCATTTCTTGCTCAATTTCTGCTTGCGTTTTCTTTTTCAAGTCTACCTTCTTCTCGTCCTTCCTCTCTTTCGGGACCTCCCCGGGGGGCAGCGCTGGCACCTTGTTCTCTGCCCAGGCCTACAGGAGATGGATAAGAGGAGCTTAGAGATATGAACAGGCAGGCAGACAAATAACACAGATATGCACCCAATATTAAACCTCCAATCTGGATGCGGTACTTCTGTTGGACAGCTATAATATCTCAGTCCATTAAAATCCTAACCAATCCTGAGCTCTTTTGCATTTAAACACTAACTATGTAACAAGTTAATTTATTAAGAGCAAAAAGCTTCAAGTGTCACCTTAAGATGTTTGCTATCATCATGAGCTTTGGGTTCTGATGCTTAAGTACACAGTTATCATTTTTCTTGATATCCAGCTTTACCTGGCTTTGAACTACCTTTGAGCTTGACTGGAGAATTCTACCTGTCTAGCCCTGAACAGACTTTCTCATTCCATTCAAACCATGTGATCTTTCAACTCTGCTGGCCCAACCGACTCCACATAGAGAGGATGAGTAGGAAGTTGAAAGGCCATTTTCTCACATGATCTGAATGGAAGTGTTTTCAGACCAAGGCAATTTTCCAGAAAAGCTCACAGACAGATAAAGACAGATATAAAGAAAAATGATAACTCAATATTCTATCAAAAGAACCCAGACCCACTCACATAATATAATTTCAAAACATCAAAAAAGGCATGGGTGAACAAAGAAAATTAAATAAAATTAAGGGAAGATAACCAAAGATATCCTGTGGTGGATGTGTGTTTATGCAGGGGTCACGCTGGGAGTGTAGACAGCACGTTGAACGTTACCTGTTGGAACTGTGCTGGGATGGGCTTGGCGTAGGGCACTTTCTTCTGAGGAACTTTCTTCAGATCCTTCAGCATCATCTCCTCCACCCCCCAGTCCAGACCGGGGATCGTCATCTCCACTTCATCCAGCTCCTCCTTACCTGCAGACACACAGCTTATCAAAGACCTCCGGTAGCTGACTGGAGAGCCAGCCGAAAAGCAACTCACAGTTATCCCACTCCAATACCCAATACAACACCCATTCTGATGTTTTTTTTATTTTTTATACCAGTCTGCTCTTGTTCCATGGCCATCTTCAACTGCTCTGGGATCCCCATTCCTGGGATGGCAGCCATACTGTTGGGCTCAATGTCATCTACAGGTAACAGAGAGAAGGGGATGAAAGACTGGAGCATAAACAACACTTTTCACTTCTGTGTGTAATACATTGTAACTGTAATTAATATAAGTAAATGATTCTCCACAAATTAATATGAAAGTGTGGCCAAGTGCCCGCCCCTGTGCGTATATGCACGATACTTGTTTGTTTATTTTGACTCACCGTGTTTGTTTGGCTGTTTGTCCACTGTTTGTTTAGTGTTAGTCCGTTTTGTTTGTCTATTTATTTTGACCTCAAGTGCCGCGTGCGGTTTTTGTTAAAAACCTTTTATTTTGTTCATTATTAAACCGCGCAACAGCGCAATTCACATTTCACTTTGCAGTACTGTGTGTTTCTTCCACACATGTGTGTATATATATATATATATATATATATATATATATATATATATATATATATATATATATATATATATACACAGTACCTTGCAAAAGTATTCAGACCCCTGACCAATTCTCTCATATTACTGAATTACAGTATCAAATTTTGTTCTGTTTGATATTTTATTTTAAAACACTGAAACTCAAAATCAATTATTGTAAGGTGACATTGGTTTTATGTTGGAAAATATTTTTAAGAAAAATAAAAAACTGAAATATCTTGCTTGCATAAGTATTCAACCCCTGTGCTGTGGAAGCTCCCAGTTTACACCGATGAAAGAAATTGCCCCAACGAGGACACAATTACCTTACCATTGGCCTCCACCTGTGAACCATTAAAGTTGCTGTCACATTTTCTGGATAAAAACCCCACTGTTGGATCATTGGTCAGGCTGTGAATCTGAAGGAAAATGAAGACCAAAGAGCATTCTACAGAGGTTAGAGATAAAGTAATACAAATGATTAGGGAAAAGGTTACAAAATAATATCCAAGTGTTTGGATATCACAGTGAGCACAGTTGGATCAATAATCAGGAGGTGAAAGCTGCATCACAGCAACCAGGCACTGCCAAGAAAAGGCCGTCCCTCGAGACTTGTGAGAGAAGCCACAGAGAGGCCAACAATCACTTTGAAGGAGCTACAGAGTTCAGTGGCTGGGAGTGGAGTAATGGTGCACCAGTCAACCATATCAAGAGCTCTGCATAACACTGACCTGTATGGGAGTTTTTACTTTTTGAGCCGTTACTCAAAAAGTACCATCTGAAAGCACGTCTGGAGTTTGCCAGAAAGCATGAGAGTGACCCAGCTGCGATGTGGTAAAAGGCTTTGTGGTCAGATGAGACCAAGATAGAGCTTTTTGGCCAAAACTCAAAGCGCTATGTGTGGCGCAAACCTAACACTGCCCGTGCCTCAAGACACACCATCCCTACAGTGAAGTATGGTGGTGGCAGCATCATGCTGTGGGGATGCTTCTCATCAGCAGGGACTGGGCATCTTGTTAAAATTGAAGGAAGAATGGATGGAGCAAAATACAGGGAAATACTGCAAGAGAACCTGCTTCAGTCCACTAAAAAACTGAAGCTTGGGAGGAAATTCACCTTTCAGCAGGACAATGATCCCAAGCACAAGGCCAAAGCAACATTGGAGAGGCTCAAGAACAAAAAGGCGAATGTCCTACAGTGGCTCAGTCAAAGTTCTGATCTCAATCCCATTGAGAATCTGTGGCACTATTTGAAAATTGCGGTCCACAAGCGTCGTCCAACCAACCTGAACAACCTGGAGCAAATCTGCCAAGAAGAATGGGCCAAAAATCACTCCAACACTGTGTGCAAAGCTGGTACATACTTACCCCAAAAGACTTAAAGCTGTTATTGCAGCGAAAGGTGGCTCTACCAAATATTAATGTGTGGGGGTTGAATACTTATGCAAGCAAGATATTTCAGTTTTTTATTTATTTTTCTTAAAAATATTTCCCAACATAAAACCAATGTCACCTTACAATAATTGATTTTGAGTTTCAGTGTTTTAAATAAAATATCAAACAGAATGAAATTTCAATGTACCATTTGTAATTCAGTAGTATGAGAGAATTGGTCAGGGGTCTGAATACTTTTGCAAGGCACTGTGTATATATATATATATATATATATATATATATATATATATATATATATATATATATATATATATATATATATATATGTTAACGATCACGCCACTCACGGGTTCGTGCCCTTTAAAAATACGACCCAGAACACAGGACTGGATTTTTCTCGGCTTGCACTATTTTTTAATAAACACACCAAACAAACAAAACAGAAAACAAAAACCTAACTCCGTTTCGGAGCACTAACTAAACAGGATACTTCCCTGAATGACTCGCAGGACGGCTAAACCGTTTACCTGTCACCACTCAAAACCACACAGGCTTAACACAGCACTTACTAATTTTTAGGACTGCTCGGAAGCAGAGCACCTTTCTTCTCACCTTTCTTCTTCTACTCAGCAGCCAAGATCAAAATAACTGATCCCCTCTTATACCCTGCCCTGGTCCCAATTACTACTTACTGCCCAGGTGCAGTGGATAATTAAATAATAAAACAGTTAAATTAAACACTAAAACAATTAACAAAACTAATTAACAGAAAAGCAAAACAATTAAATAAACAAAAGGTGCATTTTTTTTCATTTTACTCTTCAGGGAGGTTTTAACCCCCTCCCTGCTGTCTCACACATCCCGCTGCTGTTACAATATATATATATATATATATATATATATATATATATATATATATACACACACACACACACACATACATACATACATACATACAGTGCCTATAGAAAGTCTACACCCCCTTTCAAAATTTTCACCTTTTGTTGCCTTATAGCCTGGAATTAAAATGCATTAAAATATATTTTTTTCATTTATCTACACATCCTACCCCACAACTTCCAAGTGAAAAAAATATTCTAGAAAATCCTCATTTAAATGCATGAAACTCTGAGGCACTGACACAACAAAATGTGGAAAAAGTTCAAGGGGGTGTAGACTTTCTATAGGCACTGTATATATATATATATATATATATAAAATGGAAGGCTGGAGAGACGGCTGCAGTGAGCTGGAGGATCTCCTCGGTGGCCTTGAGGACCAAGGCTGGTGCCTTGTTTTTGTTAAAAATCTTTTATTTTTTTCATTATTAAACCGCGCAACAGCGCAATTTATATTTCACTTCGCAGTACTGTGTGTTTCTTCCAAGTCTGACGTCACCACTACAGCCTGCTTGTCACAGAAAGTCAGAGAGGTTAGCTAAAGGAAAATATCTCTTAACCACTCCAGATTATTAACAAAGAGCCACTAAACATAACAGTCAAAACATGAAGCTCTCAAATGGTTTATGTGACATTACCAGTTTAAATACTGCAGTGGGAGTGGGATGCTTAAAAACTACCACAAAGTCTCAGAGGCAGCGAGTACCTTATATTTTTTTATGGGCAACGGAAAGTAATCCAAATTTAAAAGTTACCAGGGGCCAGTTTTTCAAAACATGTCATCTGCATCAAAATTATCTAGTTTTTTTATCTGGATCATTTTGATCCGTATTTTCTGAAAATGTCACTGCTGGATTACATTTATCCAGATTACAAATAAATCACAATTACAAAATCCATTTTTTGAAGTAGTTCTTAATAGTTTATAGCCTAAATAGGCCATTATTTATGATACAGCCTAATTTAAAGACA
The DNA here is from genome assembly GCA_030684275.1 of Acipenser oxyrinchus oxyrinchus. Taxonomy (NCBI): domain Eukaryota; kingdom Metazoa; phylum Chordata; class Actinopteri; order Acipenseriformes; family Acipenseridae; genus Acipenser; species Acipenser oxyrinchus. The sequence goes on from CM060262.1 coordinate 18,182,997, forward strand.
TAACAATAGTGATAATTATTAATACACTTATTTTGTTTTATAAAAAAAAAAAAATCACTTTGACCCTGGCTAATGACACTTTATGCCAATCCCACTACAGCGGCACAGGAGTATTTCAACAATACCCATGCTAAAACAAGATGCACAATAGAACCCATCAACGGGGTGCTTAAGAGACGATTCACTTGTCTGAATTACCTGCATATGGAACCACTACGAGCATGCAACTTAATTCTAGCCTGCATTGTTTTGGACAATATCTCTATCAATCGCAATGTAGCAGCCATTGAAGGTGAGGATTTGAGTGTCGACCTGCCGGAGCCTCAGGCAGGACACCATGATGCACCTTTAGCAGAACCACAACGGGATCGACTTGCTGGATGGGCAGTGAGGGATGCCATTGTAAATAACTACTTCTAGAAGGATCCTCCATTGACGTTTCACATTAAAGATGTGTCATTCTCCCCACATCTTTATTTCTACACAGCACACACACTCTGATAAAAGCTATATCACTAATCAGACAAGTGTTGTTAATTTGCCAGCATGGATACAAAACTTAAATAAATATGTGAAACGTATAATACTCTATTTGGACATATAGTGTGTGTTTTGTATCGAAATTCAAACAAAATATCTATATTCTATGATTATTTAAAAGTTAAATCCACCTTCGCAGCAGGATAAAAATGACCCTGATATTTTGGATGAAAGTAATCCTGATCTCCTCTTTAAATTCAGAAAAACCCAATTACAACATTTAATCATGATTAAAATTGTGATTGGATTACCAAAGAGAAATCTGGATCACAGTAATCCCGATCGCACGTTGACGTTTTGATAAACCCAATTTCACAACATAATCTCGATCAAATTCGAAAACCGGATTGTCAAAGTTTTGAAAAACCGGCCCCAGGTCCTGGTTAATACAATACCCTGGAAAAACACCAGGAGCTGGGTTTTAGCTTTATTACCATTAGGTTTATGAACCACAGTACTACACTGAGTAGTTCCAGGCTATCAGTATGCATCACCCACAGACTAGTTTCGTTATTACAGAGAAGAGCACTTCTGGACTTACCATACTCCACCCCGTCTTCTGACATTCCTGATAAGAGGTTCAAGTTGTATCGGTCCCTCATCTTATCCCCGGGGCGATTTCTAGTCCAGAATTTACTGGCAAACAAGAGAGACATGGTGTAAACACAACAGATGTAGCACCGCTCCTAGCTCACTGACAGGTGTTGACCCCATGTTCTCAGGGATGTATACCTACCTAGTGTGGTCGTTGGATCCAGAACAAAGAATGTGACCCAGTGGGTGCCAGGCTAAGCTCCAAATCATCCCTTCATGGGCCATCTCCATGCCCCCCACCTCCTTTTCAACACTACAACACAAACACATGAGGACCAGTCAATCTCACATGGTACAGACCACACAGTTTCAATACACTCCATTCTCGTATAACCCACTGGAAGTAAAACTGCTACATTTAGTTTCCTAATTCAACAAGAGATTTAGAAAATATTCCCACATTCAATCATTGTATGTATTAAGACTGCACAGGCAAACAAGCTCACATTTATTGACACACAGAGAAAAGCACTCAGACTAAACACCCCCACAGACTAAAACCACTAGCAGGGAGAAGTTCACAGCTTTTTTTTTGTAGAATCCTGTATCTAAAATTGTGTACATAACAGAAATATAACACAAGAACCAGGTCTGTTTTGGATTGCATAGACGCACACTTTGATGTTGTACTATACACTCATTTCACAACCATTACTGTAAAACTCAAAATCCCTGTACTTGACTGTGAAATGCAAATTACAAACATTGGTAAGTTATTATGTACAGTTGAGCCTGTCTCATGGTATAAGAGTGTCTTTACATGAGCGCATTGGGTGAGCAAGGGGACTGTAAAGCAAAGATACAGGGTCAGCTGTACAGATTTAATGCATTTAATGTATTTAGATTTTATTTTCAGCTGGTAGTCTACCAAGCATGAGACGACACTTAAGCAAAAATAAGAAGTACTGGAATGTTCTGAAATGTGCTGTTTTGATTGTCTGTGACCACCATGACCTACATACACACACTGTACATATAAAAATAGAAGTGTGTCAAAAATGTAAACCCCCAGATTCTGAAACTCTCAGTAACTTGTGCTAAAAATCCTTACCATGTTTCAGCAGTTCTCTAGATATATGTACAAATGCAAGTGTGACACCTGTTGTAGCTTTGTGACTAGTCAATGTAGGGTGGGAGAGATACTGAAGGGCTTCTCTTACCCAGTGTGCCAGAAGAGCAGGGACCCATCAGAGCCTCCACTGGCAAAGAGGCCCTCATGTACCGGGTGCCAGGCCACGGCTGGGGATGCACCATGCAGAAGAGACATATATAAGACACACATCACAGATGCTGTCAAATAATGAGATTACTGCTTACAAATAATTATATTATAGGTTTCGACTACTGGTAAATAAATACTACCAAAAAGTTTTTTAAACAATTAGAAGGAAACTTAATGATTCAATTGGTGCAAACTTATTAATTCTTTACTATTTAAATTTTTCCAGGTATTAAATCGTTTTGAGCCTACCCCATTGCCCTCACCCCCTGACCTGTAGCCTCCTTCTTGTGCCCCCGGAAGACCTGTAGCTCCTCCTTTAGGTTGCGCACGTCAAACAGCTTACACAGGTGGTCACGTGATGCAGTGAGCAGCCAATTACCATTCAGATTCCACTTCACCTCCATGACGGTGTTCTTGTGGGCATGTCTGTGAAATGGGACAAGATGGAGAACTCTGACAACATGCACTTTTATATCCATCCAGAAGAACTTGAAAACCTTCAAGATAGCTGCATATTAAAAATGTAAAGATGTGTGCTTAGTGACTGTAGCTAACAAAAAAAACATGGCATAACTCAGTATGACTGAGCTAGTACTTTTCACTTTATTGTTTTCACATTTAATAAAAGCTTTCATGGATTTCTACAGTAACTTTTTTCTTAAATGTTTTGGATGCACAGTGTGAGAGTGCATTATCTTTGCTGATGGTATAATTGCAGCAAAAAAAAAATATACAGTATATACTAATTTAATGCAACTAAGCTGTCTTGGTGGTTTTATACAACAATATTGTTTACATTTTTGCAAAATTGGTCCCTTTGTGTTAGACTTTGCACCAGATGTTCCATATGCCAGACAATGTTGCTTGGAAAACCATTACCAGTGAAACAAACTGCAAGAAGAAAGAGGAGGAGGGAAAGATTCACTTTTATAACTTACAGCGTCGCGAGGCTCTGTCCTGTCTTTGGATCCCAGAACTTGATTGGCTGCTGGCTATCTTTGCTCCCTGAAACCACCAACCCTTTTGTAGGATGCCAATCCACACACTTCACATCCGCTCCATGCCCTACAGAAAGTCAGAAAGGGGCAGGTGGATACACCGGACTGGAGAGGATGTGGGGCAATCGAAGCAACGTGATGCAGTGTGGAATGTAGTGGCTTTCATAGTCTCAGCAATCATGGCTAGAAGAGAGTGCTGGACTAAGTTGTGTAAAGTAGTGAGTTTGAGGGGTTCAGTGGTTGCAGCACAGCAGTGGATTTGATTAGTTTAGTGTGGAAAGTAGTGAAGTAACTTACAGAGAGAGTTAATCCAAAACACTATAATACAAACTCAGGTGTACAGGATGCAGACATTAGGCTAAACATTTTTTCTTTTAGGTTTTCTTCTAGTTTTATCTCAGTTATCAATCTAGTCTACAGCAGGGTTAGAGTATTAGTGGGTTTGAGTATTTTGTGATTATAATGCATACATGACTGTGAGCTTGAGTAGCTCCATGGTTAGACTGTTAAGCTAAAATGATGAAGCTATATTACTTGAGTGATGTGGAAAGTAGTTAATAGTACTAGGTTGCAGTGGTTGTGTGTCTAAGGCAGTCTGGAGTCACACTAGCCTTGGGCACAGAGACAACTATAAGCGTCCAAAAAATTGTGTTCTTTTCACCTACAGTGAATGGCTATCTTACGGCTTTATTTATCGTACTAAGGGTACCTTTTTAATTAGGTTCCAGTTCGCCCCATCAACTGATAAAAGATGGCACACATGCATTGCAGTATATGGCTGAAACCCGGGCTACGCAATATAACTGCTTGTATTCCCACTTCACACGGTAGGTGTGTAAAACCAGGAGAAACTAATTTGACAAACATCATGACGGGCCTAAAAAACAGCCCTAAATAGCAGGTTTCCTTATGTGTTTAAAACATCCCTTAATAGCAGGCTTCCTAATGTGTTTAAAACAGCTCTAAATGGCAGATTTCAATGTTTTGTGAATCTGCAGAAAAACAAAAAACTGCACAAATAAGCTTATTTCCCCAAAAGCTTAAATTTCAAAACTAGTTTCTAGTCAGACAGTGACAGCCCAAATGACAAGATGTTTTGTATTACAAAGCACCAACGAGCAGCTATGAAAAAGCACACTCAAACAAATATATCCAGAGCTAAAAGATTCAGCTCTGCTGGCTTTCTGGTATCAGCTGACATTGTTGGGAGGCATAGGAACTAAAAGTCCTTGCTTGCCCCAGCTGATTTTAACCAGCTTTTTTGGAATCACTGCCACTTCTAATCCAGTGTCTGGCAAGCGAGGGAATGGGCAGGACCTGGAAGTATTTAGCACAACTGGTTGGCGGTTTTATTGAACCATTTAGTGTTAACATGATAGAAAAAAAAAGTGACAGCTTTGCAAAATGTTTACCAAGAGCAGCACATACTTCGTAATTTGGATAAAATCATTTTACCAGTGAATAACGATCCATATAATAAAACAGCAACACTGTTTTTTTGGAACCGGTACAACTTTTTCTTCTTGTATTCATAAAAGGAAAGTAGGCAAACCAAGTGGTTTTCTTTGCTATGTGGCAGTGTCCTAGAGAAGATACCGGAGGCATAGTAAAAAGTTCTCAGTGTGTACAACCCTTTAGTAAAACAATTATAATTCTGGTGGTTCTCTCTTTGCTGCTATTTGACATTCAGTGGGCAAGAGTTTGAGCGGGCAATGGGACAGAAACTACCAACTTGCCTTTCAGTAGGTGTTTTCCTTTAGTCATCAAGTGCTTTCTGGTGTTTAGGGGTGAAGTGTGGCTTGAGGACTTCAGGCCCAATGTTGTCTATTTTGTATCCTTTAACCACACTCAACTGACAACTTCATAAACAGGTGTGTGCTTTTGAAACAAGATCATTAAATCAAGATCAGGATATACGACTCACAACTAACACTATATGCTGTTGAACAGAGCGTATTGGTTCTCTGCACGGAGAGGTTTTATTTCTAGAACATGTACTGGTTGATCCACCAGGACAAAAACAGATACCATATCCTGGACTGACATTTCTACACAATAAAACCATTACAAGTGGTTCACCCTATTTGCTGATGTACTGAGATGAGCATAAGATGCATATATAGCCACTGACAGCACAGCTATGTATATGCTAAGTTGAATAACAGAACCAGGCTTAGAAACTCACACTAGCACTGCACCAAGTCCTAGGTTTCAGATCCACGCTTGTTTATGTGCTGTATATTATTGAAATGACCAGGTGCCAGGAATGTGTTTAATCAGGTCCCTGCTAAACCAACTCAGAATTAATTAACTGATTGCACTTCCTGTATCACAGCATGAAAAAGTCTTGCCCTAGTCTGTAGGTTCTTACTAGGTGGACTTGGTAATGTAGTTATAGGGATAGAACAATGTATTTATTTACAGGGCCTGATTGCTCTCATACTTAGGGTCCTGACCATTTAAAACAATACAATAGCTCTAGTGAGTTTCTAACCATGTGTTTCTCTCGAAGGTCCATGAGCTTTATGGTATGTGAACAACCCTAGCTTCTCTATTCAACTCAATGGACTGAGCTGCCCATCCGTTAAAGTGTAGAACAAGGGACAACAACTTCTACTATTTGTTGTAGGTAGATTTAATAATTGTTGGATGCTGTAACACACATCGTTATGTCTTTCTGAGGTGATGGAGCGTGTGCAATTTTGCTTAAGCTGGGGGGAAACGTAATGGTTTCCTCTGGCTGTACATAATTACTTGACTGCAGTGCTAGCTCTTTAGTTTAATGGTACCATATTAGTCTGAGCCTTGAGATCAGTACATCCTTCTAAAGAGATAGATGAAGGGCTCAAGCATGGATGCTTGTCAGTCAGTCTGTTGTTTGTCATTTTACAGTTTTGCATATAACTTAGAGAATCGCTTGTCCAATTTTTCCTGAAACTTGCGAAGGACCTTCTTTATCTATGCATTATAAAATATATTACAATCTCAAGGTATATGAAGACTGATTGTCAGTCAGTCCAACTGTTTTACCGCTTGTCAAATTGTGATGAAACTTACCAAGGGCATTCTTTAGCACGTATTATTGAGTGTGTCATGGTCTCAGGGTATATGGAGACTCTCCGTTTGTCTGTCTGTCCCACCTACATACATGTACAAAACAGCTTCTGCAATTGGGACCTTAAGGACCTTATCAAGAGTATCATTATCTGGGGGCATATAGTTTGTTTGTCCATCGGCTGTCTATGTCATGCTTGCATTTTTTTAAATATCTACCTAACTACTTTTCTAGTTGTGCTGAAAAGTTACATTTAATTAAACATGACAGAAATAATTTTGTTTTTGTGTTCAAAAGGACAGAGCGAAGAGCTTTTTGTTTCTGCTTCTTTGCACTTGTATCCAACAGGGATAATCAGCAGAAAAACACAATAGTAAATTAGAACAGTGAATGTCAATTATTCTCCAGGCAGCACTATTTAAATAACTTTTTGTTTCTAAATTATCTTAATTATTATTTGTTTATTTAGTAGACGCCTTTATCCAAGGCGACTTACAGAGACTAGGGTGTGTGAACTATGCATCAGCTGCAGAGTCACTTACAATTACGTCTCACCCGAAAGACGGAGCACAAGGAGGTTAAGTGACTTGCTCAGGGTCACACAATGAGTCAGTGTCTGAGGTGGGATTTGAACCGGGGACCTCCTGGTTACAAGCCCGTTTCTTTAACCACTGGACCACACAGCCTCCTAAAATCAAACCAATAGAATATTAATTTTAATATCTGTTAAAATGTTTGCGAGTTCCCTGGAGACTGTGTGAAAATATTTTGGAAGCCCTTACTGCAAGTCTTCATGTATAAAAGTACATACGTGCTGTAATGTCCTGTCCGGTTTAACATAATTCCTGCATTCATTTCACATATGTATTACATCTTTTATGATTCAAGTCATATCAGGTTTGTATAGCATGGTTTAGATGAAAGTTGTGTACATGATTATCATGCATTATGTAGCTAGTGTGAATAGGGTATGCATGTATCAAATCCAAGGTGTCTTAATTATTTAAGTTAATTGGTATTCATAAGGAGGAGAGAGCAGATGAATTGTGTAAAAAAAACAATTAGATGGAAATGCTCACTCAAGTCTGCTTTTTGTATCTGCTAAAAAGATAAATAATACCAGATGAAAAATAAAGATGATGGGTGACAATGTCTAGAAAACTATCTAGCTGGGAAATCCTCTGCCACATCAGTATCTATTCTGGCTCCTGGTGTAGAACTGAAACATACTTATCCACCAAGAACAGTTTACAATAAAACTAAAAATGGAACAAAAACAAAGCATCCCTGGGGGCATTATATAAGAGGAATGGCATATATGATGGAATGGTTTGTAAGTATGAGAGTAAAATGGATTTCTGAAAAAATCTGTATTATTGGCCCCGAAATGACCAGTCCACTGATAATGGAACTTTGGAACACAGCTAGTAGGGGTAGCACCAATAGTGACAGCCGATCTCAAACTGGTAGTTGACTAATAACACACCACGTGATTGAGAAGCCTGCACTTGCGGATTGAAATCCATTACCATATAAATAATATTTTAGAACATTATTAAATAGTTGTAAAATATCGAAGCAAATACAGTGCACAAAAAGCAAAGTGTTTCGAAACAGTTTGTTCACGAATAGAGCCCCAGACATGATGTCTTATATATATTATATAATACATTGATGAATGCTATATTTGCATCCTGAGTCATTCGAAAAAAAAAGGCATAATGCCACAATAGTGGTGTCAAAATGGCAAATGTCTAGAAGATTATACTTAACCTTTGACCCATATTTGACTCCTGTGCACTCCAAGACTACTTTCAAACACAATTTTGTCTCGTTTTCAGTCACTCGACAACACCCACAGTTGGTGGTTTTTAGGCACTTAACAAATCTGTCTCTGTGAAGATTTACAATCATCCTCCACCAATGGGAGCACCAAATATGTTATTTCTTTGCAGTTCATTATATACCCAGTTTAACTTAACGTTCCTGAATTATCAAAAATAATTATATTTAAGATTTAATATTTACTTAATTTACAAGCGACTAAAAAAAAAAAAAAATTGCAGTTCAATATCTACCCAGTTTAATTCACCTGAATTATCAAAAAGAAAATTATATTTAAGATTCTTTAATATTGACTTAATTTTACGTTATTATTATTCATTAAATTCACTTGCAATTTGAACCTTAACACCTGTTTATTGTCTCTTTCTTAAATCACAGATAATATCCATGTATTAATAATATCGGGTTTCTGTTTATAAACTACTCGACCCAACGGTATCATAGTTTATGACGTCACATAAACTCTAGATGGAATTATTTTCCTGTAACTCACTTAAGCCCATCTATTATTCTATATTATTCTAGGCCGGACAGGGTGCCCGTATATGTCGAATATACTGAGTTTTATAGCTTTACTGTACATCTGTAACTGTAAACAAGATGGATACTGTTACTTTAAATTCTGTGAGGCAGCACAGTGATTTCTAATAATGGGATGAGACTCAAAGTCCTTATCCTTCCAATATACAGAGAGCTTGTTTCACGTTCCACTGTCAGCCCTGGATATTATACAGTGCCTTGCAAAAGTATTCAGACCCCTGACCAATTCTCTCATATTACTGAATTACAAATGGTACATTGAAATTTCATTCTGTTTGATATTTTATTTTAAAACACTGAAACTCAAAATCAATTATTGTAAGGTGACATTGGTTTTATGTTGGGAAATATTTTTAAGAAAAATAAAAAACTGAAATATCTTGCTTGCATAAGTATTCAACCCCCACACATTAATATTTGGTAGAGCCACCTTTCGCTGCATTAACAGCTTTAAGTCTTTTGGGGTAAGTATGTACCAGCTTTGCACACAGTGTCGGAGTGATTTTGGCCCATTCTTCTTGGCAGATTTGCTCCAGGTTGTTCAGGTTGGTTGGATGACGGCTTGTGGACCGCAATTTTCAAATAGTGCCACAGATTCTCAATGGGATTGAGATCAGGACTTTGACTAGGCCACTGTAGGACATTCAGCCTTTTTGTTCTTGAGCCACTCCAATGTTGCTTTGGCCTTGTGCTTGGGATCATTGTCCTGCTGAAAGGTGAATTTCCTCCCAAGCTTCAGTTTTTAGCGGACTGAAGCAGGTTCTCTTGCAGTATTTCCCTGTATTTTGCTCCATCCATTCTTCCTTCAATTTTAACAAGATGCCCAGTCCCTGCTGATGAGAAGCATCCCCACAGCATGATGCTGCCACCACCATACTTCACTGTAGGGATGGTGCGTCTTGAGGCACGGGCAGTGTTAGGTTTGCGCCACACATAGCGCTTTGAGTTTTGGCCAAAAAGCTCTATCTTGGTCTCATCTGACCACAAAACCTTTTCCCACATCGCAGCTGGGTCACTCTCATGCTTTCTGGCAAACTCCAGATGTGCTTTCAGATGGTACTTTTTGAGAAACGGCTTCTTTCTTGCCACCCTCCCATACAGGCCAGTGTTATGCAGAGCTCTTGATATGGTTGACTGGTGCACCATTACTCCACTACCAGCCACTGAACTCCTCCTGAACTAGCTCCTTCAAAGTGATTGTTGGCCTCTCTGTGGCTTCTCTCACAAGTCTCCTTCTTGTTTGAGCGCTGAGTTTTGAGGGATGGCCTTTTCTTGGCAGTGCCTGGGTGGTGTGATGCAGCTTCCACTTCCTGATTATTGATCCAACTGTGCTCACTGGGATATCCAAACACTTGGATATTATTTTGTACCCTTTCCCTAATCTATGCATTTGTATTACTTTATCTCTAACTTCTGCAGATTGCTCTTTGGTCTTCATTTTCCTTCAGATTCACAGCCTGACCAATGATCCTTCAACAGTGGGGTTTTTATCCAGAAAATGTGACAGCAACTTTAATGGTTCACAGGTGGAGGCCAATGGTAAGGCAATTTCTTTCATCGGTGTAAACTGGGAGCCTCCACAGCACAGGGGTTGAATACTTATGCAAGCAAGATATTTCAGTTTTTTATTTTTCTTAAAAATATTTCCCAACATAAAACCAATGTCACCTTACAATAATTGATTTTTACTTTCTGTGTTTTAAAATAAAATATCAAACAGAATTGGTCAGGGGTCTGAATACTTTTGCAAGGCACTGTGTGTGTGTGTGTATATATATATATATATATATATATATATATATATATATTTACGTGGATTCAATCCATTCAACTATTTGTACCTCAACAATTACTAGTCATACTTTAACCCCGCTGTGCATTGTCTCTATAAATTGAGAGAGACCCATGATTGAACTTGACCGACAGAATACAGTTGTGCACAGAGTATAAAACTTATATGCCAAAGAGTTAGATCAAAGGTCTTCACCATCAAGAAACCAGAGAGGCATATTACCCCAATATGGCAGCTATCTTTGGTCAAAGGCCAAAGTGAAAGGTACCATTAGGTGGTGCACTAGGATTTTAAATAATATTAAAAATAATTAGTCTGAATGTGAAATGCTTCATATTAGCAGTGGAAATAGCGGCAGGTTTGCAAAAACATAGGCGCTCCCCTTACAGCGATCCTTAACTGGCAAGAAAATAAGATCAAAAAAGAGATACAGTTGGCCCACTTTATCAAGATGTTTGCCTGTTTTGGTTTTTTAAATAAAAGATATCCTCTGCTAAAATGCCCCCAAGAACATTAGTTTGCAATTTATTGTTACCTTATGCCTCAAGTGTCAGCAGTAGCAAGTTAATGCGTGGTGAGTATTTAAGTATCTGTAAACCTGGTGCTATGAAAGACTAATTTATAAAATCACAGCAGAGCAAAGAATCCGCATGGATGATAGGAACAAAACTCACCCATTTTCAGCTTCCATTTATGTCAGTATTAAATCCGCTGCCATGGTGGTAAATACAAAATTAGATCTGATTTATAAGAGGTAGATCACATCCATGTCCAGACAGGAGCTTTAGTATATCCGGACAATCATTATCTGAAGTGCTAAAGAATTACCAGGTTCCATCACAATTGGAGAAGCGATTCTCTAGATAGATGTAAAAGTGTGACATACACACTGTACATACAAATGGACAGATGCCTTCATTATCCCCATTCTGATACTCTCACGACTCATCCTGAAGAATGTCCTCAGCAAGTCTCTGTGTAGGATGTTTTATTTTATAATTTCGTTTTTGTAATCTGTACAATCCTAATCTTTAATTTGGGACATTGTTTATTTTGTTCTTAAACAAAACAAATAACTAACTAGCTAAGTAAAGAGAAAGGTAGATAATACATATAATATTCTGGGTTTTGTGGCTGTTTCAAATATAATAAAAAAAAAACACAAATAGAAGCACTTGTCCCTAAAGATTACACTCGCTCTGACGGCATTAGATCTTGCATTGGATTAACCAAGACCCACTCTGATCACTTTAAATTTCTACCTGCACCTGAAGAAGAGAGCTTTGAGGTCTTGAAGCTAGTAATTTTACATTTTAGTTAATCTATTAAGAAACAATCCTTACTGATTCTAACAACCTGCTAAATTGTTTTGTGAAATATTTTGCCTGTTTTCTATGTGAGCATGGTTCAAACACTGTTCATGTTGATTTTCTGTTTTTTTTTTTTAAAGGGGCCGCAGGGAAAAGCATTAGTCTTTACACTCCACCAGTAAGGCTGTGTGGACCAGTGGTTAAAGAAATGGGCTTGTAACCAGGCGGTCCCCGGTTCAAATCCCACCTCAGCCACAGACTCATTGTGTGACCCTGAGCAAGTCACTTAACCTCCTTGTGCTCCGTCTTTCGGGTGAGACATAATTGTAAGTGACTCTGCAGCTGATGCATAGTTCACACACCCTAGTCTCTGTAAGTCGCCTTGGATAAAGGCGTCTGCTAAATAAACAAATAATAGTAAGAAAGACAGCTTGGGAGATCTATCATCATCATCATGTTTTATCAAACCATACTGGTCAGTCACACCACGAGTCCAGGGTTTAGTAATTTCATAACATTTGTTTCTTTTTTGTTCAACAGATGAAAAAAAAGGAAGCTGGCTTGACAGCAGTACGGAAGCCTGTGATCTCCAGTCCTGATCGGGTTGCATTTAAAAAATGTGGGAATCGGTGGTAAAACATATAGCTTGTTCCCATTCATATATTCACCCATTACTATACAAATGGTAAAATGCAGTACTACTAAAAGAAACATCATTAAAGACATTATCAAAAACAGATTTTTTAAACATTTCTTTTAGTATTACTTGATAAAAATTAATTTAAAAAAAAAATGACTTTGCCCTTGCTTCTTTTAAGTTTTAAAAGTAAAAAAAAAAAAAAAGTACTTGATGTGGGCAATAAGTGTACTCACTGAAGCAACAAGTGTGAAAATAAATTACTTTAGGACACCTTAAATGAAGACTGAAATATGCAATTATTGTAATAAATCTAAAGATGTTATATGTGTCTCAAATGAAAACAATTTCAATGTTATGTCTATATTATTTACTGTTGGTTTTATGGAGCATGATCAGCACTAATTTTGGATCCGAATATCTAAGCTCAGATCTCCAGTACGGGAGTGTGCAGAGGGCAGTGCCTGGTGGAGTGATTACTGAGCTGTACAGAGCAAATAGGGACTGGCATGATGGGTCAAACTGCCAGCAGCATGGAGTGTAGACTGGCGAAGAGGTGAATGAGTAATGTGCATTAAAGGAAGGAGACACGCGTACTGATAAAATATTATTATAGTAGATTAACAATAAAAAACAATCATTAGCAGAAGTAACAGGGGCTTTACAAAGGTTATTTCCTCACAATCCCATTTAAAAAATATTAGTTTTGTGAGGTTTCTTAAGCTTCACGCATTGAAAAAATATGAATTACATATGATATTTAAATTGAATGCATAAAGAATATACAGAGCAAATTTGCTGCACAGCTTGCATGTTATCAAGCTTCAATGTCAATTGTGAATAAGCTCCACACATTAGCTAGAGAATGGATCATAGAAATGCCAGGACAGCTAATTGTAGCCTGCCTAGGAATGGCCAGAAACACGTTAACCAAGAAGTCTGGCTTTTCGACTCAGTGAACACAGTAGCTACAGTGAACACAGTAGCTTAACTACATCGAGAGCAGCAGCTTCCGGACTATAATATTAAGGCAGAACTAAATGGCTGCGAAAAATACATTGTTGGATTTTTTTCAAGTGGAAAATCAGGAAAGGGAAGTTTTTATTATAAGACCAAGTTTGTGTACAGTAGTTCAAAGAGGATACTCCATGCTCAAGGAGTACTGTAGTTGTTCCACCAATGAGGATGGTCAAATACCCAATGGCCATCCTGTGAGTGAAATAAACACATAACTTAATAAACGCTCAATATTCTGTATATAACAAGTACATAAGAAATATAAAGTGTGTTTATTCTTAATATCAAACTGCTGAATTCAGAGAATTACTTGGATCATGCTGCAGCAAAATTTGGAACAGTGTGATTTGCCCAGACATTCTGTCGTTGGATTTGAATGAATGCACAAGAAAGGGGTGAAGCCTGTCACTAAACTGACAAACATGATGCAATAGCTGCTTTACCAATTCAAGAAAAAAACTTTGTTGTTGTTTTTTTGTCCATCATGTCAGTCTTTAAAGTTGAAGTGCCTCACAATTTTATATTTTGTGGAGGGTGGATAACTCATGTTTACCTATTTAAATGATCTTTTGAACACAAACAATACAAGTGCCTGAGCTATTTAGGGTGCTCTGTTACACTGTGTAACCTTCTGGACTAGAACATTTTAAAAGAACCGAGCAAAATGAGTCCCATTTGCAGCAAAGTAATCAGGAGATCCAGTTACTAAGTTTAAATGATTGGAACAAGTCAAGACCGATCATGGGAACCAACCCATAGACCAGTAATTAGAAAATAAACCAGGATCTCCTTACACGTTTTGAAGAAACATTCTTTGTGTTGTACTGCAAACAGAATTAGACTACATTATTTTCCCTCCACTTTACATAGTTTATTTACACGATTAATCGTTTTTTCAATGGCATACAGTGTGCATAATGTCCACTGAATTCCTTTTTAACATTGAGGACCGGATACAAGTGGAATCCACCAATCTACACAACTCATGCTTTAAAACTGTGTATTTTAGCAGGACAATCTACAGTAATAACCACATTGTGCTCTGCATAAATGTTTATGATTTGCAGCCAGTTTGATAAAGGCTGTACTATCAATATTCTAAAGTACGTTTATATGATATTTTAATAAGCAAAACATTCCCCATTTAAATTGTGATTAATAATCTGCATACATTACATCGGCAATATGAAGAAAACAGTATACAAACAAATCAAAAGACACATTTTAGTGAAACTACACTATTTGTTCCATTCTTAATCTCCATGACTCAACAGTTTTTTTTTTTTTCTTATAGGCTAAAAAATACTATAATTACAAAGGTAAAATAAAATACTATTAACTAAATTACCCTCAACAGAAACATAAGGATTTAATAAAAGTGCAAGTTTTAAATAAAATAATACTGTTAAGTGTGATTCAAGGGGCTGTAAGATTTAAATGCTTAATAGAAACAAAAAAAAAACATTTAAGTAGAATATCCTGGCCTATGACATAAGGAACAGAAAGATCAGTTTTTATGTCAAGTCATTACCCAGATTTGCAAGCAAATATTGAGAAAAGGGTTACTAATTAGAGCAAACAGACTAACATAGTCTCTAATGTCATTGGACTAACTCTTAATGTGAAACCTTTTTTGACAACAACGATCTGGTTCAGTACGCTGTAAATCAGCACTAAACGTCACGTAGGTTTGAGCCACAATTAGGATCATCAGTGGTACCAATGTTAGTACAAGCACTTTAAGCAGATAGTTTGAAGAGTAGTGGGAAAGACACAAATCATTCACAGGGGCAATTTAATTGAACCGACCTGAGACCAAAAAATATGCGCCTCTTGGCTCGAATCCTGGAACAACTCGTGCGTTTGTACCTGGGTTAATTTAGCATGTGATCCGCACCAGGAAATTAAATAAATTAGGTGGGAAAACTCATGCCAAAATGAACAACTGGAATTTGTGTGGGGCTTAGGATGCACAATGTCGTTAGATACATACATTTAGTGTGAGCTGAGCTTGTTTAAAATTTGTTATCGGGAAAACAATTAATCTGGGATCAGATATGGGGCAGAAAAATATGTTAAAGAGCCAGAACTGATCTTGGCTCACATAATGTGATCAATAGTGTAAAAAGTAACGATTTTGGGTCAGAAGTAACGGAATGGATTCCTGAAGGGATCCAATCCTATTAATCTCCCTGTTGGGCAAATCAAGAAGACTACGCTGCAATTGACTCATGGTGTGTCTGATCTAGAAATGAAAAAGTTAACCAGTAAATATATTTATGTAGAATAGAAAATAAGATTATACTGGTATTTTCAGATGACAGTGGTAGTGTTAAAAACTGTAGAATTGGAAGTGAAAAGAACCCCATCATGATACAAACAGAGCTAGACATGAGAGTTTTGTGAACAAAAACATTTTTTATCACAGGGGCGTAATAAAAAAAAAAAGAATGTCATATCAATAAAGGTGAAACAAAACGGATCTGTGAAAAGATCTGCATTGTTGATATCTGTATATGTTAAAACAATACTTCAGTGAAATGGTTTATTTAACTTTTTGGACAACACAGATAATAGCAGTTAAGTATGAACAAATCAAAAGACAGCTGTGTACCAAACATTAAGATTATGTAATTGTAGTTCATACAAGCTCCCCTTGCGGGAATACTTAATGTATGAATTAGCATCTATTATCACACAATAATGTGTGTCTCAAACTGGTTTGGGGCAGTAATTAATATAAAGGCATATTTGTTTAACGTTGTCACTGTTGCAGCAAAAAAACAAACAAAAAAAACAAATAATGCAGGAATGAAAACCAATCATTATGAAATACATTGAACATGAAATCGATGTTACCAATAGCACAGATTGTGACTCTCCAATTGCTTTTTGTGTTTGTAGTTCTCTTGTTTCTCCCACCTAATTCAAATACAAATTAGTAAGGTGTTATCACCAGCGTTTTGTCGGTTTTCTTTTTTTCTCTTACATTCTTCTCTTTCTGGTCTGACCCTCATTTCTCTTGTCATTGTTTTGTTGAATGTCCATGTCTTTATTTTGAATTCTGTACTGTGCTTGTTGCGGATTGATAAATATGGATGGTCAGTTTAGAAATGATCTTCTAATAGGGAAGCATCATGATTTATGAACTTGTATATTACTGGAAAATATATTTTGTTTCATGTTTCTGCGCATGAACACATTCCATTATATATTTCTGCTGTTGAATATTTTCTGGTTGTTTGCTTGTATTTGATCATATGCAGCAGACCTTGTGACACTCTGAAGATCTCCCTCTGTGAGGACAGGCTCTGAATGAAGTGGTTATAGAGGGATTGTACTGCATTCAAAGACAGTGCTACAGTACAAGCTGATGCTACATTCGGGTACAAAATCACTTCTTGCGCTTCAACTCAGTTTCTGTCCAATGATCTTTCTCTGAAATAATGCCAGAAAAAGGGGACCAGTGATAATGAAAGAGAACTCTTATTGTTATTATTAGAAGAGATGTCATCATGTGTAGTTTGGGTGAAAAGACCGTGAAGTGAAGCTGCTCCAACTGTACAAAATTATTTATGTTAAAAGACACGTGACACACAGGATAAAACAAATCCTTAATGGTCAATGACTGATTTCTAATGTTTAATTTATAAATTTCATTATTTATATATACACATATATATATATATATATATATATATATATATATATATATATATATATATATATATATATATATATATATATATATATACAGCTCTGGAAAAAATTAAGAGACCACTGCAAAATAATCAGTTTCTCTGGTTTTACTATTTATAGGTATGTGTTTGGGTAAAATGAACATTTTTGTTTTATTCTTTAAACTACTGACAACATTTCTCCCAAATTCCAAATAAAAATATTGTCATTTAGAGCATTTATTTGCAGAAAATGACAACTGGTCAAAATAACAAAAAAGATGCAGTGTTGTCAGACCTCGAATAATGCAAAGAAAATAAGTTCATATTCATTTTTAAACAACACAATAATAATGTTTTAACTTAGGAAGAGTTCAGAAATCAATATTTGGTGGAATAACCCTGATTTTCAAGCACGGCTTTCATGCGTCTTGGCATGCTCTCCACCAGTCTTTCACATTGATGTTGGGTGACTTTATGCCACTCCTGGCAAAAAATTCAAGCAGCTCGGCTTTGTTTGATGGCTTGTGACCATCCATCTTCCTCTTGATCACATTCCAGAGGTTTTCAATGGGGTTCAGGTCTGGAGATTGGGCTGGCCATGACAGGGTCTTGATCTGGTGGTCCTCCATCCACACCTTGATTGACCTGGCTGTGTGGCATGGAGCATTGTCCTGCTGGAAAAACCAATCCTCAGAGTTGGGGAACATTGTCAGAGCAGAAGGAAGCAAGTTTTCTTCCAGGACAACCTTGTACTTGGCTTGATTCATGCGTCCTTCACAAAGACAAATCTGCCCGATTCCAGCCTTGCTGAAGCACCGCCAGATGAGTCCAATTTTCAGCTTTGCCCAACACCTGGTCATCTAATGGTTAGACGGAGACCTGGAGAGGCCTACAAGCCACAGTGTCTCGCACCGACTGTGAAATGTGGTGGAGGATCGTTGATGATCTGGGGTCTCTTAATTTTTCCAGAGCTGTATATATATATATATATATATATATATATATATATATATATATATATATATATATATATATATATATATATATATATCACACACATATACAGTATATATATATACACACACATACACACACACACACATACACACATACAGTGCCTATAGAAAGTCTACACCCCCTTCCAAAATTTTCACCTTTTGTTGCCTTACAGCCTGGAATTAAAATGCATTAAAATAGTTTTTTTTTTTCATTTATCTACACATCCTACCCCACAACTTCCAAGTGAAAAAAATATTCTAGAGATTTGTAGAAAATTAATTAAAAATAAAAACTGAAATAGTTTTATGGGATAAGTATCCACCCCCCTTGTAATAGCAATCCTAAATTAGCTCAGGTGTAACCGATCGCCTTCAAAATCACACAGCAAGTGGCCTCCACCTGTGTTAAGTTGCAGTGATTCACATGATTTCAGGCCAAATTCAGCAGTTCCTGTAGGTTCCCTCTGCTGGGTAGTGCATTTCAAAGCAAAGACTCAACCATGAGCACCAAGGCGCTTTCAAAAGAACTCCGGGACAAAGTTGTTGAAAGGCACAGTTCGGGATGGGTATAAAAAAATATCAAAGGCCTTGAATATCCCTTGGAGCACGGTCAAGATGATTATTAAGAAGTGGAAGGTGTATGGCACAACCAAGACCTAGATCAGGCCGTCCCTCCAAACTGGATGACCGAGCAAGAAGGAGACTGATCAGAGAGGCTACCAAGAGGCCAATGGCAAAAAGAGTGCATGTGACAACAATATCCCA
The DNA here is from genome assembly GCA_030684275.1 of Acipenser oxyrinchus oxyrinchus. NCBI lineage: Eukaryota > Metazoa > Chordata > Actinopteri > Acipenseriformes > Acipenseridae > Acipenser > Acipenser oxyrinchus. The sequence continues at coordinate 18,201,990 of CM060262.1, forward strand.
AGCACTCCACAAATCTGGCCTGCATGGTAGGGTGGCAAGAAGGAAGCCATTACTCAAGAAAGCCCACCTTGAATCCTGTTTGAAGTATGCAAAAAAACACTCAGGAGATTATGTAGCCATGTGGCAAAATGTTTTGTGGTCTGACAAAACGAAAATGGAACTTTTTGGCCTAAATGCAAAGCGTTATGTTTGGCGCAAACCCAACACAGCGCATCACCCAAAGAACACCATCCCTACTGTGAAGCATGGTGGTGGCAGCATCATGTTATGGGGATGTTTCTCATCGGCAGGGACTGGGGAACTTGTCAGGATAGAAGGGAAAATGAATGGGCAAAGTACAGAGAAGTCCTTGAGGAAAACCTGCTGCCCTCTGCAAGAAAGCAAGAAAACTGGGACAGATGTTCACCTTTCAGCATGAAAATGACCCAAAGCACACAGCCAAAGCTATACTGGAGTGGCTAAGAAACAAAAAGGTAAATGTCCTTGAGTGGCCCAGTCAGAGCCCGACCTAAATTCAATCAAAAATTTGTGGCATGATTTGAAGATTGCTGTCCATCAACACTCCCCAAGGAACTTGACAGAGCTTGAACAGTTTTGTAAATAAGAAGGGTCAAATCTAGGTGTGCAAAGTTGGTAGAGACCTATCCCAACAGACTCACAGCTGTAATTGCTGCCAAAGGTGCTTCCACCAAGTATTAACTCAGGGGGGTGGAGACTTCTCCAATTATGATCTTTCAGTTTTGTATTTTTAATATATAACTTTTTTCCCCTTAACAGTGTATGGTGTGTAGATAAGTGGAAAAAAATCCTCATTTAAAATGCATGAAACTCTGAGGCACTCACACAACAAAATGTGAAAGTAGTTCAAGGGGGAGTAGACTTTCTATAGATACTAATATATATATATATATATATATATATATATATATATATATATATATATATATATATATATATATATATATATATATATACATATATATTAGTATTAAAGTGAAGCAGTTATATGAACTAGTGGATATTCTGTTGCCTGCGTGGTAGTAATCATCTATGCTGTGGAGTCCAATATTACATTAATTGCTTTGTAGCATTTGAAAAAATGATTTAATAAATAAGATTAAAAATTCATTATGTTGTTTAACCCTTTCAGTCCTGGCCAGACCTCAAGATCCCGCTTTATCTTAGCGCCATATGTTAAAATATGGTGTTGGAAACACAGGACTCCTAGCTCCCACTGTATGGTAGAGTATACATATAATGGTTCTGTTCATGTATACGCAATAAAGGAGTTTATTCTTCAGCTCAACAAAAACAATTCAGGACTGAAAGGGTCAAAATGTTTTGGATCCAACTGGAAGCAAATGCAACTGTGTTATGACGGAAAGCTAAAATTTGGCATGGGATCTATAAACACTGCAGTCCACATGGCATGGAGAATATTCTGAAGAAAAATAAAACACAGAGCTATCAGTAGCACAAACAAATAGATCACCACAACAGGAAAATGTAAAAATGCAAGTGTAACAGATCTACGGACAGATAGACGGTAAACTCACTGAAAGACAGTTTATCTGGCTTAAAAGGGCCTTGTGGCTTAATTTAAATGTGGCCATGACTAAATATTCTAACTGGGATTGTAATAAAACAGTTGGAGCCATTTAAGGTTTTACTGTGGGACAAACATGAGCTTGTTACAAAACAAGGATGCTTATTGTAAAACCTGGCTGCTGTGCAATTATTCTTATTTCTACCTCTTCACATGCCACCCTGTGTCAATGATGTGGAACTGAATTATTGCTAAAAAAAAAAAAAAAGATAATATCAGAAGATAATGAACAAAGAGGTGCACCAGGTGGCATTGTCATGCCAAGTGACATTTTGATCTTGTTGGTTACTGGAATCTCAATATGTTTCAGAAGTCATTCAGTTAGTAGGCCTTAAATGTAGGAGGAGTTTGTGGAATTGATTTTCATAACACATGGATGGCAAATACAGGTATATAACCCTTTACACTTTTACACTTATGAAACATACTTTAGATAATGCTTTTATTACGTTACATTTTTTAAACTCATTTGAAAAAAGTTTGCATTAGTCTAAAGACGCAACAAAATCTATAGCTTAAAGACAACCAAAAGTGCAACTTTATGTTTTCATACCCCTTCTGTTATACCAACAAGACAAAATAAGGTTGATTGACATACAAACTTGTTCTTCTAACTCTTTAATTTAAGGATTTTGGGCCCTGTACTACCAAGTATAAAGATGGTGCAAAAATCAGCAATCTGCATAATTTCAAATATGGTTCACCGACCAGCAGTTTTATTATACATTTTTTGAAAGGTGAAGTAATACAGTACATATTTTATAGCACCACATATGTTTATACTATAACATGGAAAACAGATCTTTTGTATAGTAGGGTGTAAAAACAGATGCAATTTGCACTGAGCAGAATCACTTGGTACACTTGAGTGGATACATGTACAGTAATAAACACACTGAGAAGTTCATTTACTGAGAAAATGTCACTTTTATTTCTATTCTCAAATATAAATCCCTAAAACAGATATATGATCTAAACTACAAATGTGTGGTTCCAGTGTGCAATATTCTTCAACTTTCTGCCTGTCTGAATTGAAATATGCACAATGGTGGATAACGGCAGCATACTGTGAAATGGCAATTGAATTTAAATCCAAAAGAAAAGATGATTGAAGTGGAATAAAATACAATTACCCTACTTTTCAATTACACATGACCTTATACTTGCACCTTATACTTTGTGGATTATCATTTCAATATTTCATTTATGAATATCAAATACGATTTTCCATTTTTATTGTACAGTATAGCATAATGGACGACCGATGTAAAACATACCGATACATTATTATTATTTTTTTTTTTTGTATTAATTGCACCTATAATTTTCTTGCATTTCATAATTACTACTTAATAAAGTTAGTTTAATAATAGGAAAGTTGTTCCAGGTTTTAATGTCAACATTTTATTGGTTTAATGTAATCTCTTGCCACTATCAATTACGTTATTCAGATAAATTATCACAAAAGGCTAGAACGCTGCTCAAGTTTTTTTCTTCAGAAAAAATAAATACAAATAAATGTTTTAACCAGTGCAAAAAGTGTGGCTGGTTGAATGACCATTTGCTTGTATTTTTGTCCATGTAGCTTAAAATAGCGCAGAGTTTAATAAGTTTTTTTTTTTTCTTATTGAAGGATAGATACATTGTCTAGTTTCGGATACCGTTTTATTGGACCAACAACAAGTTTGCCTTTTGAACTTAACACGATTGTTTTTATTTCTTCATGGTTTCCCTTTGGGAAACCTGATTCACATGGGTTCAGTCCCACTGTTTTTAGTCTCATGTTGCACAAATGTATTTATAAGGAAACATTTCAAAAAACAAAATGAATAACAAATATTGCGTAAAACTTAAGTTTCATGTCAATTTTTTTAAAAATATTTTTTATATAATATAAAGATATTGCAATCGAATAACTTAAAAAGAGACGCATGTTGTTCCTTATCTTTTTTGGGAGTGAAACACTCCTTCTTCATACTCAATATGAAGTAACAATTATCTTAATAGACCAGGAAAATGCTTGAATTCTGCTGCATCATTAACCACTTCCTATTTGCCCAAAACTTGCATAAATACATTCTAATCATAAACCGAGGACCATGTTTATTTAATGGCTGTGAACAATGAATGAATACCCAAACCCACTACCTCTCACAGTTAACCTGTCCTCATTTTTGTACTTTGCTATTGCAATTGCAACAGCTCTACAAAGAAGCTCAGTACTTTACTGTTCAAACTTAAGCTACTAAAACAGTGACTTTCACACAGGCAATAAAGTGGGGAAACATACAGTATAACATGAATGCATGTGGATCTGCATGTAGTGTATGTACATCGTAAGCAAAATCAGTACAATACAGTCAACGGCACAGTGTCTGTGGTGCTGTGGGATACACATACCTCGCAGGATTCTCTCCTCATGGCACCGCTGAAAGTCCCAGATGCGAACAGTTCCATCATCAGAGCAAGTGGCAAATTTATTATCCGTGGGTGAGAAACTGAAGACACATAGCAGGGAGGAGAGAAGTCAGCATTTCAGGAGGACAGACAGGCTTCAGTCCCTCTCTAGGACAGAGCCACTGGATCTTTTAATGCAACAAACACCGAACTGGGTTCTGTCCATTTTTGTAGCAGACCTTCTAATGTTAGAACTGGAACCCAGATCCTGTAGTGCCTGCATTTAAGAGGAGTCATTTTTGCAACAACTGGACCCCAACCTCTTTCTGCCCAGTCTTGTGGGAAAACAATGCACTGGTTGTTTACAACCCAAGAACTGGCCTGGTTCGGGACAAATATACAGGATCTTTATATTTAACTGGAGGACTTTCTTATTTATTTAGCATCCTCAATATAACCACAATCACAATTTAGGCTTTGCCTTCAGTCACACTTCAGATGTGTTTTTTAAAACAGGCCTAGGGAATGGAGGTATTGGATCATTCTATGTAAATATTGTGTAGCCAGTTAGTCGGAACTAGACAGCTTATGCATAACTACATGTTATTTTAAATGAAACAAAAAAATACAGCCTTGGGGTTGTATGTTGCTAAACTAAAATAGTACTTCACCAACAAAAAGAGGTTACTTGTGGAACTCAAAAATATTGCTTGCATACACGCAACTGGAAGCAGGTTTATACAGATTTGGGAACTGTGGATTGAAGGGCAGCATGGTCGACTGGTAAGCGTGTTCTAAAGGTTAGAGCTTAGGGACTAGAAACCAGGACGTCCTTTAAGTTAGGGCAGAGGGACATGGGTGTATGTTGTCCCAGTGATTAAAGGGAAGCAATAGTGGTTAGAGACGAGGCAAGGAGACAATTTGTTCCTGTCACTAGGAAATGGTGCGTCTGGGAGGAAGCACGGTCTAGTGTTAAGAGTTTTATTGGCATAGTAAAGTGATGACCTTAAAACAGTTTGTCACTGAACTGTAGGACGGGGAAACCTAATGAGGAAGGGAGCTAGTGTGAATAGTTTTTAAAGTTATATTCTAAAGGGAATTTGGACTCATTATTAACAGGTCAGATACTGGAATGGCCCATTGTTGAGAGCATGGTATGAGGCAAGTTCCAGAAAACTACAAAACTCCTACTTTTGAATCTGCAAAGGTGGATTGAAACATGGGACCTCTTAATTCGGCTGTGGTAAGAGGCCCCTTTGGAATGTGATGCCAAATATCTAATTTGGAAAAAGACAGCTTTACAAAGCATGTGTTAAAGCAACACTGAAACCCTTCTGTGAAAATGTGTCCAGACTGCTATGTCTACTACTAAATGGTTGTAATGTCTGGCAAAAGCCTTACACCTTACACAATTGTTGTTCTGCAGCATTACGAAACTGTAAATTTTGCTCTTTATAGACGAGAGAGAAATGACATAAGGGGATAAGATGGACATTCAGCTCCCATGTGGACATGGGAGGCCATTTTTTCTATTCGTTTTTAACTACAAATCCAAACGAAAATAGTGACATTCACATATTTTGTAATTTTGAAGGTGTAAATATCGTCTGCAAATATTCATTACAATTTATGGTTTGTGTTCAATAATTTAAAATAAAACATAAATAGCCTTAAATGAGGTGTTCTATAAACCTGTTAAAAGGAGCCAAGGCCATTAGTGCCGACAATTCAGTATGAAACTTTCATTACTTAAAGTACTATAAATGTCAAAGGAGATTCAGGAGGTAAAAGTAACATTGGAGGCCATCAAAACTTGCATCTATAGACAGGTTTTCAAAGCCAAAGGTTAATAAACCAAATGTATTAAAAAAAACCTCCATCATCCATATTTTCTAGCTGCCTCCAGTAAGATGTCCTATTTGAGAGCATTTTGATCCCAACTGGAAGAGGTTTTCAGGGAGTGCAATGAAGTACTAACTGACAGCAAGAATCATAATGCACAAACAAAATGTCCATGCTCATATATAATATTTAGGGCTTCTGTTTTTCGGTTTTTATTAAATAAAATTCAGTGCTTATTGTTAGCTATTTTCGAGTTTTATGAAAATCGTTTTTTTGGGGGGGGGGGGGAGACTTTCCCTTTTTATATACTGTAGGAAATTGTTTCAGATACAGTAATCCCCGGCTACCAAAGAACAGGTTTTTTTCAAGAGCTCAAATAATTTTCCAACTTTGTGGGTGTAGGTATTTTAACAATTTGCCACAATTTGCAATTCTATTTTAAATCCCCCATATATACCTTAACCCTTTCAGGACCAAGCATTTTTCAGTAATTATGTATTCTGCTTGTAGATACATGTACAAAAAAGTGTTATTCTATGACTCGAAGGACCTTACAATACTTCCTGAAAGTTTTGTTGAAAAATATTGATGTTTGGGAAGATTACAAGACACTGTTTCACCTGAGTGACTGCAATAACACAATACACGTTTATTCTCAGGGACTTATAAACAATAATGGACACTACTCTTGATTTATTTTCTCAAAATAAATATTTATAATTATTTATTATTATCAGTAATAAGGAAAAAAACCGTACCCGATACATTTAGTTCATGAAAAAGTATAGTACATGCTTATATCCACTCGTTTCTTGATATTTATGTTGTAAAAACATATATTAAAACACATGACAGAATAAATGTTCTAATATGATAAGTCAAATACATCAGATTTACAGTGTTTCCCCTTTTTTATTCGCTCTAAACAAGTTCCTGTGATGTTTTGTTCTGCTTTTGTCTCTGCTGGGCTGCTGTAAACTGTCTCCGCCCTTTAGACACTAAAATGCCCCTCTCAGTGACTTAATATAAAAAAAAAAATTAAAAAAAAACACACACCATTGATATGCGTTTCAAACCTGTAGTGCAAATTATGGTGACCCTGTAAGTCATCAAAACAAAGTGCTTTTTTATTGTGTGTACACAATCGCAGTCCTAGAAGCCCACTTCAGTGTGACTGTGTTAACGTGATCCCGGTCCTCAAAGGGTTAACTGTAATACAGGTTTAAATCGTGCAAACAAGCCTCCAATTCTAATTGTAATCTCATTTTAAATTTCGCAAGCAGAGTCTCCAGTAGAAATGTGCTGTCACTTAGTAGTTGGGGTGGGTTAAAAGTATTTAGAATGAATCAATGATAGATACAAGTCAGGAAGGAGGGACATTGCCCAGCTGCACTGGGAAAGGCAGTGTTTTTTTTTGTTTTTTTTTTAAATGGGAAAGGGGAGGTCAACATGAATTGAGTAACCATTTCCACTGTTTTCCCAGTGTTTATTGGCTATACTCCAATTTCCTTTTTTTTTTTTTGTATTGGGGGTGTTTTACTGGTTAAAACCTAAATTCAGAAGCCCTAATAATATTTTATATTGCATGTCATAGCAAACAAAAAAAAGTAAAGTACAATAACGTACTGACAGTGTTAGAAACTAGCACCTGAATGCGGGTTAATTTGGTCTGAGGCGGGTACATTTCACATACTTACACACCACAGTGGCTGATCGTTGTTTTTTTATATTATAAATGAAGTACGTAGTAAACACAATTTGAAATAATATATGTAACTGCGAACAGAAGTACCTTAAATATAAATACAAGACTGCCAAAGAACGGGAATTTATTATTATTATTATTTTTTTTTTTTACAAAACATGCCTGTGGGTCGTACAATGTAATAAGTAGTACCATTTTACGAATTTATATTTTCGCTAAATGTAATTAAAATTGTATACATTATATGTTTAAACTGTACAACGGCTGTGCCAACAAAAACATACAAGAATAAAAGTAAACAACTGTTTTTCATGCCTGATGTCACAAATGCCGCTGTGATTTATTGCCCCAGTTGTACCTTATTTGCGCAAAATATCTGCCTGTGAAACAGGATCCTCTTTAAGTGGAGTGCACCTGTATCTAAAACCGGAAAAAAAAAACGAAAAAAAAAAACACAAGGGTTCGCAAGTTCAACGAAAAGTGAATAATTCATGACAAGGACAAACTCAGTAATGGCTCGCTTTTGACAATACCAACCAGAACATATACTGCTGTATATGGAATTGTATTGTGTGTGGAAAGAGGGATTCTGTATTTACATTCTATTGTCATTTTATTCTAACCGGTGAAGTTCATTTTAAAACCCATTGTATCACGAAGTGCCCCAGTCCAATGCATTGTTTTTGTCATTACTGTTGTTACTGTGATACAAATTCTGAAAAGGGGATTCAAATTATTGATAGTAAACCATAATGCAAACACATTAAAGTAATTTTATCTGGTCTTCATGGTGAATTTTGGTGAACGTTGGAATTTACTATGACTGGAATCAAATTTATCTTGAACCGACACTTGTTTTAATGCTTGAAAAAAAAAGTTAATGGTTAGCAGATCCTCAGTCAGAAAGTGTGAATATAAAATACCAGATCTTTTTGCAATGATTTTCATTATTTTGGAATGAATTTGATTCTCTCTATAGGGTTGATGAACAGAAAGGGCTAAATCTAGGAAGTACAGTACTGTACTTAACAGGAATGACAAACAAGCAAGAATATGTATGTAATATATTGCTGAGGTAGAAAGAAGGCAGCTGCAAGATAAAATAAAAGGTGCAATTCCTGTCAGTGATGTCAGATGGTTACAGATAGTGCTGTCATGGATGAGGAGCTAGTATATGTGAATTATTTTTGCAGTTTATTTTGTTACCTTATTTAATATATTAAAACGCACATAGCAACACATGTTAAAACTGCATTTTTTGTGAATTATCAACAAACATTATACTGGGCTGGTAAAATGTCTGAGACTGGTGAATTTTTCCATCCACTAGCCCTGGTAGCTAGTGCATGGAAAAGTTAATTTCAAGCCCTGCATACTGGTTAATTTTATAGCAAGAAGGAATTCAGAAAGGATGTTTATCTAGTGGTAGGCACTGAAAATGTCCTTTAAAAAAACAGTGATTGTCCTTACTTGTGAATCTTTATTAGATATCCAAAAAATGAAATAAGTGTGGTATTCAGGCAGTCCAGAAAAGTTAGAAATGTCATGCCAAGTATGTTTGTTCAACATCTTTTTCTTGATAACTCAATAGCTGGAATTTGGGTGTCTCTATTCCTATAAATATGTCCAGGAAGTCAAGAGCTTGCATTATTACACTTGCATTATTAAACCAAGTCAAGGAGGGTCAAACATCCATCTTATTTCTTGGGTTAGGGTTACTTTTCATTGGTCAGTCTTTTCAACCATTTATCCATCGAATACAAGCAAATGTATAGATAATTCAATGCAGAAGTGTGCATTATTCCGCCTAGTTGAAGGGGGCTTGGAGTGTCTAAACAGCCTTTTACCAAAGTTGCTGCAGTCCAGTTTGATGGGGTTAAAAGATCCAGAAACAGCAAGAACTTTCTTTACAATTGAGTGTCAAGACCAGTGCGACAGGATAGAGATTTGATTTAAAAACAAAGACAGATACAGATGGGATCTGTACCTTCACAGGAAGAGTGGTGTGTAAGACAGTTATAGCTTCAAAATCCATTTGAGGGTTTAGATTGTCCCTACATGCAAGACCCTAGCTTCAAAAGAAGGGTTGTAGAGGGTTGCTTAAGACATGGCTGAAAGATCCAGTATGTTTTAAAAATGACACCTTCAGACAACAAATGGATCCATGGCAGGGCTTAAATTGTAATAAAACAAGCCACAGAGTTGTGTATGCACCCACTGAACAATCCAGAGCAGGCTTAATAGGAGACCGGATATACTGGTACCCTCACAAGCAGGGAGGGAATGACGGATCTTATCCTGTATCTTAAAGGCAAGACCTATATCCTTTACAAGCAGGGGCATCAAAACTGTGATTGACTAGTGAGGTGGGAACAGGGTTTTGGGGCAACCCTGCAGTTCAGACAAAATAATACAACAGGCATTTTGAAGAGGTCAAGCTTAAAACAAACTGATGACTAACTACACGTTAGTCAAAAGATGAAATAGCCAAGGCGTTAATTTTGTTTTGCAATGCTAATTAAGATAACACTCAAAAGTCATTTCGTATTGTGTTGATCTGTTATCTCAACCCTGTTGGTGGGATGTATTTATGTTTCCACTTATTCACTTTGCGTTACAGGTTTTAGTGTCCCTTCCTATGGGCAGCATAGAATGCTGTCCTTTTATCTGTAACACAGGAAATGAATTGTGTTGTGGCAGAAAAATGTAAAACAGCAGCAAACACTGAAACATGGGAATGTTACGCTAATTACAGTCACAGCATTTATTTTTTTAAAACCTTGGGTATTATACCTTTAAAAGGGATGCAGTTTTTTGGGCCCCTCTGAAATAACTGACAAATTTCCCGGAGTTATAACCTGAATGCTTAGTCAATATAAATATTAAAAAAGAGTATTCTGTCCCTTGGCAACTTTGAGGAAAATGTCAATAAAAATGTCAGAGATTTTGCACAGCTGCCACAGAAATTAAAATCCCATCTTCTGGCCAAAGAATTGGTACAAAGACTTCTTATTAAATTTGGCTACTTAATCCTCTGAAGAGTAAAATGCTGCTTAGCCTGTGAGCGGCTCTATAGGGCACTAACAGGTTTTCAAGACCCTAAGAGGAGTTCACTGACAGCGTGTCAGGTTGTACCTGCAGTAAAATACAGGAGAAAGACACCTCTCCATGGAAAGACATTTCCCTTGTTGATATACAGCACAGTCCCTCAGTGTGATCTGGGAACTGCTTTATTTAAAGGGAGTTCTCTCAGTAAATGCTGTTATTTCTGTTTCTGTATTTATTCAAAGCTTCTGGTTAATGGATATAAATATTTATAATAAAAATAATACTTTATTTGGAAAGTTTGAAACCTTGCCATACACAGCGCTTAAATAGATATATAAAAATATATGTATATAAAAAAATAAGCAAATATACATGGTCATCAAAATCGAGAAATATCAATGCAGTGTCACAAACTGCATATACATACATCTCTAGCTAAAAAAAATCATATGGGACAAAACACAGCAACATTGTGAGAAGGTGGAAACAACCAGATAGAAGATGTAAAGCAGGTGTAAAGACACTCCCACATTAGCGGCATTCAGCCCCCGTAGGCTTCTGCACGCGATACAATACGATAACAATAAAACCAGGCTGTGATAAACTACAGAAAATGGTAGATTGTGTATAAACCTGGCCTCTCTAATCGCCTCCTTGTGCGCCTGGAACATCTTGACGTTGTTCATGTTGGACTGCCAGTACTTCACATAGCCTCCATGGTCCGCGGTCAGCATCCACATGTCATTATGGGACCAGGTCATGGCTCGCACAGGGCTGTCGTGGGCCTGCAGGGGCAGTGGGGAGAGGCACATACATGGCAATTAAAGATCAGTCCTGAAGACTCAAACAGTGCACAACTCAATTATTCAGAAAGCAACTAAGACACTCAAAGCATGGAGTGGCCCATATTAAAAAAAACCCTGACTTACTGGTGACAGCTTGCAAATTAACTTATTTATTACAAATATTTGTTGCTGCTTGGAGTGTAAAAGAGAATAATTTACTACACCACTTAACATTAACAATGAAACAGTATGGTTTACTCTTAAAACACTAATTGTAAATTACATATATTTGTCAAACCTACATAATCCATTACTAGTAAAACAGAGGCAGTTTATAAGTAATTTTGTGTGAAAATCTCACCACTTCCGACAATCAATTTATTCCTTGCGATAAAACTTTCAGCTAATTGTCCATCGACCAAATTACAGCAATGACTGACTTCAAATAAAATTGACATAAAACAGAAATACACAAGAAAAGCAATGTTACCTGTAGAATGGTTTCAAAGTTGAAGGTCAGTCCGTTCCATAGTGTAAACTCTCCACTGGAGGCTCCAGTAACCAGGCGCCTGCCTTCAGGGGTCCACTGCCATGGAAAGAAGGAAGCAGCTTTCAGTCTTTTCTTTTTATTTTGTCATTTTCCTCTTGTGCATTTACATTGTTCTCCTGTAAGGAGCTTTGTAACTTTCTGCTGGTATCACTGCGCAATAACGAAATTGGCAGCAGTTTATAGATTTAGTAGTTAACGGAGGCGCTCGGAAAAAACACACCATATTTTGATATTTGTTTTCTGTTACACTCACCAAACTTAACCAGAATTATGGTTTTATGAAAAGGATCTTTACCATCTAAACCTTTTCCAGCTGTGGATTTTTATGATTTTCCAAAAACTCCAAGGTTGTGTGAGGCACTAGCGGAGCCCTCTACAGCCACTAGTTGTAAATGCTGTTTGCATCCTATGGTGCCACACCATGCTGTAAAATAAATCTTGCTGTACTCGCCTAGTGAACTCTACCCTAGCTTTTCAATCCCCCTGAGTAATCACAGAGACTGCAGCAGACGCACACAAGCCTTACAATTACTCACCCGGACGACAAAAACAGGGCACTTGACTTTGTTGGTAGAAGTTCTGACAAACTTGGTGGTGACTGCATTCATGGGGTTTTTCAGCATTCCCACTGGAGGAACAAGCTGTGGGAAAAGATAAACTGTTAAGAGCAACAGAGAAAAAACACACTAAAACACAACTTTAATGAAGAGGACCAACACACAGTGCAACTCGCCTCTGAAGGCTTACTTACATCATTGTAATAGCCAGCATCAGGCTGAATGACTCGGAGATCTCGATAGTCTCTCTGCCACAGACGATTCTGGGAAGGGAGGGATAAAGCAAAAACACACATTACTCCAAGAACATTCAAAAGCAACTCAACCTGTATTTGCAACAGTTTAACACTGCTATGAATTTCTAGCACTCAGCACATGGGGTCAGTCTACATAGCCAGTCATCCTTTGTTGTAACATGTGCAATTAGTGAAGTATCTGATTTAGAATTTGGGGTCTGTTCCTCCTGAGCTGCCAGGTGCATACCTCGATGTGACGAATGACGGAAGGATTGTAGTCAATGGTTTTGCGGTTCACTGCCTTTCTCATGCGCTTCCCATCAAAGGTGAGCTGCTGCATGGCCTGCTGCTGAGCAAAGTCGGGCCGCTTGTAGAAGAGCTGCCGTGGAGCCTGGTGCTGGAACCGCGGCATGTGGAAGAACCGGGGCGGGGAGGCGATATCCGTCGCCATGGTGACGCCTGGGTCAGCACACCTGGGAGGAGAGGAGAGGGACAGAGTGTTAGCGGGACAATCAATTCTTGTTTCGAGAAGTGAAATAATGCTACAATCTGTAGCAACATAATAAAAAGCCACATAGTGCCACCATCAATACTTATGCTAACTACAGAAGTGTTACATAACTGGTGTAGTTTTTAATTGAACTTGCAAAGGCCATTGACCTTGTGGATGAGAAGTTGATAAGGAGGGGGGGAAAGTTTGGTAATTGGTTTCTAAACTTCAGACTGTTCTCAAAATAGGGTAGGTAGGTAACGAAGAGAACTATGTTTTTGGTATTTACATCATAATTAGGGCTTGTTTTTCGGGTTTTATTTATTGTATTTTTCGGTGATTATTTAAGCTATTTTTTTATGTAAATAATTTTTTCGGGGCTTTCGTTTTTGATATACTGTATGAAATGTGTGTTTTTGATTACTTTCCAAAATGAGTTTTTTTTTTCCTGTCAAAATAGGTATAGTAGTAACTCGACAGTACTTGCACACTTAAGTTGTACCTTCTTTCCTTTGCTGTCTTCCACAAAGAAATCCCTATGGGCACAGGCACATTCTTCTGGGGTTTTTGCATGTAGGCATTTTTGAACATTTCACCACAATTCTGTTTTAAATCCTCTATATCTTTAATAAATCCTCTGTAACTGTAATACAGCTTTAAATCCTGCGTGTAATCTTGTTTTAAATCTCGCAAGCGGAGTCTCCAATAGAAATATAGGAATGTGCTGTCACTCACTAGTTGGGGCGGGTTTAAAGTAAAGTATTCAGAACAAAATCAATGATCGATGCAAGTCAGGAAGGCGGGACATTGCCCAGCAGCACTGGGAAATGTATTTATTATTTTTGTAGTAGGTTATATTTTTTAATGAAAAAGTGTAAAGTCAATGTGTATTGATGAACCATTTCCAGTTTTTCTGGTGTTTTTTGGCTATCCACTGATTTCATTTTTTTTTGTATCGGGGGTGTTTTACCAGGTTTTAATCGGTTAAAACCGAAAATCAGAAGCCCTAAATCATAATATACATTACTCCAAATGCTAGAATTGTAAAATGTTCCTATTTAAAAAAAAAAAAAAAACTTTAATCTTAAAACCACTTAATATGATCATTGTATATGTATTTAGAAGTCTGAATGTAGTGACATGTGCAGTTAAAGTATTCAAGTGGTATGTGTCAAAACACACGCATTCCAATTGGCAATTCTTCCTGTTAAAACAGACAGCACACACCATGTAAAAAGGAAAACATTTCTGGCTGCATAAAATATACTGTACCTAAAACAAGGAGCAAAGCCAAAATGTAAAGTGCAGCAGTCCCTTTCATTGCAGTAAAGGACTACTGAAAAATGTTCGATTTTTTGATGAATAACTGTGGCAAAGTGGCTGCTGATTAGAAACAGGTGCAGAGGTGATGCAGTGCAGAAATAATCACACAAAGAAACTGTAATCCGGTTTGGAAAAGGGGTTTCTTTTTATTTATAAAAGTCCCAGACTGGTGACCAAACAATAATCCTCTGGCTATACACGCCAATGAGTAAAGCTCGGAAGGAAACGATAATGGTTTGGAGACCAAATAATAGTACACGTTATCCGCCCCACAATACAATACACGGTCACCAGTCTGGGTGCGTGCAGTAGTGTTGGTGGTGGGTGATAATTTTAACAGTGACTGTAGTGCAGTGTTGTTCCGGGTAGTGCTGGCCCAAGGTAACAACTCCGGAGACATCTAGTGAATTTACAAACAAAAGACAATTACTAACAGTGACAAAAAAAAACTCACGAACACTTTTCACAAATACAATTCAAGTGGGAACTCTCCCGTTCCTTCCAGTTCCATGCTTCGCTGAACCAAGCGACGGAAAAGATTTACGATCCTCCGTCCCCTTTATGCTATCACGCATGACCCCTTGGTAAACAAGTGCAGCTGTCTCTACTGTCTGCAGCTGCTACGTCGTTTCCCTTCCAGGTCAATAAGTTCCTGCAACAGAGTCTCACCTTCTTCCAGACTAACCGACTTCCCGGCCCGGGGAAAGAACTGTCAGGCCAGCCCGTCCAAAGCCTTCCCTTTTCGCTGCTTAGAGCCTTCACAGGTCATGAGGGAGATTTACAACCAAAACTCATATTTCATTCACAATAACACAGCGATCACCACCCTGTCCTGCTAAATTTGAATGTAATCTGAAGGCAATATGGATCAGGTGCAAGCTGCCGCATAGTTATTGCTCGGAAGAAGAGAAAGTCAGAATACAAAAATCGCAGCAAAACGTTGGGCGTAAAAAAAAACACAGACAACCACTTGCCATAGTTCAGAGCAAGTACAGAGCAAGAATGACCAAAACTGGGGCTCTGTACTTTGTTTACAGCAGCATACCACGTTTAAAGAAAATTAAATAAATGTACTTAACTGCTACCAATTTTAAAACATGTCATGTGTATTTTATTTTCTGTAACTGATTAGCAGTTTACAAGATTTGCATGTTAACAAAACAAGCACACTTTGAGATGAAAAGGTATGAGTGGAAACAAAGACTTTCTTCATTTTATTTTATTAAACCGAGAAATTTGTAACCTAAATTAAATATATTTATTAAGTACACGTTCGCAATGCGCAAGATACCAAAGCTGACTAACGCATGACTTCAAATAAGGAACACACAATATGAAAAGGTGATTTATTAATGAAAATATCTGAAAAAACATTTTTGGCATACCTGGGTACATCGTTACCACGAGTCACTTTTTGTTTTTAAAAGACTGAAATCATAACTGATGGGTTTAACATTCAGCATCAGGAACATGCCACATGCACCCTGCTTGGAATTGTTGCAACACATTAAAGACAGTTGTGGCTCAGGCAAATGTGATACTGTATTTTGATTAAGTACTGTATACAATATTCTTTCAAATACTGCAAATTAGATCTTAATTCAGTGAAATTGAGTGTTATTAATAAAATCGGTAACATTCTATTGGGTACTATAAGATTTTATTTTATCAGTGTCAGCAAAAAGGTAGGATTGGTCGACTTCTATTATGTACCTATTGATTTTAATATGTATGGCCACATGCCAATATTAATCTTCACAAATAAATCAATAAAGGTGTCCATTCCAACCCTTGAACTTTCATAGCTAACTCTGCCAAACAGATACTGAACCCTGCCTTTACATGGGAGCACGGATTCAAAACACAGAAACCGAAATAGACGGACCATAATTGAAAGCAACAGAACCCTTCTGCATGGGAGCATTTAGGCATCTCAAACCAAAACCCAAGCCTATCAGGTCACCATAACACATTTAATTGTGTTTTCAAAACCAAATGAAAACACCTACAAATTTAATAAACCAGTACTGAAGCCTTGAACATACCAACTGAAGAGATAGAAAGGCCAGATACAGTATAATCCATTATAGATGCGGAGCACATTCAAAGACAATCCAACGAGTTCAAGCGGTTTCTCTAGATCATCAGTAATATGTAGCAATGATACAAACAGAAGAGCAACAAAAGACACAGACACACCAACACCTGCTAAAAGTGGCAGGCTGATTTCTACTAGGAATGGAAACTGCCTGAAAGCAAGAAGCCTGTATCATCAATAGGATCATCAACGTTGCACTGAAAGTTAATATTCCCTGCTGGACACCACCTGTAAATGTAACTACTGAGAGAATAGACACTACATCAAAGCATTTGGCACAGATGTCGTGCAACAATTGTATTGTAGTATTCATATTGCACTTGAAAAGCACTTTATTTTTAAAGATTTTATTAAATTACATACATTTAAAGTGTTCAATGGTTCGATGAATCAGACACAGTATGTGCAGCAAACACTTGTTTCAAAAATAAACCAGAACACACTACAAATTCAACTTGTTAACTTTATTAGAACTTGTCATATCCAATTTAACTGGTTTCAGAGTATTGTAGTTGCTTTATTATAAATAAGGCTGGGATTGTCACAGAAATTTGTACAATATACATACATAAATATTAGTCTGTCTATAAAAGTTTTATAAAAAAGAAATATCTACATTTTTTTATTTTATTTATTATGGTCAATGTGAACCGAAGTGACGAACTGCTCACTTAATTGAAGTCTTAAAAAAAAAAAAATCAGTAAGCTTCACAGCATACAAACAAAAATTAGTTTTATAACATTTCATTGTGTTTGTCCCAGCATTGCAAGACAGCAAACACAAACGTAGGTTTAACATACCTTTGAAAATAATGTTCAAAAAGACTGTCTCATGTGCTTTTGCTGTGGTAGTTTGCAGTTATTTTACATTTTTGTTTGTTTAGTCATAAAGCAAGCCGTGAAACAAACAAACAAACAGAAAAACAAACAAACAAACAATTGTACATAGAACAAAACAATAAACCTCCACTTTCAGGAAATGCATTTTGGGGTACTGTGCTTTTGCTCTTATTTTTGCTGTTTTGCTCATTTTTAAATTATGCTTGCAGTGTGGCAAAGCATTGAGTTCAGATGTCAATGGTTACATTGCAAGGTAAGACAGCCAAGCTCATTCAACATGGAAAAAAAAAATGTTAAGGAGGAATACAGTTGGTAAAGTTCAATGCTCTCTCTTAAATCACACGAACCGTTACACAATCTCAGCTTTAATTATAAATTAATTAACAACGTCAGCTAAATGTTAATACCAAATTTTAATACCACTTTTTAGGACAATTGGATAAGCAGTTCTCCAAAGATATTAATGCAGTAATAATGTTTAAATGCATTTAGGAATAAAAATGTTAAATTATTTTCTGTTTGCTAAGACCATGGTATTAAACAAATTTAAAAAATTAAAAATTAAAAACAAAGACAAATACATTAGCCTCAAAGCACTGCCAGTGCAATCAAATATAACAGTAGTAATGGTATTAAAAACAAAGTTAACAGACTACTATAAAAAAAATACAGGTAAAATTTTAAAAGGTAAAATTGTTGAAATTGCTAAGAGTTCTCTTATCTACATGTCATTGATATTGTTTGGTGTAAGATTCTGTTTTGGTTCTATTTTTTATACACAAACTATTTTTAAAGTGTTGGCATACCAAATTACAAATCCACAAGCCTGGCTTATGCAGACCAGGGCTTGAATTTCATTTTTGTGTGCTGGGGGGGAATTTCCCCGCTGTGCTGCAGCCAATGGGGGATTGGCAAGAAAAAAAAAGAAAGTCACTTAAAAACTATATATATTACTGCATCATCATTCATACATGTTGCTTTAAAAGAAGCTGCTTTCTGGAGACCTAACAGCTGTTCATCACTGTGAGACAGAGCACTCTCCATTGCTTTTGCCCGACGTGAAGTTTTTGCATGCAGCAGAAGAAAAAGGTGTTCTTTTCTTTTTAACCAGCGCTACACTTCTTTTTTAAACTCTTAACAGCCCTATTTTCGCCTGTTTTTCACCGTTTTCATTTATGTATGTTTTACTACTGGATAGTTTGTACTGCATGCATGTAACATATCAAATGAAAGGCCACAAAATGTCCTTTTATATTATGTAAGATGCAACAGGATCAGACATACTATATGTGGTAGAGATGCGAATATATGTAAAAAATAAAAAAACACTTTTCCAAAAAAAACATTCTTGGTCAATGCTCTATATATTGTAAATCATAGATGGCTTAAAAAACAAACAAAAAAAAAAAACAATGCACCATTGAACCTCAATATGAGGTTATCAAGGGGCGGGGGTGCTGAGCTTCTAAGCTTTCCAATGATACCGCCCCTTTCAGTCTAGCTCCTACAACGATGGAGCTATAGTATGGAGCGCCATTTGTGCCAAAACTATCCGCCCGTTAGTTTGTCAATTTGTTTGTCAATTCGTGAATTTGTCCATTTGTTTGTCAATTCGTGAATTGGTCAATTTGTCCAGCAATTCATCCATAAATTTGTCAATTCATACAGTAATTCATAAACGTATTTGTTAATTCATCTAATAATTCATTAATTTGTAAATTCATTAATATGAAAGGCTGTACGGACCTGCAAATTTCCAATCAACCAGACAAACTTCCTAACAACCAGTCAAACTTCCAACTGTCAATCTCGCACTGTGCCAAAAACATTGCAACCTTTCTAGCCAATAGGAGCACACACTAATATTTTAATCAACAAAAATCCAGCCTCACTCAAAACTGCTTCAGCCAATAATATTTAGAAGGGCGTTTCAAAAGATATTCTATTTAACAAGATACTCGACTCCGTTGATTTTCAATGGAGACTTCCGTCTCACTGCACGCAAAGCATTGTGGTACATAGAGTTAGGCAAAAAAGTTCTACGGAGAGTTAATGCAGGAGTACGAAATGTTGCTGGTTTTCACCAGAAATATTTTAACCAAAAATACCCAGAATGCGGCTTATAGTGCTTTCGTTGCTGACACCCACTTCCTTACAGATTGTTGTAGCGTTTCAAGCATTCTAAATTGGGTGAAAAATACAGCAGCTTGGTGTCTTAAAATATCTCTGCAGGATTTTCCTGCACTGAAAGTTGCAGAAATGGAGGAGCAAAGGCGCGATTCCTGCAATCCCGCCCTGAAATTCAAGCTCTGACCAGTATATTCAAAATATCAACAGTATGTACAGAATAGTACAGAAGAATTATATACTACAGTACTTTTTTGTAATTTTTTGGAAGGAATGTTAATACCAAGTTTAATGACAATTGGATATGCAGTTCTCCAGGTATGAGGTAAAATGTGAAGGTGACATTTGCTGACTGACTGCCTTCACTGCATCCCCTATGCAAGGGATAAAAAGTGATTCTCCAGTGGTTAAAGAAAAGGGCTTGTAACCAGGAGGTCCCCGGTTCAAATCCCACCTCAGCCACTGACTCATTGTGTGACCCTGAGCAAGTCACTTAACCTCCTTGTGCTCCGTCTTCCGGATGAGACGTAATTGTAAGTGACTCTGCAGCTGATGCATAGTTCACACACCCTAGTCCCTGTAAGTCGCCTTGGATAAAGGCGTCTGCTAAATAAACAAATAATAATATAAGGAAAGATAAAGACAAACGTTGCCTCCATATAACCCGATTCTTCACTTGAGCTAAAGAATTCGCTTTTCATGTTTCAGCACAACCAGATAAGCAGTTCTCTAGATACATTAAAAAAAAAAAAAAGTCTGACTATCTAGAGCCCCTTTTCACACTGGCATGATCTACCTGGGTCAGAACCTACCTGGGCAGGACCTGGTGTCATGCAGGTTGGGTACACGATTTCATAAAGCAGGGTTGACCAGGGAGACAGACGCAAGTCCACAACATGTGTATCAATGCCATGGAAGCAGCTTGTTACCGACGCTTCAATCCAAGCTTTCAGATCATAAGCAAGAAAGAAAATGCAAACAAAATGAACAGGGTTGGCTGATTTAAATCACTTGATTTAAAAAAAAAAAAAAAAAAAAATCATTGATTTAAATCATTTTTTCCATTTACTACCAATTATAAATATTGTTTCTCAAGGAAGACATGAAAAGTATGTTTTAAAGTGTGTAATAGAAATCATTTATTAACATGAACATCTTAAACTCTTACTGTCTATAAACAAACTCTTTGGGCTGTATTCTGATCACAGCGTAAATGGGAGTGCAAGCGCGGATGGCACTTGCCCCCGATTCTGTGGCGTATAAATGGAGTGAAGACGTAAAAAAAAAATACTGCACTGAATTGGTATACTGATGTCTTGCCAAGTTATAGAGCGCCTGCCCAATCATTAACATTTTCCCCAAAGCGATTCTGAATGCAGTGCAATGGGGTCCCAAATAGACAATTGAGCACTGTGTTAAGACCCGCTGAAACCAGGTTTATTTAGTTGTGCAATCAGGAACTTTAACAATTGAACACACTATAAAAAGCAAAGTAAAAACTGTGTGTGTTTGGACTGACACAGAAAGAGGAAATCAAAAGAAAGAAAAAGTAAAAGAAATGAATGACTGGGGTGAGTGAGAGGTATTTTTCTCTGGCGTACTCCATCGCTAAATTCTTGTTCACATTTAGAGGATGCCACAATGATAACTAATATTTATGTATTCATTTAAGTGAGTAATTTAGTTTGTTATGTAACTAATCACAAACCACCATTTCCAACATCCTTAAATTTACAGTTTGGAGGACTGCAGAGCTACAACTACGGTACTACCAAAAAAAAAAAAAAAATCGCCAAACCTGAAAATGAACCGTTGGCCCAAATGTTGATTAGAGCAAATGTTTCTTCATCCCTGCTGCAATCTGGCTCCTGGTATGTCTCAATCAACAAAAATATGGCAAAACAGAATAAACAGAAATGTGCCTTGCAGAAGTGAAACCTTCACGCAGGCGTGGCTGTTTGTTATTGCGTCGGCTCACGAACGGCAGTCAAGCATTTTGTCCACTCGACCCAGGTCAAAGCGTGTCAACCCACATCCTGAGGTGGGTCGCTGGGACCCGGGTTAACCCGGGTACGACCCAGGTACGTGGTTTCAAACTACGCAGGATTGTGACCCGGGTAGCCAGGACCCGGGCCCGGGTAGGACTGCCAGTGTGAAAGGGGCTTAAGATTATGATGCACATAAGAATATGTGCTAAAGACCGCCGGAAAGACAAACAAACAAACAGCCTACATAGACCCTGAGATTATGATACATTCCATTATTTGTGCCAAAGAAGGTTGTGACATTTGGACAAGCTGGGGCTAAAAGGGGAATTACAAAGTAAAGTGTTTTACTGAAACTTTGAATCCATATTTTACTAAGATTTCATAACCAAAGGAGATTAAGATTTCAGAGTGCAACAGTGTTAAACCAATAACAGATGGACAATTGTGTCTTATTAAACTCTTTCTAAAACCCTGAATTAATTAAACTGCTACACAATGGGAGTCTCTTTTCCATCCCTGAAAGACAAAACGTAAGCCAGCCAGGCAGGTATAAACACACACTAATTGGGAGTACCTGCTGATACTGATGATGGGGTAAGAAGATAAGACTGAAAAACTCACTTTTTCTAGCCCAATGTCTAAGAGTACATAAAAATACCTTAATTCCGATTACTAACAGTTTAAAAAAATACAAACACACACAGATATTATTGATTTACATAAAAAGGCATGGCATCATTTTACAGTGATGTAGAAACCCTCCTCCCATCCTGAACTGTGTACATCATGTTTTTTCTTCTCATTTTTTTTTCCCAATTTTAATTATTAAGAAATGTGATTGCATTATGTA